>OY730479.1:60892733-62092733 GCA_963422695.1 Xylophagus ater | reverse complement strand
TAATGTTTTTATGATATGATGATGGATATATCTCAGGTCACCCTATAAAATAATTATATCCACAGATGTCATCTGTTTTTATCTTCTATGGTAAGAAAATGTCTGAATCCATTTTATAAGAGTATTTTTGAGCTGACAGGCAAGTGTAGTCATCACAAAACTCTTGCTGTAATAAGTTGTGGGTGGAAATATAATTCAAATTCTCTACATGTGGTGGGTTCCAGCACAAAGAGTTTTGTATATCTTAATATAATATTAATCTTTCATTCGGGATATTAGTAGCTCTCTCCCATAGGATTCTAGATTAAACAGTTTTTCCTTAATATATCTTCTGTTCTATTATTTCAATCAAAAAAATAGTATATATTAAATTGTCGTTGAATTTAACATTTTCGTTAAGTTAAGCTTCGAACACAAAATATTTAACGAATAATAACAGATGAAGTAGAAAGTGTTTATCACTAATGAATAAAAATGGTATTTCTCATTTCAAACATGAAAGTATGATTGAAAAAAATGCAGCATTTTTAGGTCCTGAATTTTCTATTTTTTGGTTTTCAAATGGGAAAAATTCTAATATTTTTACTTTTTATTCATGTTTGTAATCCAATCATTTGACGTTGTATATTAAAATTCAAATTCCAATCATTTTTAAATCCAAATCTTTAAAAATCAAGGCCTTGGCTAAAGTGAAATTTTTGCCCTATGTCTAATCCGAACATCGGAATATGTTTTCCAGGGAAACATTTTTAAGAAATCATATAAAAAATACTGTCTGTGATAGAAATGCAACTCACACGGGAGCTTCTTGTTCATAGATAATTTTTGTACCAAACATATTTTCATGATTTTAAGTATAATAAAGTTAGGTAATTTGCCATACGCGAAAATATATATTTTTATCGATGAAAGTCATTTTGAAAATTATAATTTTTATTCATTTCAATAATTATCTTGATCCATCGTGCCACATGTGCTGCGCGGATATCCTTAAATAAATTATTTTTAAATCTCATAATTTTTATTTGAATGCAAAATTTTTTTTTACAAAGATTAAAATATTCTTAAAAATGTGATTGCATTTAATGATAAAAATACATATATGTAATACTTATTGGCCTTTTAATCGTACGAGGGTAATGTTTTTAAACATTAAAATTTTAATTTATGTGACATTTTACATTATTTTTAGTTTTAATACATGTATGACTAACAAAAATATGGTATTTCGGCCAACTTTTGTTGTACATGTAACTTATTTATTACAATATTAGATATTACGTTTGAATGTATGGATATAAAAATACCGAGTGTTTCATAAAATTATTATACCGTCGAGCTTGTTTAAAAGTCCTGTAGCTGCCGACTGAAGTTTATCGATTTATCGCTTTATGTTTTAGAAATTGGACTTCTATAAATCCAGTTAAATAATACGTCGTCAATTGAGTTAAATTTTCATCGCCAATTTAATTAAATTCGCTGTAAATCTTAGATTTATAAATCTACTTTATGACAGACTACTAGAATAAATATAAAATATCTTAGTCCTGTCCAATTTTAACAAAGATCATGTTTACATCTGACATTTATTCTTTGAATGAAATTATCGTATGAAAAGTTTTATATGAAGAAATTGCAAACCTGTTTTCATTTCATTATCAGACAGAAATTCGGTGAATTTATGTCAGATGCAAACAACCAGCCCTGCGAAGTTTTTGACTATATAAAACATAGTAAACTATTACTTTTTGACCAGTAACTTAAAATTCATTTTCATTTTTCCATTTATATGAAGAAGAATAACAAAAAGCGAGAATTTTTTCCCATAAAGATGCATTTCATTTGTTATTCTCATAAATGTTTGAAAAGGACGAAGTTGAAGTACATTGGAGAGTATACACGCAGCAGTAGTGCAATGAAAATATGTCAGTTAAATTGTTATTGATAACATTTTGGAAATTTTGTTGGTTATCTTTCCTTTTTCTTTTTTTTTTCTTGTATTGAATAAGAGATCATGTTAAGATGTCTCAAGTTCACCGGAAACAGGTGAGATTCCAGAAAAAAAAAACGATATTTAAGTTGGTTTTTAATATTCAACTTGATAGTTAAACACGTTTAATGAATATTTTATTCATATGAGAACTATTTTCTTATATATTTTTTTTCTTAAGATCTTATTTTATCTTTTATCTTTTTATATTTTAAAATAATAATAGTTTTTTTATAGAATAAAAATGACTACATTTTATATTTTAATTGATTGATAACCCTGTAAAATAATTTAGAAAAATTTTAGGTCATCTAATTTAGTTAAATTTTAATGTTTTAATGAATTGTCGCAGTTTTGAAATGATTCCAATCAATTAGTCCCAAATCTGAAATTATGATAAAAATACAGTCACCAGAATTTATAACAGGTAATATTGGTGGATAGTAATGTGATAAATGTAAATATTTGTATTCGAACTATTACGTAAAACCACATCTTTTAATCCATGTAAATTATGATATGTACCTCAATGGTTTGTTTTAAGAGTCGATCGTCACATATGTGTGACGGCTTTGTTTCATCGGTTTACGAAAGCTAATTGAAATCTTTAGTTCTCTGAACCACAAACTCTAAAACAGTAAAGTATATTAGAGAAGTGCTTGGTCTGAGATTACATTTTATAAATCATATACTATGGTATATTTCACACGTAGATTATAACATAAATTTTGTATCTGTAGCTCAGTGTCAATGACAGTTTATAAGCATGTTTCTTTTACTTATAATAGGTATCTTTTATTTGCCACTTGCTCTGGGGTAGAGCAAATTTTTACATTGAAAACAAAAACAACAAAAGAGCAAATCCTACACTACTTTCGGAGCGGGTGTAAACTATTGCACTCGAATTAGTTCAGTTTTCTACCATAAAAAGTGTATTAGCTAAAAGCTTCTCATTTCATTACAATATGGTTGCTACACAACGCTACAAACATTTCAATTAAAGCTTTCTGCTACTCCTGCTCGTTTTATTTGCCGCTTACGCTGCTCCGGGATAGGGTATGGCAAATAAAACAGACCTAATGTTCCAAATATGTGTATTATTTGGTATTATTATTATCAACAAAAAAATCATGGGCTGTAATGGACGTTTTTCTTTCTAACTAAGATCTTGGTATCGAGAACATGTTAAATAGAAGTTTGTCTCAGAGTTTTTTGAATAATTGATTTTATGTTAACCGAAAATAGGAATCCAAGTGTCAGCTTTGTCTGCTGTGACATTGGTGGATATAGAAAGATAAATAAGACTTATTATTATATTTATAGGGTTTCCCAAGTAATTCACTCTAAAAATGGTCTAACTTTTACGATAATATTTTGTAACAAAATCAATAAATAAATAAATTTTGAAATGAATTTTTAATAACAAAAAATATTAACTTATCAAAAATAAATTCACATATAATAGTTTTCATAAAACTAAGAAAAATTTTAAATATTTTCATTTTTCCTTTCACTTTCAAAATTAATATATATTTGTGTGAGATGAGGTTAATTTTAAGAAGTTCGAAACTTTAATTATCATTCTTCAATTCAAAGATGACATAAGAAATTGTCACGGAAACCATAAGAAACCATATGAGTGACGTATCCTGTGAAAAATTATACAAAATAAAAAATCTATAATATATTGAAATACGTTATAATAGCCCGTCTCTAAAGAACCGCCCTGTATATAATTTCACATATTTTCTTAACATCAAAATTGGAAGTTCACATAATAATTTCGCTTATATTTGATTTACTTAAATGAGTTATAATGTATCTAATCTTTTCTTTTTTTTTACCTTTGTGTATAGTAAATGGGAAATCAATTTTTTTTTTTTTTTTGTTTCTTTCGAATACATTAGAATTTTATCTTTTAAAAGTTATCATTGAACTTTCACTATATTTAAATATTTTCCCATGAATTAACAAACTCCAAATCCAACTTGAGGAAAAGAAAAAAAAAAAAAAACTTTTATCATCAATTTTTTTATTAATATTTTATTTCTTTCTTTAAGATCAAATATGTATTTATATAATTCGAAAAATCTCAATTTAAGAGCGTTATACATTTACTATTTATGAAATATATTAAGATTTATCAGTTTTCATTTTATATACAATGTGTGTACTTGTGTGTACTTTAGGTACCTATTTTAAAATTAATTAAAGCTTATTTTCCATACAAATATACAATGTAATGTTTAATCGGTCGCGCGGTATCTCTTGTACATATGTGTTTGTTTATATTTTAGTCTCACCATATTATTTTATATAATATATTGGGTACTTGAATTAATTTTGAATATTATATTTCCAGATTATTTATTGTGAAGTTGGTATATTAATAATGTACTTGTCAATAAGCTTAAATATTTAGTATATATGACATTTAGGTCTACAAAAGCACTTTTTTATGCCCTATGGTAGGTACTACCAGAGGGTATATTAGTTTTGTCACTAAGTGTGTAACGCATAGAAATAATCATCACAGAAAAGGGTATGGTTGTGCAGGGAATCAAAAGTTATATCGATTTAGGCATGTTCGTCCGTCCGTCTGTGGACAAGATAACTCAAAAACGCATTATCCGATTTTGTTGAAATTTAGAATGTAAAGGGGGGGGAAATTATTAAGCAAAAACCAGGGTGACCAGAAACTTTTGTCGTTTTTTTAATATGGTTTTTCGGATTTAACTGGAAAATTTGTGAATCAATGTTGTTTAAATTAATTGTGTTGGTTAAATACGTAAATAGATGATACCATGTTAAATTTCAGTAAAATCGGTCCGAGGATAGTGGAGAAAGAAATAATCCTAGGAGAAAATAAGTTTGTCCATAAAGTTTTTTTGATGTACTTTAAAATAAAATTTGCGGATTGGATTTATCCTATTAGGGCCTAGGTTACCTGCGAATTAGAGGAAATTTTGAAAAGAGGTAACAAAGTTATGAAGAAAAAACCTTGAAATACTGTTAGATTTGACTGTTTTTCTGCCCCATTTCTACCATAGAGCATCAAAAAATCGGTTATAGGCCGATTTTAAGTTACTATATGTTTTTTTTATTGAATTGAAAATGACAACTTTTATGCCACAACAGAAAAGTATTCACGGGGAAACGCTAGTTTTTACCACGTTTTTATTAACTCGCTTTCTTGTTTGTTTGCCCAGTACAAATCTTGCAATTGATTTTTAACTAACTTCCCTACTAGCTAGATATTTGAAACTTTTAGAATAGCTCAGAACACGATGACAATGCATTCTTTTATTTTTAGCCATCTTTAAGCAAAATTGAATTCATTTTCTGTAAATTTTGTTTTGTATGGAAAGTTAATTCGGTTGTTTTAATCTAAAAAGAAAAGTATTTCTGAAAATTATTATTTTTTGGTGAAAGTGAACATGCTATTATCTGAAATCATAATAATTAACGCTTTTAGTTACTGACAACAATAAAACAATTTGGTGCGAGAATTGCAAGAAAAACATAACATGATTATAGCTGATTTGACCAATATGTGAGATCAAGGGTTATCATGTGAAGGAAACGTTGGTAGTGCTTGAATGGGCAGCTTTATTCTTATATTGGGACAACATGTTCTAGTACTTTTCATTGATACTTTCTAACCAAATTGTCATGATTTTAGCAAAAATATAAAATCAGTAAAGATATGTAAAATTCTAAAAAGCTTTTATTTAATATGAGTAAATTATATTTGATCTTACGGTAAAGCTTTTTTAAACTTTTCATATCTGATTTTAGTATAGAAAATAGGCCTCAAAATAATCTTTATATTAAAAAGAAGCTCTCTAATAGATAGAATTTTTGCAGCTCGGCGGAAGGATATCCTTTTTCTCGTTTATTTCTCTCATCAAAAAAATACTCACAATTAATTCAAGTACGCAATATTTTAGTCTCACCATATTTTTTTTTTTTACATAATATACTTTCAATTGATGAAATTATAAGATGGGGCCTATCGATAAGGCACAGTAAAATTTTGCTTTTGTAACCAACTAAATTGTTGAAAATGAATTGTAGCAACCTCGATGTTTGTTTGTCTTTTTTTTACCCCCAAACAACCGCCAAATTAAAAATGAGAAGAAAAAAAATACCCAACAATTTTTCTGAAATGATAAATCCAGAGCATTATAAAGTTTTGTAGACCAACCAGGCCACCAATTTTATTTATATTTATACATTTTTGGATATATTTAAGTATTTCCATTGAATTCATAAACAAACAAGTAATAATTCGTAATCAATATAAAGTGGGAGGGAAGGTGATGAGGAGTAAAACGTATTTATATACCATTTTGCAAACGACTTATTTTCTTCAACGTAATGTTCATTCTATATCGCGTTTCATTCTTTAAAAAAAAAAAAATCCGAATATGTCTAAAATAGTGTAAGAGTTTTTTTTTATTAAGCCTAGTAAAAGTGAATTGCATTATAATGGTGTACTGTAATGCAGAAAACAGATCAACACACATATGTTGTTTGTATTATCAACAGTACAGCTGTTGTTTTTTCTTTCATGTGTTAATAATTTTGCATCCAAAATGCATATAACTAACTAACTCTGTGTATTTGCTAAAAACCATATATAAAGACTTATTTTAGTAGAATAATGTGGATTTTTAGTAAATGACTTACACACAGGATGATTCATCGATACATTTGATATTATATTTTTAGATTGCAATCAAAAAATATAAACTCAGAAAAAAAAACAAAAACAAACAAACAAGAACTGGTACAACATGTATCAAATTTTATAATATATTTTTTTTTTAATCAGTTCTATAGTCTCTCTGTGTGAATTAGTAATGTTGATATTTTGGTCCTATTCTAGTATTTTCTATGTTATTTTATCATAAAATAATATAATAGAGAATTTATGTTATGTTACTAATTTAAATGTCATTTATAAAATGATTCATAATAGTGGGAGAACTGTAAAAAAAAGTCTTTTTCTAGTTTTCAGGCAATAGTCTTCTAATATCAGAGATTTTTGATGTGTTTTTGAATTTTGATAGAAATGTGTGTTTTATTAAACACACTTTTCATTATCAGGCATTTTTGCGGAAATTATATTTAATTTTCATAAAAAATGCCTGATAATAGAAGAATATCCAATAGTATATTTTTGTCTAAATCTTCATAACTAATAATTTATATAGACCTATAGGATGAATGAGAGAAAGAAAAAAAAATAACGTTTTTTCATATATTTTTTCTACGCTTATACGTCATCAGTGCCTCGATATGCTTTGAAAGTATGGAGTAAATCATAATTGTTACAAAGAAAGTTCCATTTTTTAAAGAATTGATATAAAAGCCGTGATAATCATGAAATATGACTGACAATAAGGTTCTAAATGCGTTCAAATTCATGATTCATGGACCTACCATATATGCAATTTATTTTTTAATAAATTTGTTAATTGTCAATGTGCATTACTGGAAAGAGAAACAGAATAAACTTTGGAAAGTTCACTTTGATAAAAGTGGGCAAGTCTGGCTGGAGTTTAAATCGGAAACTTCTTGGTATTGAGCTATAAAGGACCACGAAGACATTTTAAAATCTCTTCACATTTGTCTTATTCTATTTATTCAAAAGCATTCAAATGCTAATTATTTGTATAACATTTATATCATAGACTAATAATAGAGATTTCCAAAGACTGTGAATTCAACAGATTCTTGTTGTGTACTAATGTCCCTACACATTATAGAGTTTTCTCTTTCTTTGTATTCTTCTTTAATTTCATCTGCTATACAACGTTGAACATTAGTTAAAGTGGTCTATATCGACCCCCAAGGATCGACGACGACCTGTAAGGGGTCCATGTCAGCGATATCAAATGTGGGGTCCATGAAACGAAAATGGTTCGTTTTAATTTGAATTTAATTAATAAATGTATAAAACATACTACTTGTATATGTGTTTTTTAAATTTTTCACTGCAGTTAGAAATTTAAATCTTTCAAAAGTTTAAAAGTAAGCAGAAAAAATGTATGAGAAGATATTTTGGATAATATCAGGTAAGCAAGGGGTCTACCCAAAACTGGAAAACATGGCAAGCGGTTCACGAGACAACAAAGTTTGAGAACCTCTGGTCTAATTACTAGTCTATGCTTACTATATACTATCCCGATCATGTAAAGGTTCCTATGAATACCATTAGGAAAAACATCAAATCGTTGTGGAAAAATTTAAGGTAACATAACATAAAATATGTTTGTGTGGAATAGACCCAATTATCATGAGCAGTATTATTGAAATTAGGTTCAAATTTAAAACACGTACGACGCCACTGATTTTAATATTATTTAGTATCATTAATTCTTCGTTGTTGTTTTTTTTTCTTCATCTTTTTTCTTAATGTGTATAATTATTTATAAGAATTGTACAATTATTCATTCATTATGTGTTCACTTATATGATTTTTGATTAAGGCGGTGTGTAACATAAAAAAAAAGTAATATTATTTACAACAAATGATATCAAGAAATACAATCAAACGAAATCACCCTGTCTGTAATTCAACTTTCTCGTCATTATGAGATCATACTCTCTGTTTACTGGTTTTTGTTTTTTTTTTCCTTAGTTTTTTTTTTTACTGGTGGCTAACTTTGATATTTGATTGTCTCATTCACGGCAGCAGCAGCCTACGCATTTTATCTGAGCACAAAACTCATTGCACGTTTGTGAGCTTATTTCTTTTAAAGTTGTCTTTTTATTCGTCTTATTATTTGCTTTTAATTTCCTGAGCCAGAGATTAAAAACCTTTTCGTTGTCGTCTGTTTGTTTGTCTCTTGTTTTTTTTGTGTCAAAAATATTTTAATTTATTTTAATTATTTATTCATTCGATTGCTAAAACCTTTTTTGCGTTCAGGAAAAAGTTTTTTTTCTTAACAAATTAAAAATTCATTTTCCTTAAAATGGACAAAATTAAAGAAAAAATACCAAAATGAATTTAGGATGAAAATTTTATTGATTTTTTAAAAGGTTTTTTAGGGTGAATTTTTAATTTGGTCGCGAAATTTTTCATGCCAGTAAAAAATGATAACCTTTCTTTTTCGAATTCAAAAAAAGTATTTAGGGGAAATGGAATTTTCCAGTATTTAGTGAAGAACACCATTAGAATTTGGTGTTCAAGTTTTAGAACTCAATATTATGACAGAAAAAAAGAAACAGAGAATTCTTTGTGTATGCATTTTTGACATCATTTGCTGCAGTCGTGCAAAGAAATCTAGTGTGCAATATTTTTATATCACACAGAGTCTTCTTTTTATGTACAAACACTAATAACTGACTAAAAATCTGTGCCATATGAGAATAGAAGTTGGTCACGCGAATGTATTCAATGCTTTTGGTTATTATTAAAACAGAAATGCAGTATAAATTCGAATGACAAAAATATTTACATATTCGTTTCTAGACCAAAAACAGACCAATCCAAAACTGTCTCAGAGCTCCAAAAAATACACTTCTGAAATGTCAAAAAAAAAAATCGTTATTTTTATATGAACCAGAAGAATGTTATCCACATTCTTTCTTTCCTGCCACTAAAAACATAAAGATTATAAAACTTTTTTCGAATTTATTTTATTTGCTTCAATCATAATCTGTTGATGACAATAATGTTGATAAAAAAGGTCACCTAACTTTTGTATTGACGCATGGAAATTATGGTTGACATTGAATTTATGCCAAAAGCTAATTGAATTCATCGATTAATGAAAACTTATAAATTTTTTGGTTTATCCCATGAATATATTCGATATGTAATGACCTAGTTATATTGATAATAAAGTATTCAATGTTTCCTTCTGGTATATTAAGAAGATTTTACGAACTATATATAAGAATTACCCAGCGATAAGCTTTTTGGTATGTAATATATCTAATTTGAATAATACAATTGTTTTGTTTCAAAGAGTATATTATTGAATCACCAGAAATTCCATAATTCGTTGATGTTCGAAGACTTGTCAGCATTTTTGAACTAGTTTTTATTATTGTTTGATACGTGGTGTTTTGAGATTTTCCTCGTTTGTGAAACCAATCCTGTTGGTTACTTTGGATTCATTCCATTACAGTACATGTCTTTCTTTGTCTCAATTTGCACCGTCTTTTGATTTGATTTCTTAATTAGGATCAATTACTTCGTTTACATGATCTACTTGAAGTTCACTTCAATCAAAAAATTGTGCATATATGTACCCGGATCAACTTGAATTCGACTTGAGTCGATCCGATCACAAACATGTTTATGATCGACTTGAAAATTTAAATTGGAGTATGAACAAAGGTGAAATCTAAGAATAAGGATGAGTATGAAACCAAAAAAATTTTTCATGATCTTCTTTCTTAAGCATTTTTGTTCAGTTTTAAAACTTCACGATTTGGTGGCAGGCCACAAAATCACACCTTATTCAATCCAATTTAAATTTCTTATCTAAAAGGTTTTTAATATCTGAATTTAATAAAGAAACATGAACTTTGACGGCAACAAAAATAAATCTTTGTTGTTGTTCTATACAAAATGAGAATTTCTTATCCGTTTCTTTTAAAAAAAAAATTTGAAAGATTGAAAGGAATATAAAATACATACCAAAAAGATATCATTTTTATTTTCATCTTTTTCAATGTATTTCTTTAATGATATAATTTTAGATAATCTCTATCACCTTGTTTCCATGTATTTCGACCACATTTATATTTTCCATTTATTCGCGATTACCAATAATATTATTACTAATAAAGAGAAATAATTTATTATTATTAAAAAAAAAAAAAGCAAACTAAATAAATATATATATTTTGATGATGTATGTTTTTTCGTTTCTTTTAGTTAAAGCAAAAACTTTACAACCACAATAAAAGTTGCACTATCACTGATCGAGCTTTAGCTTTACTTAAAAATATACAATAATAGATATCAGATAAAAAAGCCAATGGCAAAATCATATTATTATATTATATTTAAAAGAAAAATGAAAAAAAAAAGAGATAATGTTGGATCGCGCACTTTATGTGAAACTCTTTACTCTGGAGTTTTGTTTCGTCATCTGTGAAACAAAATTTTTTCATCATCCGAAATTTTTTAAGATGATTCATTCAAGTTTTATTAAAATTATTATTAAGATTTTTTTTTTTTTATAAATATGTTTTCTAATAAGTTTAACAATTGTGAGCCCAAAAAAGGCATGTAGAAACTTAAAATCGGCCTATAGCCGATTCTAAGGCAAAAGAAAAACAACCAAGACTAATATTATTTCAATGTTTTTTTCTTTCTTCATGAAACTTTATTTCACCTTCTTCGATTTTTCTCTAATTTAGAGATAGGCCCTAGCCTTTATAGCGTAAAAAAAAAAACTATACAAATTTTATTCAAATCAGTGCATCAGTTTTTTTTAAGTATATCTGAAAAGTTAAACAACGAAAACGGAAAAAAAGAGTTAGGCCTATTTTTTCTCTACAATCGTGATTGAATCGAAATTTAACATTTTATATTTTTAATTTAGATGCAATTGTTGCACAAATTTTTTCCAATCAAATCCGAAAAAAGATAAAACTTTATGGTCATCCTTATTTTTGTTTTCTAACTTCTTCCCCCTTCAGCCTTTTTTTGTGTGAAAAAAAATACCAAATCATGATAAGGAATAATCAAACGATATTGTAAGTTTCATTAAAGGTCGGACAAGGCGTTTTTAAGTTATTTTGTACATCATTAGATTCCAAAATAGATGATACTGAACCGATCCAAAGGAATGGTTGTAGTCTCGGGAGAAATGTAGATAAATAAAATACTTATTCGAGACTAAAACCATTCCTTTAGATCTTTTCAGTATCATGCAAATTTGCAAATTTTTCTCTGCAACTTTCTGAAAATAGATTTCCAGGAGGCACTGAATAATTTGTTTTCTTTTGCAAAGTGTGGCCAAATGGGTATCTAAATTGTACATGGACGGACGGATATTCAAAAATCGCAATAACTTTTGATTCTTTCCAAATCCAATGATTTTTTTTTCATACGTTACAAGTGTAGTGACAAAACTGATATGCCTTCTTGTGGTATTTACTATAGGACATATGACTTAGTGATAAAAATTTCAGTTCACCCTCAAACCTCTAAAAAAAAAAAAAATTAGAAAAGACTACCATGAAGGAAAACCTTTTCAAAAACTTCAAAAAGTCTTGGCTTTTGTACCAAATTTTTCATACAAAAGGCGTAAATCTATTAAGACTTAATTTTTCTATTTTCTATTTTTTTTTTTTTCTTTTTCTTTTTTTGGGTAATAAGCATTTGCCCATGATGGATGGATGAATGATTACATATTTTAATCAAAGAAATTATTTAATGATTGCATTGACCTAAAAAACAGAGACTAAAGAAAAAACCAAGAAAAATTTTGCTACTTTACTTTTATTTTAAGATAATTTTTTAAGATTTTATCTTTTTTTTTTTTTTTTTTGCTATTACGTTGATTCATTAAAAATACGTCCGATTTTTATTATTAATTTTTTTTTTTTTAATATATGCTTTTATTGTTGAGAAAAGAAAAAAATGTGTCATGTTTTTACTAATAAATTGGACAATAATTCTAATAAATTTCAGTTGAAATTATTTCTAGTCGCTTTAAGGGGCTACATATAGCTGTAAAAAATCAAAAATGAAGTCGAGTTTTCTATTTTTCCATATTATAAAAGTTTGATGAATATATTCTTAAAATTTCATATCAATATCTGTAGATTTGACGCAGTTATAGAATTCTAATCAAGAAGCAAATTTGAACATTTGATTATCATATTTTAAAATTAAAGACGGCTACATTTGCGTAGAAAATAAAATAAATTTTCATTTTTTTAAACTTTCTAAAAGGACTAAAGTTTCGAAAATATGTCTTCAAAAATTTATCATTAATTTCTGTAGAATTCACGAAGTTATAGAATTCTGAGCGAAGCAAATCCAGGAATCATATTGAAGAAGCTTTTAACATATTTTTCTCAAAACACAAAGTTGGTTAATCGGTCATATCTCGAAAACCGTTTTATAGATTTTCAGAGAGAAGCATTGAGAAGTGGCTGACAATCCTACTTTTACTTACCTTTTTTGTGTTTCAATTTGTTGGCATTTTGTAAAAAAAAAAAAAAAATCAATTGTAATAATTGGTGAACATCAACGACATGTGGCCGTTGATGAATTGTTTGGGTTAGAGAGTGTTCACCACCCAACGCTTCAAGAAAAATCATATCATAGGCGGGGCCATTCTTCGATATTTTTCAGGTTTTTGTTATACTTTTTATTAATATACTTTTTAGCATTTATTTCCAGCGTAATTTTCTTGAAATAATAAATTCGAATTTAGACCAACCTATAGATGTAGTCCCTTACTAAATATGTGTCCTGAATTTTTTTTAAATAAATTTATACTTTACATATTTAATTTTGAAAATAGAAACACATATTTTATTAAGCTATATTTTTTGATTTTAAAAACAATTATTAAATGTTTTACAATTTTTTTTTTCCTTTAAGGTTTCCCCTCATGATGGCTTACCAACAGTTGTTTGTCAAGATTGCAGGATTCAATTGGATTCATGTCATCGATTTCGTACAATGGCAAAAGAAGCACAAAAAGCACTACGTAGTTTTCTTCAATATGCTTCAAATCTTTCTGGGAATCCTCAGGTAAGAAAAAGAAAAGAACAAGAGATTTTGTGTCTATAGACATAAAAAATAATTAAAATGTCAAAAAGTTTATGTTTTTATCGCGAATAAATGAATTTCTTTGTTCTCTCATATAAAATTGAAATTTTCAACTTCTGTGTTGTGATTTCTTGGTTGATTTGATCACGTTTCCGGATGGCATATGTGCCAAATAAATATTTATACTATTTGTAGAAATTGGGAAAAAAATAAAAATGGTTTATTTGATTGGTTTTCTTTTTATGATGAAGTTTTTATTAAATCAAATTTAATTAAATTCAACTTTAACACTGTTGTCAAAATGAAATATATAATAGGTGTGTTTCTCTTGTGAATTTTTATCTCCACTACTATTTAACTTTCTCAAAATCTGCATACTCATATTTCCTGAAACACGCAGCCAACTTCAGTTATGTCTTTTTTAACGTTTGAAAAAATTAAAAATCCTTTTTTTTTTAGACAAATTTTGAAATTAAAACAAATAATATCTTCCGAGACAGCCATTTGAAGTAGTACTTTAACCAAATTTCTAATATAATTTCCTCTGGTCATAACTTATGACTGTCATCATTTTGGAGATGGATACGAATTTTCACTGCATTCATAATTTTTAGTACCATAATATTATGATCATATCTTCGGAATAGGACTGTTAGTTAATTTGTAAAGGAATTAAAAGAATATCTATTGGATTGTCCGAATACTTCGTGTCAATTTTGAGGATGAATTAAAAAGCAAATTTTTGATATCAATATATAATTATGTAATTATGTATTAAATGTTTTGTTCCATAAACTTTCTGCCATCTTTTTTCCTTCAGAATTTCTCAGATTTTTCAGCAAAAAACTATTCAAGGTGGCTTTTAATGTCGTCCAAAAAGTTGATGTTCTTGTTATTCGGAGAATTTTGTAAAGGCTTGAATAAGTCATAATTTGAATTTTTTTTTTTTTATTGCTTATGAAGCATTTTTAGGCTTTCTGATAATAGAAAACTTGTCTTCCATATTCAAAAAAGTATAAAAATTACATGGATCAATTTATCTGTCTTAAAGATGCGTTTAAATGTCGTCTTGCACAAGTCATATGTTTTCTACATTGTTAATATGTTGATGAGATATATTCTAATGTAATCTTCTGGAAATCGCCACGAAGTTTTCGGACAATTCAATATAATTTTCTTTCTGTTGTACTGTTCTGGAATTTTTGTTTTGTTTTCAAGATTAGCGAATATATTGTGACGATTCCAAGAAGTGTCATTTACTATAATTGTCAGGACATATCATTTCGTCGATGATTTATTCTTCTAACTTTAAGAATGTCTTAATTAAAAAATTAGAACATGTTTTCCAGGATAAAAATGTCATCACCAGATCAAAAATTTATCATCAAAATACACATAAAAATGATGATTAAATTAATTATAAAATTAAATTTTCTGTAATAAATTTATTTATAAAATATAATTTTCGATAAAGAGAAGAAGAAAAAAAAAATTATAATCTGGTGAAAATTAAAATAAGTATATATAATTAATTACACATTTCAATGTGGCTAAAAATATGAATCAGCATCATCACACATCACATACTCACTCCTTAACTTAAGGTGACACAGAAAAAAAAATCATTCTCGACTAGATAAAAAAAAAAACACGTTTTACGTTAACACAATGAATTAATTTTACCAAGTTACGACATTGACTTACGGCATCTTCATCAGTTTTTTTTAATTTTTTTTCTTTTCAAATTTTTTAGCGTAGGTGTTATACATTTAAGTTTAAGAAAACAAAATCAAATTATCTTATTTTATGCAAAAATTTTAAAAAATATTAAAAATAAAGTTGATCTATGATTAAGAAAGATTGCCTTCTGTGTTATCATTGAGAAGTTTTCAAAACAAATATCTAGTATGGCAAATCCAAACAGCTTTTTTATATATAATTATTTAAGTTTAATTTCTTTGTTTATAAAATGGATGTTTTTCGGAATTTAAAAATTTTTTAAAGGCCATTTGCTCATGAATAGATGAATATATTTTGAATTTTTATTTTCATACTTTGATGGCATCACATGTGATTTCTTTTCAAATAAATATTCTTGATTTTTCATACAAACAATGTATTTCATGTCTCGCGTGACGTAGATGCGCAGAAAAAACCAATTTGAAATATGGGAAAGGGTAATCTATATATTCTTTCATTCTTGAATTAAATATTTATTATAATTTCTTTTTTAAATTAGTAGTAGGCTCTTTTTGACACTCACGTTTTGAAATAAAGTCCTTTTGAAAAGAATAAAGTAAAAATAGACCAATCTTAGCAATAATATTCTTCATTTTTAACTTATCTGTCATCCTGAAAACTATCTGGAGAAATGTCCGAATGGCCTATAACTTGAAAATTCAATTCATTTTGATTATATACTCCCTGAAGCTTTCGTCATCTACTGTGTATAAATACTCCTTTTATCTATCTACTGTTCTTCCATGGATAATACTTAATTATACTTTATTAAAGCAAAAGACATACTTGGTTTCTGTTTTGATCCGAATTCTCGGTCTGCAAGCAATATATACTTCATTACATACCGAGAATCGTAACTTTACGAAATACAAGCTTCTATGTTTTTTGATTAAAGGTATAAGAAAGTAAAAGAAAAACACTTACATCATATTAATTTCACAGAGTATGTTTCTTATTTTTATTTTTTTAAAAAACAAAATTTATAAATAAACTATTTAAATTAAAAACGAAAAACAAAAATATTCGGAATTTTTACTTTAAACATAAAATTCTATATTTTTATTTTTTATTTTTTCCAAGGATATTTATGCAAAATCATCAAATACTCTGGAAGAACTTTTATCACCGACATTATCACGACAAGCTTCTGAACGTATGGCAGCCGCTGCACTTACTGAACTTAGTAATACAACAAATAATAATAATAATAATAAATCTCAAAATATATGTTTGAATGAGAATCTAAATAGTAATCGATCATCGCCTTTATCAGTTACCTCAATATTCAATAAAACAACAATACCAACAACAAAGTCGCAATTAGTAAATTTGGAAACAACTAATTCAGTATCTGTGATCCCAATTGAGAGTACAATAAAAACGACAAATAATAATAATAATAATAATAATAATAATATGGCAGCTACAAGTAACAATAGTAGTAGTAATATTGTTGTTACCTATCCAAAAGTTGAAGTAATCAAAGAGACAATGAAATTACCATCATCATATGGTAATTCGATAAAAACTATACAAACGATGAAGAATTTGGCAAATGCACAACTTCAACAACATTTAGAAACGGCTGCAGTTTTAATGGATATTAGTAAAAAAGCTATAATCTCACCACCATGCTCTAAACCACAATCTCCAAGTTTATCGGTAATTGGTGATACAACAAGTATTAATAATTCTGTGATAAATATAAAACGCTCAAGTAGTAATGAAGAAATTGATTTATCAATAAAACGTAAACGTAAAGATGAAATCACATCTTCAAATATATCACCGAAACGTATAAATAAAAATTTAGATATGAAAACGAAATCAATTAAAGATGATATTGATAATGAAGATGACAGTAGCCGTAATAGTATGTCAAATGATAGTTCAGATTCGGGAAGATTACAAATGGATATTAGCTCACAAGAAACTGAAGAATATTTATTACAACATCCGAAATTAGATGTGATTGAAAGTCACGATCCAGACAGAGAAACTCCAGATAGTATGACTTCAGAAGATCATCGAACCGATCCAGCTACTACACAACTTTGGCAAGCTTTAGCACATACAACAGGTAGAAAAGGAATTTCCATTTGTTTAAAGTATAATTTTCAATTTTGTAAATATTTTTTTTTTTTATATTATTTTGAATAGTAAATGGCAGTGGTAGTGAGGCAACACAACTTTTACGAAGAATGATCAATTGTCGAACATTTGGTCTTCCGTTAACATCATCTTTGAATATTCAAAGTGGAAATACATCAATAGATGATCAACCAATTGCTCTTCTGAAGGTTGAAAGAATATTTTTCTTTTGTACCAAAAGAATTTTATAGTTTATGTAATTCGAAAAATTTTCTTTTTAATTTATTTTTAGAATGATATAACATCACCGGAACGTACATTTAATAAAAGTGGACGACGAAAACAAGTCTGTCCCAGTAAATCAGATAATTTAGATATGAACGATCGTGAAGTAACTGCCGAAGGAAATGTTTCATCGGAACAAGTCAGTGGAAGTGTAGCATGGCAAAATTCATTATCTGATGAAAAATTAAGGGTATTTATAAAAAGAAGAAGAATATTTCAAATTGAACAATCAATAATGTTGACGGTTTTTCTTACACAGATAGTGGCTTTGCCACAACAGAAAAGTTCAAATTCGTCCAGTCAACAAAAGGATATGTCCTGTACAAATTGTGGAACATTAACGACAACAATTTGGCGAAGAAATTTACGCGGTGAAATGGTATGTAATGCATGCGGTTTATATTTTAAATTGCATGGAGTTAATCGACCGCATTCAATGAGAAGAGATACAATTCATACTAGACGAAGACGTCCGAAAGGTGGTGAAAAGTCAGGAAGAAGAAGTAAATAAATAGAAATATATTTTGAATTCGTTTTTTTTTTTTGTTTCTTCATTTTTATAATTTCATAAATTTTATTTAGGATCAAAAATTACAGAGAAAAATACATCAGATACGGATATTGTTGAACCAGTTGATACACATTGTAAGCCAGATTTACAAGCTTTGCAAAATCATAATTTTCTAATTGCCTTAGGTGGTGTTGCTCGTGGAACATCTTCTTTTCCAATGCCTGTAAGTTAATAAAAGAAAAAAAATTATTTTATCAATTTATTTTTATTATTAATATATTTATTAAATTTATTTGTTTTTCCTCCTTTTTTTTGTTGGGAATTTTCTTTTTGTACATGATCTCTTAGCACTATTCTCACTTTTTGCGTGCCTCACAAAATTTCGTTGAAAATAATAATGCATCTTCAAGTGGACAACAACAACAACAACAAAATAATGATGAACAATTACCACAAGATGATGATAATCTAAGTATTCATGAGAATGAAAACGAAAGTTGTAGTGTACCTTTGAATCTCGTTTCGAACCAAATAGGTGCTAGTGAATCATCACCTCAACGCTGACCAAATAAGTTTCAAAGCAATCATTTGAATTTTAAAATTATAAGATTTTCACTAAAAACAAAAACAAATAATACTCTCTTCAAATATTTTTGCGTTTTTTAATTAAAAAAAAAATTTATATATACTTATATAAAAAATTTTAACGAACAAAATTATTAATTATTAACAAAAATGAACAAAAGCAATAATTTAGGGCTTTATTCCACTTAAAAAAATATTCATATTAAAAAAAACAAACAAATAATTAAAAAAAAAACGTGGTTTCTTAAAACAAAAAACTTGATATTATTAAAAATATTTGAAACAAATTAAAAAATAGCAAAGAACAAAACATGCTAAAAATGAAAATTATGAATTTTCTAAAAAAAAAAAAAACGAAAAATAATTCATAAATTTTTGTCTTTTTTTTAATTTATTGAAATCTAATTTTATGAATTTTTTAAAGAAGAATATTTGCATCTAAAGAATTTCCAATTCGAATTGAAAGAAACTTTTTCTTCAGCGTTAAAATGAATATTAATTCAAATATAGTACCAAAGCAAATTGAATATTCCAACTTCTAAAAGCGCAGATACTTAAATTTAGCATCCGTCTTTCGAATGATAAGCCATCGTTAACGTGTATGATTTTATCGTGAATATAGAAAACCTAACGGGCGACTTTACGAAAGTGCTGAACATGATGGAATTACGAAAAAACCTATTGGGTACAAGTAATGTGTCAGTCAATACGAATCTTGAGTATCCAAAAATGCCATCAAATCCGTCTTTTACTTAAATTGATACATAAGTTGGTATTGTCGACCATATAAGATGAATTCTGTTAAAATCAGAACTTCGAACCATTCCGGTTTATGGTTACGTTTCCAACTTTTTTTCGTTCCCGTTTTCGTTTCGGTTTTCTTTTCTTCTTTTTCGCTCAGGTTACGGTTAATCGACTAGTACCATTTTTTTTGTTATAAATACTACCCCTTACCCTGAAATTCTTTAATATTTTAATTTAAAATAATATTGCAATAAATTATCATGTACGTAAGTACAAGATTGGATACTACAAAATCGGAACCATATTTTAACCATAATTTAAAAACTTGGTTTTTGGGCAAGCGAGATACAGCATTGCTTCTTAAGGGAATCATATTTCCTTCATCACGGTGTCAAAATTTAATTTGGAATAAAGTTGTTATACGCGAATTTTCTAAAATTCTATTCAATAAAAAATAGATTTCTAAAAACGATATAAAATATAGTTTCCAGTTTCGGTTACGATTATAATTTTGTTTTTTATTTCGGTCCTTTTCCGGTTTCGCTCAAAAAGGTGGTTAATTTCGGTTTTCGTTTTAGTTTCCAAGCTCTGGTAAAAATTGATATCAAGAGAGAAATATAGGCGATTTTCTAAGTAACAGTCTTTATTTGAAACCGTCGATTTGAAAATGACTAAATTAATAACGACTATTACAATTGAGTCACCAAATTCGAAAATTGCTCATGTCGGTTTTTCTCAAATTTTTCAGGAAACACAAAAAACTGAATTTCTACCAAACTGTATATAAGGTGGAGATGGGCAGAAAGACATGCATTTTTTTCCACTTTGGAAAACAGATATTAGTCCCTTTTGCTCATGGAACATGCGTTTATACGCGAAGATACAAAATACGACGAAACGAATTTAGTGATTCAATTACGGAATTCCACTGTTGTAACTTTCTTGTGTGCGGACTCTTCAGAAATTGACTGCGATTTAAATTCTGTTCATTGATCTTTAACATGTACACATGTACTGCAGAATAGCATTTTTAATTAGAATCATATTGCATAACGTTGTTGAACGACATTTTTAAATAAATTTGATATTACAGTTGTAGAGTAAGGCGGAATCCCTATTCACATCACAAATTGAAAAAGTTTCGTTCTTTTTCTTTCTTTTTTTTTTGAATCTCATAAATATAAAAATATGATTTTAAAAAATTCATAAAATTTGATATCAATAAAAAGATTTAACCAAAATTCGGAAAAAGAAAAATCTCTTTGGTAATTAATTAATTTCTTGCCTAATTGCAAAAAGTGTGTGATAAAAATAAATGTTTCTTTTGTTTTTCTTGTATTATTATTATTATTATTTTTAATTTTTTTAATTATTTTTTTTTTGATAAATAATATCGTGCCTGTTTTTAAATTTAAAAAAAAAAAATTAATTTTTTTTTTTTAAATTCGTATAAATTTTTTATAAATGGACAAAAACAAAAAAGGAACAAATTGATCAAATTTTTTTTTTTTTTTTTATGAAAATTTTAATTAAAATTAAGAAAAACGTAATTTTTAAGCAAAGCAAAAGAAAAAAGTAGTTCAATAAAAAATTTTAAAATTAAAAAATAAAAAATAAAAAATACGCATTGCTTATTTATTTTTATACACAAAAAAAAAAAAAATAAAAATTATTAAAATTAAAAAAATATTTACAAGAAAACTTAAAAAATTTATCATTAATATTTGAAATACTCATTAAAACAAGAAGAAAAAATGTAATAATAATAATTATTTATTCATTATTAAGGAAAAGTAAAACAAAAAATAAAAAATATAAAAAGAAAAATTTTGAAATTTAAGATATATATTTTTACAAAAATATAAAAATTAAAAAAAAAAATTATTTAATAATAATATTTAAAAAAAAAAAAAAACGAAAACATTTTTTTTTTTTTTTAGGCTTAAGAAGAAGAAATTATTAAAAACAAAAGTTGATGAAAAAAAAAAAAAAAATATTGAAGCTAGTGCCTAGTTTATGTCTCGGAAAAGTAAAGTAAAAAAAAAAAAAAAAAGTATTAATATTTTTAGCTTAAAACAAAAATAACCAATTTTTAAAGCTATTTCAAAAAAAATTAGGCTCTCTGAGAAAATTTCTATTATTTTTTTTAAACAAAAACACATAACTAAATATATATAAATTAACTAAATTAACAAAAAGTACTTACAATTTAAAATTAAGTTATATTTTAACATTTATAGTTTTTTTTTTTGTTTTATTTAACATTTAACAAACAAACAAAATACTCAATCAGCTAATTTTTTTTTTTTTTTTTTAGAACAAACAAAAAATAGTATTTAATACATTTTTTATTTTGGTTTGTTTTTAAAAACTATTTAAATATTATTTTGCAAACAGATTTTTGAACGAAACAAATTTTTAAAAATTTCTAATTTTTTTTTTATTACTCTGCTCTCTGTAAAATATTTTATTATTTATTTTATTATTATAATATTATTTAATTTCTCTTTATTATTAAAAAAGAAAGAAAAAAAAAAAACTTGACAACAGCACAGCACCTCGCCATCTATCCGACAGAAATTACATTTTACACATTAGAATGAAAATCAATATAACTTGGATTTTGTCTTTGAATATTAACAGGTCATCGGGTCGGCTTATATAATTTCTCATGTTTTTCTTCACCCAATTTTATTGGGTTTTTTGGAAATATATCAACATATGAGTAATATAAAGTATATCAACTTCCTATAGGAGCAGCCTACACACGTTCAATATTACTTGATAAAGTATTATTGATGAAAATTTTCGTCGTCAAGTAATATTGATGGAAATTGCCTCCACAGATTGCAATAAGGAGCATACAAACGATCAATGTTACTTGAAACATGAAACATCCAAGTAACATTGACAAGTAACATTGAACGTGTTCAGGCGCCTTATCTTTACTGTGTTAATTTTTCTTTTGATTTTCATACATCCGTATTGTATATAAAGGATGTCCCAAAATTAAAAATTGTAACTTTTTTTTATTTTGGTTATTAAAGTATACAGTATAGGGTTATGTATGGAATATAGCATATTGGCTAAATGGCCTCTACGGCTTTGCTGGCACATATGTACTATTGTGTTGAAATTTTTCATATTTCAAAAAAACCCGAAGAAAAAGTCTAACGGCGTTAAATCGCATGATCTAAGCGACCTATTTTAATCACTAAAACGGGGAAATTACACGACCAGGACTCATTATTTTTGAAATATTGCTCAACAATTGAAACGCGTTGTTTTTTCATGGAGCGCTCTATTTTTAATGACGAAATTATTTTTCAGTAGATTGTTTAATTCTTGAAAATAGAAAAATTGATTATATTAGACCTCGTCACTTGTTTTACATATCATTCTGATTGGTCAGGGAAAAATGAAAATAATCTGCAATCGTGTCAGCATTTCGCAAATATAGCTTTTCACTTTTATATTTTTTAAATTTTTTTTATTGAAAAGTTATTACTAGTTTACCTTTTTCCGACATTTTATTCCATTTAATAATCTTTTATGTTCTCTTTTTTTTTGTTTTTTAAAAAACCGTTAAATTTCGATCAAAAATTTAAAATTGATACTTTGCAAATTTGCGCAAATAATCCAGTTCCAAGGCATTTTTGACAGAAGCTTAAATTTTCGAACCAATCAAAATCTTTAGTGAATTGTCAAAATTTGCAAAATTTGCAAAGTGACTCTTGATGAGGACTAATTTTTTATGATCAAAGAGTAATGGCGGTTTTTTTTTAAACTCACGATGGCGACCAGAATCGTGCGGGCTGAGTTTTTTTTTTTTTTTTTTTTTTAAAGCAAACTCATTTTCTCTGATACTCTTACCACTTACTTGAAATTTTGTGTTTTTTTTGCATTATAATATTATTTTCTAACAAGATTAATATTAAAAATAATTAAAGAATAAAAAAAAACAAATATGGGACATTAGCTTTAGTAATGCGGTAATTAACTTAGAAATAAAAAAAAAGTTCAAGAAGATGAAACAAAAATGTCCGGATTGATTGAATCAATCAAGCGCTTATCAAAAAGAAGAAATAAAAATGTATACCAGTTGTTTACCAGTTTATACTAGCTTTAGATTTTAACAAAAAAAAATATATATATATTAAAATAATAAAAAAAAAACTTACTAAAAATTAAAAAAATCAAAAAAAAAAAATTAAGTATTAAATTTAATTTAACACACGTTAATACATTTTTTTTTTTTTTTTTAAATTTAAGTCTTTTTTAATAATATTTTAATCACTATTATTTTTATTATTATTATTATTAATTTTTTTTTTTGAATTAACTTTTTCTGTTAAATAAGTTACTTAAAAAAAAAGAAAACATGAATCCATCCCCTTCAAAAAAGAAAGAAACAAAAAAAAAATGTTATGTTCTTACATAAAAAAAATAAGATATTAAGATGTAAAAAAAAACAACATATATGCATAGGTAATTTTTTAATTAACACAATTGTACAATTAAAAGGGGAGTCTCAAGACTGAGAAACTTCTTAAATACGCCTAATTGTTTGAGTCGACGTCAGCAATTAAATTTTATTACAAAGATAATGGTTGAAAATTCAACTTTTTGAGTAGGCTGTAATTTGGACTGTGCGGGGACCTCCGTAGAGACAATTTCGTATGATTCATAATTTTAAAGTATTTATAAAAACAAGCTAGATTTTATATAAAATCTTTACTTAAAACAAAATAAATAAAATATTGATCCTTTAGCAGGATTCAATCTCGGTTTCATTGAAGTCGTACGGTCTAAACTATGTAAACTAATGTTAATTTATTCAGTTCATCAAAAAGTTGCCTTATTATTTTAAGTTTTCCAAAAATACGATTAAAAATTATTAACAAAAGTATAAAGATTTCATGGCAGATCAGTGCTTTGAAACAGACTAAATGCTGTGCCGTTTAGTTAGCTATTTTCAAGTTGTGCTCTATGCTAGAACCGTTCGTGTATAAGAGAAGCTTTATAATCAAAAATATTGCTTAAATGAAAATAGAATCACTTCTTCTATAATCCAATATGTTATTATTAGTGCTTCTCTGTTCTATGAAGGGTCAAGTTTGGCAATAAAACATACATACTTACTTCAATCGAACAAGATTTTGTTTGACTTGAGTTTGGTTTCAATTGGTTAAGTCTTACTAAATAATTCTTAATAACTTTCACTGTAATGGAACCATAATTGTGTCGGTACAAACCAAGTAGTATTTTCACTATCTGTTATGTGCAAGCTACTTATTCACATATCCACCCCTAAACGTGCTAACGACCAAAAATGCGCTGGGAATGCCTTCCGGATATCTTATCAGGTTTCTATTGCCATTAATCTTCTCATTTAATACTTATTTCCTTTTTTCACACAGTAAATAAAGACGTCACCATCGTCTTGGCCTAGTGAGATATTAAGAAATCATTAATCCGTACCAAAATAGGTCGTTATTGCCTGCGAATATAATTTTAGAAGTATGGAGTACTTTTTACTTTTCAAGAATTTTTTTAAACTGAAGTAAATGAGGAAGTATTTCGTTATTTTCCGTCACTCTATGTATTAAAATTAAACAGAAGCTATTTTTCTTTGGTGTTTTGAGGTAAGGCATTTTGTTAATTCTTTCCTTACTCCATACATCTCTTTCTGATTTCATTATCAGGAGATGGGGATCATGTAATTCGATTGAGATTAAATCGCATCGAAAAAGCATTGTCACCAATTATAACCCTTTCTGTTTCATGATTGCATACGAAACTATTATGGGCGAAACAGAATGGCGGATCCACGACGGATTCACGGTTTTTTGATTTTCAGATCCATCATTCTGCTTGAATCTTTAGTTCAAGAATACGGCATATTAAGCCGGTACGAATAGGAATGATACGGATCGACTCTTAGACTAGTAAACTCGGTTAACTTTCAGAATAGGCCTCCAGGTCGGAGACATAAAATTGTCATTTCGGAACTGCATGTAAATGTTGATTAGATATTTGGAAGTAGGACAAAATTATCTTACAAGATTTTATCTTCCCTAACAAATGAAGTTAATAAAAAGCTTGTAAAAATTGTTTTAAAAAATGGCGGATGATCGACGAAAGTCTTTTGTGTTAATATTACGTATTACCTGTGTGTGTGTGTTAACTTCTTGTAAATTTTAGAATTTTTCAAATCTTATCTTAAAAACGAAGAAAATAAGAAGTTTGAACAAAAAAACGAACAAAGAAAAAAAAAAGGAAACGAAAGAATTATTAAAACAACAGTATTTTATTTTGTAATTTAATAAATTATTTTCACATTTATTTATATGGAATATTTATAAAAAAAAAAAAAAAGAAAGAAAAACAAATTAATTTTTAACCAATTTTCTAAAATATTTTATTTATCTTTTTGCTCAGCTAAAAAACGGAAAAAAATCAACTTAAAAAAATATAATTTCCATTAAGAAAAAAAAGAATTAAATAAAATCATGGAAAATTATTGCAATTTTTTTTTATCTCTAAAATTAAAAACCTTTAAAAAAAATTCTTAATTCTTAAAAATTTTTGATTGTTTTTTTTTTTTAGATGAAATTGTTTCTAAAATTAAAAAAAAAAAAAAATAATTTTTAAATTTAAATTTTCCATGAAATTTTATTTTTGCGGCAAAATTTTCAAACTTAAGAAAAAAGTTTTTTTTATTTTATTTTAATAATGCCTTACAAACAAAAAACATGTATAAAATTTATGTAAAAAAGAAAATTTTTTAAAAAAAAAAAGAAAACATTGAATTATTTTATCATAAAACAAGAAAGAAGTGGCATTATTTTAGAAATAAGTGATGTTTAGTTGAAATTGTACTTAAATGAAAACAAAACAAAAAAAAAAAGATACAAATAAATTAATTGATCTTTAAAAAAAAGTTAAAAATTAAGAATCAATAAAATTTGTACGAGCGCTTATTCATCACTTATTTGGAAAAGCTCACCAATACCAGTATATTATAACAGGGTTTTTTTTTTATTTTAACTTTTATTATTTTTTTTTTTTTTTTTTAAATTATTAATCGTAGTTTTTATTTATGTAGTATTATATGTAATATTTTTTTATCTACTAAATTTTTCTCAAAGAAAATTGTAGTTTTTTTTTCATAAATTTTCCCCCATTTTGTTTGTAGAACCGCGTTTTAATGATTGAGAGTAAACTGAAAAACAAAATGGCCGTACTTGAAAGAATGTATTTATAACAAAGTCAAAGTGTAACCCTGGAGGCAATCTCGACGGACGCGAACGACGCAATGAACGCGACGGACGCGTGAAGTGTCAAATAAAAGTTAATTTCATATGAAATGTATGGGAGGTGGCAATCTCGACGTAGACGTGACGGACGCGACGGTCCAGACGTTGTAAAGTTGATTCGTGTTCAACTTTTACGTGACGGACGCGTTCAAATGTCATTTTAAAATTTTTGTGTCTGAATTATTTTGTGAAAATTCCATTTAAAAACGGTATTTTAGTTCTTTTTATTAATTTACACTACTTAAAAAACTATTTTAACTTATAACACAAAGATTATATCAAATAATAATAAAAATTACAAATTTCATCGACGGCGTCGACGGCGTCGAGTTTGCCTACACAAAAATATTTATACCGTCACTAACGTTTTTGACAATTCACGCGTTCATTGCGTCCGTCGAGATTGCCTCCAGGGTAACTTATAATAAAGTATGGAAAGCCAGCGAAGTAGCCAGAAAAAGCACGTGTTAATAAGTGTGAAAGAATACGCAAGAATACATTTAGTTTTCATTGGCAAAATCCATCAGGAAGATAGAGAATGAAATGTCATTAAAAAAGCACATGAAAAACTCTTAAAAACCTTATATTTCTTCTAGTATTTGTGCATTGCATATAAATTTCAACACGTGCTTCTTTGCTTAGATTATATCTCTCTTTCACCCATACGTACAATATGTAGCTATCTATGCCAGCAGTGGATAGGAAATTGTTTGAAAAAGAGCAGGCAAAATTTGGAAATCGGCGGTACGGTAGGGATAGGAAGTTTCCGGAAGTGAAGAAAGCTAGCGAAGTAGCCGAAAAGCATGTGGCAATACGGGGGAAAGAATACGTAAGAGTACATATAATTTTAATAGGCAAACTCCATCAGGAAGAGAGAGAATGAAATGTTCTTAAAAATCAGATGGAATCTTATAAATTGATCACGGAATCTTAAGTTTGGGCAAAGTGTAACTAATAATAAAGTGAGGAAAGCTAGCGAAGTAACCAGAAAAGGCAAAACCACGTGAAAGAATCTTAAAAACCTTATCTTTCTTCATGTATTTGTGCATTACCATATAAATTTCAACACGTGCTTGCTTTTTTGCTTACATTATATTTCTCTTTTACCCATAGGTTCACTATATAGCTATCTATGGCAGCAGTGGATAGAAAATTGTTTGAAAAAGAACAGGCAAAGTTTGAAAAACGGCGGTACGGTAAGGATAGGAAGTTTCGCGACGTTATTATTAGTTACACTTTGATTTATAAGGAGGTAGTTTAAGCATTTCCGGCACTTTAATCATGAATTAAGCTCATTGTGTGCACCTCGGTTATATAGTAATCTTTAAATTGAGTAATTGGCCAGTCTTCCAGAGCCTACAATGAAGGTAGATATCTCGCTGGCGAGAATTTCAAAGCGGTCATCGAAATTTTAGAGTTTGCGATTTTGGAAGTTTACTGAAAATCGCCGCGCTTTGCCCTTTCCGATCATTTTGTAATCTAGAAGTTGTACACAAGGAATGATTGCTACAATCTTTGTATGGAAGACTGTTGGTTGTTTGCCTAGAGGTATTGTTACAACTCCATTGGTAACAGTACCGATCTCTTTCTTGGAGAAAAAATCTGCATTCGCCAAGCTATCGCATAATGACCCATTTGTGAACCAATATCCTCCCCGGATCGATAGGGATGCGCTTTCTCCTGTCCAGTTTTGACGAATTGGGAAAACGATAAAGTAAACAATGCTTATTGAATAGCCTCCCCGATCTTTAGGAAATATAAAAATCAGAAGTGGTGTCGTGTAACTCGTTTTAAATTAAATCATATCGACAAAGCATAGGAATAGCAATGCTTTTTCAATACGACTTAGTCTCAATCGAATTACATGATTCCACTACTGACTACAGACTTCATTAATCCGAAACGTGTTTACCAATTATTGAAATATGATAAAAAATGAAAAATCAACTTTTAATACATTTTATTATTTATTTCTTCAAAATGAATTAACATTTTTTGCAAAATTTTTAAACAAAATAATGTGCCTTACGAACTGTAATACCGTAATCAGCCAACGCTGGAGTCAAATCTTCCATTGTGAGCGTATATTTCCTGTCTTTAGTCGTTTTTTGATTCTAAGAAAAAAGAAAAATGCCAAAAGTGAGGTTAAATTTCACATGAACCCTAATTATACAATTTAATTTACCTTCGACGAGCTGTGACTGGAATTCGGAGCATTGTTTGTTCGAGTCTTACAATGTTGTAGAGCATCATTAGCAACATCAGAAATAAATTTCTGTGCAGCAATAGAAATGAGTCGTACACTAAAAATTGCGAAATAATAAAATTTTTGGAATTCATATTAATTTCAATCTCTTTACTTACATTCTTGGATCAGATGCTTCAAATCCAGCAGTATTCAAGTAATAAGATGTTACTGGATCGGGAATCTATAATATTAAATATTATTAATTGATTTATACCAATTTTTTCGACAAAAAAAAAACCTTACCGTTGGCACATAATCTTCAAGCTGAAGTAGAAAATCACTTAATATTTGACCTTGTGTTCGTTCTTCTTGATTCGATCCGGAAGCAGGTCTGTAAATACCAAAGTTACTGCCACTCATTTTGTTTATATTTCGATTTTTATTATAATATGCAACAAAATTATTGAAGACAAAAAAATATTTTAACAAAAGAAATTTGAAACACTTTTCACGAAATCGAAATCACTAATGAAGAAAAGCATCAATGACAAGCAACGAACCGTTTTATATAGTGTTGCCAGATTGTAGTTTTTGATATTTATATTCGAAATTATACATAACCAAAGATTCAAACCAGAAATTATTTAAATTCGAAAATTTGTTTTTTTTTTGGAAAAATTCCGTTATAAATTTAAAAATATAAAATAATGTTTGTTCAAAAATATTAAAAAATTGCAAAAATCATATTATTATGAATTATTAGAATAAATTAAAAAATATATTATTATTAAAATTTAATGGCCTAACAAGAATTTATTTTATTTTCTAAAAAAAAACAAATCTATTCAATTTAATATGTTTATGTAATTTTTTAAATGTTTAAAAATATACATATATATATTATTTATAGAAAAGAAAATTATACATTCACCAAACATGTTTGCGAATCATAAAAAAACATAAATTTTTGATGTAATATAATTTTATGGAAATGCATTTACACAATTTACTGTAACACGATTAACATTGAAACTTTATTAAATAATTTTCTTCATCAAACACGGAAGTTATAACATTTCCCCTTTTTCATGTTCATGGAGTACGGAGCGCGTCGTCCCCACATACAATGTATGTACATTTTCGGTTTTTCACTATATAGGGAAGAACAACAAAAAACACGCAAGGTATATTCAGATCATTAAGTATTATGTTTTATATACTATGGTATAGATTCTTTTTTTTGTTTTTTCGTTAAAAGGGAAATCACGTCTTAAACGAACTTCCTACTCTCCTTGTGTGAATGAGAAATATTTATCGTAATTGCAAATATAAGGTACTTGTGATTTTCAAATAAGATAATAATGTTTTCTGATATCTCGGCGCATATACTACCCAGGAAAAAAAAGCAACTCTCTCTCTATCCCTAATATATTATTATATAATAATATCTTTGGCACCCGAAAATGGCATAAACGGTGATTATTCCTGTCACGGCAAATATATATATGTTTCTCTTGACTAACAACATACGATAAAGTTATGTATATATGTATATGTACCAGGCAACGTCTATAGCTCGTAGTTTGATAATAATTGCATTAAAAGCCTTAAATGTTAAGAACGTAGTATAAAGATCATTATTATATTACACTCAATAGCGTACATTATTTATTACCCGATATATGGGCATCGAAATCAATTTCACAATATTGATAAATAGATTTATAATTATTTTATATAATCGAAAGGATTTAGGATAACCAAAGAAAAAAAGCAAAAAAAAAGAAAAGGAAATAGATTATTCCCGAAAAAAAAAGAAATGATGAATATATATAAATTGATTAGAAATTCATTTCTTGTTCGGGTTTCCATCTAGAAAGTAGAAAAGTAATTTAAAAAAAAATCCTTAAAGGAAAAAGGAAAAACTATGTACAAAATAAAACTAAATAAAAGGAAAACTACTTTATTATAAGATTTGAAAAATTCACTTGAAATTTTCTTCTTAAATCTTGATTATTAGGTACTTTCTTTTACTTAAAAATATCCACCTTGAAATGACATACTTTTGATGGCGCAATCGTAATACAATAAATAAATGGGGTTTTTCCCCATTTTTTTTTTTAGAAAAAGATAAATAAAACCAAATGAAGAAGCTTTTTGGATCAAATTCTTGGGCGAGTTTTATACCAAAAAAGCTTTCTTTCCAAATCAAACCAAAAAAGGACAACAAATATCTTGGATAGTTTCTCATTTTTCTTCATTTTTCTTCATTTTTTTTGTCTTTTTTTAGTTTTCTTTTCTATAATATAACATAATATCCCGCCATTTAGATTATTTTCAATTTGGTTGTGTTGGGGATATGTACTTTATGCCCACAAAAGAAAAAGGAACAACGCAAAAAAAAAGAAGAAAACTATCCTACCTATTTGATTTTCAATTTTTTTGGGGAAACAAGGAATGGTTAAGCATTATTATCTTTGAGGATGCCATTTATAACAAGGAAAAAAAAAAAAAACGTAAAACGGAAAAGCACACAATATTTTTCCCTTTTTTTTTCTTTCTTGATTAAAACTATACTTTGATTTTGTTACATGAACAGTTTTATAGGGTACGTGCTCCTAAAGTAAGCCATTTCAAGTAGTCGACTTAAACTAAGTGGCTGAAGCTTTAAATCAAGGGTGTCCAACCTTTTGGTTTCTCTGGGCCACATTTGGAAGAAGACATAGTATTTTGGGCCACAAGTATATTACTATAGCTGGCAAGTGAATGTAAAATATAGTTTTCGTGTTTAAGTAATTTAAAATTTATTAGTTTATGAATTTGTTCATTATAAAAACAGAACATGAAATTCATTTAGTATCACTACATGTAATAATTTCTATATAAATTGATGAAACGTTTGCAGCGCTGCAAAGCCCCCTTCGTTTTTAATAGTATTTGTAAAAAAGACTGTAAATACATGAAATTTTATATCACACAGAGTCATTTCAACAAATACTATTAATAACGTGACGGTTGCAGACGTGCCCAATTTGGAAACTCTCATTATTGTATGCTTTTTGGTATCACTTAAGCCGCCGGGTGACAAACAACAGAACAGTGTAGATGAGCGAGCAACCAAACAGTAAAGTACGGTCCAAACGCTCAGTCTTTTTGCACAGTCGTAGTTTGCACAGTTTTTCTGTGGGAAAGCCTGCGCAAATTTTGTGTCCACACGATACCGTCTTTTCCATATTTTTACACAGTTTTCTTTGGAACTTCTTAATGTCAAGATATTGTGCTTAGAACTTTTAATAATGAATAGTTTAAGCTTAACTCCTCTAAAAAGTCTCTTGAAGACATTTTCGTGCCTTTCGCCTTTCGCAATTGCATGAAAACTGTGTAAAATAATGAGTTTTCGTCCACACGCTACGATTTGCATGCACGTACCACAGTTATTTTTCAGACACGATCTGAAATCGCACACACCGCACTTTTGCCTGCGCAAACGAACTGTGACTTGTCCAGACGCTCAGTTTTGCATGCGCAAATCTGATTTGCGCAGGCAAAACTGAGTAAAAAGTGTGCGTTTGGACGCCTCTTAGGAGTTTACTACAGAATGAAAAAGCTTTCAGTTCTGTTCCTGTTTCTGTTGTTTGTCACTTGGCAGCTTGAGCACGAGAGCGCACACAACACACAAATCAATCCTCAGAAAAATCGACTTGCTTCAGTAAATTTGAATATTTTTGGGCCGCATTGGTACTTGCATTGGGCCGCATGCGGCCCGCGGGCCGCGGGTTGGACAGCCTTGCTTTAAATGAAAGAAACTACAATCCGGATTATTATTATTTTTATGCAAAAAGTTTACTATAATAGTCCTTAATCTTAAATTCTGTTTTGATCATAGTATATTTCTGCAAAAAAAGAAGAGATCTAATGCACATCCTTTCCGACTGCAATGCACTCTACTTCGTAGGAGGAGGAAACATCTGGGGACTAACATCTTCTACCCAAATTCCAGATACTAAGAGAAGGCCCATTTCTGTTAGGAATCTTAGTATCCGAAGAAGAGGTGCTCTAGAATGAATGAATGAATTTAACCAGACCACTGCATTGCACTGAATAATACGGAGTACAATAGAACTCAAAGGTCGCAGTGCAAGAACATCCTATAAACGGATCTAAGTATGTACATGCTGATAACTGATACACTTACTCTATATTTTTATATTTTGTTTGTTTTTCTATTAAATTGAAGCTTTTTTCAATTAAAACATTTTCGCTTTTTTTTTTTATACATCAATTAAATTTATTAATTTGTGGAAATTGTAAACAATCAGAATTGCGGGCTGCCCAAATATAGTCGAGGATACAAGAAACGGTTTAGGGTCATTGAATTTTATGATTGTTTAATTTTTTTCCAGTGAAATATTTTCTTGAAAAACCTTGCTAGGCAGTGGTGGCAGTGACCTTTTACAAGTTTCGTATTGTTCGAATTCCCGAAGAAAATAATTGAAATTTTCTTGAATGGATCAAAAAAAATATGACTCCAATGTTGTTTTTCTTTTTTCTGCTCGTCGTATTTCCAAAAAAAAAAAACTTTCGCCTTTGCTATGATTTTTTTCAATCAAGTTTTTCTAAGAAAATAGGAAAAAAAAAAAAAATACAAGGAAGCTGTATAAAAATTCCTTGTTCATAATATTATAGTCCTTTTTGAGATTTTGTGTCCGTTACAAAATCTCTTTATTCTTTCATCTAGAGACTTTGAATATTGATATTATCTTCAGTTTCCGGTTTTCTCTATTGAAGTTTTTTTTGTGAAGGGTTTTTGGTTAGAAACTTTTTGCTGAATGTACTTAATGGTATACACCATCTGGAAATTTTGCACCTAAATCTCTCATTCTCTCTTGTCTAACCGCACAATTTCCATCTTAGATCCTTTAATCGAAACCATATTTTCCTTATACGAAGATGTTCAATGAGTGTGTTTTCTTCAATTTCCTTAGATTATACAATTCAGATCCCGATACACAACACCTGGACTGATAAGTATTTTATATAAGTTTATCTATTTTTGTGTGGTTTTAGTAAGACAATTTGATCCTTCAGATTTGTTTTTTTTTTTTTTTTTAGAGAGTTGACCTTATTATATCCAGCTTTAATTCCATTTTGTTTATTCATGAATAGAAAAAAAATACCGTAAAGAATACATTCTGTTATTTTTCAAGCTAAATGAAAGAATTTTCTAAAAGAATTAATTTTTTTAAAAGTATTACTTTTAAATTATTTACCCTTTTTTTTTTCTTTCAAAACAAATTTTGGTTAATTCTGTGACCCGAACGAAAATCGGATGACGTGTGATAAATTTTGTTCTTGATAGTCAGAAGGTGACTGGAGATAATCTTGGACAATTGAATAGCATGAATATTTTGTGGCTGAGAATATAGAGGATTGCCCAAGAAAAACTTGAAGGATTTAAAAGACGTAGATCTTTTGTAAATACATGTTTTTTTTATTGAATTTTGTTTTGCTATTTTGTTTTGTTTTATAGAATTATTTCACATTTATAGTCAGTTATTGAACACAGCATTCATGGAATTTTTCCAATTTTGTTTTGCTGGCAAATTCAAGTTCTTAAAAGATCATTTTTCATGACTAGGAGCCTAGTTTCAGTACATAAAATTCTTTTCTGTGTAAATAGTGGATTATTTTTTTGGTTTTACAAGAGAAAGTCAAGGCCCGAATCAGCTGAATGAAGAGGACAAGATAAATTTGGATTTTTCGAAGCTAATCGTTTGCCAAAAAGTTTAAACTCTTTAGCGGTGTGCACAGTGGCTTCATCCTCCTCCAAATAAATATTGGGATTTGTCTTCGACTACCGGAGCCTAAGAAATGCTCGATCATTCGGGCCGATGACTGTGGATCATAAAACAGAAGTATATTTTACGGTGTGTAAATTGAAGGTATATTGTCCTACGACCCTTAATCCTACAATCTACAAACTAATTTATCGTTTTTTTGAAGAAAAATTTATTCCGTGATTTTGGAACGCTGTTGTGTGTTCCGCTTCGATTTCCATGGGTACTAATCGCAACAATTGCAGATGAGAAATTCCAAAAATTAGGTTGTTCACTAAATGAAACTAAAATGACGAGCTATTAAAATCCGTCACTCTTACTGGGACACTCTTTATATTGAAAGTCGTCATTTATAATTTCAAATTTCAATACAAAAAATAAACACTATTTAATTGATACAATTTTTGATATTTTTCGATTGTTAAATTATTAAGAAAACACATAATTTATTTATAAAATTGATTATAAACTGATTTTAGTTTTCCATAAATTTTCTAGGTGAAAAAAAATTTACATATATTCAAAAAGTCATACACGGCGAGGACACATTGAAGTGTTTGTAAATAAAATATTTATTAATGTACATTATTCCAAGCAGGAAAAAAGAAAACACAAACAAATGCACATGAAAGGACTAAAAATAAAAGAAGAAAAATCAAGTATAGTTCTCCACATGTAGGAAACTGTTTTTTCGAGTCTCATGTATTTTGAATGATTTTCCAACACCCAAAAAAAGGAAAAAAAAAAAAGAAACAGAATTCGAGGATTTTTATTTCCCTATTTGCAACGAGAATATGTTCTTGTATCGTTTTTTCTTCTTTCAAGCGTTGCTAATTTCAATTGAGTTTTTCTTCCTGTTTTTTTTTTTTTTTTTTTTTTTTTTAACTGCAAAAGAAAATCAGAGGAAAATTTGTTTAAACATGCGAACTTTTACTACAAAAGAATTTATTATAATGTTTTTCATGATTTTTCGTTTCATTCATTGATATGAGTATTTCCGAACCGAATATAATATGAATTTTCACTTTTATCTTTAATTTGATATAATTTCTCACACAAATATCCAACCAAACGAATTTTTCCTTTTTTTCCTTTTTACTATTTTGCCATCCATTTTACAAATTTACCATATTTTCAAACGAAATAAAATATTGTCGATAATTTGCCTTTAATTTGTTTTCATTTTAATATACTTTTAGGCGTTATTTTAATTATATCAATTTATTAAACTATTTCTATTAATTATATTGGATCTCCTCTAAATCAATTTTTACACGAGTGTGTGTGTGTATTAATGAAAATCCTGGAATTATAATTTCTATATGGAAATTTTATTCAAATTTATAAACTTTATATGAATTTTTCAATTAAAAAGCTTATTTTCTAGTTTCTTTGTTTAAAGAATTTAATTGGATTTGTAACATTGTTTTATAAAGTTCAATAACTTGATTCAAAATTTATATATTTTTACATGAAAATGAAATAATTGACAGAAATGATTTTTGTTAATAATCAAAATAACGAAAATGTCTAAATCAAAATATTTCGATACAAATATTTTTGGTTTTTCATTTCAATGGAAAATTTTGTATACAAGAAAATTCATATAGGAAAATATTTGTGGTCCTTGACTTCGAGTTTGTTATTTTTCTTTTTTTTTTTGGGAATAATATCTGTCTGCATGTGCCAACTAACTGTTTATGGGCACGATATAACTCAAAAAGTAAATATTAATATGATTGCGATTTTCACTGGGTGATTCATAATTATTAAATTATTTGTTTTTAAATTAAATATTAAGAATTTCTTCGTCTAAAATAGCCTGGGTAAACTATGAGACTTTGTGCCGAAAGAATTTATTAGACAAAACCATTATAATTGATAGTCGAGAGAAGTCAGGCAAGTTTAAATTAAATTTTTTTATAAATTAGCACGATTAAAAACTAATTTTCAGTTTATTCTTTTAAAACGCGACTTAAATAATCTCGGCTTTTTACCATACCTTTCAGTTAGACAATCTTAAAAGCTTCAACTATCAAAAGTGTAAATAATAAGAATTTATCAAAATTTAACAAAAAAACGCAATTGAAATTGTTAAAATTATTAAAGTCCTTATAATTTATAAAAAAATAAAAGCAGATTTTGAATGCGAAACATTTAGGTACAGCGTACAGGCACGAGTATAGTCATTTTTTTCTTTAATTATTCCCAATAAAACTGAAAATGAAAAATTTCTTAATTATCGCATTCATTTCAGTCTGACTTTTGTTTTGAGTTTACCTAAATTAAAATCTCAATTTCTAAAAAGGACATCCTCGATTCTTAAAAGTCATACTATATCCAAGTCACAGCTGTTCTTTTGTAACTGTCAATTAGAACATTTTGATTGCTTGAAATATTTTCTAGACTAACTCGCGTCCTAAAAGAATCAACTTAAAATCCAGGAAAATCTTTTGCTCAAACCTATAGGCTTGAGGTGATAACGCACTTAGCCATCGCTGAATCAATATCAGACCGAAGATGAAGTATATATTATGTGTTCATATCTAAATCGTTCTTCTATAGAATTTTAGGAATAGATTTTTTTTTTTCTATCCTTTCAATAAAAGACCATCGATGTCATCCATAAATAATAAATGATTTACCATATAAAGCACTTTATTACGGTTCACCTTGTATATACCGAATTACTATTCTATTCATACAAAACGTATTATTCATAGAGATTCTATAGAGATCCTCCGTATAGAACATTTTTGACAGCGAAATATGATTTGCAGTACTATCCATAAATGGTAAATTTAGAATGAAATATCGATGCAATTGAATAGCTCTGTCGGTTATAGCAAATAAGAAATACATATCCATATATATATATATATATAGTTCTGAAGATTTTTGGTTAAATTGTTGAGTGAGAAACGGTAACAATTTCTTCTCTATATAGGAATTGATATAGATTTTAGGTTCATAGAATAATTTCGGTTTTCATAATAGGCTCTTTTAAAATTTCTCACTCATACATAGATTTTATTTTCAACAATTTTTTTGGGGGAAAAAAATGAAAATTCAAAGTCAATTACCCAATAAAATTTTATATTTCATTGTGTATTATAAAATCCGGTATTTTAGAAGATAAAATTTGAATTTAGGACTACAATGATACTCTTAAGAGTCAATTAAATTTTTGGTTAACATTATATTAGATAAATGGTTTTTGGTGTTTGACAACAAGAGAATATATATATATTTTTTTTAAAGTGCCATTAAGATATTTTTATAAAAAATTATGTTTTCCAAAGATCCATTTTCAAGACGAATAAATTTTAAGCGAATTATTATTGAATAAACAGTTTCTAACGTTATAATGTTTAATTTAAAACGTTCAATCGTTGTGCAATTAACATTTGTAAGGTTTAAAAATACGATTAGTAATTGTATGTTTTAATTAACTTCTTGTAGTTTATGAGGCAAATGATAGAATCTGTGGACAATTGGACAATGTTTAGAGTTTTTTTTGTTAGTAGTGAAGTGAGAAGTACCTTAATCTCTAGACTCGGAGTATTTCATAATTTTTTCAATAACCTTTTTATCCAGACAATAGGTGTGCACGAAAAACTATTCATAAATTGAATTTTTTTTAATCAATATTTTAAGGACTTGTGTTAAGCAGGCTCTATATATTCATATTCTAACCATTTTTTTTTTTTTATTACGAAGGACTTATTAACATTATTTGAATGATGAATATTTAATTTAAAGTATTCTTGAGGACAAACAATGGACAATAATTAAAAAATTTGAGGCAATTTATATTGCCTGGACAAATATTGTTCTATTGACTTAATTATTTTGGTACAATTACTGTCCATATTTAAACGATATGACTCTTTTTTTTAAATTTTAAATTTAGAATCGCGATCATGAAAATTGGAAACCTTACTTTTTAAACAAAAATTGACTAGATTCCGAAGTTTCATTCTACTTAGTAATAATATTACTAGAAATCACTTTCGGCTTAAAGTTGGGTAGAAAACTAAAAATGTCTAGTTATGCAAATGGAGTACTTTAATAGTAGAAATCTGGAAAAGTATTTATAGTCAACAGTATACAAAAATATAGAAAAGGCGGACATTTTTATATAAACTAGATACTATTGTTAGGTTATCTTGTCGATGAAAATAGCTGCTCCAACATTGGAATCAAGCTTTTCTAGTCTCTACCTAGATATAAACCCAATATCTGGTTATTTTCACTAGAAACTAACTTCATCCCCTAGAATGCTATTTAGTAAATTGTTAGTTTGAGGTGAAAATACGTATAGTTCAAAATTTCTAACTAGATTTTGACTAGATTTCATAGTGGTCAACATCTAGTTGTTCAGCTGATTGAACAACGGGAATCTACCCAATTTTGATTTAAAGAGTAGAGTTTTTATATGGCATAATCTTTATTTACTTAGTAAATCGGTTTAAAACAACTACTTTTAAATCTGGATGCCATTTAAATTTCAACTCTTGATGAAGTATAGAAGTGTTTTTATCATACATAGTAGAAGCTAATGAATCCATAAAATATTAAATATAACCGAAAATTGTAAAATGTAAATATCTTTCAGTTTATATGAAATCTTACAGCAGTTTGTTAATACATAAATCTCCAGAATTAAGTGGGAAAGGTAAAGTAGTATGAATAGTATGCAATTTTCGTAACCACGATTGTATATAATAGCAATATAATACTTGTTTATTTTTCTACTACATTAAGAAAGTTCATATTTTAATTGGTTTTTGTATTCAGTACTATAAATATTTGCAGATTTGTGCTGATCCAAAACATTAGGTTTTCTGGATACTTTTCCTTGATATGAAAGACATGAAGTTCTAAATTTTTTTGGTAATTATTTCTCATATTTATAATTTTAGAATGATAGTAGTTTGTAGTAGTTTTGTTTCTTATTGACTAACATGTATTTTGTCATCTCAATGGGTATTGTGGTCGCCGGTTCGAATCCATCAGGTTTGAAAGAAAGAAAAAAATGTTCACCTGTTCTTTACTTTGAATTTGTGATTTCTGTCTCTGTCAGTATTTTAGAGGATACATTAGTCGTTGGTACCTAAGTTAGTTAGTAACTAACAAAAATGATAAAAAGGCGGGTACAATCGCCTATACAATACAAAGCCTATGTATTGAGCCTTTGCACCCTCCCATTTCATTAGAAAAAAAATCATATCTTTATAAGTCAAAAGGCACTTCCCAGTTGAGTTCAATTTAGACAAGTTTTCCGGTAATGAAATCGAAATTCATTACATTTTATACAGATTTCTTGTTCCCAAGAATAAATAATATTTTCATATCAAATCAAATCTCTCATTTTAGTCATAACAAGTAAATGTCATTTTTCAGATTTTTAAATATTAACTTCATTACTTTATATTAAATTTCTAAGAAAATGTACACACAGAATTTTATTTTCATTCTAATTTGTTCTCTCATGAAATATTAATCCAAGAAAATTAGCAAAAATTTCCAACCTTTAAATCTTTCTGTTGTTTCATCCAAAGCCAAGCTAGACAAAGATTATTTATGCGCCCCTTCATAACAACCAATTTTATCAGAACACAATTTTAAGGAAGTTTAAAAAGTTTAATTTCCCTTCTAAATCGTGGGTAAGAGGATTATTTAGTCTTTTCAAAATATAAACAGTAATATACATATTGTTTTTTTTTTTGTATATATTTTAAATTATCCCAAAGGCTTTTATAGTAAGCCGCGTCATAATATCATTCAGGCATATTATATCTAACCGCATTGTTGAAATTTTAAGAAGTTTTCGGTGCCATATTCATATATATATATACATATATAAAGCTTTCAGGTGCGAAAAACAGGCCTGAAATCTTTTGATAGTGTTTTATTTTTAGAACTATAAACTCAACTATATTTGAAGGAAAACTTACTAAAAACACACAAAAAAAAAACAACTACAGAAAACACAATATTTCTTGATATGGGTCTTGGGTCGTGAGTCCTTTTGTACATATGCCATTGTTAGCTATTAATGTTTGTCTTTGAGAACGATTTTCTGTAATTTATAAGAAAAGCTTTCAACATTTTTATTTATGAGATAAAAGATTACTATATACGAATTTTTTCACTTAGTTTTCTAACTTAGGCTGGATTTATTTCTTTCGAATGTTTGGAAAAGGGCTTAAGCTAACAAAACAATTAGAATTTCAAGTAAAAAAAAAAAAACCAAGGGAAGAAAAACTAGAAAAACAATTTTATAAAGTTTTTACAATATCTAGACATTTTTTGAAAGCATCTCTAAAAACTAAGTTCTTAAAACTATTTCCGTTACTTTTTATAATAAAACTTTGAAACGAAAATAATTTTTTCTTCTATAAGAGTTTATGTCCATTAATGTATACATAAATCGTTTAGGACACATTTAAATACGTGAAAGTTTGAAGAGATATGCTCTGTAGTTATCTTTGAAGGACTCCAATTTGTTTTCTTTAAACACTTCTTGGTCAAATTGGTTTTTGCAGTAAGAAGGTAACGAATTGTTTTGAAGATATGAGAACAGGAAATCATCCAAGATCTAGCATACACACATAACTGTATCCTAAGTGACGATTTAGAGAAATTTTAAATTTATAATCCTCCATCAAAAAGGCCTATCAAGATAAAAATCTAGTTGTGTCTGAAAATTCAGGAAGTTTGCCATGCAAAAGTAAATAACATGTTTTTATTCTTACTTTTTAAAACCTTTATGATAATAACATCACCAATTTCAATAAAACTTGGTACAAAGTATAATCACATGATGAGCTGATTCGATATTATCTAAGAAAATTGATTGGTTGGAGATATTTAGAGCACTTCAAAACCACGTTACTGTACTCAAAGGACTCTTTTTGTGCCTTTTTCTATGATCTTCGAAATCCCTAATAACACTATTTTACATTAAAATTATGGAAAATGTTTCCAAACTCATTAATTTATGCCAATTGTTGGTAATAAAAAATTTCAGGGGATAAGATACAAATCTTAATGGTCCTCAATGTAGTTAAAATGTGGACAGACCGACATTGATATATTGGTGACATTGAACTGGAAATGTGTAAATAAACGTTGAACAAACTTTCTGAAAATAATATAATGTTTGTTGTCACTCATTTATGCGAGAATATAAATATTAATCCGCATCACTAGAAATGATTATTGTTTACTTATGGATTTATTCGAACTTTATAAGCTTTATTTAGTTTTATTTAGAAAGAAATTTATCTTCCTACATTTTTCTTTTGCTTCATATAAAAATTTCCGGATTATTAAAAGTTGTTACAAAATTTTGAACATTTAGTTTCAACTGGAGATGTAGAACGACTTAGCTGGAAAGAGATTTATTAATGCCATTCGTGAAGCAGACAAGGTCCGAATTAGTGGAAAGCACAAGTTGCACGATGTGTTGGCTATAGCATTGACATTGGAAGCTGCAAAGAAAGCAACGAGAGCAGTACATATAGTTGGCGCTTTCGAAATATGGTACGTTCTTTTAATTTGAGATCGCACCCAAATATCGGTCATATACGTTGAGCTTAAAGGCGAATTATTTTGTAGGTAGAGAAGACTTTTCATACTTAATTATTTTAAAAACTGGATAAAACAACTTGCTAAAATCAGACTAAAATTTTTATTGAAATGAAAATTTACGATTTGCAATAATTGTTTTAAAATTATCTGGGTGCACTCTGCTCCTTAGACCGCACGCCACTGAGTTCTGCTATTAATTAAGCTTGTTCGTGGATTATCAATTCGGTCGTAATATACAATTATTACTTAGTTTTGTGACATCAAACTTTTATTGAAGATGTAAAATTTCATCAAGAAAAAATGTTCTTAAAAAAAAATCACATACACATAAATACGAGTACAAGAAAAGAGGCTCTTTAACCAAAAACGACACATTAATAAAAGAAACAAAAGAATAAATAAATAAAATTAATTAGTTTTTATTTTGCCTCTTCTGTTCAAATCAGGTTCAGGATTAAAGCGGCTTTAGTCGGATTATTGAGGTTGTCTTATCATTACTAAGAAACTAATTATATCATTAAAATAATAGAACATAATTAAAAGAATAAAGAACGAAAAATTTGAATTTGTTAGATTTCTTAAAGATGCTGTCATAGGAAATCCTTCACTATCTTTGGTTAGGCTGTAAACATAAGGAAAATAAAGCAAAGAAAATTTGTTTGAGGATTTGAAGTTTTTCGGTCAAGATACGATAAGAAACTAGTTGTAGTGTTACATTTCTGTATCTATTTTATATCAGGCACAAAGCGTGAGGTTTTGTTGAGTGGAAACATTTTTGGCTAGCATTATAAAGAACTATTATAGTAAAATCCTAGGACGGATGAAAAAATAAGTATTGTACTATTAGTATTTAAAATCTATATGCGTTAAATGTGCTGCTTGGGAAAACTAATATATCCTCTGGTAGTACCTATCATAGGGCATACAAATTTGTGGTTAGTTTTTTTGTGCTATTCGAACTATTTTGTAGAATGACTAGAATACCAGGACTGATAGGGATATTGTTTACCAATCTGTTTATTCATTAAAATCAGTTAATGAGTTCTGAATGGACGACGGATAAACAATTAATATGTAGAAACTCAAATAATATTAATAGTTTCTTGAAACTGTTCTCCAATGACTATTTCTATACTGTAATTACTCCAATAGAAATCAATTTCATAATCATGCTTAAGATCGAATTTCTAAAGAATTTTCCGTATTTAATAAAACAATTTGTTAATATTTCTATTAAATTCTGTCAGAACATTAATTTTATTATCAGATCGATATGGAAACTGAGTTTTACCCGTCTTTTTTTTGTGGCTTACATAATTCTATTATTAGTTCAAAAAGAGCAAAAAAAAACATATACTAACTTAAAATCGGCCTATAGCCGATTTTTTGATGTCCTATGGTAGAAATATGACAGAAAAATAGTCAAATCTAAGAGTATTTCAAGGTTTTTTCTTCCTAACTTTGTTTCTTCTTTTCAAAATTTCTTCCAATTTGCAGATAACTTAGACCCTTTAGCATAAACCTAATCTGTAAATTTTATTCAAATCGGTGGGTTAGTTTTTAAATCACATCAAAAAACTTTATAAAGAGGGTTCATTTTTCCTAAGATTATTTCTTTCTCCACTATACTTGGACCGATTCGATTGAAATTTAACATGATATCGTCAATTTATCTAGTTAATCTATATAATTAATTTAAACAAAATTGATTTACAAATTTTCCAATTAAATACGAAAAACCATAAACGAAAAAAACGACAAAACTTTCTGGTCACTCTGGTTTTTCCTTTATAACTTTGCTCCTCCTGGATCGATTTTGCTCAAATGCAATACCAAACCAAGTTAAGGAATAAGCAACTTATATTGTAAATTTCATCAAAATTGAATAACGCTTTTTTTGACGGACGGACGGACGGACAAGCATAAATCGATATAGCTTTTGATTCCGGACACAACCATACCCTTAAAACCTTTCCACCACGATTATTTAGATGTATTACAAATGGAGTGACAAAACTAATATACCCTTTGGTAGTACCTACCAGAGGGCATAAAAAAAAGCTTGAAGACATAAAAAATTTTATAGTATTTATTTTTTCTTTCTTCCTTTTTCGAAAAGGAATATAAGAAGGATGTACTTAAGGAAATTTATTAATTAAATTTTTAACCACAAAACACAATCACTTATACATCATGAGAAATAATTATTTAATGTTACAAAAATTTCGTATTTCCCTAACTCTTTGCGTCTATATATATATTTGTTTAGATATACATTTTCTTTTTGTGTTTTTTTTTTTTTTTGCTGGTACTCCCACCACATAATAATTTAAACAATTTAATTAATTAATTAATATTTTAATCGTTCAAACCAGCATGTAGACGGTAAAATTTTTAACTAATAATGTTTTCCGCGAAAAATTACTATGTACTCTTTTCTATATATAGAGAGAGAGTACAGAAATGTAATTTTGTGTGCCATTTACATTGTGGCGGTTGCTGCCCTTATAATTTCATTATTTTCATTTGATTATGTATTTTTGAAAATGTTGTTTAGGTTATTTTCGTTTTTAATTAAATCAAAGAATATTCCGATAAAATATATTCAAATGAAATTATTTCAATTTAAGATTCTTTGACGTTTTATCTATTTTAACTTTAAAAGAAAAAAAAAAAACAAGAGGAAAACACCAAAGAAAATTATTTTTGGACCCTAAGTAAAATTCTATTAAGATCGTTATCATTAATAAAACAATATTTTAAAAGGAAAAAGGGAAACAGAAATCGAAAAGAAAGTGGGTGGGTGGACGCCCAGGGTGTTTAGACAATTACAATATATGTATATACCTTTTGAAAATTAATAATAATAATAATAATAAAAATAAATTTCGAATTCTATATTATTGAAAGAAATAAATTCTTGTTTTATTTTTTTTCTATTACAATAATAATAACAAATAATAATTGAAGGAAAAACATAAATTTATTGCCTTGAGTTTGTTGATTAAATGAATTCTAATTAATATAGAATTTCTGTTGTTATATTATATTTTCTTTATATATACACACATATTCGATTAAATGTAATTCCTTTCAATACAATTTCTAGATACACACTTTACGAAATTATGAATCCTTATGTGAGAGATCTATTCAATATACATATGTAGTCTGAAGATTTTATATGTTTTGTAATGGACGGTATCGAAATTGTAAACATAACCTAATCCCTATTATTTTTATGTCTTAGGGCTTTGAGAAAACTGTTTAAATAAAGTAATATCAAATATATGAGCTTAAGTTTGATCTTAAAATACAAAATCTTTAAATATACTTTCACTAATACGAATATCATATTAATTTTCGAGGAAACTAGTTTTTGAGAACTATACTCGATCTAGCTTTTTTCTTATTTATTAAAAATATAAGAATACTGGAAGCCCTTATGACAGTGTAACTGATAATATTTTAAAAAAATAATTTTATTAAAAAGAATTAGAATAACCGCTTTAAGAAAAACTTTTTTGTCCTTAGCTACATATGACACTTATCCACTCTGATAGTTGAGAAAAATCCTACATTCATTTATAAAAAGTATTACATGAAGAAATCACAGAAGCGTTTACACTTCAGTATCAGAAAGAAATCGGCATATAAATACCAGGGGTAAACATGACCGTAGCGAAGATAAGATCATTTCTCTTTATAACAGCTCAAGTCTATAGGGCCACGGTAAATATAAAAGGTTATTCATAACATAAAATCAACAAATAATTTTAGAAACAATCAAAATATCCTTAAAGAACGTACTGTATCTCATCATCAAAATCAAAAGAAAATGAATAAATATACTTACCAATCGATTGGACTACATTTTCTTATGTAGTAAGAAAATTCATATACAGGCAGGTTAAAAGTTTAAGAAGTTCGATGAATATTATATGAACAAGAAAAAGTCCTGATATGCCAAAAAACTTGTATGTTCGTGAATTGAAATGCTTTCGTTCGGGTCTGGTATATAAACTTTATTTTAGATCCAACACTTGAGCCACATGAAAACCATTCCGAAAGGCAACAAAAGCTGGGAAATATGGATGAACGAGAAATTAACATTTGTGTATATTTTGTAATTCTTGGAAGTTCAATATGAATTCATTCGAAATATGATAAACTTCATTCTTCTTGTGGAGTCGATTGTAGAAATCAATTAAATTTCATGTAAAATTTTGTATTCTTAAATTATAATTCGAATTTCTTTTGAGAGTTCTGAAACCTAACGACGCAAATCATGGGTAGAAGATAAATATAAAATTATAATGGAAGAAGAATGGTGGCAAACAACTCTTCAAGTAATTCGATGTAACTCGAGTTATGAACTACATAAATACGGAAGAAGAAATTAAATTAATTGAAAACAATTTTAGCACATTGAAAAAGTATGGACAGTAGAATTTATTTTTATAATTAGTAAATAAAAGGGGTGGTATGTTGGGTGTATCGAAAAGTTCTTGCCTTAAAATAAAGTCCTGTAAATTGTATTTGAAATAGATTTTAGTTTTCAGCATAATTTCCTTCAAGCTTGGTACGCTTAGTCAAATCCATTTTCAGTTTTCTTATCCTTTCTAAGTAATACGATTTATCCAAGTCGTCCAAATAGGCATTTATATCGTCCATGACTTCCGAATTTGATACAACACTTCTAACCCTCATCCATTTTTTAAAGTATGGAAATAGATAATATAGTCACACGGAATTAAATATGGAAAATATATGAGATGGTTAACTAATTCGTAGCCTAATTTCGTAGGGTTGTGCTTTTAATGGAATACGAGCAAACGCGGTATAAATTTTATGAATATAGCTAATAAACCTATAGATGTTCATATAAGATGCTCAGAATACATTCGTTTGAGATCGCTACAATGTCAGTTATCTGACTCTCTTTTCGCTTTTCGACCTCCTTACAAGATACCATGGATTTTTTCGACAATTTCTTTACTGATCCCCTCATTTGGCAGATTTGCACATCTTCTGTATAAACCACTGCACGATCGCGTCCAATTTTATTAAATCAATATTTAAAGATTGCTATCGAAGGTGCAGAGTCCCCATAGATAGATAGTGTTTAACTTGTCTAATTACTGTACGATATCTGTTTTCTATCTATTTTCCATATTAAAATAATACTGTGAGACGTCAACTTCTATGAGCTGTAAATATACGAATGAATTGTAGTAGTACTATATTAACGAAAGAAAAGAGGACGGCACTAACAACGGCGTCTACTATCAGGCCAAGCATTTTTTGATACACGTAGTAGCATTCTAAAAACGTAAAAGTGATAAACCTATTTCTGGGAAATTTTAGCAATATTTTATTAAATTTTCTTTTATTTTTCTTTTTTTTTTTAATAAATTTTTGACACTTTCATAAATCTATTCTTGTGCTACAACCCATACTATACTATACCTATACTATACCTATACTATAAGTCCTATAGTAGTATAATAGAAGGAAATCATCACTTCTAAAATGTGATTATTTTTCGGGACTGAAATCATTAATAGTAAATTATATCATGTTGTAATGAAATTCTATAAAATGATTCTCAGAAACAGTTGTTTTGCTTTTTAACTTTTCAAAACACTTAATATACAGATAAAGAGTAAACCATTTTAAAAACTTTCCCATCTTCAAGGATAAAAGTACAATCAACAGATAACTAATTACGAAACAAGAAAAGTTTTTACTTTTCTGTGAATTTGTCGAAATTTCATTGTGAACACAGACTTTTTGGAAAATTTAACTCTAATCATAAATAAATAGAGCAAGAGAGAAATTTAAATAAATTTTATTGATTCTCGAATTTAATTATCAATTATCACGAATAGTACACCTTTTTAAAATTGTCTGTATTATTAATAATATATCTTACTGTCTTATTATATAAGCTGCTTCTGCCCGGCGTTACTCGGGCTTCAAGTGTGTCGGTTATTGATGAGGTTGGGCTGGGAGATGGAGATCAAAATACGAGCATTGGTTTATTGATTTGAGTATTTACAATAGTGACACTGTAAATGTAACTTGTAAGTATAGATAGATGAAAATCTACATAGTATTGACCGGATTAAGAAAGTTTTTATATTTTTGCAACTCCCACGACCCCCGTAGCTATTGGAGGAATATTCTATCTTTTATAGCTGGTTGACCAGGTTCCAAGTGTCATCAAAATTCACCCTGTATTGACCGGTTTTTAGGGATCTCCCACAATATTTTTTTTTAGGATGTTAAAGAATATTCATAATAAATTTTGTGCCGATAAATTGAGCGGTAAGAGGTTCAGCTTAACCATTGCCAAGAACATTACCAAGACAGAAATTAACTAAAATGTATAATTTTCTTTTACATTAAATTGAAAATGAGACCACTATCGGTCAGCGAGGATACACACAATTAGTTCATATAGTAATAATAATAGTTGATTTTTTTTTTATTGACGATGGTATATGAAGGCGAGTAAGGAGCGGAATTGCTACGCAGTTTTCTTCAAATTTGATATAGGTAAATATAATGAAATTGGATCCATTTCTTAGGATATCCTCTTAGGAAATGTAACTTTATTCTCATCCACAAATAATCTTAGAATGTCTAAAGGGATTTTTTGATTTTTGGAAAATTTTTCCAAATTTCAGCTCCTTGTCTTTTGTATATACATATACGTATTATTTTTCTGCCTTTTATTTTTATTGGGACGATCAAATTATAAACTTAATAATACAAGATTTCACAATCGATTTCTTAAGAGGTTTATAAAATTTTCAGAAAAATCTTCTAATTCCTATTAATTAGTGTTTGCTTAATAATCCATCGACTAACTTTATTTTCATAAATCGTAAATTTTTTAAATTTAAAGATCTGATCACAATTATAATTAATTATAAAACATAGAATTTAAAAGCCAATCTATAAAACCATCTTAAAAAATCATAATTTTTCTAAAATTTATTCCAAAAAATAATTTAATATTTATAGTAAAACATCCTTTAATTAGTGAGGATTTCTTGTCTCTTCTCGGATTCTAAAAGCTAATATAACAAAGTTATGTATAGAAATATAAAACATTGTTTCCAATTAGTTGTCCATGACTGTATTTCTCATCAATTATTATATACAACGTAAGAAAATGATTTTGTTTCTCGCTTAACAAAACCCTTAATTTTTCTTCTTTTTTTTTTTGGTTGCTTACGAAATATTTCACTCCTTCTCTTACCCACATATTCAAAGAAAAACCTCCCTAAAGTAAAATATAGTTGGGCTAATTTTGTTTATTCGACAGGAATATTGTTCGTTAAAGGGAATAAAGGCAACTAATAAATACAAATTTCCATTCGAAAATCGTATATCTCATTATTCATAATGAAATATAAATTATTTTTGTGGCAACCTTACAAATTTTGTAGTTTAAATCAAATTTTGAAGAAAATTTATATATAGGGTGCCGCAAATTGGTTTTGTTTAGCACTTACAAAAACAATATCAGTACATTGTTGATGTGGGAACACATTTTCCGACGCATGAAACCAGGAATTACTTGAAAAGTCAACTCCAAAAATATTTTTACACAATTTTACACGATTTACACGATTTTAATGTAATTCAATTTGTATGGATTTAACACGATTGACCCGAATCCTTAGATACAAAAATTATATTCAGATATCAATGTCAACGTCTTTACCGAAGATGCAATAATAACAAGAACCCTTCAGACTTCTGATGGCAAAATGATATAGTGATAATGATGGAGAGAATCCTGTTTTCCATCCAGATTTAATTAAAGAATATCTAGAGTTGGACAGTAAAATGGGTAATCATTTGGTCAAATATGATCCTTCTTCATATGGAAATTAAAATCACGTGTATATTCAATTAGGAATCACATATTTGGAAATAAATTGCGACACCCTGTATAGATAATATGAAATAACTGCGAAGGTAATTTTAATTCGTAAAACTTAATTTAAAAGAACACATAATAAAAAATATAGCAAATGAAATCTGTTTCGAAGGAAAACTTTAATATATTTTCTTTTATATAGTTGCTTTTCTAAGCTCTGGGAATTGATTTCAATTATACGAAGGGGCAACCAAAACCATAACTGTGAAGCCATCCTTCCATATAGTTTACCTTTTTTTTTTCATATGTAGTATTTTCGATTATGGTTCAATAAGAAAAATAGAAAGCATTGTGTTTGATAATATTCTCACAAGAGGTTATCATTTCATGAAAAATTATTTCATTTCATTTTTTGACAGGAACAAAATTGACCCACTGGTCCAATATACATAAAAGTTTATTCTTAACCTCTACTTGGACATAGTACGAGTATATATCCGCAAAATAAAGAAAAAACAACATATATGAAATCTATATAGAAATGGATTTGAACAAATGGGTTAGCTCAAATCTGTATAAATGGACACAAAAACTTCCTAAAAATTGGTTTTTCTCCCGTTTTCCTTATCATCAAACGTTAATATTAGAAAGAAATTTTTTTTTTCTCTTTTATACGATTTTGTTCGCCTACAAAAATTGAACGAAAACTAGAAAATATATATTTTATTTTTAAAATAATATTCTTTTGATAATAATTCCAGGGCGAGATTTTTTTTTTTTTTTTTTTGCTTGTGTTTTTACGTTTTTCTGATTTCGGGAATAAATTGTGAATATTTAAAGTCAAAAAGAAGGAAGACGAACGAAAAAAGGACATGACAAATGAATAACAATAATGTGAACGCTTCACCAAATACACATATATCGGGATACTGATGGAAGGTACGTGGTCAATTTATTTTCGAAGCATTTCAAACCAAAATCCTACTCATTTCTTTTTTTCTTTTCTCTCTACATATATAGATATAAATGAAAAACAAAAATAATATATTATATATCCATATATTTTATCCGGAGAAGGTGTTTCTTGTAGAATCAGCAACTTTAAGAAAAGGAAAAAAAAAAAAATAAAAAGAATAGAAGGGCATACTGAAAATATGATTTATGAGATTTCTATGTTTCGAAGGCTTGGTATACATATTTCAACTAAATATACAACAGATTGCAAAAGTAGGTATATATATATATATATATATCTATTTAAGAATAAAAATATACTATATAGGTAGTTCATTTTAGTTTAGCCGAGGGATATAAAGACAGAAATATTGTGAATGTATACAATTTTATATACTATTTTTCTTCTCATCATGAGAGAATATAAAAAATTACTTATATTAAAGGTATACAAAGAAAAATTCGAAATGTTATATGTATATATACAGTCCCTAGTCGAACAACTGAGCCCGCAATAGCAAGCCAAAGATGTTTTCAAGATATTAAAAAATCAGTTTTTTGGAAGAAATACTGTATATTATAATTCGAACTATGAGAAAACACTTAAGGGGTTAGGGGTAGTCAGAATTTTCAAAAAATCAATTTTTGGTTTTTTGCATTTTCGTTAAGTATAATATCTTAAAATTATTCTCTGAAAATTTCAATTTGATCCGATCATTAGTTTTTGAGTTATTCGACAAATAACAAAGAGAGCTCTGGCACTTCAAAGCGCTCGGTAGCAGGTAGCTAGCGGCAGTGTGAAACTTTAAACGCGTTTTTCTCAAAACTATGTTTTTTAAACTGGTGACAACTGTAACTCGAAAACCGCTCAGTAGATTTTAATGAAATTTATACAGCTTTTAGAATACATAATAAACTCGGGCCTGATCGAAGGATTTTTTTTTTTTCAAAAATTTCGATTTTTTTAGACCAATTTACTGTTGATTTTTTCCTAAAAATCTAGACAAAAATTTCCTGAGGCCGCCATTTTGTTAATTTTTGATTATCTATTTATAAAACTAATTTCTTTTATCCGATTGATTTTAGATGAATCTCCAAGGACTTATGATTGTCACCGCAAAGACCTTTTTTTGAAACTGGGTCAACACAGACAGCTATAACTTTGGAAATAAAATTTTTTTTTTTTTGAATTTTTCGTGACTTCAAGTCAAAACATTGTATAATAATGCCATATTACTACTTTTGTAAAATAACACGATTTAATAGCAAAAAAAAAGTACTGAAAATTCTCATTTTTTCGTGCCTCTGACTACCCCTAACCCCTTAAGCCTCTTTTACTCACATTTCGTTTGATAGTTGTTAATCATCAAACCCAACGGGTCCGAAATCACAAAGGGCTGTAATCAGAAATTCAAACTAAGAACAGGTGAACATTTTTTTTTCTTTCTTTCCTTACGACCAGGATACGAATCGGCGATTACAAACTTCGTAGCTTAATTCATTGAGCCAGGATCCTTAAAATTTTTGTATATATATTTTATATAACGTCTCTTGATGTTTCTTGACATATCTTCATCTTATCCTCTTCACGTGGATGTCCTTAACGCATTTGATTTTTAATATCGTATGCATATGTTAGACATACCAATTTTGTCGTATAAATGTCCCTAAGACCAATGGATGGTATAAAACGTGCTTAAATCCACTACTTGGGACGGTTGATACAGTAATTAATTCTAAACAATCACGCCTTCACAGCAGATTTCATACATTCTTTTTCTACTCCACTACCATACGAGTAGAACAGCTAAAATAATTTCATGACTTTTTTTACATTTTATTGTATTAATTATTAGAGAAAATTACAATGTAAAAATATCATTCAATCTGGTCAAAGGGATGAGATAATATAAAATATGTTGACATAATGAATGACACCCGATACGCGACATTCCCGTTTGCGAAACATCTCGGTCTGAAAATCTAGTCTTACATAAACAAGAAAGTAAAAATCTTCATAAGTAATTTATTGTTTTTTTCCTAAGATAAGAAGGAAAAACGGTTTCCAGAGCTTTAGTAGAATCTGTCATTTAAAAATTGGCAAATGTTCATAGCATGGTGCGTCTAATTTCTTTTAGTATGTACTGTACAAATGTATGTATAGTTTTCAGATTGGATTGAAAACAGTGTATAGTATATGTAAAGACTTAATCTTTCTTTTTTTATAGAACCACCCATCGTACCACATAGATAAATGTTCACAATTTTCTTTCTTTTTTTTTTGATCTTTCTAAGATTTTTCTTAGATACATCCAAGAATGGTCGTCATTTATATATCCTATCTACATAATATATACATATTTTAAAGTTTAATCATTTTATATTTCATGCTTTGATACCGATTTGAATTTCTTGATCCACTTTTATGATTATTATGGTCCAAAAAAAACAAATCAATATTTTCCAAATTTATTTCTTGTGGTCACGAAAAACTTTCGATATTATTATACTAAATTGGTTGTTATAAAGAAGAATTGTTATTTTGTTATAACATTTAATAATCAAAACTATATATAATAACATAAATATTATGTCTGTTTTATTTGCCATACCCTACACCGGAGCAGGGTAAGTGGCAAATAAAACGAGCAGGAGTAGGAGAGAGCTTTAATTCAAATGTTTGTAGCGCTGCTTAGCAACCATATTGTAATTAAATGAGAAACTTTTAGCTAATACACTTTTTATGGTAGAAAACTGAACTAATTCGGGTGCAATAGTTTACACCTGTTCTGAAAGTAGTGTAGGATTTGCTCTTTTGTTGTTTTTGTTTTCAATGTAAAAATTTGCTCTACCCCAGAGCAAGTGGCAAATAAAACAGACCTATTATGTATTCTATATACAGGGTGTTATTTTTGTTTAGCAACAAATTAAATATTCATTTTATTATTATAATTTTGTATGTTAAACTAAATTTAATAGTTAACTACTTCAAAATAATGTATCTAAATTGGATAAAATATTTCTATATAAACTTTCTAAGATAAACAAAACTAAAATCATCTTGATTTGAGGTTTTAATTTAATAAATTAAAAACTTATATTTACTAATTTAAAGTTTTTAAAATAAGACCACTTCTAAAACCGGACAAAAGAGATATAACTTACAAAGATAAATTAGTTAAAACATATTCACTATTTGTATATGTGTTGGTTTTAAATTCAATGAAGGAACACACATCTTCAAAACTCATAATTCAAAATGTACTTACTATTTTGTAGCATCTGGTGTTTTTGGCATCCATAACAACAAATTTATCTTGATTGTTCCCTTTTAGATCATGTTTTAAATTTTCAAATAACCTTAACTAAACCAAAAATTAGACTATATTCAACTTTGTTTTGAAGATGAAAAGTTTCAATTTTGGTACCCATTTTAAAACCACATTTAAAATTTCTCTAAAATGACTTTATCATTTTAATTTGAAGTATTTATCTCGAAAACAAGAAGTTATATATGGGTTTTTGGGCTATTAAGACATTTTTCCTGTTGGATGAAACATCCTGTATTTTAGAATATAATGTGGGTAACCATCAATTTGGAAAACATTATACTATGTTTATCGAATAGAAGCAAAAAAAAAAAAAAAAATATGAAATGAAAACATGTTTTCAGGTGAGGTTAGTTTGTTTTCGTTTTTTTTTTGGTTGTTTCGGCAACAATTTTCCTTTTAACCCATAGGAACGGAGCACATCAGTCAAACGGAAGAGTTATCCAGTCTACCAAAACAGGATCCGTTGTGTATAAACCATGTAAATAAATGTCAAGAACAATGGATTTTCATATGTGAAACAAAAAAACAAAGTACAAAATTTCTGACATAATGTTGCTGATGAATTTTCCCTTTTTTTTTGTTTCCTTGAACGCTTTAACAATATATTTCTATATATATTTTATATTATATATTATAATTATATACTGCACGTACAATATTGTCCTGGGAAATTCTTCTGCAATATTGTGAAACACAAAATAAAATATATACTTAGTAATTTTTCTTTTATTCTATATATAAAAAAAGGAAACTAGTAGACCAGGCAGGAAAAAAAAGAAAACAAAGGATGCTCAACTGTTGGAAAATGTTCAACTAATTAAAATTAATTTTTTCTTTTATACATAATTTTCAAAAAAAAAAAATCATGATTTTTATATAAGGTGTATCTGACATATTTCAGAAAAGTCCCAAATCCTGTAAAACGCTCTTAATTTCTTTCAATCATAACTTTCCTCCTGCTTTCTAAAGAGTTTTCATGATGAATTTAGTTTGTCTGGTTAAAAAAAAGTTGGATACTACTTTCGTATAATGACTATTTTGTATCTTTATTTTGCATCTTTTTTGCTTAGGTCAAGGACACTTACGTTGCTTACCCCGCAGAATATGGTTTCAATATTTTGTATCTTATATCTTGTGTCCTGTATTTTTTTGGCTTGTACTTCGTATCTTGTAAGTCGTATCTTTCCATATACAGAAGTAATCCCAGCTAACATTTTCAGTTACTGTTACGTAGCTTCTACTTCCTCGAATATGGATACTACTAACGACTACTAATGAAAACGCAGCGACGACATATAATGTAAGTTGTGATTAAGTTCCAAACAGAAATATACCATGAATGAAAAACAAATTAAGTAGTATTGTTTAGTTAATAATTTTTCATTAATCTTATTTTTTTATATATTATTTTTGATTTGCAGATCTTTTTCGTATTGTATTTTGTAGCTTGCAACATGTAGCTTTCATCTTCTATTTTGTATTAAATAAATATTTTTGATCCAAATATCTTTTCATTTTAGGTTTCAGCAAAATATTTATCGATATTTGATCCGATAGAACAATTTTGTTTTATTTAAATAAACATATTATATTTCTTAGTATATGAATATGATGCAGAATTTTTTTGTGCCAATTTTAAAATTAAGAAACTTTATTCTTGATCAACATTAAAATGACAAACCTTTCAATATGTATTTTATAAAATTATTTCATATTAATTTTAATATACCGGAATTTCTTCTACATTTTAAATCATAATACTTTCTTTTTAATTAAGAAATCAACCTAAAATAAAACAAAGTATTTCATTTTAATTTCAGTATCAAATAAACCTTCCTGAAGAACAGTAATAATTATATATGCAATATAACAAATAGGTTGGTAAGTACAACAAGTGCAATAAAAGAAGCCGGGGAAAAAATAGCGTGCCAAAATAAAAGAAAATCTCAATGAAAATATAACAAAATGTGGTGGCCTTTTAAGAATGTAACAAATTCAACCGCAATAAAGTGGTCATTTTGGATGGATGCCAAAGAACATTGGATGGAAATGAATAGGGTAAGCTTTTTTTATTTATTTATTTATTTATGTAAACTGTTAGTGTTTTCTATGATTATACTTCTGAGCCAAAACATATTGTAACGTTTTACTTTCGGTTCAGTTGTTAAAAATAATAATATTTTTTATTTACAGTGAACCAGGTGTAAATTTTATTTATATTGTAATATTTTTGTAATTTCAATTGACTTAATTTCGTTATTTATAATAATTTCGAATGAAATTACTGTTTAAATAAACGCTTCAAAAGTTTCTGTTCTGAACTAGACTTTATTATTTTTAAGTTATGATTCGAAACTCTAAATTTGAACTGTTCTCGTCTGATTTTTCGGACTGCTATTCATGGCAACAATTTTAGAAATGACTCGATTTATTTCTGACGGTTAAATATCAGTGCTGATTTATTAAGTATACACCTAATTCTGTTTTCACACGGTTTTTTCTGGAACGTATCTACCGTGTAAAAACAGAATTAGGTGTAATAGCTAATCCGCAATAGGTGAAATAGCGTAGCGTAACGTAGTGCAGTTGAATGCAGAAATGTTAAAATGTATGAAAATCATTTGATTATCTACAATGAACACTTTTTTGAACTAGTTGAAGTAGGCAAGGTAAAAAGTTTATCAACTTTCAACTTTTAACACAGCTTAAGTAAGGAAATAACCTAAAACGTCAGTTGGTTTTTTATGTGACGGTTGTTTATTTATGTTTTTTGTATCCCGAAAATTAATTTTCTGAAAAATATGAGCGACTTTAATGACAAGTTAATTGAAGAAGTTCGGTATAAAAAGTCTACATAACCATCAATGTTGCTAGATAAATTAACATTCGACACACGTCATCAATACAGACAGTGTTGCGCTGCGCTACCATATTTTCCGCTATTTTACACTACTTTCTATATAATATGATACACCCTGTATATATTTATTCTTTCATTAAATATGATGTATTTTTTAATTACAATATTTTATAATTAAATATAATTTTGAAACATGAAAAAGTATTATCGAAACCGAACAAAAAAAGGAAAAATGTTCTCTGTTCATTAACCTATGAAAATTTTTAACTTCATATACTTAATACTTTTTTTTCTTCTTCTTTTATTTAAATATAAAAATATATAAAATTGAAAATAATTATTTAATTTCAAATTTAAATTTTATCATATAATTTTCTGTCTTCCTAATATTTTATTATATTTTTCCTAACGAAGTTAAAATCTAATTAGTATGCGAAGTGTGTTAATCATTCTTCTAACAATTTTCATAACTTTTGGGTTAAGTTTATTAAAGGTGAAAAACATGTTGAGTTATTTATTTTATTTTAGTTTTTAAGGTAAATATCAAGTCAAAAGTTTCGGTTTTTTTTTTTTGTTGCTGTTTTTTTTTTTATCAAGAAATGGGCTTCATACACTTATAAAGTTTTGTCTAAATTTTAATCCGAATAATGAAGATACGTTAATCCTTTAAATACGACTAACTATATTTATATATATATTGTTAAATTGTATGAGATTTTATTTTTAAGTGAAAATTTCATGAAAAAAAAAAAACTTTATCAAGTTAATTTTATCATATAAATTTTCATTTATGAAAATGCTTTAAAATATATTATTATATGCATATATATTATATTAGTATGTATATTAAATCTAATATTCTTGTATTAATATTATGATGAGTACTTTAACAGTATTAGTATATATGTAATATTTAAAATTGAATTTAATTTTACTGGTTTCATATATATATAGGGTAAGGGTACAAGTAGTCGGGAAATTTTTATATATGAAATATTGATAAAAATGATAAAATATGTTATTTACTAAGTTTCTATTTCAAGTGCGGCTGAAACTTATAGTTCCTAATTTAGAAATACTTGCAAAGGACACTTTCTTCTGACAAAATACTTAAGTGTCCAACTACTGATCTATTTATCCTAAAATTTATCTACTTGTTTCCACCGAGACGAAAGCATTTATATTCTGTATGAGAATCTCTCTGAATTCAGTTTTATTTTGAAATACTCCAATTAATGTTCATTAAACAAATATTGCTCTAATGCGTAAACTTAACATTGCTACAAGAGTGTACTTAATGTTGACAAATTTTCAAAATTTGAAATTTTATAGAGTATACTTTTGAGTAGCACCATATATGTATTATATTGTATATTTTGTATATTTCTTTAGTCGAGTACAAAGACATTTTGTCCAATGGAATGATTTTATCATAATAATTCCTGGTGTTGTATAAAGATGGTTTCGTACTTCGTAATATTTCTACTTCTCATATAGAATACAAATATAATAAAAAAATCAAGATACATGTTGTGCAAATTGTAAATTTCGAATCTTTATACATGTAAACGAAATTTTGTCATTTCAAAATCAACCAAATCATTATTAAATTGAAGTTTAATTTACTATTTTCGTCAAGTTTCGTTTGGACAACCTAAGCTAAATTTCAAAGACATATAACAACTTTTTAATTATAGATGGAGTATAAAAATTTAGAAACTATCAGCGAGAAAAGAATGGTGAAAATTCATATTTCTTTGTTTTAACACATTTTTGTTTAATTACTTTTTTTTAACTTTTTTACTGTCATTTCGCATTTTATGTTAAAATGTAGAATTTCCTTTTGTGAAACCAAAACCTAGTTAGATCAATCGGTTTATTCATAGAAAATGGTCCTAATTGTATAATTCGCTAATGTCTTCGTTTACATTTTAAGAAATAAATCTAGTTTTACCCATGTTCGTCGTGCACCTAAGGGCTTCTAGGGATATATCTTTAAAAAACGTATCAAAATATGAAATTGCGAAATGTCGGTGGTACTAGTACAGGCAGTTCTTGTATAAGTGCTTGACAAACATCCAACGCTTTAATAAATCTTTTATACCAAGTTTTATTCAAATAAATAAAGTCCCAATCTTGTTTTTCGGGCATCCTCCGGATGGATTGTGCACAATAATGTGCCTTAATTTTTATCGTACCAAATTTGATTCAAATCGTTTCATAAAAAAAATTGAAACCAATGCGATTAAGGTAATTTCGAAAAATTTTCAAAGTTCTCTGGATTTCGATAAATTGTAATAGAATAAATAATTTTTTTTTAAAATTACAAAATCCTTAACACATACATTACTTCATCTTTTAGCCGTCAGAGAATCCGTCATATGCCTTTTGAATATGTTGAAAGCTAAAAAAAAAATTCCCTCCGACTTTTTTTTTTTAAATATAAAAAACTCATCTAATATAGAAGTTAGAATTTATTTGAAACATCATAAGAAGATCTAACAGAAAGTGTCAACAGCAGAATGATTTCTAAAGCATAAAATTAGAATACATGGAAAAAAAAATTGCCCCATTGGCTGTTTTAAAAGTAATTAGATCAGCTTTTACGAATATGAATTTGATTTCATTTTAATATGAAAAGAAAATTTATCTTCATTAGAATGCATATTGTGGGAAAAATGTAGAAAATTATATGCCTTTTAGTATAATACTTAAATATTTTATATGATTTACTTATGTTCTCCAACAGAATTTTAAATATTCGTAATCAAGACATATTACTTATCCTATAACTCCTAAAAAATCTAATTTAATCTAATTTCATAACAAACGAACGGGAAAAAAAAAATAAAAAAAAAAAATAAAAACCAACGAAATTTTAAAGTATATAAGTTTGAAAACTTTTCCTTTTTCGAATTATTATACATGGCGGCAATACAATTTTCCAGTTGAGAAAAAAAAATATATATATATCGAAGAAAATCCAGGATAACGAAGAATCGATGCTTCAATTCAATCACCTTCTAACAAAAATAAGGAAAAGAAAAGAAAAAAAAACAGGAAAGAAAAGAACCAAGTATTATCGGAATAATGTGTTTCTCTATATCCAAAAAACCATAATAGGGAAGAGAAAAAAAAAAAATATAGGATAAATCCCTAACAATTTTCAAAGTATAAATTTTTTTTTTTTTGAGAGTTTAGATTTAATATGGAAATATTTCAAAATCGATGAAATACGGATTATCCTTGTTATATGAAAATGGATTTTCATTTAGTAATTAAAATTGATAAAATGAACAAAAAAAAAAAAAAGGGAATACGATTTTATCTATGTATTTACAATATTACTGTAATCGCATTGGATTAATTAATCTAAAATATTTTGTAGGACATTAATCTCTTCGGTTCCGGATTATTAATGAATTGATTATAAAGTAAGTGCGAATTAAAATTAAAATTAAAATCTCCTGATAGAATCATATAAAATGGAAATTGGAAATGGTCATCAATTATGTTTTAATAGCTTCAAAAGAGAAGAACTATCAAAGGACAAGTTATCAAATGTTATTTGATAAAATCAATGGTATTATGATTGTGTAATTTACTTCATTGAAGATTGGTGGAAAATAAACCATGATTATAAAGTATATGTTAACTAATGTATTTGAAATAATTATGCTGATTTTAGAATCTAATTACCATCAAAGAAATTTTTTCTAACGTTAATATGGAAATTTTACGTATACTGGCGTATTTAGTGCTACCCAAAATGCTTTGACTAGTCGTTCAAATGCACAAACAGTTCCTTCTCTTAGATTTTATTTATTAAAAAAGGATGAAATTTAAGAAGAAAATTTTTATAATTTTTTTTTAGAACCTTTTTTTTTTATTACTAAGGATATTTAACGTCTATAATTTTAAAACATTAACTGGCAGTTAGTTGTCTGTTGTAAAGTTTCTTTAACCAATGAAATACTTTTCATTATATTTTGTCAGAAATTACTAAAGGGATAGTACGTGCTAAGGCTTGGTATTTAGGAAAATCTCCAATAGTTTCCATGGAACAATTAAATATTTGTTGTATGGTTCGTAATCCATGTAAATTTACACTCATCCTTTAAATTAATCAATAAATATCTATCACAATCGGGAATAAGTTAGTATATCGCAAGTTCGCTGATATTAAACTGAAGCCGTGCGCTATGCATGAGCTCAATTTCATTGGCAAGAGTTTACGCCAATAAACCTCTGTTACTCCACCAGAGGACATCAAAAAATGTGACACATATTAATTTTCTCTAACTATAATTTGTATGGTAATCATAATTTCAACTGATAGAACTAATTTTTTAATAGTCTTAACTTGTTATACTGCGCTGTGTCTTTACTATTCACTTAAATTGCATCTTTATATAAATAGAGTAAATTTTCTGATATAACTAATAACATGTCCAGTATATCATTCTGTCTAGAAACCACAGTTTAAAAATTATATGAATATCCATCATCACACTATAAAGGGAACAATTTTAATGAAATTGTTCAAAAGTAATATTACCATCGGACAATTTTGTTCGACTTATAAACAAACTGTCTTTTGTATCATTAAAATTAATAATTAAAAAACGAAATCATATTTTGGTTCTCTGTTCCTAAGTACATGAAAATTGTTTATTTTATGATCCGGAAATAAGGATACAATAAGGATATAACATATATCACCATAGTACTTGTTCCTGTTTGTAGTTTAATATACCGGGTGTCTATTTGAAAACTTACAATTCTTTATATCTTTGGAAAATCTATTGAATAGGATCTTTTAAAAAAATTGTGGCTACGGAAAGCAGAACAAGACCGAGAGCAAAATTAATGCGAAAACTCGCAATTCCATGAAATAAATCCAAAATAAATTCTGAAAATGGAACCAAATTAAATGTCAAAACAAGCTCGCTTCATGCATTCACTCTTGAATTGCTTCTCGCATCAAAAAGTTTAGTTTTCATGTCTACTCTACTCCTCGTAGCCACTATGTTTTTACCCTACGCGGAATTGTAGAAAAGGTCACTTTTTCAGACATACTGGTATCTCCTTTATATTTTAGAAACAGTTTCAAGAACTTTCCCGGAGTTATAAAACAATGTAAGTTTTTCAATAGCCACCCGGTATATTCGAATAGTAAGTAATGAAAGTAATATGGTATTAAAAATAAATCGATATTTCTATGAGTATAAAAAAGTGATATGTAACTTTTGACATTTCGATTTGGAATTTATTATTTTTTTTTTCTTTTTTATAAATAAACAAAAATTCATGGAAATTCTAATATAAATTGTCACAATCGTTGCTATAGAATTTCTTCTTTTTTTCGACTTTTTTTCTTTTAAATCAAAATATTTAATATTTAATAATTAAAATTCCTAGAATATTTTCATATAAACGTAGATTTATGAAGTTAACATGTAAGATCATTAAAAAAAAAATGATTTTGAATTTATGAAGAGCTTTTCATATACCTATTATAAGTCAGTGATTTATTTAACAGAAAGAAAAAACTTAATCTCATTTTAACAAAGGTAATTAATTTTACTTAATATCATTCACAAGAATTAATTGAAATGTTGATTTTCTTTTTCAAATAAAATCTAAGAATAAATCAGGACTGTATTCAAAATTCCATAATTATAAATAACATTAACAAGGATTTGATCGATGAACTTTACATACGTATATTTATCTATCTATCAGATAGATGTCGATGTAATAGCTATACATGTCAAGTTTTAATACAATATATATTGTTGTGTTTTTTTTTGGGAATTTTGTCGGCCACTATTTCACTTTCTCAAAAAAAAAACCATTTTTTAACTCTATGTCCTTATAACTTCTAATTTTGAGTGTTGGTAATTATTGTGGAAATTATTTGATGGAACACAGAACCAACTTTAGTCATCTTCTTTGAAGTTTCAACAATAGTGAAATTAAAACAAATAATATTTTGCGAGATAACTATTTGAAGTATTGTTTTAACCAAATAAAGCAAAAAGCAATAAAAAAATAATAGAAAAAAACCAAAATCAAGTAAGATTCAAAATTCAAAAAATTTCAATTTGTGCCATCTATATTTCAATAGATTGTACTAAAAAACTTGCATTAAAATTACCCTCTATAATTAACATGGCTTAAAAAAGCCCGTATAAAATGTATGGTAATTGTGTTTAGTGTTCCTAAAAAAATACAGCTATTGTTCGTATACAATATTAAGATTAAGTCATTAGAACAATTAATTTAATATCTTTTATTATCAATAAATTTTTGTTAAATTGAACATGTTCATGTGATGACCTTTTTTTTTGGTAATGTTCATGATTTAATCATCAACAAATTTAATCTACTTCAGAAAGTGCCTGTAATAAGTAATATAATAAATTAAAGATACTACTAAATACTTCTACTAAACAATATAATTTATCTTAATTCCTTAGATGCCATCAACAGTTCAATATATACTCCTTAAGATCCATACAGCAAAGTTGATGATTAGGAAGGAAATTCTTTAATTTAAAAACGGATATTTCAATTTATTTTCGATTTTTAATTAATTGTCATTTCATAAACAATTGTTCTATATTAAATCAATTTCATATGTATTAAACATTTTATTTGTTCTACATTTATATATTATGAAAATCATTCAAGAACTTGTCATGATAAAAATAATATGGAATCTCACCTTGACTCCTTAATGAATAAAAAAGTACAATATATTTTGTCGTATTTGTCAAAATCTCCAGGTTTCCAATTTATTGCCCTAATACATAATTGACACACTATTCCACAGTCTGTATATGACTAGAATCCGCATAGATTCCGGTTGTCTTTTTTTCTATACATATATTGTATAATATTTATATCGCAGTTAGTTTTCACTGTCACATGATAAGTGTAAGATGTGTCCAAAGTGATACACTATTTCATTAGATAAAAGCTTTTTCTTGTGGATATTTCTTTGTTTCGGAGACAATTTCATAACGTTTATATCTACTGAAACTATGAAAATGTCCTTGGCCGAAAATATTTCATTAGATTTCTGGTAGAAATATTAAACGTATATAGTTATGTAGGTTTTTTTTTTTATATTTAATATAAAAAACTATATAGGGTGAAGCTGGGAAGATGATATTTTTTTTTTAATTCTAATAGCTTTAAGGTAAAATACGAAAAGTAACATTAAAACATGATTCCATTTAAAATATTTAACATGTAACTTATTAATTAGACTTACAAATTTGTCAAACCTGGTGTATCAAAAGGTGGTCAGTTTTAAGGTAGATGCCGCCTTTTTGGTACTATTATCATATGACCATGTAACTCTGTCACTTAGTTTAGTTTTGACAGTCATTCAAATTGAATAACTTCTGCCTTTTATAAAATATGGATAAAATCGATCAGTGGTTAGATTCTTCTTTAACATTTTTACGAATCTCCTTCTGACTATTTTACCTGTTTACCTGTTTTCAGACTTGAAGAGATCGTTGGTTGGTAGCAGATTTGTATCGAATTTGGAAGTTATCGGCGATATGCCTACTTTGAGGGATTAGATAAATCGTATTATTCGAAAGAAATGAAAAAGTTGGAAATGCATTTTGCTAAGTGCATCAAGCCTGGAGGAGACTGAAAAATAAAGTATATTTAAAAACAATTATTTTATTTTTTATCGAGAACTTTTTGATGTGTATCAAAAAACGTTCTCGTAGTTAGCAAGAAAATTCAAATAGGATGCATTTGAAATTTTCCGATTGAAAAACCATTTCAACCATTCACAGAAGATGAATTATTGCAGAAGATTTGTTGATGCTGCGCTTTCAATTTTTTCTTTAAATTAGTTTTGGCATAATTTTTTGAAGGAGTTTTCATTTATAGGGTATCCCAATAGGAAGTGCAAGATTTCATTTGCATAACTTAAAGTATATGTATATCTCGGCTATTCTGCATCCTATAGATACGACTCATACCTCATTCGACGATCAATTTAATAAGGAGTTAAATGTTATTCGCCGTTTTCAAAAATATTCCAGTTTAGGACAGTAAATACAAAAATTCTCTACTACAAAGGTATACGTATATCGCAGGTATTCTGGGTCCTACAGATATGATCCATATCTCATTCGACGGCGAATTTAGTAAATAATTAAATAAAGAATGCTCCGAAAGAAACGCACAATTTGAATTTTGTGGAATTGTCTTTTTGACAACAGTAGGCGCTCGAAACTTGACAAACTGTCAATAATAATGTCCTTCCTTCTTGCAGACTTTCATAACTATTAGCCGCAACAATGACAGATGACAGCTGTCAAGATTTCAGTACTGTCAACTTAATAAAACGAAAATAGTGAGAAGTTTAAATTTGATGCTATTATGGAGACACCCGTTATATATAGAACCATTAGTTGTATATAATGCAACTTAATTAATCATAACATCAAAGTCGTCATAATTCTAGAAACAATAATATTTTGTTGGCAAATATACGTCAATGATAAAAATCTTTTATAACTCACTAAGTTGATGCCCTACTTATGTACTTATGTAATTTTCTTTTATAAAGGCTACGAGTTTTTTTTTTTTTTTTTTATAAATATGTATAATAAAATTAAAGTGCACAATTTCATCCATATTGTGCCATGACGCCCAACTTCACCCTACTTTCACACCTACATTATTTTTTTCGTGTTAATTTCTTCAGAAGAATATTTTTTCTTTCAGAAAGAACCTTTTAATAATATTCTTCTTTTTCTTGTGAGTTCATTAACTTACTTCCTTTTTATTTAAATCAAATTTTATTTTCTTTTATTTTTACGTATTCTTTTTTCTTTTTTCTGCCATTTTATGTATTTCGCTTGGTGTTAATGGAAGTATGCTAGATTTTATTAACATTTCTTTTTTATGTTATCTGAATTAATTCTAATTATGCACATTACACAATTTGTATTATGGTGGACTTTTTGAAATATAGATGAAAATTATACAAATATGTATATAGAAATTAATTATGTTGTACTTAACGTATATCTTTTTTTTTCTCTTCTCTTATAAAAATAAAATCACTAACGAATTATATAACAAAGTATTGACGTGATAATTATATGGAACAAAATATATTTATTATGGTACCTTCTGTTAGGCACAAGAAGAGAAAAAAAGTAGGAAGCTGGCTAAAATACCATTATATATTTAGGAACAGTGAAATCTATATAATTTGGACCATTATTGAGATCAAAAGAATTGTGTATATGATCCAATTGGCAAATAGCCTAAAGGTTTCTCATTTGGGAATTATTATTATTTTTTTTTTTTTTAAATATTATATAATAATGAAATTTTCTAAAAATTTACTTTTTACATTACAATATGTTGGCGCGAAATTAATTTTCATTCCACGTGAATGTTTTTTTCATCCCTATAGAAATATGTTTTCATGAACATTTATTTGCTTTTCAAATTTTCAAACAAACGAACATAATAGACAAGAATTTCATTGAAAACAATACAAAACAAAATTAACAGACAACATAAATTAAGGATTTGCTTAAATAAAAAGGACAACATTTTGTTCATAGTTATAGAGATTGTTGATAGCATCAAAAATCCTTACAACAAAAAACTTGTCACATGTTCGATGTGAATTACGACAACTAGTCTACACTTTTATCGTAACTATCATCTTTGATGATGTTTTCCGAACGCCTTTTTCTTATCTTATCTTTAAAGTTATTGCATTTTTTCATATTATTACAAAAACTAAGTAATGGATATCATATACCCTTGTGATTTGTTTCAGATGATTATAAAAGGAATGTCGCTAAATGAGTAAATTACTATTCGTGAAAAAAAAAAGAAATTGTATTTAAAATTTTCATATATTTCTAAAGATTCCTAGAAACATGTTTTTTTTAAAAATTAATTTAATGTCTTTGATATAAAATTTATTTCAAGTAGTCTGACTTTTAATATTCGTATATAGAAAAAGAAACCTTTTCAAAGGTGGATCCAATTAAGAATTTCGTTAAATTGAGAAAATTCTTTAGAAATATATTATTTTCTTTTTTTTTGAAAATGTCTCAATTATAAACGATTTCACTGTAATTTCTAGACAAAAACAAAACAGAAATAATATTATATGTGATGTATTTTTCTACTAATGTTTGCTACTTTATCAAAATAACTCAACTATCTTTATATTTTCTTTTTTCTTAAGAAATTCAAAGTAAATAACCGAAAAGAAAATGTATATCTTTTGAGAGAGTTTTGTAGCTGTGTAATTTTCTTATATAAATCTATTGTAATTATAATCAATTTTCTAAATTCAATCTTTTCTTTTTCTTTTCTTCTTCATTTTTTTGTGGAAAAGCAGAAAAATAACCAATCTTGTATTCTGTTTTTCCGATAACAAAACAAACTGGAAAAAAAAGGGAAAATAATATGAAAAAATAAAGATCATAAAGAAAACCGTATCATTGAAGTCATTTTTATACAATTGATGATATGAAATTAATTTGAATTTACGATAGAGAAGAAAAAAAGAGTCATATAGAAATTCAGTACCCCGGAAAAAAAGGGTCTTCATTTTAGATCAACATTATCCTTTTCTATCTTTCTTGTATTGGATAACGCGAAAGAAAAAAGTGTAATAAAAAACAAAACCAAATAAAAACAAATATAAAATCTAACACTATATGAGTGGAGGTATAAAATCTTAAATATATGTACCTCTATTCTATGATGATGATGATGATGGTGATACTATATGTATCAACTCTTTTAAAACATTTTCATTAAGGATTTATATGTAAAATTCGACATGAAAATTTACACAACGAATATATATATATATACATATATTCTCTTTACTTTTCATATCATCTCCATTAAGGACTCTACACAACCATCATATCAAAGAAAATGAAATAAAATGAGACGAAAAAAAAAAAATACATATCTTATATAGATATATAAAACTTCGAACCTCCTCGAAAATCAAGTGAAAATATTCAAAATCCTGAATCCACCAAGAATATCCTAACATAGTAACATGTCACATGTATCACCTTTATGAGGTACTTGCGATGGTTCCTGAACTGCGAGGAATTCACTGATTTCTGCTCAAAAGGTATATAAATGTATATATGGGGAACATCGTTATATATTTATATTTAAGGATTCATACCAAACTGAACCGAGAGAAGAGAAAGAAAAAACCTTTCTTTTTTATATAGATATATATTTTATTTTATTTTATTTTATTTTATTTTTTTTTTTGTTCTTTGGGACGTGGTATGCATAAATTTGATAACTTTAGGTTATATATACATATTGCTTAGCTGTTATACCTTTTAAATAAGGTTTTCTTAAGTAGTATTTGTTTAACTTGGTTATTTGTACAGGAAATTTTAAGTAAACAAAATATTTGGTTAAATGCAAAGTACAAGAAAAACAGGTACTATATGGAAGATACATGATTTTCTCCGAAAATATACATATACTATATGTTACATATATATGAGAAAGATTGATAAATGAATATAAAATAATACAATTTTTAAAGTGTTTACTTCAATCTCTCTCTATATATATTCAATATCTTCAATTTACTTCCAATATTTGACTTCTTTATATGAATTGAATGAAAATATATCTAAGAAAAACTATTATTTTCAATGAAAATTGTACACCTTGTATATACATATGTATCTGGGAAAAAGTGAAAAGAATAGAATAGAAATCAAATAAATCTATTTAAAGTTCAATTTATTTGCTATCTTTTCTTATATACTTTAACACAAATATATATATATATATATATTTTTTCTTTTTCATACATTCAATTGAAGATGATGAAACTGGTTGCCATTCATTTAGTCCATTGTTCATGTTGTACTCTTAAGAACTTGAGTGACAAAAGTGTTTTGATTATTTTCCTTTATCCTTTTTTTTTCTTAATAAAACGAGGAATTCATGCATATCGTTCGTTTAGGTCATATTCTTTTGGTGTTTTGAACAAAAACGAAAAATCCTTTGCTCCCTTCCTTTCTCATTAGAAGATTAGAATGAAAATGCGCACAATCCAATTCCCAGATAAAATGATGAAATTCGGGAAAAATAAAGCTTTTTTGAAAATATTCTGAAGGAGAAATTTCAGTCATATATGAATTTGTGCCAAAAGTCGGATGTGTTTCTTATTATTTATTTTTTTGCCCATTTTGAATATTTTTCTTTGGAATTAAAATTCCAGTATATCAAAGTATGCGGACATAGCCTAATGAAAAATTCTTTGTTAAAGGTAAAAGAAAAATAACTATACTAAAAGAAAGAGTCATTTAGAAAACTAATAGTGGTTTGGTTGTTCTTCGTGAGTAGATATCATATTAATTTCTGTTTTTCTTTTCTTTTTTTTTTGGTTTTGATAAAGGATGTTGAATGATCCAACAACAACAACGAACAACCTCCATTGCATCGTTTTTTTTTTTTTTATTTTCTGGTTCATTTTCTTTTATATGTTTTATCGTCTAGCATCGTTCATTCGTTTTTCTCGTCCTTTGAAATGTTGATAGTATATCATAGGCCAGTATATATGTATATATATATATATAAGGGATTGGTCACTTTATAAATCGTGACGTCTTTAACAATATTGAAGGACCAACAAAAGGGCACCACATCAGACAACGTGACAAGAATTTCGGATATAGGTACTCTCCGTATTAAACAAGTTAAGTTTCACTTTATACTCACATGTTTATGAATATCTTTGGATATATATATATTTATATATATATATACAACCTTTGACTTCTTTTCGTGGTGGACAACGACAAGTTATTTGTTTGTTATTTGTATACCCTCCAGAGTAAACGAGTAAGATGTACGATTAAGTATTTTGCTTCGATAATGTTAGGATAATATACCAGTTGGCGAAAGATCTCTAATATACTAAAGGAAAAAAAAAACATTTTCCTTTTTCTTTTTTTTTTTTTCATATTTATTTCTTTTTTACACATTTTCCCTTAGGGCTAATAGAATAGAGTATTTGAGATTAAATGCTGAAGAAAATGTTATATGTTCTTTGTATTTAGGAAATATACTTTATATTTTTAACTGTAAGAAAATTGTTTCCATAGATTCGTAAAATAAAGTGCTCATTAGAAACTATATTAGTTTTATCATGTATATATGTAAGTCTTAAAAATATGGATTAACTTTCTTATACACAGGTTTAAATTGCACATTTTAAAAAAATTTATATTCATTTTAGAGTTCTTTCTCAACCACAACTAAAACTTCTTGGTTAACGAATTCTTATATATGATTTTCTTTCAATTGCGCTATAGTCGCAGTTGGCCATCTCTAAATCCTAAACTAAGTACTAATTAAGTACGACTAAATTGTGTAAAATACAATTCATGCATTCAATTTTAAGTCGGTTTCGATATATTTTATATCTTTTAAATTGCATCTATAATTTTTAGATGGATTGCGAACCATGTAGCATTTGTAAGGAAAATTATCAATTGTTGTATGAAGAAGGCTAGCATATTTTTGTAGTGTTTTCACCATTATAAATTATGAGAATCGATTTTTAGCACCTTTAATTTTTTTTTCTCAATAAAATCTAAGTAAATTTTTACCAGCGATGTCAAGATTTGATATATGAAACTCTTATCCTTTCCTGGAACATAATTTTAGTAAAGGTCGATTTTCAAATATTTTCTTTCAATCATATCCGATGGTTTATTAGAAAAATAATAATTTTCTTAAAATTAATGAAAATTTTGTAATCAAGTTGTTTTTATTCATAGTCTATTTACGTCGTTTACAGCTAATTACTAGACCGTTGATAAATCTCTGGATTAAACTCAAACAAGACTTTGACGATTTCATATTTTTTTTCTTTTGATATAAAATAATACTCAGATTCAGATTTCATAATTATCCAATTAGAATTTGTTTTCTTTAGTGAAGTATAAGAAAGTAAAAGGGAAATAATACCACAACATTAACAAACATCAAAGAAAATAATATTTAATTTGTTTAACTTGCCTTAATTGCCTGTAATCCTGTCGAAAACAATATAATAAAATATATGCTTAAATAATACAATATATGTAAAAAGTTTTTTTTTTTCTATTTGAGAATTATTTACAAAGCTTTCGTGTTTTTGTGCCGTTTTTTATTTATTTTTATATTAAATTATTTCGCCTTAAAATATGAAAACAAAAGTATTATAGCAGAAAATAAGCAAATTCATTTCATAATTGTTTTTCTATATTAAAAGAAATATTGAAATAAGAGAAAAAAATAATATATATGTGAAACTAAAATCGGTTTATAGCCAAAACTTCTTAATGCAATATTGTTGCAATTGTAATTTCGAGTTGAAATCAATAAAATCTATAAGAATTTACAACTTTGTTACAAAATGCGTACTTATTCTTATTCTTAATGAAAGTTTTATATTTTATTCACAGTACAAGACTTATATCACACTTATTTTGACTATAACAATTTTGACGCTTGTTCCATCCCGATTTTTCCGACATTGAATACCTATTTTAATTTTCGTTTTCCTAATTTTATTTAAATCTCAATACAGGTATTTTTCAGTTATAAAAACTAAACAAACAGAAAACAGGAACCATTCCTTTAATAGGTTCTTGTCTCTAATGTCGCTATCGTTCCAACAATTTCGCTCGAATTTGATAGAAAATTTTATTTTTTTATATATGTATTTGGTCCTAGGACCCTTGGTTACTCTAGTGCCAATTTGCGTTTATGCAAGAAAATTCGAAAAAGGGCTAGATAATTTCAATGGCCAACAACTATGTGTTATATTGCCAGCTTTCACAAATTTTTAATTTTTTCTTTTCGTTTCCTTTTTTTTAAATGGATGATGTGAGTTTGTAGCCTTTCCCGTCACTAACTACAAAACCCTTTTACAGCTTCCAAATGTGTGTGGAATGTTCGAGGTCTAACTGCAAACTAATAGAAAATTTGAGTGGGTCACAAAAATACTATTTATTAAGGGATATGGTTAATAAAGTTCATTTAAAAATAGAAGTGAGCAAAGTCGATCGAAGAAAATGATTCGTGAACCAATATTAAATGAATTTAAACAGAGAGGAGATGTCTGAAAAGAAAAATGCGAACTGTTGAGGTAGATTTCTTAGGAAAACTATTTTAATGGAAGTCAGTATACGAATTAAAGAGGAAATGCGATTTTTAGCTCGAATTTTTAAAAAAAATTTACAGATCCAACCAGGAATACGAATTAAAGAGCATGCACATCTCGATAAACGCAATAAACGCGTTTATTAATATATGTGTGTAGGTACAAAATTATTCTTCCGAATTCTATACCATAGGCAAGAAAAAATTCAATTCCTAGCCGTGTTCTTATTACATAACAACTGATGACGTTTTCCATTCGTGAACACTATTCATGCAGCAGTAGGACTATAAAGATTGATGAACATCGCTGGTTGATTAAATTTCAACTAACTTTTTTTTATTAATCGATCAAGATTTTTTTTTTTTTTTCAATTTTTTCATGTAACAAATCGTAGTTTCATATACAAACAAGGTAACACATGTACAAAAAAAAAAAAAAAATGTGTGGGTGGAAGAGGGTGAGTCTTGTACATTTTGGTCCGATTAAAATTGGTTCTATCATATTGTCGGATGAAATGAAAAAAATAAAATAAAATTTTTTTTTAATGTTCGTAATGGTTCTTTTGAAAAGTCAGTTTTCCTGTTCGGTTCGGATTATAAAAATATTTATTTAAAATTTTGAAAAGTTATTTTTCTTTTCTTTTTTTTTTTTTTTTCTGTTACTAAAAATATGTCAACTTTGAAATTGTATATCTTTTTCGGCAAACATAAATATCTATTTCTATGTTTATTTTTATCTTACCTTGTGACAAATTTTGTTTTGTCTAGAATTTGAACTTTTTTTTACTGTTTTGTTTGGTTGAGAAGAACATTTAATCCGATTTGATTAAGGTTTGGTGGAGTTGAAATAAAACCCTATATTTTGTTCTAAAACAGAAGTCTTTAGCGAAATTAGAATTTTTAAGGATTTTAAATTTAAATATTTTCTCCTTTTGAAAAATAAAATCTAAACCATTTTTAAAGGATCTTTTTGGTTTCTTTTTTTTTTTCTCTCTTTCTTCATGATTCAAATCAAATTTCTCGACTTTAATATTTTCTTTAAAAATTTTTTATATTCAAGTAATTTAAAATGAAAATTTTCATATATTTTCTGGTTTTTTTTTTTTATAATATATATAAAAAAAAAAATTAGGTCAAAATTTTTTAAATAATATATTTTTCAGGACGAAAAAAAAAAACTGCAATTTAAATAAGTCAAGTATATTTTTCCTTAGTTTCATATGGTACAGCTTAATATACGGAAATTCTATTTTAATATCGTCGGGAAAAAATACAAGCTTTAATTTCGATTAATGAAATTTTTCAAATAAAGTTTTACTAGGTGGATCGAAAAGTTATCGGCTGTATAATAGATGTCATGCTGTCTAGCATCGTAATTTTTTCTAGTATGGTACTACTATCATATGAACACGTGTAAAGTTTCACATTGATCTGTCAATTAGTTTAGTTTTGACAGCCATTCAACAGCTTTTGCTTTTTATCAAATACTAGCGGCCCGTCCCGGCTTCGCACGGGTGGACATTTATTTTTTAAACATTAGAAGGATCTTTGTGCATGAAGTTAGACTACAGAGAATATTAGACGCGACATACATGAATGTGAGGATCATTGGATACAGATGTATGCGGAACAAATCTTTATAATATTTCTATAGATTACATTATTTAAGTTTTAGTAGGGATCCAGAATTTTTTCTAGTAATAATAATAAATCTAGCCTATGTTACTCAGGGATAATGTAGCATTCTAGTGATGAAAGAATTTTTGAAATCGGTCTAGTAGTTTTTGAATTTATCCGTTACAAACATACAAAAATACAAATCTTTCCTCTTTATAATATTAGCTTAGATGGAAAAATTTCAGTGGTCAATTAATGATTAAATATCTGTTTTTGGATGGACAAACGTGTAGGGAAATCAAAGAAAAGTTATATGCTTTCTATAAAAATCCTGCACCTTTAATGATAACCATATTGATTTAATTTATTTAAACGCGGTGATACGAACTTTTATGATGAAGAAATTGCCAAAAATGCCCATATTATCGTATTAGGAGATTGAAAAGTGAAGGTTTCTTATATAGCTGACATTGTGGTCACCTCATACGAATACATTTTAAACATTTGTACGTGAAAAAACGTTTCGCAGAATGGGTACCGAAATTAAAAACGTATTACGGCATTTTCAAAGCAATGTCAAAATTGCATGAATTACGCTACGAATTAGTTAGCCATTTCCCGTATTTTTCAAATTAATCTCTGTGTGATTATTACCTCTTTTAAAACTTGTAGAAATGACTCGGTAGTAGAAGATTTGCGTTAAATTTGGAAGTCATCGACAGATCGTATTATCCGGAAGGTATAAAACAGTTTGAAATGCGTTTGATTAGGTGTATCGAGCTTGCAGGAGGTTATATTAAAAAATGAAGTATATTTCCTAAACAAACATACATTATTTAAATTTTGGCCGAAAACTTTTCGATACACCTAATATAATTCGTCAAGTTTATTCGGAAAGTTGAGAATGGGAGAAGAATCTATAGGCGGCACTTGAAATCAAACAAAATTAATGAATTTTTCTTTTTTGAATTTAATAAATCAGTGTTTGAAAAAAAAATCGATTTTATATTATTTAAGAAGTGTTTTCAAAGGCCTTTTAATAGTACTCAAACAAACATAAAAACAGAAAAGAAATTGAATCAAATAAATTTTAATAATTAAAAGAATTAGCAACATTAACGAGTTTGTAAAGAATGTTTGAATGTTTGATTATGAGAAGGTTGTTAAAGGTATTTAAAAGTGCCCGAGAGACTGTTGAAGTTATAAAATGTATTTAATATTAAATTTGAAAATATACCTGATGCCTGAGGATGTATGAAAATTTAATTCATATAGCTTTTAAAAAAGCTTTTTGTTATATTAAGTCCTTCTGAAAACCTTTTGTGGATAATATCAGAACATATAACAACCTTTTTGTTGCCTAAAAAAAAAGTCTACTTCACTATTCGAACACTGGTTTTACATCTGATACACATTTGTTTTCTGGTGCACTTAAATTCTTCGTTCGACGTAATTTTGATGCTCTTATATAAACGAGTCATATCCCACTTCTGATTTTGTAGACAAAAAATCATATATGTAAAATTCTCGAAGCTATGCATAGAATTTGAGCCAATTTCAATATTAGTAACGAGAGCTCTAAATGAATAGAGTCAGGATATTACTATTCTGTATACGCGTATATATTTCCATTGTCCACGGATTTTCGACGTAATGCTAATAGTATTAGTTACATATATCTGATATTACTGATTAATAAAGTTAAAATTTTGTTTATTTATAGAAAATAATGCGTCCGCATTGTTAAGCGAATCATAAAGTGATTCTAATGTTTAATTGTCGTTTTGCTCACTGAGTAAATATTGATATTTAAATGTTGTTCCAACCTTCTGCTGAGGTTTTAAATTAACACCTAATAAAAAAAAAGGTTAAAAACCAACCAAAAAGAAAATATAATAAAAAAAATAAGAACATTTTAATAAGCTTGTTAAAAAGTAGACAAATATTTTGAATACGATAATTTTGTAATTCAAACGACACTAATTTTTGATGATGGACAAATTAATGTCCAGAACTAATGTTGTGTCTTAAAAAATAAAAATTTGAATAGACACCAATAACTATAACAATCCGTAACAGTCGTAGTTTTTAAGGTATAAAAAAAATATATATATATATACAATAAAATTATTTCATTTGAATCTCAATTTTCATCCTGGACAAACAACAGAAAAAAAAGTGGGTAATTCAATTTCAGTCCTGGATCCTTTATATGGAAATAAATGAGGTGTCACTCGATCTTCATTATATTATTTTAAATTTTCAACCTTTTTTAATTAAGGTTTAAAGGAAGCCATTATTATAGGGAAATATCATTTTAGATGCAGACAAAATATGATACAAATTCAATGACGAGGAAAACATATTTTCGTATAATACTTTTAACAGACTACAGAAAAAAATATGCTAAGTTCATATTCAGTTTTTAAATGAGTTGTAAATATATAGTTATAAAACCCTAAAAAATATAGTTTAATCAAGTTTCTTTTGAATTAATTAATACAAATCATATTATATTCGTTCACAGTGCTTAAACTGGATCATAATAAATGGCGGCCGAATTACGGTTTAACAAATCTAAGTCCAGAAGTTTTTCTAGTATTTCGCGATGACGAGAGAAACTGAAAGAGATTATATAATGCGGTTTATGGGAAATATACAAATCTCCAAAGCCTAAGTCAACCTGAGAAACGGCTTATCGTTTACTCGTTACTCGTATCTGCATGTGTCTTCTCGTACGTCCAAATTACTAAAAAATTTTAAACGTCTCATAAAAAATTCAAAACAAAAAAAAAAAAAATTCAAATTGCCAACCAAATTACGGCTCAAAACGACCTAGTTTTAATATTTACATATTATGATAAGTTTTTATCCTCTCCATAATATTCTAAGGAATTCGGAATACAATGTAAAGCTTTTATAATATTCAACAAATGACTCGTGTGCCTTCACAAATATTTCTGGAATATAAATATAGACTAACATAAATGTTGAAAACTGTTGAGTCCTTCTGTAATGTGTATTCCATTTGAAACATTTGCGTTTCTATTATTTAATAATTATATATGTTTTATCATCATATTATATTCTTTACAATAGCAAAAAAAAAAAGAAGAAATTTAGAAATAGCATGCGGTTCCCTTTAGTTATTCATGTTAAAATCATTTTCAAAAACAAAACTGATTTTAATGATATGTACCACATTTTCTATGAAAAAAAAAAACATAACATCAAAGAATTATTATCAGGAAAAAAAGTCATTTTCCAAGCTTCATATGATTATCTGGATAAAACCATTTTCTATAGAACATTATTAAAATAGCCATTTAGTTAAATTCTTGATAATATTGCCTGAATTTTCTGTATCTCCATTTAAAGGTGAAATTCAAATTCTGTAACAAAAGTGTGCATAGATTATTCGCCATAGAGAACATCAGCTTTTCTAGTTTTTTAGCTTATAATTTCCTTGTTAATTTGCCTCTTCATGGATAGTAATGGTGGAATATAGAGTGAATCACTTTAATTTTAATTTTGCCTTTTTTACGTTATATGCAAGTTCAAATTTCGACACTATTAACATGAGTTTTACAGAATCGTACAGTAGAAAATATCCTTAAAGGTGGACAAGAATTTTCCAGATTTTATTGCTGTATGAAAATTTATTTCAAATATACATTTTTTTTGTTTTAGAAAATATAATTGTAGAAAAACATTTTCTACAACATGATTTTTATTTTTTTTTAAATTTAAATTATAAAAGTTACAAGCTTGAAAATATTTTATGAAAAAAGTATTATTCGTGGTTAATTATGCCATCACTTACTGAATAAAAGACTTCAGTGCCAAGGCAACAAGTGAGGAAATCTCTCAAGTACAAGATAAAGGTGTGGATCGCAGAGATACAGTATTTTTTTGGTTCAAGCGTTTGAGAATACCTTGTATATGGGATCACCGAATATAATTAAAGCAGTAGTTAAAACTTTTCTTTAAATAATCCTAACGTTACGTTACGCTTATGTGTTGTTTAAAAACTATGAATCATATTTAAATTCTTTAGAAATCATCCTATATGATATGTATCTATATTTTAGTCTTACCATGAATAAATGATAACTTCTTTAACGTTCCAGATAAACTTTAATCATATACAAGAAGATAATTTATGTACATCATAAGAAGAAAACTTTAGACTTTTTCTTTTATAAATTTTTAACATTTTTTCTTGTTTTTCCGGTTGTTTTTTTTTTTTTTCTTTTCATTCATTTTAAAACAATGCTTGACGTTTTTTGGTACATGAATCTTATGTACTAACCTAAATGTTATTTCCCACAAGAAAAGAAAAAAAACGAAGAGATTTATTATATGTATTTTTTTGTTTTTTAAAAACTCTGAAAAACAAAGTACAATATTGGTCAACCGACAGAAGGTGGTAAAAACATATAAGTACTTGTAAAAGAATTAGGCCAAATTAAACCTTGTTATCTAGAGCGTATTTAAATCGATAGAACAGAAGGGTTAGTGGCCCGGATGAGCCTTTTTATTTATCAATAAGAAATTGGCTTTTATTTAATTTGTTTGTAGATGAATTTTAATCGACAAGTACCTATTTTTGCAATTTAATGATTTTTATATGAATACCGTGTGTTGCAGTTTAGATATTGTCCTTATATTGGTTTTATAAAATATATCGAGTGTCTCCATAATAGCGCCAGATTTAAATGTCGTGCTATTTTCGTTTCATTAAGTTTACAGTACTGAAATCTTCACATCTGTCATCTACCATTGTTGTTATTAATATGTTAGTCATGGAACTTTGCAGGAAGGAACGACATTGTTTTTGACAGTTTGTTAAGTTTCGAGCGCCTGCTGTTGTCAAAAAGACAATTCCACAAAATTCAAATTGTGCGTTTTTTTCGGAGCATTCTTTATTTAATTAATTATTAAATTCCCTATCGAATGAGGTATGGATCATACCTGTAGGACCCATAATACCTGAGATATACGCATACCTTCATACTAAAGAATTTTTATATTTCCTGTCCTAAAAAGGAATATTTTTGAAAACGGTGAATGGCATTTAATTCCTTATTAAATTGATCGTCGAATGAGGTATGGGTCATCTTTATAAGATGCAGAATACCCGAGATATACACAAACTTCAGTTACGCAAATCAAATCTTGCACTTTTATTTGGGACACCCTATACTTGTTTTCGTTATTTTTAAATGTACAGAATTTTATAACTTTGATAAGGAATTTTAATTTGGGTAAAATGCGCTATTGCTTGCATTCAGTAGGCCCATCCAATATAATCATACTTATTTACTGATCTTAACTTATTTAAAATATTTCCTTTTAAGAATATACTTTTTTAACACATATGTTGAAAATTTTGTTTAAACTTATGTAGAACTACGTCTGGTACACTTTATATGTGTATCGCAGTTCTACAATAAGCACTATTCGAACTGTTAATAACTTGGACTAACTAGCCCTGACGCACTTACAAACGATAAAGTTCGAATGTCGTCTTCGAATGCTCAAATGAGACTGCTCTCCACTACATATTCGACCCTCGTTATCACTAGAGCTAACTGCCCCTCTTCTTTTAGAGACAAAACAGACCTGCGATCCTGGTTATATGTATTAGAAGGAATTTTATATTATGTCATATAACTGAACAGGATCTTTTCTACACTTATCTTATCTTATGTAAATACTTATCAATTGTCTTACTAACATATAAAATTAAATTTAGCACAAATTTTAAATTGACGGTGGCGTCAATTGTATGTAAATGAAGAAAAAGACAAAATCAGTGAATGTAATACTTTGTGAAAAAACTTCTTTTAATTAATTTAAATTGGCTATGACCAAAACCATGTTCTGTACAAATTGTTGGAAACAAAATGATGGTACAGAAATTGTATTCAATATAATTTAATTTTTATATATTTTTTTTTTTACTTCATCTAGAAAGTTATTGAAGCATTAAATTAAAATGTTCGAAACGTAGATTCTCATCATCAATAAATGAACCCAAAATGGTAAAATCTATATTTCATTCGATATCGTTTTCTTTTCAGTTTTAAAATAGTAAATGTGAACTTTTAACAATTTCAACAAATTTTGTAATTGAAATTTGAATAATTGAAAATCAAATGTTATAAAGAAAAAACCATAGATTCTGTTCTATGTAGTCTATTTGAGGTAGTAAACTGATGAAGAAAAAAACTACCAATCATTATTTTTTTCTAACCAAAAAAACGGTCAGATTTTGATGTATAAATATTTTCAATTGTAACACCCTGTATATAAGGTGCAGCAATGTATATTAACACGACGGTGTTGATTTTATATTGATGACACCTCGCCGATAACTTTTATGTTCATTTCATCTTCTATTATGAATTTTTGAACGAACTTTTTTATATAAGCTTTTTAAAGTTCTTCGGAATATTTTGAAAATCTATTTTTCTATACAAACGATATTATTTTAATGACTTTTTTATCTATACATATTTTTTTCGTGCAGGAATATTAAAAAAATTATATGTGAAACTATAACCGCCAAAGATTTTTTCCTAAATTATCGTAAAAAAATATCCTGGTACCTATACAACTATTTCCTTTTGATTTTCTTAGATTCTAGTTAAAGTACAAGCATTGTTAATGGAATATGTAAATAAAAAGTCGCCTAATAACTAAAGTGACTAAGGCTTTCGTTTCAAATACATCTAATGTACGTCTAATATCACATATACAGCTTAGCATATTTTGTTTTTGAAAATATCGAATACATTCACGAATCTATTTTAAGCTCCAAAGTGCTATTTTCAAAAAGTGATCACGTAAATTTGTTCTAGAGTACAGATCTGTGCACTACATCATCTTTGATACAATAGAGGACATATTTCAGTTACCTTAATTCGACTCTCAGTTTTTAAATGGAAACAGTAACAAGTTATTAAATTTTGAGCGAAAACTCTTAATTAGAAATGAGTCATTTTACGTCTAGTTGCGTTTTTTGTGTATTCACGATAACTTAAGAAATACTTATCCAATTTTGTTAAAATTTAGTATAAGCTTAGTTTCTAATAAGAGGGTGTACTGATTCAACTTTGTGTGAAAAAACTTAACTGGAAGTGACGGTTTCTCGCCCAAAAAATGTGTTTCAAGCATAATAATTTTCTGCACTTATCTTCTATAATTCAAGAAGAAATTAAACTTGAAATCTTTTGTCTAAGAAAGTTGAATAGTTTGCGAAACTAAATATTTTCTTTTATATCATTTTATACTACTCGCAAGTTTTGTAGAAGTTGACTAACGTTTTTCTGGAATATTTTCTTAAATAGAAATTAATGTGTTTATAATAATTTTCATGTGCTTTTTTTGCTTATTCAATTTTATTTCTACTTTTTTCGGTATTTTTTTGTTGTGCCTTTTAAAATATGGAAATTGTTTAATAAAACGCTTTCAATTACCAAATCAAAATATCATAAAAAAAAAGTTTTTCCTTAAAGTAAAATTTTCTTTAATGAGACTTTTCTTCTTTAAGTTCAAACGGTTTTTTTTTTTTTTTTGCTTTCGTACCATTTTAACGGATCTACGATGGAAAAGATAATGGCGCTTAGAGATATAATATTCAAATATTATTTATTTTCTTTCTTTTATTTTTTCATGTATTATATATACGAGTATACGTTAGGAAAATGGGAAAATAATGAAAACAATATGGTTTTATATTTTAAGAATTCTTAATTTATTAATAAATTTTTTTTTTTTTTTTTTTGGTTTTTTATTGGGTTTAAAAAATATATATATATATATATTCAAAGGTTAACTGTTCTTTTTAGAGAATTTACATAAAATATGAATACGTTGAGAGCTATTATGAGCAGAAGGTGAAATTTACGGCTTAATATATCCTGTCCACTATGTTGCATGGCTGCAGGATATTCACCTGAAAAATACAATAGAAAAGAAAATATGTAATTAAAGTAAAACAATGAATATAAGATAAAAAAAAAAAAATAGGAATAAAATCATATACAGAGTAATAGATAAGAGAAAGTGTAGGTACATGTACATCATCGTAAAATTCTTTAACAGTGATGAAGAATATCTTATTAGTCGAATAATTGAAGTCCATCGTTAAGTTTTCGTATTAAGGCTTTATATATTTCTACTTTATGAAGCAGAAGTTCTCGAAACTTTTCAAATCTAAAACTTCAAAAGCTACTCTATATTACAGGCAACTTGCAGCTCATCTAATATTTTCTTAAGAAGTTTAAATGAGGTAAGCTAAAAACCCAAAAAAAAATTACAAATTTTGCATTGAAATTTAATAAATTGAATTTATTAAATTATGTTTTCGTTAAAGAAAATGAATAACATTTTGTAGTATTATTATGAATGGACTTTTAAGAGGAGGCATAAGGCTTACGTTGGAATTTAACGTTAGTAAATGCAATTCTGGGGTTATTTCTAAATTCAAAAAATTTTGAATTGATCCCATTTTCTGGACATTGTATGTATAGTGTCTTTTAATAGGACATAACAATTTTGTATCTTTATATGAACGCACCCTTAAACATTAATAATGACCTGTCAATGTCAAAACGTAGATTACAACATTTTCATCATGGTAAAGTTCACGAACGAGCAACGCTTGGAAATCATTAAAATTTACTACAGAAATTCCGAGTCGGTCGCCGCAACTTTAAGAGCGAAAAATCATCCTCAGCGATGGGCTCATTTTTGGCTAAACTGATTTGTCAACAAGCAAAATATGCGTTATTGGACAGCAACAAACCCACATGTGCTTCAAAAGACACCATTGCATCCACAAAAAATCACTGTATGGTGCGGTTTACATGCCGGAGGCGTAATTGGGCCGTATATTTTCGTTGATGCGAACGATCGCCGTGTTACCGTCAATGAAGAACGCTATTGTGCCATGTTGGAGGATTATTTTTGGCCAGAATTAAATGAAATTGATATCGGCGATATATGGTTTCAACAAGACGGCGCTACAAGCCACACAGCACACGTTACAATGGTTATGTTATGTAATTAACGAAAGACCCTCTTAAAAAACAAAATGCATAAAATAAGAACAGTATACAAACCATTTAAAATATGTACGTTTACTGTAAACGCATTTGCATTCGATGGACTACAACTATAACGTCCAGAATCGGATTTTTTTGCACGTTGAATTAATAAATATGATGTTGTCGTTTCACCCTTTTCCGTGATCACTGAAACGCCACCACGAGGTGAATCATAATTAATCTCCTGCAAAAAAAGAAAATAAATGAATTAATATAAAATATAAATAATCGTTAATTTTATTTAAACAAATATTTAGAGGGTTTCAGAATTAATCTCGCGAATAAGCATGCAGAGTCAGTTTGGTAGTATGTATACTCACCGTCATTATTTGATCTCTAGGGATGACTTTTTTTTTGTAAATCTACTAGCAAGATCGATTGATTTCCCCCAAATGTAAAACGTCGCCCATCACGCTTAGATCATTCACATATTATAGAAGTTTTAAATTAGCATTCATATGGCTCCGTTGAAAACAATCCCGTAAAGTAAATGAAAAGTGCAATATAATGTCTTTGTAGCTCATTTCATTTAGACCTGATTTCTAGTACTTAGAAGGAGGTTTAAGCAATTTTTACACCATTTCTAGCTGAGATTTAATATGTTATCATAAATAGGAATTCGTATATAATGCATCTCTCCGCAAGTGGAAATTTTATAAAAACTTTCATTATTCTCAAATCAGATAAAAGTCTCTGAAGGACAATGAGATAATCATACAAAAACTCCTGAAACACATATAGTTATTTATCACAAGGATATCTGATTTTAAAAAATACCCATTTTTAAAATACTCCTATAACATCAATTCCGGGTACACATTATCTAAACTTATTTCTTCTCTTTGTTTATTATAAATCCAATTATCAAGAAACAATATCGAAAAATAACAACTATTGTTATGTATTTACTTATTTTCTATAAATATATACACAATCTTATTTCTAATCATTCGATCCTAACTATTCTCCATTTAGGCATGTAGGCTATAAAAACCATTATCGAAATATCAATAAAATCGAATTTTGTTAATCGTGCTGAGCATAACATCTTTTTCTTATCAAAAAGGTAGATAGTCCATCTTCTATTCAATATACTTACATACAATATAACGAGAATAACAAAGTTTCTATATTAAAACAAAAACATTATTATAGTACGTATACCATATATATAGAGAGAGAGTTATGTATATCAATTTTCATTTAGCTGTCAGAATTGAGTCAGCGATTTTAACAGTGTTACTATTGAGTCTCTTCATACACTAAAGTACCCATGGGAAGATTTTCGTAAAGGACGTCAAAAGAACAGAATGAAAAACAAAACCATTTTTTAGATTTGGTTTTTCTTTTTTTTTGGTTTTAGTTATTTTTCCTTTTTACAAGTTAATTAAGGAAAATACCTTTCCACTTTGAAATTAACATTTCCTAAATATTTACTAGAAGGAAAATATTTCGTACAAGAATTATGAAATATTTATATATATATATATATATACGTGTATGTAAGATTGGAATATACATATTTATGAGATTCGTTAATATTACGAAAATTTCATATAATATATTTTGTTTAATAAAATTTCCAAAATATTTATGAAAATCAATTTGAATGAAAAAGGATTCACATTAGAAAAAGGTTTTGTTTTTGATCGTCAAAGAAAAATTATTGAGCCTTAATATAATTTCAAGATCGAAATTTTATTGAAGTTTTCTTGGGTCCGGGATTTTTGTCACAGTTTTATTCTGTTTGTTACGTTTTTCTTTTCTTTATATAAAACAAGAATAAACCGCATTTGTTTCTTAATTCAGAATATATTTAGTGTCCCTAATATTGTTCCTAATCCGAGTTACTGATTCAGAAGAATTTTAAATTACCATAGAAGCATATAAATCGGCCTACAACCGACTTTTGGATGACCTATGAGAAAAATCGGAGTCGTAGTTAAATATACAATAGTTCTCCGATGATTATTTCTATGCGTTACAAATGAAGTAACACTACTGAAATACTCTCAAGTCCTACTTGCGATACGGCATAAATATGATATAATTTTTTAAACGTCTGCGAAAGCGAATTTTTTATGATATTATTATGAATCTTTGATATTTATCTGTAACAAATGATGATGGGTGATCTTTAGTTTTTGTTATCACTTCTCATTTGTATCACATTTTTTTGTAAAGAAAAACAATTGACTTCATATCCGAAGGCAAACAATTAAATTTTAATTATGATTCTTAAGTTTTCAATATACCCCAAAACTTAAATGTATCAGATTTTCGCTTTAGGCTTCTGGATTAAAACAATAGAATCATTATGAAATTGGAAAACATAATATTATAGTATTAGAAATGTATGCCTTTCGAAATGGATAAAATAATAGATGTGTATTTTAGATGTGAATATCCTGGAGGACTTTAAATAATCTATATGTACATGTTATTATGTGAGGTTAAATTTCAAAGGACATCTGATTAGGTTAAATCTATATGATTTTCTCAATGATGATTCCTTGGTTTTTTTCTTGTTATTTTTTTTCTATTTAACCATTTGTAATCTACCTCATTTTTCTTTTTTGTCCATTTAAAATAGTCAACGTTTTGTAGGTGTAGATGACTTATTGTTAGTATACATATCATAGGAAATATCTTAAGGCGAAATTAAAACTGGAATAAAATTTAGATTAGAAAAATTTTGATTTTTTCCTTCTTTTGTCCGTTTGGCAAAAGAGAAGAAAATTAAAAATGCGGAATCCCAAATTAATGGATTTTTTAGATCAGAATTTTCATCTGAGAAGCGAATAATCCCATTTGTCTATTAGGTATTTGCTTTGTACAATTTTATACTCCATTTATTATCCAAAAGGTGTTATTATAAATATATGTATATTGTGTTTGACCCAACTTAACGAAAATATGGTAGGTAGGCATTGTTGAACTGGACTGGCAAATTTAATAATAATATACGAGATTTCTTCATTATAGGATTCATAATTGATTTATCCAGATGCCGATAAGTACAACTCTAAATATTTTTTGGTATTAAGTTCTTCTTCTTATATTAAATTACATATTTTTTTCGAATATTATATAAAATTACAAAAACAAAATTTTCATATATTTCATATGTTTTTTTCACTTACGCAAGCTTTTCACTATTTTCATTTAATATTTTCCATTAAATGTACATGTATATATACGAACATATAGTTTACTATATAAGTACAAGTAAATACAATATAGCTCGTAAATTTTTGGTTGTTAAACAAAGTACTGTCACTATAACCAATTCATGGTTAATGTCACGATAAAGCCTGTTACAGAGTATCGGATTGTTTCATCTTATCCAAAAGAGTACCAAGAAAAACACAAAATAAATAAAAATACATTGTTTTCTTGTAGTCTATTCAATACATATTGGGTAGCATTATTTACTTTCATGGGACATGAGGATTTTCGAAAATATTGATTTAGTGTTATATGTCTCATGTCTTTTCCAAAATAATCTGGTTTTTTGTGTGTCTATTTTTTTTTTTCTTTTTTTTTTGCTTCATCTTGTCTTGATTCTTTCTATATTAGAGTCCTTCTTGGTACATTAAACTCCTTTAAGAAATTTCATTTTTCGTTCATAAAATCATAAGAAAGTATTTTTGGAATAAGAAAAGCAAAAGCAAAAGCAAAAAAAAAAAACAAACAAGCAAAACTGAAAGCAAATTTTTGTGATATCGAATATAGAAAGTAATACCTTAAGGGGTAATTGGAAAACATTTTTTTTTTTTTTTTTTTCAAGAAGCTATCAGCCAATCTGCCATTATTGATGGTACACACATGAGTAATATATCGGTTAAATATTTTAGTATAGCAGAGTGTATTGAGGACAATAACGAAGTAAAATTTGTGATATCAGTTACCATAAATATAAAAATATAGGCATTCCACAGTGTTTAAAATTCCATAAGCCTAAAAAATCTACTTTGTACGAGATTACAGGGGTGTGTATATATATATATATAGAAAGATTTTCAAGGTTTTATAAAAAGAAAAGCTCTTCTCATCAACGTTTTTCTCCTTTTTTTTTGATTTTCAGTTTATTTTTAAAGGTGTTTCTGTCGAAATTCCAATCATAACACTTATCTTAAGGTATTCAGTTGAAATCCTTTTCATTTCGAGTGTACAACAAGAAAACCTCGAAAATAAAACATATATAAAAACTTAAAATCGGCATAAACCTGATTTTTCTATGCCTTATGCATTTTAGTAGAAATTGAACTAGTAGTTAACAAAGTTAACAAGTTCAAATGAATTAACTCGAAGAAAAAAAAAAGGTAACCAAACCTAATCATATGTCAGTGCTTTTTCAGCATACCATAACTTTGTTTTTTCTTTTTTTAATTTGCTCTAATTCACAGGTAGCCTGGGCTCTAATACTGTAAATCCATACAGTGTATTAGTTTTTAATGTGTATGTACAACCACCGAAATAACTTTATGGATACGCTTTTTCTCTTGAAACTATTTCTTTCTTCACTCTCCATGGAAGCATTTTACAGAAATTTAAGATAGTATCAGCTATTTTTGTAAGCAAAGTATGCAATTAATTTACACAAAACTCCTGCACAAATTTTCCAATTAAATCCGGAAAATGAAAAAAAGAAGAAAATTACAAAACTTTGTGATTTGTGCTTTATAATTTCTCTCTATAAAGTCGAGCTATTAGAAACAAAATAAATTTCATTAAAATGGGTTATATTACACACGGACAGACAGACGGACGGACATTCGGACACGCATAAATTAATATAACTTTTAATTGTTGACACATCTCTAGTCTTGTAACCGTTCTCCAATAATTATTTCTATTCACTAGAAATGTAGTGACAAATCTAATATACCCTCTGGTAGTATCTACCGTAGGACATCAACACCATCCGTGTATAATTCAATGGAAATTTATGATTTTCTAAGATTTATTATATATTTAAATAAAATATTCGATTTTTCCTATTAATAATGAAAATACTTTTCGAAATTATTAATCTATTCATAGGGGTTTATACCTTCTTCAAGGTAATCGATAAGAAAGACATCTATTTTTTCTCGTTTTTCTTCTTTTTTTTTTTGGTCAATCAAAACTTTATGTATATACAAGAGACATATAAAATGACAGAATCCTTTCAATTGATCTATCTTTCTGTGATGCTCGTTTTTTTTCCCGTTGAAAAGGGTTCAATCAGTTTCATTTTTTTTATGGCTCTATAGTGTTAAGCATTTTCACATCAACAAACAAATTGATTCTAATAATATCGTCATTTCATCTAATAATTTCATATTCAAGTGCCTATTATAAAAGAGATTTTCGTGGTAAATATTAGGCAAAAAAAAAAAAAATTACTTAGGCTTCGTCTAGACATTTAATTTTTACTCTCAATCAAATTTCACGTAGTAAACTTGAAGAAATCCAATTCAATTACTTTTGAGTTTCTTTAATATACGACGTTTCGTATCGAAATTTTTGTATACATTTAAATGTCGATCAATCTCTCAAGTGTAAGTATTATTTGAAATTTTATTAAAAAAAAAAAAAAAAGTAATAAAGGATTTTAGATTACGATTTCTTTTAGAACATATTCATATGTACATATGTATTATACAATGAAAGGCCTCTCTATGCCATGAATTTGACGAGCACTTGAGTTATATTCCTAATAAATCAGTTTCACTATGAAATTTTATTGCCGTTAGATTTATGTACCATATACGCGAGATGGGATTAAATATTAAACATTTGCTTGGTGTGTAGTCCTGTAATATTAAACATTGAATTGTTAAGCATTTCTATGACAAAGAAAAAAAATTTCGTTCACTTATGGATGTACAGTAGAACCTTGACTTACAAGAGCAGTGCTTACAGTAATCTCATTTTTTGAAATTTAAAATAATTTATCATACTAGAAACTCATTACGAACTTTATTCGCTAATGTATTACGCATTAAAGCTCGCACATTACCAAAACCATACCGAATCTCGTGTACAAAGTATGAAAAGCGAATCCCATAATTTTATATGGTTTTCGGTGTCTGGAGTTGAGCATATTTAAATCCTAAATTTCTAAACCTATTAAGTTGAAATCAATATGTTACTTACTACATTAATTCCCATACGTTAGTATAGTTATAAACATAATTTTCAAATAGACCCAGGATTTTGACCGGCATATTCTTAACGGGCATACAATAATAAATATTTTGGGAATGTGGTTTTCAATATTAATTAAATTTTTGTATATTTTTACTGGCTTTTTGAAAGGATTCTCCTATATACAAAGTGTTCATAAAGAAATTTCCGAATTCATATTTGATTATATGTATATTCATATAATTCGATATTGTTTCTAACATTAACCAGAATAATATTACAAAACTATTTGCGACAAATCAACATTGTTACAAATGTTGCCCTTAGGAACAATAAACTATCACACCCTCCAGCAGATACATTTAGTAATTAGTCATAATTGATCCGATTAGAAACTAATGTTTTCCACGAACAACACATGACTTTTCAATTATTTTTGTACATGGAATGGTGTTGTGATACATTGTTTGAGAAAATGCTAAATAATTCGGAAACTGGCAAATGAAAAGGAAAATTGTTAAAGGTCTAGAAGTCATGAAATTTATGAGGAAACAAAATCATATAACCTATCTAATGAAGATTAAAGCTTCAGTAAGTGGAGATGAAGGACATTCGAAGTCTTTTAAAGATATCTAATTTAATGAAAGTTTCACCTTATAAAAAATTAAATCGAAGTATTACACCTACACACTGAAATGAAATGCAAATTAATTGATTTTTCTTCTTTTTTTTTTTTTTGGCCAATCTCCTTCAATAAAATTCCCTGATTTTAGTTTGCTCTTTTATTCAAAATCGCGATAATATATTCAAAGCTTAATTTTTTTTTCATTTTTTTTTGAAAAGCAATATTTCAAAAAGAAAGCCTACAAGCTTTGTGAAGGCATTCCTTTCACGTTTTATTATTTCCTCTCAAATTTACGCAGCAATTGTCTCTATTTCCGCTTCATTAGCCTTTTAGCTTAATACTTAATCTTTTACTTTAATCTTTATGCCGAAAAATAGAAAATGTTGAAAAAAAAACCCCAACGAAATTTCCTGTTTGAATATTTTATAAAGGCTCTCGCTGGTTTCCTTTTTTTTGTTATTCCTTTAAAACAAAAAAAGAATACATATTTCTATTTCTTTTATTTAACAAAAAAAAAAGGGCAATAACATTCTGGGAACTTTTTTTTTGCCCCATCTTTGGCATACAATTTTTCCCTATTTTCGAAGTTTTGTCAATTACATTCCCTAAAATGCCAGAGGAATACCAAAAATTATGATTTTAAATTGCCTTCCCAAATCAATTTAACCCGTTTTTGTATTATATAGGTATATATATATTTTTTTTGTACTCTCTGTACATTCTTTATGGTTTTTGGAAAAAAATTCTTTTAAAAGAAAATTTCTGTTAGTAATTTTTCTTTTTTTTTTTTTTTTGTATTCTCGTTAGAATTCTCGTTAAAAAGCTTACAACTTTTAAACAAAAAAAAAGTGCTATTCGTTATCCTCAAAAATATAGTTGGAGCAAAAAAAGTTATCTCAACATTTCGACATTGAAAAGCAATAATAATTCTCTAAAATTGAAAATTTTAATTTCCAGTTAATTAATTTCATTGAAAATATGTGAAAAAAATCAATAATTTTCATATAAATTTTTTAATGATTTTTTCATTTTAAAATCCTTTTTAATTGAATTCTGATGCAACAGATTAGGATTTTAATGAAATGGAAATTAATTATGTATTTATCGATAAATGGACGTAACGGGAAAACAAAAATTTTTAGTACATATTAAATTAAATCTTTATGAAATCTGAAGATAAGATCATTTTCTCATTTTTCTTAGTTTTTTGGGGGCGGAAATAATATATTCTTAAAAGTACAGATGTACGAATATCCTTTAATTCGCATCAATGCATTTCATTCCTCTTCTTTAGTATATACTAATATACAGAGTGTCCCAATACATACTTTGCAATCCTAATACTTACAATAATAGTTCTCAACTTCTATTCAATTTGGTCATACTTTATTTCTAAAGGCGGATCTCCACACAGCCGACATCCTATTCTGACGAGAAAAAGCAGAAAGTAGAAAGAGATGGACTTTTGCAATTTTCGCTATGATTGACCGAATAAAAACATCAGGGTCTCTCCCCACACAATTTATAATATTATGGGAAAATTAAGAATATTCCCTTCCATTTTATAGAAAAATGTAGTACGAAATTGTGTTTTCAGACTTTATCATAAGGCTTAAATTTCTATCACATCTAAAAACAAGCTATAGTGCAAAACGACAAGACTTCTATACGTATGTTCAAATCACGTTACCTTCCGAAAGCCTTTCTAAAAGAAAGCTATATGAATATGGAAATGCAGAGTGAACGTAGTCCTTAGTTAATCACAACATTTGTTGTGATATACAAACAGACAGAAATTGGATAAAAATGATTGCAAACCATTTAGAATCTTATAAAACGTGAAGATTTGCAAAACAAATTTTTTTATTTTTTATATACTTCGTATAGAAGTTAAAAATTTAACTTTCGTCGACCATAAAAATCAATTCGTCATACAAAAACTTCCTATAAGAATATCTGGTAGTGTGCGACGATATCGTGTATTATTATTGTGAGAGTATGCAATTGCAGATGAAAACCCATAAATCAGACGAACGAGTTCTTCTGCGATTGAGGGGAATCATCTGCAGATCGAAAATCAGATGGGGAAATTTGAACTGCAGACGCCGACAAAATTCGTAGGATGATTGTTTCTCCCTTTCTGTTTAACTAAATTTTGCATAAGTGCATCCCTTACTTTTATCAGAATAGGATGTCGGCTATGTGGAGATCCACCTTAAGCAATGCCAACTTATTTATAATATTTGTGAGAAACATTCAGTTTTATAAGACACCAAGTATCACACAATCTAAAACAGAATTTTTCTTGTATTAATTGTTGGTCGGATTTTATTTCTGCAAAGAAATTTAACGCGTTGTTCGTGTTTGTAAGAAAAATACTGTAAATACATATATTTTTATATCAGTTTTACTCGTATATATTTTTTATAGACACTAATAATACGTTAAATTGTTTACAAATGTTGAATGGTGCCATAATAAAATTTTAGTTGAGAACTGTAATTATTTCACAGAGTATTTTTTAGAAATATAGACTGTTATAGAAAATGTGACTAAAATAGCACTCGAGCTGAGAACTTTGGTTATTCTACACTTTGGTATTTAAACAATTGGTCAAAGTATTCACCTTTGAGTGTTAACACTATCGAAGAGTTGAACTGCATTAGTATACTAATACCTCTTTTGAAATTGTTGCGTATTTTTCTTGACAGCTTCGCTTATATCTTCTTAATGTTTTATGATTTGTGGTGAATGTCGAATACTCCATCATTTAGATAACCTTGCAAGTTAAATACGCTTATTAAGTCAGATAAAAGTGTGGTTATGCCCAACACTATCTAATAATTTCCATCTATTTGGAAAAGTTATATTAAGAAGGACCTGATATCACGAATAAAATCTGTTGGTATTCCATTCTTCATATTCATATAGCTTATGCATTACTAGTGCAATTAAAGTTTGAAAATATTACTAGCCCATATACATAATTGGGACACTCTGTATATACGATCGTTAAAATATAAACAATTTAATACATGAGATACAATTTACAATTTCACTTTGTTTCAACCGATAAATTATTTCCTTCCTAACGTATATACCAAATAATATATCTATAGGTAAATAGATAAGTTCACAATATTGAATACTACCACTCTATCTGGACCCCATCCTGGTGGATGGAGTTTTAATGGAAAAGTAGTATATAAAATCCAGGCATCAGCATTATAATATCAGAATAAAGTATCATACAGATAGAGTCCCCATCATAGTATTATATAGTAGGACAAAAACATTAGCATAATTACCTCGTTATTATGTGTCCATTGAATTGATTGTGGTGGTTCCGGTGACTGTTGTATAATGCATGTTAGATTAACTGTAGAACCGGTATTAATGTATAGGTCAGGTCCACCCACAATCGTTGTATTTGGTTCTGGAAAGATTTTTTTGTTTGTTTGTTTGTTTGTGGAGCATGAAAGAAAAGGGATTAAAATAAATGTTTGAAAGAGCATTGGATATAGTAATATCTATTTTTATGTACAGAAACATTAACATTCAAGAGTGTGAACCTTTTTTTCTGAAGGGTTCTATTTCCTAAAATTTTTTTTTTGTCAAAAACCACCACCGAAAAATATTCATGATTTTTTCTTTTCTTTTTTTTTTTAAGAAATGTTTGTGTTGGATTTTTTTACCTCATTTGGGATAAAACCGAAAAACAATCATTAAGGAAAAATTAGTCTCGATTGTTAATGTTTATCATTTGTGTTAATCTTTTGGATAAAATTAAATTAAGTTTATTTTTTTTTTTGGGTGGTTTTCCTTCTTTTTACCTACGACCAATAAATGCATTATAATTCCCATTGGTGGTGTTGTTGAAACTTGGCATTCATAAGCTCCGGAATCTTTTTGCTGGGCATATCTTATCTAAAAAAAAAAAAGTATATATTTTAAATAACATAAATCTAGAATAAAAACAATTATAAACTCGTATTATTAACCCTTAACTGGTATGGAATGATCAGAAGTAACCCGCAGGTATTTTCGGTTCATGTAATTTCGACTAGAATATATTCTTTTAATTTGCTTCATTAGTTGGCAAGAAATTAGTAGTAAGTGTATCGAAATGTTCTCAGTTTAAAATAAAATTCTATATGTCTGAATTTGAGGTATACTTTATTTTCTAGTATAATCTCCTGCAAGTTTGACACACTTAGTCAAATGGATTTCCAACTTTTTTATATGTTCTGGATAATACGATTTGTCAACAATATAATGGAGTTTCACTATTCGATCTCCCAATACGATATCATAGACCTTTTCGACCATTTCTTCAGTGGTCACCTCAATTAGCTGACTTGGACGTTCTTCATTATAAACACTTGAACGACCACGTTTAAATTTATTAAACATATATCTGATGGCATCGAAGATGCAGGTCCCTTATAGACAGCGATTAACTTCTTAGATATCCTCATACGTTTTCCAATCCAAAACCAGTAATAGTTAATGCTGTTCATTTTAAATGGTTGTCAAAACTAAACTAATTGACAGATTGACGTGAAATTTTGCATGTCATTTCATATGATAGTAGTACCATATTTTAAACGAAAATTGCTACAGTATAGTCAAGAACTTTTTGATATACCTAGTAAAAGGATCTAAATTAGATATTCAATAAAAAAAAGTTTGATAAAAAATTGTTTCGAAACGTAATTTTTTTTTTACCATACCCAAATTACCAATACCCATATTAAAGGATAATATCACGATTAGAACAAAAAAAAAAACGAAAATAAAATGACCCAAACCTGTAATGTCCATTCACCAGTATTTGGATTATGAAGCGGAATAAATCGTTCATCTGCAGAATACGTATATCTTCCGACTGTCAATAAATTGATATCCTTGTGACGTACCCATGATACCTTCAAATTAGAATATTAATCGATATATAAATTTTTTTTGGGGTGTTTTTTTTTTTTTATTTATCGTAAAAATAAATTAATTACTGTTTTATCTCCTATATTATGGACTTTACAATTTAAGAATGCTGTTTGTCCTACAATTGTTGTAACATTTCCTGTAAAAGATCTTTCGAAATGTGTTGATTTTGTTGAAATTTTTTCGGTTGTATTCACCACAAACGTTTGATCAAAACCGAAATTATCATTTGAAAAATAATCACCTAAATGAATAAATTAACAATAATTAATTTTGTTTTTTTTAATTAAAAAGAATTCTGTTTTTCTTTTTTTTTTTTTAGGTTGCTTACCATTTACTAAAGTAAGAAGAATTATTAATAGAAGAACTCGTTCGAACATCACGATTTCGAAAAAGAAAAGTGTTTATCTGTGGGAAAAAGAAAATAATGAGAATAAAATGAGTTTTATTGGTTTTTTTTGAGGTTTTTAATTAAATTAAATAAAAGAAGAAAAAAATACAATAAAAATTAATTTCGGTTCGCTTTTTTTTTAATAAACATTTCAAGTGTCATTCGAATTTGGTGGAAAAAAAGAACTTTTTAATTGATGTGAAATTGAGCTTTTTGATTTTAATCTCAATCACACATCCAGACACACTATTTGAATTGTTTTTATGGTTTTTATTCCCAGTATTCGCGCAATTGGTCAAAACAAACTTGAATGTCGAAATAATAAAATAAATTGCATTTTGGACATCTCTTCATTCGTTTCCCATTCAATTTTTCACCATCATTTTAACGCTTCCCATATATTGTAAAATTGTACGTATGTATATCAGTGGTTCTAAAGCTTGTAAGTTATAGGTTCCAAAAAATGTGCTTCACCTCGGAGGGGTCTAGTATCAAAAGCCAGAATATCCAAACATTTAGAGTTAGTTATTTGGTTGTCATGTTTAAGATTTTAAACTTGAAGTTTAGTTGTGACAACTGAAATTTCAGTTTTTACAACTAGCCAATAACTTCAAAAACACGTTATAAAACCTGTTGTTCACCACGCCTTTAAGTATTCAATGTCGTTTTGAGTTTTCGACAATAGTGCGTGGACGGTGTGAATAAAACCCATTACCCTGGAGGCAATCTCGGCGGACGCGACGGACGCGCGAAGTGTCAAATAAAAGTTAATTTCATATGAAATGTATGGGAGGTGGCAATCTCGACGTAGACGTGACGGCCGCGACGGTTCAGACGTTGTAAAGTTGATTTGTATTCAACTTTTACGTGACGGACACGTTCAAATGTCATTTTAAAATTTTTGTGTGGGAATTATTTTGTGAAAATTCCATTTAAAAACGGTATTTTAGTTTTTTTTATTAATTTACACTACTTAAAAAACTATTTTAATTTATAACACAAAGATTATATCAAATAATAATAAAAATTACAAATTTCATCGACGGCGTCGAGTTTGCCTGCACAAAAATATTTATACCGTCACTAATGTTTTTGACAATTCACGCGTTCATTGCGTCCGTCGCGTCCGTCGAGATTGCCTCCAGGGTTAGACGATAAAACTAGGTAAAATTGACGACAGTTCGCAGACAGTGTAACAACATGTTTCTTTTTTTAAAAGCTGGAAAAGTTAGAATCTTTAAAACAAAATTATTTTTTTAACTCTTTGGTCTACCTTTTTTGAACCAAGTTAAAGACAAATTTGGTATTCTACATCAGGAGCTCAATATTAAAGCGAGTAATATCATCATCCATAATTGGTGTTTTGTTTACCTTTTCGCACTTATCTAGTCAATTACCATATATGATACGATGATAACAGATGAATCTGTCTATTTGCTAGACGGATTCATCCATTACAGTTTGAAAACGACTGTTTTCGATTGAAAATTTCCATCACAAACATTTTCAATAGTTAAATGTAATGCAATAGAATGGCACGCGTTAAATTTATTACATTTTCAACAAAAACCATATAATATCGAAAGGAATGTCGAAAATTTAGATATCTAACAATATTTGATCGTTGTTTTGTAAAAATGCTCCAAAAAAAAAAAAAAGTAAACTTTATCTTATATAATATTGGATTTTAGAGTTCCATTGGATTTGTTCTTCCTATCTTCCTATACATTTATTTGTCTTCAGGTAACAGACAAAGAATAAGTAAAAAAGGTTGTCAATTGTGAAATCGACTTGAGAAACTCCTTTTAGCTGTTACATGGATTTTTTTTTTTCGTTACATTGGGGCCTTTTTTTTAAATTTCTCTTTCTTTTAAGGAACTCTATGACAAGTGGAAAAAAATATACCCCAATGGATCAAAAAGTTTTATGTACATGATTCGATGATGGGTGAATGAGATTTTAAGCAGGTGAAAAAAATGGATTTCTATTTGGATGTTCTGTTAAACAAAAAAAAAAGAAATAAAAAAATAAGATTAAACTTTTCAATTGGATTTGATTCTGTTCTTTTTTTGAGAGAGAAAGGAACAAAAACGTACAAAAATAAAGTTAATATTTCGATAAAGTTAATATCACTGTAAATTAAATCAAAAGATTTTGAAAAGAAAAAAGTGATTTTGGAAAATGTTCAACTGTTGTCCTCTTCTCCCTATTCATATGAATTTCCAACAAAAATGTTAGGTCGAAAAAGGTATATCTTGTTAATAGTGAATTTAATTAAATATCCTTTAAAGAATTTTTGGAAAATTACCAAAAAAATGCCTATTCTTTAAGTTTTTTTTTCGGTTTTCATTGCTTTGATTTAAGTCAAACACATAAAAATTACCAATCTGCCAATGCAAAGCACTTGAAGAATGCATTCTTCCATATAACTTATTCTCATTAGTTTCCTCAGATATCATATTTCATCCTTTTAAAATGATCCTTAACTTCATCTGATAAAACTAACCATTGTAAAGTTCAATTAAATCGTAAAATGGATTAAGACTTACATTAATTAAATAATTTTTGTATATCCTTTAGTATGTTTTTTGTAAAAAAATTTTGTAATAAAACATAATTATATAATGTAAAACCCAAAGAAATAATTTCAGTTAAATTGAGCAGTTTTTAATCACCATTATGTGCATTTTACGGTGTCCCTTCCTAACAAAATTTAATTTTTTTAAACATATTTACCTAAGGAATTTCGTGATAATAAGTTAAAATGGCTTCCTAGATAAAAATAAGTCTCAGATTTCATAAATCATCCTATGTGACCCGACGCCTTTTGTTAGAACTATAGAAAAACTTACAATTTATAAAAAGTATATGAAGGTCCTTTTTTTAGGCGTCTAAATGGTAATCTTGTAAATCTTATCCGATATAAACAAACTAAAGTTTTTCCTATTGTTTATGGTAAAATTTAAAGAATTGTGTGAGAATATATGAAAATGTTGACGTCAAAATCTTTTCTTCATTGTTATAAAAAATCGGTTATCAGGATTGAAAAAATCCTAGGTGCACTCAAAATTTCAAGTAATTCGATTAACCGATTTATTTTACAAAAGTGTGAATGCACTTTTATACACTTCAACGTGTCAGATAAAATGCTATTACAAGATTATTCCATTCAAACTTCCATAATTTTGTTAATTTTTCATATTTTTACATCTATATACTTTGTATTAAAATATTCCTAATAGATCAATAAAATTATACAAAAATTTGACTATTTAAAATATCTTAAAGAATTTGCCTATATCTTGTCTGTTTATTGAATAAACATCATCGAAAATTTCATCTAATATTTAATTCTATGGACATGACATTAAATGGATACAATCGTCTATATTTTATAGAGATTAATCGGATATCTATCTTGAAATTAATTTTCAAATAGAAAACATAAGGTACAGAGAGCAATATTCTTTCAAACCAATTTACATTCATATTAAAGAAAAGTCTCGACATTTTGATTATCCGATATAGATTTAGGCGTTATAGAAACATTTTGATTTATCTGATAAGTATTAAATGAAGATTTCTTCTCGTTTAATTTGAAATGAAAACATCTTCTTTTGTTATAACCTCGTCTATTCTTGTTTGATAGAAAGTTGCTTTTGATCCCGAGACTATCTTGAAGGACGAAGATTTTAATCGACTTCAAACTTTCAGAAAATTAAAGAAAGAAATTGTTGAGTAAAACTTCTAAATATAATTATAGACTGACCTTTACCTGGGTATTCTTACAATTGGATCCTTATAAACTGTTAGAGGCAAATGAAAGAAACTTCGTCGTAGAATCTATAAGAAGTTCAAATAATACGATAAGATTAAGAGAAGTATTGGAAAATTCTATTTTAAAATATATGTCGTTCTCTTGCATGATTTTATATTGTACCGACCATTATTAGATAATAAATTTAGTGGGGTTAAAACCAAATTAAGTTTCCATTACGACGAAAATAATTAGTCAACTATATATGGTTTGAACTGCCTCCTTTTTTTAATTACGGGTACATAACGTTTTTAAGGTTAGCAAAATTTAATAATCGTAATATTTGAATTTGACAATTTCCAATCAATAAAAACCTCAAAATTAATTTTTCGATAGATGGAATATGGTTAGAGAGCAGTATGTAAGAGTTAAAAATAGGATACAACTGAATTTGATAAAACAATTGAGAGGTTTGACAAAAAAACAGTTGTAATGATTTGAATAATAATATTGCGGTAGTAGAGGAAAAGGCAAATGAACAGACTGGTAGATACAGTGTAGAATGGTCTAGTTGGTTAAGACCTCGACCTCGCCTCATGAGACTGATGAGACCTTGGTTCGAATCCAGGTCTCGGTTCTTCACTTTTTCCCTACTTTTCTTTGCCTTACAAGTATAACAGAAATTCCTAGAAAAATATTCATAAAGACTTGTTAATAATCGACAAATAACATTGACCTGTACTGAAAACCATATTATATTAGTTAATGTAAACATAAAATATGTAAAATGAGAAATTTGCTAAATAATATTTTATTAATTTACATAATATTTCTTCATTTCGAAATTGCTAAACCATTTTCATAAAAGGGTAACGACAGCATAATTTCGCCAGCAGAGAAATACGACGAAGAAAATTATTATGTTTCTGGAAAGGAAAGAGTTCAAATTATTATGTAAATTATGTGAAAAGAAAGGGAAAAAAACCGTGAAATAAAAAAAGTCCCTTTCCGCAGGAAAAAAATAAGATGAAAAAGAAAAATATAGTTTAAGGACCGATTTTCATCTGCAACATAAAAAAATGCGTTTTATGCTAATTCCGTTCTATATAGTTAATCAAAAATGATAATAAATTTTTTTTGCTTTATTCACATAAATGAGAGTAAAGCCAAAGGATATAAATAAAGTGAAGATGTGGAAAGTTCAAAAAAGCTTCTATTTAACATAAGTAAATTACATTAGATCTTATGGTAAGAGCTTTAAGCTTTTAAAATCTGTTTTCATTAGATGTTAAAAAAAGCGTTTTATTACTTGACATATCTTTACTCATTTATATCTTTTTAAAGCTTTTTGTCAGTGAGAATGCGCGGTCAAAAATATTATTAAAGAGAAGATGTGGAAGGTTCAAAAAGGCTTTTATTTAACATAAGTAATTTACATTAGGTCTTATGGAAAAACTTTTAAGCTTCCCTTCATAAGATATAATGTAATTTACTGATGTTCAATGAAAGCTTTTTAGAGTTTTACATATCCTTACTATTTTATATCTTTGGTGCGGTCTTTTAATAGATCTTCACGTTTACGATTAAATGCCCGTTCATTTGTCAGTCAGTTTATCTTTCTACCTATGCCAGAAGTTTGTATTCACAAGAAATAACAAATGTGTTACCCGATTCCAATTCAGTGAATTTACTGTATATGTAGATCCTTCTTATTTCAGTACAGGATCAGATAACGAAAAAAAAAATGGTTGAATGGATGATACTATGCGTAAGTAAGATTACCAACAGTTTTTATGAACTTCTGTATTCGGATTCATGTGGAAAGTACCAAAGAGGACCAAAAGAGGATATACAAATTTAAGCTTTCGCTAAAGTTATTCACACATTTTCACAATCAATACAAGTTCTAATTAAAACATGTAAATAAGGATATTAGACGAGAAGCGAAAATTAACTTTTCTTCCAAAATTTAGTTCTACTTATAAGATGCCGGTAAATACATAGCCATTGACATTTCTTTTATCGTTTTTTTTCTTTTTTAAATAAGTTTTGTTATTGTTCATCAAAACCATAAAAATATAAATAAACTATAAAATGAATAAAAGAATTTTTCCTTTTGTTTTTCAAAGTGAAAAATTTCTTTAATATTCTTTTCTTCCTTTCAGAAGATTTGATATTTTCATATATAAGAAATCAAAGAATAATCAAAATGTCTTATTTCTTAAAATAATGAAAAGAAAACAAGACAAAGCAAAGAAAACATAGTATCTACTATATGTCAGCAAATTTTATCCATATTAGAACTACTATTGGACATTATAGACAAAGCGAATCAAAATCTATTAGAAAATGGTGAAAATTCATGATTTCTATTGAAAATAGGTTATAAGAATAATATTTTGTCGCAAAAATTTTTCACTCAACAAAAGGCCAAAAAAATATATATATATACATACATAGATAAACTTTAGTCTATTGAATTGACCTAGTTGAGATGATTTTGTTAAGAAGCTATATATATTGAAAAGCAAACATAACCCCAAACCATTTTACACCCACCCACATCATATTATATATGTAGCCCCAAAAAGATAATCATTCTATATATACAGTCATTTATAGATTGGTTTGGGGTTTTATGAGAGCTGCCAAAATTTATTTTATGATAAACAAACAATAATATCAAACCATGAAAATAAACCAAACTTGAATAGTGTACATGAGTCTATATGATATTTTAAGGTTTGGACTCCGATGGATGACCCACATCAGGAGACATAACATTCTCTTCAAGAAATTATATAAACAGGCATAAAGTCAAAGTGGATAAACAAAATTAAATATTATAATAAAAAATATAGAATTTCTTAAAGCAAAACAAAAAAACGGAAAATGGAAAATGGAAAATGAAAAAAGAAAGTCCTTCCAATATAATAATTCGATTATAAATTTTATGATATTTCTTCTTCTTAAATTAATATTTTCTAAGATGACCGTGAAAAGGAAAATTGTTTCTTTTGATTTTCTTCTTTTTTTTTTTATATAGTAAATAATATTATCTTTGTTTTTATCGTCATATAAAAGTCTGTATAAAAGTCCTTCTTTTTATATATTTGTTAGCGAAGTGGTAAATGCGGTGGAATTGTAAGAGTTGAGGATTATCTTTTGGCATTTATTTTTAAATCAAACTGACTACAAAAATGCTCTGTTAAAACCATCTTCTAAATAATATGTTCACTTGGATTTATGAAAGGCTTTACAATATATGCCATTTTTTCATAATATATGTATAAGTTTACTTGCCGTTTATGGAACATGTAAAGTCACTTTCATATTTTTTTCATAAACAGGGTGTTTTATAAATGTCCGCTTTAACTTTACAAAGAGTTCCATGCCATATGGTACCAGAGGGTATACTAGTTTTGTTACTGTACCGCATAGAAATAATTATCAGAGGAAGATTTTAAGGCTATAGATGTGTAGAGAATCAAAAATTATATTGAATAATGCATGTCCGTTCGTCCGTCTAGTCTAAACGATAACTTAACAATACGTTGTTTTATTTGAATAAAAGTTGGTGTTGTATTTCAGGAAAGAAGTTTTGAATCAAAATTAGGATGACCATATAAATGAATGCCGTTTAAATTAATTACTTAGGATGATCAAATAAATCAAGCGATACTATGTCGAATTTCAGTAAAATCAATCAGTGTAGAAAACAATACTAGAAAAAATTGGCCTGCCCATAAAGTTTTTGTTTAGTTTTTGCAGATCTACTTCAAAAACAGATAACCGAATTTGAATAAATTTACAGAATATATATATTGACCGAAGTTATTCTTAAATTAGAGCAAATTTGCAAAAGGAAAACAAAGTTATGCAGGAAAAACATTGAAATATTATTAGTTTTGGTGCTTTTTTCAAATTTAATATTAAACTATAGATTTATTACTTACAGTCCCATTTCTACTAAAGGACATCAACAAATCTGCTACAGGCCGATTGTAAGTTTCTGTATGTATAATAACTATTCTTCAATAGCACTATATCGCTTTTATATAAAACTTTGGACTCTTATCCAATTTTTTTTTATTTATTTTATTTATTCGTGCCTACCAGTTTCAAATGTTATATCCTATCCATGCCATATACAGAAATTGATTCATAAATCAGTCAGCGACAAAGTGATATTGCTTCATTTTCATTACTATATGCCAGACGTTAGGACTATACCATATAGTACGTACGTTTCATGTGTAAAAATATTGTGCAAAGTGGTTTTGTCGCTGACTGATTTGTGAGTTATTTTCTACATATGGATTCTATATTCCATCTTTGATAGTGAACGGAACGAATTATTCTTATTGTTGTGATTTAGCAACTATTTTAATGAAATTTCACAGTTAAAATTGTCATAATAATTTTAATTTAGCCCTTTTTTTTGGATATTCTTATAAACACCCGGTCAACAATATTGTTCATATTATACATTATATGTTTTCTTAAGTATGTTATGCCATGAAAATGTGATTTATGGTTTCATGAATTCATCTAACTCCATATAAAAAAGTTCATATGAATCTAATTTGAAAATATATATCAACATTACTAGCAGACATTATACATTGACTGGATTTTCGGTTATATATTCATCAGTTCTAACTAATATTTTATTAACTTAACATTTTGATAACTTGAGGATTTGTTTTAACGAGACTAGATTTTGATCTTCTAATAAATAAAGATATTATTATTATTATTTATGAAAAATATGATGAAAGTCAATATATTGACTTGAAATATTTGTTTTTCTCGGTTTCATAATATATTCTATGTAATTTAATTAAAAATCTTTGAAAACATATTAATATTAAGAAAATAAAAAAAAAACTTGAAATAAATATTATTTGTTATTATATCAGAAAACTGGATATTTAAGTATTAAACGGGATTAAATCATAATGTTACAGGAAAATTGTCGCTGAGATCCAGTTGGATACATTCTTTTCATTTGTACTTCTCTCTACATATTTAGTAACCTAAAGATACTTGAATTTCAAATAAACCATAGATATAGTTTTGCTCCTTTTAAATTGTAACCATCTTGAACTTTCCACTTTTCAGATTTTTCACATATTTCACATATAAACATGAAACTAAATTTTAAATTTTATGTTTCTAGGTCATAAAAATCCAAAACAACACCTTAAAGGGAACTATTTGCAATACTGTTAAGACAAGTGTATGAAGTGCTGCAGAGAAATGCAACTTGTCTAACCTCTTGAAATTAATATTCTTTTCAAAGATTGAAAATTTCTACAACCTATTACTTGGGTGCTATTAAGTTACCTAATTTTACTTGTTTTAAATTGGGATAATTAAAATATATTAAAATATAGCTTGTACTTTGTAAATTCAATATAATAACAAATTTGAGTTGTAATATTAGATAAAATATTACTTTCAGACACCTTCCAGTATGGAAAAGCTTCTTTCTACTTGAATAAAAAGCTTTCATATTATTTGAGTTGTTTTTAAACTTTACCAAAGGTTAAATAGGGTGAAAATCTTATTCAAAGATATTCCTTTTGAATAGAATGACATAGTTGGGTTCGGTGTTAATAATTTAAATGATTCTGCAGGGTCGTCGACAATTACATGCTTGATAAATATGTTTGATAAATTAATTTTGTTAGAACTGATTTTAAACCTTATTGAAAAACAAGGTAACTACAGAAGATTAATATTGTTATAAGTTATAACACTATAAAGGAAATTTTATATAACATAAGCATACAATTTATAAACATAAATATTAATATCATACATTCGAAACATATTAGGTCAACATTTTCAATTTCTCAAGTTTTCTAAACGAAAATATTGTGGTTTTTCGACTAAAGTCGTTCACTAAACTGTATTTTCATTATATATGTTAAGGGTTGAATTTCATTTTGATAAACTCAATAGGTACGTTTTATTGTAATAAAACAAAAACGGTTGCAATACATTATTTAGAAAAGCCTAATTATATCTGCTTATTTTTAACAAAGTTATTCAATACTGTATTTGAAATATAGATGGCACAAATCTTGAACAAACAATTTGTTTGATTTTTAATCTTACCTGATTTCGGGAATTTTATTTTCTAATATTTGGCTAAAGCAATACTTTAAATAATAGTCTTGCAAAACATTAGTTATCTTAATTTCACTATTTGTTTAAAAACAAGAATTTTTGAATTTATACATAAAAGGTTTGTTTTATTTGCCACTTGGTCTGGGGTAGAGCAAATTTTTACATTGAAAACAAAAACAACAAAAGAGCAAATCCTACACTACTTTCAGACCAGGGGTAGCTCTCATACCGAAATTAGTTCAGTTTTCTACCATAAAAAGTGTATTAGCTAAAGATTTCCCATTTAATTACAATATGGTTGTTAAGCAGCGCTACAAACATTTGAATTAAAGGTTTTTTCTACTCCTGCTCGTTTTATTTGTCACTTACCCTGCTCCGGTGTAGGGTATGGCAAATAAAACAGACCTAAAGTTTGCTGCGTTTTTGAGCAAATCTTAGTAATGCAAATACCCAAAATAAAAATTTATAAGTATATAGACTAAAAAAATGTTTTTTTTGTTGACAAAGTTAAATAGTAGTCGATAAAAACGCACCTATTAACACAATGGTTTTTCAAAATTGCAACTTATTTTTCCTTCGTTTGTTCACAAAACCGTAAGTTTTTTTGATTTAGTGCATTTTGATTGTATTCTGACGATACAAGCATACAAATGTAATTTTTAAATAAAATATAATTCTTGAGAATCAGATGTATTTTCAAAAAAAATTTCTTCTGATATTAAGCGGATTACAAATCCAATCAATAATTTTTATATCTTTACAATATATTAACAAATTTTATTATTAACGTGAATTTTTAATTTTATTTCGTTTAAGTATATAGAAAGCAATTTAAATTAAATCCTTATCATAGATGATAATACTACTTACGTAAATACCGCTCCACTACATTGAATGAACAATTTAAATTAAATTTCTTATAGACTGTGTGAATTTTTCTCTTAGTAAGTTGTGACAACCAAGAACCATCATTTTGATGGTTTTCGAACTTAAAACTATAAATTTAATTTACATAATTGAAAGTGTGTAACTAATAAATATATTATTTATATTCGAATTTCCCAAACATATTTATGTTAATAGAATTATTTTTAATCGAAAATTACAACATCATCTGTATAAGACTTAACTTTTCACCCGTCCCACCCAAACAATTTAGTTGACACAACTTTGTTAGAGACAAATCACGTTTTTGTGTGACGACACTTCCATTATATTTTGCCTGTGATATTATGTTGTGACGGAATTTTCCGCACTGTATATCACCATAACCTCTGTATTTAACAATCTAACATACATAATAAGGATAAGGAAAAGGAATTTTATTTTTGATAAGACTCAAACATATTTTTTTTTTCCTTTTTTTCTTCTTTTCTCCAATTGAAAATTCAAGTCTACTTATCATAAGTACTTAGATATAGTATACTTGTATAGTATTTTTTTAAGTAAAATTATTAAAATATATATATAAACTTATTTACGTGTATAATTTAAGGCTTATGATCTTGAAGACATGCGAATAATATCTTTAATAATAATCTTGTATCGCTCTGATAAATGTACACGTAAAAAAACGATTTTAAATATAGAAAGAATTTTATATATTAAAAAAGAATTATGATGTTCGTACACACAATGTCGTATATCATAAGTATGCCTAGCGTAGAAGAGGCTACCTACATGTATAAATACATATAGATTTGAAGAGCCTAGGTACTTGAAAATAATATTGCCAAGAATGACGTCGAAAAAAATAAGAAGAAAAAAAGGAAACTAAATTTTTAAGGAAGAAGAGAACATCATCATATACTACAAGGTGGAGTCCAAAGTAATCAGGACTTTAAAAAAAAAACAGAACAAATGATTTTTTCGGCAAAATCTATTGATTTTATTCAAAATAGTCTCCTTCTGCTTCAATACAGCTTTTTGCACGGTCCAAAAGCATGTCGAACGAGTGTTTTAGCTCGTTGGCCTGTATGGCCGCCAGTATGCCGGTGCAAGCCTTTTGAATTGCCTCTACGTCTGCATAACGCTTTCCTTTCATCGGCAAATGCATTTTTCAGAAAAGGTAGAAGTCGCACGGTGCCATATCCGGTGAATACGGGGAGTGGTTGATGGTTAAAATGTGATTTTTGGTGAGATAATCGATCACAAGCGTCGATCGATGAGACGGCGCATTATCGTGCAACAAACGCCAACTTCCATCTTCGCGATATTCAGGCCGAACACGTCGAATACGGCGCACCAAACGCTTCAAAACTCCTAGGTAGAATACCGCATTAACGTTTTGACCGGGTGGAACAAATTCTTTGTGGACAATACCCTTGGAATCATAAAAACAAATCAGCATTGTCTTCACTTTTGACTTCTCCAGGCGCGATTTTTTGGGTTTCGGCTCGTCCGGCGCCTTCCATTCAGCACTCTGGCGTTTCGTTTCGGGATCATATTGAAAACACCACGTTTCGTCACCAGTCACAATGTTATAAAGGAAGTTTTTGTCCTTTTTGACCTCTTTAATGATGTCCTTCGAATGTTGAATTCTGAGCAATTTTTGGTCGTCGAAGCTCATTTTCGCACCGATGACACAAACATACTGACACTTAAAACGCAATAACTTCACTTTCAATAGATGAAATGTCATGAAATTCTCACAGGAAGTCGATAAAGGATAGCAGATTCTAACGCACCAGTCGACATATAGATGGCGCCACTAGGGGCGCTAGATTCAAAAAGTCCTGATTACTTTGGACTCCACCTTGTATATATGTATATAATTATAATTCTTGTATATACTCGTATATACCCTATTTAGATGGTGTTAGAAAAAAGATTCGTGCGTGTGATTTATTCCATTTAGCAGCTAGTTAGTGACTTTTTAATTTGGGGGTGACATGCAATGTGTCACTTGACTTTTTGTATTCCTTTTTTTTTTTTTTTGTTCTCTCTTTTTTGAGCTTTTACTAAATATCCGGAAACTTGTCATTATACTATACCATGAAAATGAACTTTTACCAGAGTTTTGTTTTATTTTTTATATAACAAAACTGTGAGTGTTTTTTTTTTTTTGCTTCTATGTGACATAGAAGCAAAAATATAATACAGTCATATTAATATGCGGCTTCTAATGAGTTTCCTGTTATTATTAAATTGTATACAAAATTATATCCGTTTGTAATTTTGTTATACACTTATACGTGTCAAATATATAAACATCATTATTATTGACATTATTCGAAATATATATCCACTAATTGTGTTTGAATAACACCTTATTGGAAAATTGACTTCATTTTTCTTTGTCAATATTTCAAATAATTCACGCATAATTTTTCTTTTTTAGAAAATAGTGTAGAACAGAGCAAATTTTTAACTCTGTCACAATTTAAGTATACTATAGATGATACAAGAACAGAACCTTTGATCTGCTTTCATAACTCTCAGTCAAAAGGGTGATAGTCTCTTGACTCTTGAGTGTAATCGAAATATGAATAAGAATAATGTAACCAAAGCTAGGGAATAAAACATCCACCAATTAGAAGAAAATTAGAAAAATTCATAGAAAAAACTACGAGCAAATTACGTCATCGCTCTTATATAATTTTGAATCATTATTAGTTTTTCTGATATTTATGGGTTCATATATGAAGTTCAGTATGTATTTATTGATGAGGATATGCATTATGTATCCGTCGAAATCGAAAGGAAAATTAACAGGGCAGAAAGAGGAGGTTAGGACACTTTACATTACTTATACTTCCAGTGAAATACACGATCAGAGATTTGTTGGTCAGGAAGATCATTTTTTTTTTTGGTATCCAAAGTGATAAAAGTCGAGTGTATAGAAAAGATTTTCAAGTCTCCGATATATGTAGACACGATTCTGTTGCGGGTCTCCTGTGTCAAAAAATTTAATATCGTTGAATAAATGAATTAAATTTTGTGACATGTCAAAAATGTTTCTGTCATAAGCTTCTATAAGAGCTCATTAAAAAATAACATATACCAAAGTATAAAATATTGTACAAAAATTAATGAAAAATTTGACTTTTCTTAACCTAAACATCATCTACATAGTTCGAAAATTGTGTCATAATTAGTAGGGAAATTTTCATATTAGTTCTTAAAATTTGACTAATTTAGTTTCCAAGGATTAGTTCTGAATAATAACCTTCCAGAAATAACTTGCACTATGCTAATCCGGCTTAAACTTATGAATTGCACTTCATAAGTATTTTTGAAGAAATTTTTAAAAAGTCTGATAACATTGTAAATCTGAAAAATTATTTTTAGCTTAAGTCAAACTAGTCGGTTACGATACATCATTTATAATTAGTAGAAAATTTAATGAAAAATTCAAGTTTTTTAAGTGGTATTGTTGATGTCACGTTCCTATTTGAGTGATGTACAGGTAAGCCTTTTATAACACGATAGATAGGTTCCCACAAAGAGGGAAACTCGGATACTATACTACATTTTTGTATAGTATTTATATTAAAGAATTATTCTTAGCTTTAAGGTTACCTTTAATTTTAGAAGTACTCGAAGAAGAATGTAACAAGTATACTCTATTCTACCCTAAATTGTCGCATGTCATAAAACAAATATTCGGATGTTATCTGGATTATTTCTATTTTGATAATATTACTGAATAACTTTTTCAAGCAACATAACAAATTATATAAAGTTAATGTCATTTCATTAACGTATATGAAATATTTTTTTTTTTCCTATTTTGGCATATTTTTGTATTGAGTCTATTCTTGTCTTTAATGAAAAACTCGTATGTACATTTTTATTAGAAAAGAAAAAGCAAAAAAACTCCATGAATTAAGAAAATACCATAATTTCTTATTGGTTAATCCCTAATTATATCCTCGAAATATAATTGAGTTCAGATTATAGCATGACTTTATACTAATCCTATTTTAAATAGGTACTTTTATTCATCTATAATAATATTAATAAATTAGCACTTGTCCAGCCGTTACATAGTATTTAATCAAATTAAGCGAATTAAAATTAAATATATTATTATTGGACATTATTGTTGCGTGAAAATTCTCCAATAGAAATTATATAGTTCTAAAATTAAAGGATTTAGCAAAATATATAATTTTTCTTTTTGTTTAGATGAACCAATAAATATGTTACTAATTACGATTATTATATAATTTATTATTCACCAACAATGGACAAATCTCCGTAAAGCGTATTAACTTGAATAATGAACCAAATCAGTGTTTTTATTGTACACCTCTAGTTCTTACTTTTTTGTTTTTCAATACATCAAGGATAAATGAAAGATAAAATTAGTTCTTATTATTCAAACTACAAAACATCGTTCTTCGTCTTAAGTTTTTCTTTTTTTTTTTTTTTAAATACCAGCAAATTTTCTGCTAGTTGAACAGTTTGGGTAATTACTAAGGGTTAAGTTTTAGTAAAAATAATTATATATAAGATACGCCTATACAAAGAATGTAATCAATTTCTGCAAAGCTTGCTGCCGAATGTATATTAGTTAGCCTTGGTCCATTTCTTCAGATAGAATCCCTTAAAATATCCAAATAAATTGTAATAATATAGACATTACTAAATTAACTTATATACACATACATTTCGTTTGGATTACATAAAATTCCTATCTTTTGGTATAAAACTAAAACATTTATTTCTTAAATGGTAATTTCTTGTATATGACAAGATAAAATAGACAGCGTCAAAACTTTCTCTATATACATATATATATATATGTTGTGTCCAATTAGTTGGCCTAACCGCGGTCATACTGTCAAAAAAAGGAGTTAATTTTACTGAAGTTTGGTCCTTTTAGAGCCGTTTCCATTTGTACATTTTAAGTACTAATTAGTAGAACGGTATAAATATTTGCTGAAAAATCTGCTTCTAGTTATTTAATGAAATTTGTTTAAGTAGCCAGAAGCAAATTTCGATAAGTTTTTCTGTTAAGTGAATTTTGTATGTTATTTGTTCGTTTGGATGATTTTTCGTTGAATAAATAAAATACGAAATTTGGTTTTAATATTAAGAAATTATGAATTAAATGTGGTCAGGTAATATTTTTGATGTAATTGAAAAGTTTCATGTTACTTACAGGAACTTTTTTATTATGTTAGGCTTGAAATAGGTAAATCTGTCCCACTTACTAGGTGTTGTCCTTGCTACCTAAGTATTTGGTATATGCAAATGGAAAGCAAGCTATAAGAAAAAAGAAGGAGGCAGTAGCAAACATTAATGCTAAGGAATCGTGTTCGAGATATTGATCGAATTCATTTCATTTGATTATCTATATTCTACAGGAATGATTGAATTACTAAAACACTAGTTCGATATTCTTATCTACTCATCCTTTACCAACAAGAAAAAATTATCAACTCACTATTCTACATCTATGTAAAGATGAAATGAAAATAACACGTTTTAATGTAGAAAAAAAAAATACTTAATAAATTTCTGACAAATAGATGGCGAGATGATGTGTACGTGTCAAATTATCATTTTCATTCGGTTCCAGTGTATAATATTTGTTCTTTGAACATATAGAGAAACCAAAAATCATGATAATAATTAATTATTTTATATTTCCATACTTATTATATGAATTTTATCATTTATTCATAAAATATAATTATTATTGTTTTACAAAAGAAATTATTTTCTATTACAGTATATCTTCTCTTGTTCTCCATGTTTTCAGAGGGCGAAAGGCTGTAGTATTTTTAGTCAAACTTAATAAAATATTATCAGAAACGATCTCCACAAAAAAAAAAAAAGAAAAGATATATACACAAACTCTCTATAAAAGTCGAAACAATTGGGCAAACATATTTGAATCCTTGCGGAGAGATTCTTTAAAGAAATTTATTGGTTTAGTTCGGGCTGTTTTTTTTTTTCTTTTTTTTTTTGCCTTTTCTTGTTGGAAAATTTTCTGTGCACGTACACAAAATTCATAGAAAGTATTCGTTTGAGCTTTGGGGTTCTCACAAAGTGCCTTCAATGTCGATAAGTAGTCTTCGTCACGTATCAGGTTAGTGACAGACGTTATAAAAATTGTAATATATTTTTGTATCTAAATATATTTTCGTAATATCTATGTAACTCGAATGTACATACAGACAAATATAAATTTATTACGTTCATTTTTCGAATTACATTTGTAACGAAAGGATCATAAAAAATAGGTACCAGCAAAAAAAAAAAAAAAAACAAATATTAAAATCTAAGATCTTCGAAAAGAAAGTAATCGAGCCGAAATTAAATATAAAGATTTATCTTGATATAATATTTTAACAGGTTCTTCTACGAAATGTAATAATATTGAAGAAAATCTCTTCTATATTTATCGTTATTTTTATGCCCTATGGTAAATACTACCAAAACGTGTATTTAGTTTTGTCAATACATTTATAACGCATAGAAATAACCACCAAAGAACGCACTAGATATGCGAAGAATCAAAAGTTATATCGTTTTATGCATGTCCGTCTATGTGCAAGATAACTCGAAAATGCGTTGACCGATTTTAATGAAATTTATAAACTGAGAAGGTTTTTCCCTTATTTGATTTGGTATTGCATTTTAGCAAAATCATCGAAAGGGTAGCGCAGGTATTAACCAAAGTTTAGGGTGGCCACAAAGTTTTGTAGTTTTTTCTTTTACATTTTTTGGATTTAAAAAAAAAAGCCTGTAAGTCATAAAGTTTTTTTGTTTACCTTTTGAAGTTTACTTTCATAACTGATATACCAATTTCAATGAAATTTGCAGAGTAGATTTATGCTATTAGGACCACATATAAATTAGAGCCAATTCGAAAAATCGAAAACAAAGTTATGAAATTTTGATTCTTTTTTTCTTCGAATTAGTTCAATGAACTACGAGCCTTTAGCCGATTTTAGGTTTCTATATGCTTAGGAGCTATTGTTTTAATTAAACTTATATATTTCTACGAAATTAAAAAAAAAAACAATTGTCTACAATTGAATTTTATTTATTTAAGTGCTTTTTTTTCTTATCTTTCTCAAAAATTTTATATTTCAAAAATATATTGCTTTTTAAAATTGAAAATATTTCAAATAATTCGTAGAAGAGAAGAAATTATAAAACAGTATATTTTAATGTTCAGAAAGAAAGTTCTTTCAAAAACAGAAAAATGTTCCGTTTCTTGTTTTTTTCCTTTAGAAGAGATAACCAAAGAATTATTGACATCATAAGAAAAACCTTCTTTTGACAGAAATTTCCCATTTAATTTTTGTATTCGTATATTATTTGCCTTTAGAGAAGACGACTTTGGAGCTTATTTAAGTAGATATCAAATTTGCAAACAAATTAACTGGAAATGAAATGTAAATGAACTGTGAAATAACATATAACAAAAGCGAAATAAAGGGGTTTTTGGTGGTAAATTGAGTAACAGGAATGAGAAATATGTTGTTGTGATTGTTTTTTGAATGGTTTTGGGATAGTACAAAAAATAAAGAAAATAGAATTTACTATAAATGAGATCCATTGAAAAAAAACAAAAAAAAACAATATAAAATTTTAGGAAAGGCTAACAACCATTCAAGTACTCTTTTATACTTATTTATGTGTACATATAGTACTTTCAACCAGATACGCACTCGTTAGATGCAAGACATGGGCCAAATTGAAGAAGTTTCTCGTAAATATTTTCATAAACAATATTATGGAATAAATCTCGCTATGTGGACAAGGTCATCAATAGTATATACTGGTATGCCTTCAGAACGTTTTCTCTATCAAGATATTAAATCGTCGTTGATTTAGCCGAAAATCTAAATAAATAACAATAATAGAAATAGGTTGAACAATCTGTTTCTAATGTTACCCTGTGCCATATTTAAAAGCAAAGACAATTATAAAAAAAAAAAAACACTAAAAAATTTGGGATCGGATTCTTTCAAGTCGAACAGGAAATATGTACTATCTTTAGTTATATATCATGTATAAAATATAATATAGATTTGCATTAGAAGCATTTCGTGCTAATTTTAGAAGTTTCTTCCTATTTTTAGTCGCAAACTTTTTGGGGTCTCTTTGGTTAGGTTAAATCTGAAGGAGGAAATCCTTTGAAAGTTAATTACGATCTAAGTAAAATCTTGCAATTCCAAAATCTCTTAAATCGATATCGTGGTACGACTGTAACTACTAAAGAAATCTGAATAAAACAAAATTGTAACAGGTCTGTCAGTTTTCAAAGAATGATGATTTATAAATTGTTTCTGCAATTACTTTTACTGTCCAAATACAAATTTCACACACTAATAACATTATTTAAGATATGCTATTATACCACGATCTGTCTTAAGTGGACATCTTTTTAGTTATTGGGCATTTATTTTTTGATAAGGGTTTATACGAAAATCGACTTTTATTTTATATTATGACTTTTTTGTTTTTATTCCTTTTTAACCTTCTCTCTTTAAACTTCATTCCCAGCTATAAATTCATCGAGAAAGAATTTGATCAAATTGTTATCTAAAACTAAGTTCTCGAAAAACCTACGTTTTTCATTTGAAATTAATCCCTTATATCATCACTTTATCTGTTTGTTTGTCAGTTCATCAAATATTTGGAAAACTTGAAAAGCTAAATGAAAAATGGTGCTTCACTATGCCTGTCAACTTGTCAACATGTTTAAAATCTTATTACCGAAGATAAAGAGGACAGAATACTGTCTTAGTTTCTATTCTAAGTGAATATATTTAAAGGTATTTAAGTTTTCATTACCAAAAAGTTTACAGGTAAAACTTTCTCAATTTTATAGTCTTATATAGATTGCTTATACATATATATATATTTTCCAACATAGACATTTTCTCGATACAAATTCTTAATCCTAGTCCATATCTGATTTTCTTGGAAAATGCAAAAATATAAAAGAAAAACCAAAATGAAAAATGCTTTATATGTGCAAATCTAATATTATGAGTTGAACTTTCTTTTCAAGGCATTTTACAATCATTATAATTTCAAATTTCTTTTTTCATCTTCAAGAAACAATAAATTTCTATACAATACAAAAAATATTTAGTATGGCAAACTACCCCACTTTCTTATGTGTAAGATTCCTTAGACCTCAAAATATATAGTTTATTTGAAATGATTATACTCAGTTATACTTGATAATAAGTATAAGAAAGTAATAAGAAAAGAAAATTTGGTTTTAAGAATGATGAATTTTCTTGGCTTTTATCGTGTTAAAAAGATCCTTTTTTGTTTAAAAAAAAATCTTTTCGAAAGAATTTCGGGTTCGAAACTTATAAATATTAGTATTTGAAGAGGCCAAGGAAAAAAAGGGAGTACCTACAATTCTATGTCATTTTTTAAACCGAAAACAAAACCATACTTATTGACCAAACCGTATTTATAGCCTATTTCACCTCATAAAAAATAGAGTTTATATAATATATATATACGAATGTATGTTGGTGTACCATGACCCCCGTTTTTTTTTTTTTTTTTTAAGAAAACCCACAAGAAAAAATAATAAATAAACAGAGAAAAAGAAAACGTTTGTCATGGGGGTGGATTGTGTTACGGTTTATTCATAGGCTATAAAAGCCTTATGTGTATCACAACGCAACAGGTTCTTTATCGCCTAAAAACTTCCATATTGATCTCGATAGCTTAGCGCTTAGCATTTCTATACTCTGGTTTAGTTCACAATTTCAAAGTTGACAAACTTTATTTGAGGTTATGTATTTTGGGATATATGTATATACATATACGATACGGTATTTACTGTACACCTTATTTATGAGATATAAGATGTTTCTCAGTACGTACTATACTACAGGGTGCAACAAATTAAAAACCACCAATCACAGCAGAGGTATATACTATTTAGAAAACTGTCAGGTAAAACAGTTTGGTGATAATTTCCTCTACTTACATTTCCAATAGGAATAATTCTTGGCAATGTACGCACAATTTTCGAAAATAAGTTATGGCTTACTTATTATCTAACACAGGTGGTGGTAAACTAATAAACAAGCACGAAGATCTTTTAATTTAAATAATTAAGAATTATATCTCATACTTTGTAGTTTTAAAATTTTGGAATTATCAATTCTTAGGTAGAATAGCAAGAAATTTTGTTTTTCTTAATGTGCGGATCACAATAAAGGGAAGCCTGACATAAAAGAATGTAAATACATGTTCACGTAAATTTTTGTTTCATAAATATACGGTATTTATGGCGATAAACGATATGATCAATCATTTTGATTGATTCTGCTATATCTACGCCTACGTTGGACAGATTAGCAAAATTAAATCGGTTGAATGGAACTTAAATAGAGTTATATAACCGTTGTACTGTTTTATTAAAAGTCATCATAAATTTCTAGAAAAATTGACGAATAATAAAAATTTTGAAGCAAGAAATCTGAAAGTCAGTTATTTTGTAGACGTTAATGTTAATGTATTAGATTTAAAAGGGCAGGCGAAAGGATTTCTTGAAATATCTTTATGGAGCTAAGAAAAAAAAAATTCTAATTTCGAAAAAGGCGTGAATTTAGTTTTACACTTGAACATGTACAAAAAAACTCGTTGAAGTCTTATCAAATTTTAACCAGTAATTTCTAAGAAGAAGAACATCAAAGTTTGGAAAATTTCCTATATTTATATCAGACGACGCTTGAGCTGGAGAAGGGTTCAAAAACTATAATTCAGTATTTTGAAAATTACATTCCTATTTATATAGTAGTATAGTAATTTTTAAATTTATAATTGTTCGTTACTTTGCCTCACCCTATACTGTATATAAAAACTATTAAATATTAATTTTAATTGGCAAATATATGAGTAAACACATAAATTCAATTAATTTTAATTATGCAATGGTAATAAAAAGCCATTGTAAAAAGTTTCCATGTGAATAATAAAGAACATATTTGCTGACTTTTAAATATTCAAATCAGTAAATTTTGCTTATATCGGAATTTTCCATATAATATCAAAAAAAAAAAATTATAGTAATCAAATATATTGGGCCAAAGGTACATCGAAAATTTGATTGTAATAATAAAAAAGAAATTTCCATTTATTCTCTGGCATAGAAAACTTATTTCACAAATATAACATAATTTGAATACTTTTAGAAAACATTTTAAATTTTCATGTTTTCCTTTTTTTTTTTTTGTTTTTAAAACCAATTGGAATCAAAGTCCGTACGCTATACCATAAAAAAAAAGGGAAATTCAGATCAAAATATATGGCAATTGAAGAAAGTACGTACCAACGAGACTTCCATATAACATATATGTTCAACATAATATTAAGTATATAGATGATTTTCCCAAATTGGGGCAAAAAAAAACAAAAACAAAAACCAGAAAAACAGCAGAAAACCCTTTTTTTTTTTCATTTTTATGCTGGAATGTTTCAAAACCACATATTTTCTAAATTCCATGAAAGTATTGTGTGCCTTAATGTCGCCTACTTTGTCAAGTCATCCACATCTCGCCAAGATAACTTGGTATTTTTTTTTTTTTTTATTTAGGGGTTTTGGTAAATGGTTAAATGGAAAAAAAGGGTACTCGAAACATAGTTCTTTTTTCTTTTCCTTTTTTTTTTGAGGGAATACTTTAAAAGGAAGTGGAAGACACAAATTTTCTTTCATTGAGTTTTTCAGAAAAGAATACCAATTGATAAGACTTATAGATGACATCATACAACATATCCCAGAGTAGGGTTTGTTCAAAATTCAAGAACAAATTGTTCAAAATTTATATTGTAACATATTTGTTTGTGATGTGTTTTGCCTTTTTCAATGGAACGAAGAAAAATCTAGAAAGATAAACCATTCTTTTGGTATACATTGGAATTCTTTTGATAAGATTTCTTAAATACATTTCTTTCTTTTTCTAGCTTTTCAAACATTGATTTTAAATTGACGAACATCAATTTTAAATGAATTAAAGTAAATTATATTCATTTATTGTGTATATTCAAAATACAGTGACGACAAATTATGCCTTGAAGACTTTATTTTGATAAATTTATGAGGAAACAAATGCCTTTTGGAGCATATATATGATCCTGAAGGAATTTTTCGTAGAACTTTAACATAAATTATCATATCATTTCATTTATACAGTCAAAACTCTCTTGAATGAACTGTCAAGGTAACGAAACATTTGTGTACTTATTAGAACTTTTTTATTTGTATATTTAACCCATAGCTCTGCACTTTTTTGGAATTCACGGCATACGTATACTCTTCTGTTGAACGCCAGAAGTAAACATATACAAAAAATTAACCTATTTTATTAATATTTTACGTGTCCACAATAAACTGTGTGCATTTTCATCTCTCGGGGGTATTAAAATGTGACACATCTAGCATTATCTCGTGGCAAACTGGTTGCGAAGCTCTAATTTAATGAATCAAAAGCAACAAATATTACTTAACATCCTTGAAAGTACTTCAGTAGGAGCTTTTTTCTAATTATTGTATTAAAATGTTTAAAAAGAAATGGGAAACTAAAAACTCCATGGCAATTTCCTATTTCAGAAAGAAATTTATTCTACTCATTTCGCGTCTGCCCAAGAGATTTTCCGCTAAAGACCTGAAATAAACACTAATATGTTCATTTAAAAAAAAAAAGTATCCATTAGAGGAGACTTGCGTGTACAGTAGACCAATGATTTCCAATAACTGGGTATATTTTCCCATAGCTTAAATTGTATTTGAAATGTTTTCTAATAATATATGGACATCAATGATCATGTTTTTTGAAATATATTATTAATATAAATAGAATGCAATAAAATGGAGACATATTCTTTTTTATTATCCTACTTAAATATGTATACAGTTTGGACAGATGTGAATTCGAATTTATAACAATTTTGTGTTCTTCTTAAAATGGTATACTGTAAACAAGAACCACATATTATGTACCACACGAGACCGTTGCATCCACTTGATGATACGTGAGAAACAGTATATCCATATACATAGTACAGATGGGAAATGTTTGTATATTTCATTGAGACAATAAATAACATTAATAAAATATATACTACTATGAAGAAATGTCCTTAATAAAAGTTAAGAAATATATTATTTCAACCAAAAACTTTAGATTATTTTGATGAAAAATTCATCTTATCAATTTGAATAATCCCATAATATGTATGTTTAATCGAATCATTGCTAAAGTACCTACAAGTTTTCTACAATTTTCATGAACTTTGTATTTGCTATGTAAAATAATATATTTTAACATTTCTATGGTAAAATTCTTGTCGCTTTTAGTAAGATAATCTCATAAGAAGACCAATAACTCATCAGTTTATATAATTCAATATTAGTCCAATTTAAACTCCTACATAGTTATACTTTTCGTTCTGTTTTATTTGGTCTAGGATTTTAGTCTAGCATGAAAATATTCTTCTATCAAGAAATATCTTCTTAATTTGTGGAAAACTTTCTGTTAAAACATTATTAGATAAATACAAAAATAAGATTTCCTTAATAATGTCCTATTTGATACTAAACAAAAAACGGATACATATTATCACGGAAACAACAAGATATCACTATTTGAAGAAACAATTATGGTAAATCGAAATAAATATTGGTTTTATTCAAACGATTCAAGGATATCTAAGGTTTTCTACACTTCACTTGCAGTAACATTTTCTTATAACATTGTGAATCATTTACAAGGAATCAAGGTAATTCACCTCCGATCTCGGAAAGCAGGAAATTAATTATTTTTTGAGATTTTTCTTCTTGTTCAAATGACATCTCTTCTTACAAGAACGGTGTTAGAAATTTACAAGACTTTGTGTGTTTTTTTATAAGGTTTTTAATTAATTTGCAAAAAAAAAAGAGAAAAAGGAAAAAGTAATCCCAAGATAAGAAAAACTGAAAACAGTTCACCTAGAATTTTTAACCTTTAAAATTATTATAAAAGTTTTATCCTTTGAAAAGTTAATAAAACCACCGAATGAATCCAACATCAGACAGTTTATTAATCACCCATCCAGAATTGGCTGGAAGCCAATTAACATTGCTTATATATTGTAGATAAACCTGTACTTAATAAATGAACCATGCAAATCTATCACATTAACTTTTTTTACTATGAACTATAATCGTTTGTCTGTAAGCAGGATAAAAATAGTAATTAAATACAGAGAGCTAAAAAAATTCGCGAAACTAGCGTCTCGTTTGAATTTATCAAATTTTGTAAGCACTTTTTTCATTTATTAAACCAAAGCTTTTTAAAGCGACCCTTTGGTACATATATACATTTTTTAATCTTTTAAGGCAGCTTAAATCAAAACTTTTTATTGTTTTTGAACGGTGACCAGGATATTTGAGAAATTCGTAACATGTTTGTGTTTTTTTTTTCTAATTTTAAGCTTATTTAAAACTTTATGCGGTTAGCCTAAGTTTGGTATTTTCAGCCTTTTCAAATTCACAATAATTTAAAGTATTTCTATACGAGTACGTAACTAATGCATGTAAAACTTGATAAAACTAAAATCAGAGTCTATAATGTTTAAAGAAACTTTTAATTTCCACTCAAGTTCCCTGTTCATCCGCTTTAAAAGCATCTATTCCGGTCTGTTAAGCAAAAGAACTCTTAAAATAAAAAAAAAAATTATTATTTTTGTGAAAATTCTTCAACATCAAAAAGTTTCGGACATGAAAGTTTTTATTTTGTTTGAATCTTTCAACTTTTATCGCGTAACTAATTGATAAGCTTTTCTTTTGAAATAATTATTCATTGTTTTGAATTATTTTAAAAGAAAACTTTATTTTTCCAATTGTTTTCAAATTCATTCTCAATTAATTCTTTTGAATGTAAAGAAAACAATATTCAAAACGATGTTGTTGAGATTCAAAACAGAAAAATTAAGTTTCTTTTCTTATTTATGAAATTGTGTGTTAACACAAAAAGTTTGTATTTCCATTTCAGGCTGATTTCATTTATAACTTTTGAAAATGATTTAATTCAGAGTGGTACTAGAAATTCAAGTTTAACGCTGCAATAACAAAGAAATCACTACAAATTTACTAGACCACTTGTAATAATTGTTAATTGACTTATTAGTAAGGAGATGGCTATTATTTTCAAGTAGCAAGTTTTCAAAACTGACCACAACGTATATTTTTCATACCCTATGTATACAAACTTGAATTAGATTCGGTAATTTCCCAGTTCAATTTAGTAAAATCAATTTGTTTTTCAATTCACTGTTTACAAACGTTTACTATGTATACATGGAGAGTCGAAAGATCGTGACAAGATCAATCCGACATTTCGACTCGCAGGTTAAAAGTAGAAGTCTATAAAAAGATCGAGTCTAAATCGAGCCCAAATATAGTCCAAAATATAAAAAATAACATAACAAGAAAACAGAAAAAAAAATTACAAAAATACTTTTGTAAAACATAACTACTCAGCGTATTTGTGACATTATTTAGACTCAACTCAGCCACCAAAACGTAGTCGAGTTCAATTAACCAAATTTGGACTCGTCCCAGCCACATGCAACATGCAGTCAAGTCCAATCCACCAAATTTGAACTCTACTTGCGTGTACATGCCATACAACCCAGTTTCGATCTCCTTTGAACTCTCCATATGCGCTAGGCTTTTTATCCAATTTATCTTAGAAGTATAAACTTAATCCCTTAAATTTTCCTACTAAATTTTTTCGGAAACTGTTAAATATATCCCGTCATTAGAGTAACCCAAAAGTACATAATTTCCAACCATAGTTGGTATTCATATATCGTATAATGCTTTTCAGTAAGAATAATTTATGTGTATGTCTAGTCATGTTGAAATTATGGTTGGCGAGCGTAATTTTCATAACCCGAAAACACTTTGTTCAGTCAATAGGTATTAATTAATCCGTATAATTTAACTCCCTACGAGCTAGTAATAATACCTTTGTCGGAAGTTAGAATATTATGCTTTCAACCAGGTATTCTCAACTTATATATTTTGTTAGTTTAATTTAACAGCCTTGCAAGTGCTAAATTTTCAAATATGCTTGTTTTTTATTGATTTTAAAAGATTTCTTCTTTCTTCTGTAAAATTTTTAGTGTCCAAAACAAGAAGTTTATAAGTGCATTTCTTTAAATTGTTGCATTTGTTTAATTTTAGTATGATAATGATTTTTCCCGCGAAAATTGACACGTTATTTCAAATGGGACACACAGAAAAATTGTGAAATTTCAACAATTGAAGGTTAGTTGTTACAATTAGCCAGTAACTTCAAAATTTTTCTGTGTGGAGTTTAAGGACCTAACTATATTTGTATGTAGAACTTCAAAATAGTGTATTTTAATGGACACAATAGGTCTGTTTTATTTGCCATACCCTACACCGGAGCAGGGTAAGTGGCAAATAAAACGAGCAGGGGTAGGAAAAAGCTTTAATTCAAATGTTTGTAGCGCTGCTTAGCAACCATATTGTAATTAAATGGGAAATTTTTAGCTAATACACTTTTTATGGTAGAAAACTGAACTAATTCGGGTGCAATAGTTTACACCTGTTCTGAAAGTAGTGTATGATTTGCACTTTTGTTGTTTTTGCTTTCAATGTAAAAATTTGCGCTACCCCAGAGCAAGTGGCAAATAAAACAGACCCAATGCGTTTATATAGATATAGATTTTGTTTTGGAATTTACATTTTATGGCCATGCCAAAAATAATTAGAATAAAATAAAAATAAATCATTCTTATAGTTTTAAAATGAAATTAGTAATTATTTGCTTTTGTTAAAATCAATTAAGTTTATGAGACAAATACAAAGGGAGTGTTTAACACCGGTTTAGTCAAATCGTTCAGAACTATTACTGCTGATTGTATAATAAAGACACGGTTTCAATTCCAGTCTTGAACGATTTAACATTTTCTCTAGTTTCCTTATAGTATAATAAATTTAACTAAAACTATGAAAATATATTGATTAATTTGCATAACACATGTTCAATAAATATTACGGAGGTATTACTCTAAATCCGATGCATTACTAATATTAGAAATTTATTAAGTGATATAAAATTACGAAAAAGTTGAGAACACCTGCTTTTTTTTATAAATGTGCAGAAAATATGAAAATATGAAAATCTAAATATATGAAATATGAACATGTCTAGCAAGCTGCAAAAAAATGTTATAAAATGTGTCTCGATAACTCTCTCTAAAAGATTAGGTCGGGTCACTGAATCGACACAAAATAAATAATAGGATTTCTTTTTTTTTTCAACTTCTATCCAAATGTTCAAATCGTACATTATTCTGCTCCAAATAAAAAAGCAAGGTAAAGTTCAAAAGCTGATTTATTTTCTAACACAGAAAAAAAAATGCATTCTGCAGTCGTAATATATCTGTAATATTTCAATTACATAAATCGATATAAAATTAATGCCGCAAAAGTTTTACACTTTCATTTTAAATATTCTCCATTTATTCGACTTTTGAACAATTTCTTCAATTTATGATTTTTTAATAAAGATTAATGTGAATCAATATTTTATCACAAATATTAGATAAAATGGACATTTCAGAATTTTATTAAAATTTATAATTACTTTATGTGTTAGAATTTGATCCTAATTTTAATCTTAATTGTTTTAAATTGTTTCAGTATTTTTGTTTTTATTATTCTAAATTAAACTAAAACTAATAACAAAACTCACTCAATACTCATTTTCTCCTTAAAAACTTTGATTAAGTTAAATTTTTGGAATTATTTATTTGTTTTAATTAAGCACATACACGTACTTATACTAACATAATTGATTTAGATTCAAATATCCTAGAAACACTTTACTACCTCCTACAAGACGTATTCTATTAATACGATTTTCATATAACACGGTGATAAAGTTACGACAGCTCTTCTATATCATGATACTCTCATAACGCGGTTTCCATACAAAACGATAATTTGGATAATCCTCATATAACACGAATTTTTACATCCCATTGTTTCGGTTGGGATTGAAAGCGAATTCCTCTTGTATAAATAATAAAATCGTACTATCAATGATGTATGTATGTATCTAAAATAAATTGACATAATGTATTGAAAGATATCTTTACTTTTTTATGACTTTTTGTTTGATAACATGGATCGATATAAAACTGAACGCATTCTCCTGATTTGTATTACTTCTAGGTTTTTCTTAACACGGATTCCATATAAGACGATTTCAGTATAACACGGAATGTATTCATCAAATTACAGGAGGTCTGTATGTATATGAAAAATTTTGTTGTTTCTGGTTTATTAATTATCAGAAAATTTTGAAAGTTATTAAATCAAGTTTATTTCATATAACTTCACAAAGTCAACTAAAATTCCCTCACAAACTATTACAATAAAAAACAAAGTTAGATTAGTGACTATTTACTTAGAAAATTGTTATCCTGATTTAAAGAAACTTAGAAGAGGCGTGGGCATCTTGAATCAGATGTATAATATTTAAATATTAAAGAGCTCTTTAATATTTTTAAATCAGCATTACATTATTTTGCTCTTTGGTGTATTTTTCTAGTCGATAAGTCCAGTCTAATTTTGAACTGTATCAAATGTACAGAGAAAACCTTTTGGTCAAAAATGATGAAATACATAAATATTTGCTGTAAAACAAGTTTTCGTGACCAGGTTTTGAAATTTCACACATTTAATGGCTTTTATACAGCTTAGCATGTGTTTTTTAGTTTGGTTGAAAATATCAAATACAGTGGCAATTTTATCTTTTACGTACTTGAGGGTTTGAAAGCTGTTTTTGACAAATGCTAACGAAAATTTGTTCTAAAATAGAGATCTATGTAATCCATCAATTTGGGTTTGTTAACATTTCTATATTGTAGATTACAATTCTATACAACATTATTATAATACTTATTGCTGAAACTGAGAAGTATTGGAATAAAAACTATATTATATATCACGTACACAAAATTGACGATTTTTATAGGCCAAAAGATATACATAAATTGTACATAAATTAAATTAGACACTGAGTCTATTTTTTCACTCTCAAAGTAAGTATTTTTTATAGCATATACATTTTTATGTTACTACATTATTTCTTTTGAATCCCATAAATCGTGCACTACTGCGGGTACAAGTTGTAACGAGATGAAGTGAGAAAATCTTCAATAAACTGAATAAAATATTGCATTACTTTCCAGCATAAAGAAATATGCAACTTTTATTTTTAATCATTGAATCGGTAACAGAACTATTTAGAACGTGACTACAAACGCAAAAGCAACATGCCTCGGTCTCCCGTATAAAAAAGAATCGATCATGTATGTATATACGCTACAAGGGAATAGAATAAATGTTAAGAATTACAGAAAATTGTTACTGACAAGTCAACCAATAATAAGGGATGAACATACTCATAAACTAGTGCAATAAATTTTGTTGGATATGTTCTTTAACATATGCTTCTTTTCCTCAGTGATCCTTAAAATCTGTTAAAAAAATGTATATTTCGTACAGTTAGCAAACTGTATATTATTATAGGAAGTAGTACAAGTAGTACATTTTCGAAAATGGTTTTCACAAGTCATTTTTTATTGTCCTTAATTTTGTTCAAAGTTACATATACATATGTATACCCGTGTGTAATGTACTGACACTTTTTTTTGGATTGAAATTACTATTGTACTATTATTATTCTTACTTTCCTTTTATATACATGAAGTTTTGATTTGAAAATTGAATTTAGGTTGAAAAACATTAGAATTAATTACAATTCGATTAATTAAGTCGATTTACGTATACCTAGCTCATGTATACGATGTATATATTGGGTACTTGAATTAATTTTGACTGTTTTTTCTAATAAAGGATTGAAAAGAAAACATATATTGTATTATAATTTATTCAAAATAAAAGAAAATGTTATTGTCTACAGCTGACCAAAGTGTTGTTTGTCTTTCAGATCAAAATCATTATCTTTGAATAGTCTACTATAAACCAATATGTACAAGTGCTATCAGATAGAGCATCGTCATCATAGGCTTTCACAAGCAAACGACAACTTTCAGTGGCATTTTTTTTTTTTACTTTGAAGCAAAAAGGAATGCTTCCTGCGCATGCTGTTTTGTTAGCACGAAAGTCGAAATTTTCCATTCAATAAAAAACTGTGTTTTTTACACTTGTATTATATTAAATTGTCTTGTATTGAAGGGGCACATAGGCCTAACTAGCTCATTGTACTTCCTTCTAAAAGTATGGTTGAGAGGCTAAGTATTTTCCCAAACCGATTAGTCCTTCTAATGAAGGTCAGCACCGTAGTTACGTCGAAGTTAACTAATACCGCCTTACTCAAAGTGCACGCACCAAATGTATCCTACTAAAGTCTTGTTTAAGATTCGAATAGGATGAACCTAGCGATGGTTGAGGCTGGAAAACGTCATCTCCGACCCCTTTCTCGCTATTGAGTCACGTTTTTTAGTTTTATTCATATACTAAATAATTAAGCTTGTCGACAGTATACTAATATACATTAGTTTTCACAATAAGCAATGTTGAAACAATATGAGTAATATAACTTCTTCGACAACAGTCAAAATTAATTCAAGTACCCAATATATCAACATAAAATTCCAAAGCTTCGTCTTCCTATCTAAAAAAAAAAAAAAAAAAATCGACAAAGCCTCGTGATACGTGTAAATTTTCAAAACACTGCAATAGGGTATAATATAGCCGATTCCAAAAAAAAGAAAATGTTTAGACATTTGTACATGTAATTTATAATAATTTTTTACCTATTCATATGTTATGCATGGCAATAACATGTAAAAAGGAAACGTGAATTCATAATGTATGATATTAGTAAACCTTTTCTATATATGAATGTTTTCGGTCTTATTTCGTATTTAATTTCAAATCCAAATTAGGATCACATATGTACTCTAAAAATAAAGTCATATTATCCTTTTTATTGTGTTGGCCATTTGTTGTGTTATGCGTTGTTTTCTCATTGCTTTTATTTTAAAATAAACAAACATAAACCCCATGCGTTACTTGGTTTCCTAACTCATAAACACAATAAAACAATATTTTTAGCACTGATTTACGTTTTAGTAACATGCAAACACCCTATCAATATTGTTCCGGTGCCATTTTGTTATTATTTGATTTACATTAGGTTTTCTTTTCGCGAAATATAAAAAATAAATGAGACTATTGTGCTGGTTTTTTTTGGAGGCTCCTTATTTTTAGTGGTTTGTTCGTTTTTTTTTTTTTTGTTTTCTTAGGGATAACATTATTTAGAAATTTTATTAGGTTATGTTATAGTTATAGCTACTATAATTCAAATAACATATTCCACATAAAACTATGTTTGAATTGTATTAGATAACAAAATCATTATTATAAAAGGACAATAAAAATGAGTAAAATTGAAAGTGATGATTTTAAAAGTAATAGAATTAACAAATGAGGTAAAGTTTATGACGACTACGTTATTACAGACAGGATTTTTCATATAAAACAAGAGAAATAATAAATATTCTTCAATTGAAAAGAAAAATGCAGAACCAGCATAGTACATGGATTTACAATAAAGTTCCGTGACTCTTGTTTTGAAGATTTCTCTTTTCTTTATTTAAAGCAATCTCGATTTAATAGTGATTCAAATGCATGATTAAGTTCATTGTATGCCATTGCAGCCAAATCATGAGAAGAAACCACTTGAATGGAATATTATCGAAAAACCATCCTTTCAACTTCATCTTAATATTTAGAAATAGTGAATAATTTACGACGCAGACTTAATTTCGTGCCACAAACGAACAATTGAGGAATTATGACTTGATCCCACTCAAAAATCTTCGGAGTTTAATAAACAAATTACAAAAAAGTTTTTGGATCATTTTGTATACTTCTCTGGCTTGCTATTGTATCAAGTTGATTAGAGAACTCTTCGTTCCATTTTATTCGAATAAGTAAAATTTTAAAAATTTGTTCGGAAATGTCTAAGATTCGAAAAGACACTAACCTACCTATTGTAAAAGTTTCTGAACTTTATTGTAATCCCATGTATATCTTGTGTCCTTTTAGCCTTGATGAAAAATTCACCCGAACAAAATAATATTGTCCTAAAATAATGACAAAACAACGAGGGTTTCCTTTCTGGGTGAGAGTTCTGTGCGTGTTTCTCCATATATATACAATATTTTTATATTTTGTTGAAAAACAGAATTTTTTGGTTATTTTAATATTTATATATGACGATGATGTATTTACATACATAATATGAGTAGAAGAGGAAAAACCAACATTTTTTTATATGGCATTTTTATTACCCACAACCAATTCACCAATGAGACCAGAAAATGTCACAATATAGTATATGTATATTCACATACAATATTTCTGTTTTCTTTTTTTTTTGATCTAAAATAATTTTATTTATGTATGTTACTTTGGTTTTATTTCATTTCTTTTTTTTTAACTTTTCCTTCGAACCAAATCTCAAATTTTTCAATTCTCCGACGTTTTTATAATATATCAGGAAAAAAAAAATTTTCAGTTCATTTCAGTTCCAATATTAAACCTATATCATTTAGGATTCAAACCAGAGAATTCGAAAAAAAGGCAAAAAAAAACGGGGTAATACAGAAAAACCTGGTCCAATTCTGTCGAACCGAACCCCTTTTCTATATATAGTACAGTACCGCTTATAAGTAATTGCCTAGCTTACAAAAGTAAATATTTTAATCAAATAAAAATTCTTATTGTTTTTTGTATTAGAATACTATAGTGTGAAATTAATAATGAATCAAAAATCATAAGAATTATGAAAACTTTTAAGTTTCGATAATAAAATAGTTCAATTCAAATCGCATAAGATGCTGTGCACAAAAACAGTGTTATACGAGTATGACAAAAGCCCAATGTTATCTACATACATAACAGTTTGTGCATTTGAGAGTCGTTTTGTAAGGAAATCACGAGTAATTAAAGTATCGTGTTATAGGAACTTAACGTGTTTTTAAGAACTCTAACCTTAAACTAGTTTAAATATTGTACTTCGGCCAACCAAGAATTTGCAAGTACTTTTTTTATTCATTAAATAAGTTGGAAACAACAAATTTTGAAACGTTTCAATTGACCAAATCACGCAATTACACGTATCTCAGCTAGATGTTTCTCAAAATTATTATATTGTACATAAATAGCTAAAACTCAACCTTATAATGCATGATTTTTTGTAATTAAGAAAAAAAAAATACTGTTGGTGTATTTTGTTGTTTTGATTATGAAAATCGTAATGGAAATTGTTTAATCCTTCTACTTTCGAAGATAAAAAAGGATTTATGCGGGCAACATTCTTTTTAAATTAAATTTACTGCCCTATTGTCGAGATCTTGAATTTCTTAGAAAACTATATACTAATGATATAATGTAATTTACTAAATAAAGAAAAAAGGGACTATAATTTTTATACAAAAATTAACAGAAGTTATTGAAATAATTACTTTTTTCTACTTCTGTTCCCAACAAATTTATATTGAAAAATACCCTAAAATCTTGTGTAAACAATGAAAAATAAGATCTTAATCAAAGAAAGTTGAAATCAGGGAAGAGTGCAGAGATTTAAGGTATTACATAATATCTACCAGATGTGGATCACTTAGAGATTGTGTGAAAAATTCCAAACATCTTCATCGCAAATATTTCTACAGAACAGTATCTATTCACTACTCAGCAATAAAAATATCTGTGACTACACGAACAGATTACGAAATTGTCCTTTTAATATGCATCAATGGGTTAATAGGAAATCGGTCGTTCTTTCCAAAACCTACACAAAAACTTCAGTATCGGTATAGGAAACTAAAAAATGTACTACCATTATCCACGAATTATTGACACTATCAGTCATGGATCTGCATGAAGAAATTTCATTAATGTAAAAAAAAAACAAAAAACTGTAGTAGACAAATCCTTATGACCGATAGTGTATCTTTTCGATATCCACCCACATCAACGCACATATGTACCAGCTGAATGATTTTCTTCATATATAAATTGTGACACGTGAATTGAAAATTCAAGTATATTCTAATATACCTGTGAAATGGGTGGTGTCAGGTTAAAAAAATAAAAAAAAAAAAAAATGGAAAGAAATTCAATTGATTTTTATAAAGTTGACTTTATTTAAATTTTCCTCTTGATATAATCTTCCCCGAAAAAAAAATATAAACCAAGAAAAAAATTTGGATGAATAAGAAAATTTTCTCAAATTATTGTGTATTGTGTGTGTTTTTCTTCTTCCTTTTTTTTTATACAAGAAAATTTTCGTTTTTCTTAACATATTATTATTATCTTTATTATTATGATTATTATTATTATTATTATTTCTGTGTGTTTTTTCCGGTCTCTTTAACGCATTTAATAATAATATTAAATTTTTTGCTTTTTTTTTTTTTTAAGTTTAAAAGAAAAATTAATATATTTTTCTTTTTTTTATTTTTTTTGTTTTGTTTTAATTTTTCTTGTTTTTCTTTTTCTCAATTTAAACTTTAATGAGTTTTTCTGTACTTATTTTTTGGCTCATCTTATAATGCTAATGACATTTACCAATATCAAAATGAAAACAATTTAACAGAATAAATGTCCTTAGCACTTCTAAGAATTCCAATTAATTTGCAAGGTTTTTCGTTTTTGTGAGTGTGAGTATTTTAATTCGGTATAAGAAAGAAAATTTTCGGATAAAATAATTGGAAAGGTACTTTAAGATTAAAGGTCAATTAAATAATGCGACTTATTGTCACCTTTTGATATTAAAATCCATAATATTACCCCTTTTTTTTAGGGTTGTATTTTGGATCATTACATATACACGTATACATTATACACACCAATGGAAAAATTTCATCAATATGTATCGAGGAAAGGTATTCTAGACGTGTTCGATGAATCTATGTCAAAATTGTTATATTATGTTTTCTAAATTGATTATATTTTACCTCTCGTCACCGACTTTTGAAATTATCAGTGAAATTCGTATGATTTAATAAAAGAAATTTAATGAAAATCAATTAATCGAAATTAAATTCAGTTGATTCCTGAAGATAATAGTGAAATTAGTCTGTTTTGTTTGTTTTTCAATTTTAATAATTAGTTTTTCTACAAAACAGTTCATTGTTATTTAGTGTCAATTAAGGAAATACAAGAAAAACTGAATCCGAAAAAAGTGTGACATTGGTAATGGTTTTTTTCTTTCAATGGCAACATAATACGGTGATAAATTTTGTTGGAAACAGTTTCGTGAAATAGCTAATCCGAACTTTGTCGTAATGTAATTTAAAGCTCGCCTATTTTATGAATTAAGTGCATTATTATGTTTAATGACATTGTACCTACTTACGTTACAAAAATAAAAAGAAAGTTTATAAAAGTTTTTTTTTTCATAAAAAAAAAAATGGAAGGACTCTATTATGATTCGTTTGGAAAGTTTTTCAATGGTTTTCAGTTTTTTCAAAACTCTACTATATACTATAATTCATTATATAAATTTAATATAAAGTTTATTCTTTTTTGCCGTTTTTTTTTTTTTGAAATTACAAAAATCTTTTTCACTTAATGAAAGCAAAGTGGCTTTAACAATTTCGTATATACGAGTATAGGAAAAGATAAAAGATCCAAGCCTTCTTAAAAATTAATTATGATGCTAAAAGAGCGAAAAAGTTTTGTATATATGTCCGTTATTGTCTATAATTATTTCTCCTTATGTTAATCAAGGGCTCTAACCTAATTTTTTTCTTAGATAACTCATAAAACATAAGTGCTAAATTCTTTTAACGGATTACATTTTTAAGAACATTTCATAGCTATTTGTTTGTGTAACTGAATAGGCTAAATAATATACAGATGGAACTTATGAAGTCCTTGATTATATATAGACTGTTAAGGTTTTTCTTCATTTTGGGGTCTAGAAATACCGACACACTATCAAGCAAAACATACACCCTGGCTACACTATTGATTTACAATTCACAATGTTTCAAAATCGTACATCATATATTATTAACGTAGGTAGATTCAGATTTAACCAAGACGAACATTTTACTTAATCTTGTGTGGACACTTTAAAAAAGTATACCAGAGGCTAAGATTAATAATAAAGATGTCGAACGATTGTGTGTACTAAAATCCCTACTCAATAGAGATTATTATGTATTTTTTATGATGTATTCTTTTTAAATTTTATCTACAAAACCAGCACGATACTAGACTATGACAGAGGTATACAACATGTTGGTGTAGTCAAATTATCAATCGATCGCTTTTCAATAATTGAATATTGATAGAACTAAATTGTGATCATGTCAAATCAATTTTCGTCGATTATAAAAACGTTTACTACTGAACTATATTGTTTAGAATAAATATCATCTCATTCAAAAAATCACTTTTTCAATGGCGCAATAATTCAAAAATACACCGCCTTGGCCTCCTAAATATAGTAGTTTTTCTAATACACCATAAATCCATATTAATTTCAAACAAACAAAAATGTTTTAATAATTTTCTAACTAAATAAAAAAGAAAATGAAGAAAATGAAAATTTTCCTTTCTCATCGAACATAGTTATATTTTTTCATTTCCATAATAATGTACATAAAAATATATAATTTTTGAATAATTTTCCAACAAATAAATGCACTCTTCCTGAAATATTTTCTTTAATTAACGAGAAAATTTTCACGAAAATATTTCCGTTTACTTCTGTTATATGTTGAATATTTTTCCATGGATTAAAAGGAAATATTCTAATCCCCATTCCCAAAACCAAAAAGGACATAAAAATAAAGTAATATTCAAAAATTTTAAAACTTTTAACTTTTAGACACATTCCTATTGTATAATGTTTGGAAAAGCAATCCCAAGGTGTATATATATACACATGTACATACGTACGATATTTTCATAATTGATTGCGCAAAGAGAAAATTGTTTTTCCCCCCCCAAAAAAAAAAACAATATTTATCTAAGAAATTTTCGTATATAATTAATTTTATTAGATGCAATAAAATTAAACTCATTTTAAACATTTATTATGAAATGTAAAACATTTTTATCGTGTGTACTTACTTTTTAAAAAACAGAAAGGGTTTTTAGTGTTTTCTTGTTTTTTTAGGATCTTTTTGTTTATTATTTTTCCATTTGTAATAAATTATTTTGTTTTTTTTTTCTTTTATTAATTTACTAAATAATTTTCTTTTTTTTTCTTTAATTATGTAAACTTTAGAAACGAATTAAAATACTATATAATCTAAATCTAAAAAATAAACGAAACAAATTTGTATTAAAAATTGTTTTAAAACTTTTTTTTTATAAACACTTTATTAATCGTTCTTTTTATTTTTTAATTTTATTTTATAAAAATCAAAAAGGAAAAAAAATTAACAAAAAAACAATAATAATAATAAATATTTGTATTATAAAAACCGGAATAAATTTTCACAGGTTGGAAAATTGCATTCACTAACAGTAGAAGAAGAAAAAAAAACAAAACAATTTGAATGCATTTTTCATATTTTATTAAAATTCATATGTGTTCGTATTAGTGAAAGAAAATTACTTAATAGAAAAACTCAAATATCAAACAAAACAATTAAATTCGAAAAAGAAAAGCGTAAACACAATACGCGACCCCGTTTATGGAAAAATGATTTTTCTATATTATTGTAAAAAATTTTCTATCTCTCACATGTTCTTATGTGACCAACTAACACGTGTAATCATTTTCACGTAGAGTTATCAAATCGTACTGGTAAGTGAACTCTGGTAAAAACTTGGTTTGGAAAATTCTTGTTCTTGTATGTTTCGTTTTTCGTTACTGTTTTTTTTTTTTGTATTATTTTCCTGTTGAGAGAAGCTACTATACACTGACTAGAGTGTACTGAAATTCTACTAGAGTAGAATCAACCAAGAATTAAGGCATGGCCAGGCATGAATATACAAAAAATTGTATATAAATACAAGTATATATTGTTTATATATATATATACAAGGTGGTTTCCAAAGTAAACAGGACTTTTAAAAAAAAAAACAGAACAAATGGTTTTTTCGGCAAAATCAATTGATTTTATTCAAAATAGTCTCCTTCTGCTTCAATACAGCTTTTTGCACTCCTAGGTAGAATACCGCATTAACGTTTTGACCGGGTGGAACAAATTCTTTGTGGACAATACCCTTGGAATCATAAAAACAAATCAGCATTGTCTTCACTTTTGACTTCTCCAGGCGCGATTTTTTGGGTTTCGGCTCGTCCGGCGCCTTCCATTCAGCACTCTGGCGTTTCGTTTCAGGATCATATTGAAAACACCACGTTTCGTCACCAGTCACAATGTTATAAAGGAAGTTTTTGTCCTTTTTGACCTCTTTAATGATGTCCTTCGAATGTTGAATTCTGAGCAATTTTTGGTCGTTCGAAGCTCATTTTCGCACCGATGACACAAACATACTGACACTTAAAACGCAATAACTTCACTTTCAATAGATGAAATGTCATGAAATTCTCACAGGAAGTCGATAAAGGATAGCAGATTCTAACGCACCAGTCGATATATAGATGGCGCCACTAGGGGAGCTAGATTCAAAAAGTCCTGTTTACTTTGGAAAACACCTTGTATATATATAGAAAAGCAGACCAAAAATAAAAAAGGAAAACTCGAAAAAGTTTTTCATTTTCTGTTGTGATATTCTTCTCTCGACTACATTCAATAATATCGCACGATATAAATATCTCATATCCAAAAAATATATATCAAAAAGAAAAATAAACTGAGAATAACTACAAAAAAAAAAATGAAAAAAAAAACGAAGAAGAATTTTCCAGTCAAATTTGGTCATGGTAGAAAATTATGGTGGGTTTTCATTTTTTTTATTTTTTTTTTTTTTTTCTTTATTTTAATATGAAAATGTATTATATACTCAGAGTATGCTATTCATAATATCATCTCATCATGGATAATGAATCTGTATTAGTGTATAAAAATTAAAGCTTTTTAATAGAATTGATCCGTATACAAATCGTACACTAACACGTTAGATATGATGAAAAATCCTCTTTTGCTTTCATCCCATTAATGGGAATAAAGCTTTGTCATAGTGAAAATTTTGTTATCTCGAAATTTTTATAGATATTTATATTTTAGAATGTTTAATTTTGAAAAGATGTTGGTTCTGAACATGTTATCCGATTTGAATAAAATTTAAGAAATTTGTGGTTTGTAACATACAAAATCAGATTCCACCAGACGGACTATGGAAAGAATGAACCGGTCTCCCGAATGCTGAGCGTGGTAAATGCCAATGCATAAATTTTTGACTTTTGCCTCAGTCAATAAGAACTGAAAAAACTTTTATATAATTCCTAATAATCAATGATTTTATTATATACTAATTTTTACCTTTAAGCTCGATTTGAGATGTTACTGTTACTGTTATTATTATTATATATACAAATAGATCCCTACTGTTTTTTTCTTTAGGATCTAAAATGGGAATCCTGCAAAGATGAAAGGTAAATTTGGTATTACATTCATGTAAAGCGGACCGAATAAAGGACATTATCAAAAAGGGCAAATAAATATTTCACATTAAAAGATTCAAATTTACTAGAAATTTAATCAAACATTTTATCATAAAGTCTTAATAGAAAAACATAGTTCACACGAGTAAAACTTGAAATCCCGTTTTATGTAAATATGTAGGAACACTTTTAAATATTAGATAGTATAGCTCTAAACAGAAATTTCATTTCACCAATAAGCTTTAGCAAAAAACTTGACTCTAATACTTTTGATAGGTTTGACAATAAACAATTCCCCTATGAAAAAAGGGAAAAATACCAAATCATATTTTGTCTTCTGTAAAAAGAAATCATACTTCTAGTGTATACATTGATAGTGTAAAGAAAATTCATTACAACACCAACAACAACAATAACAAAAACCGAAATTTCCCACTTTTTCCTGATACACTAATATATAGATATCCATATCATATGATAATAGAAAATAATACACATTTTCTCTGTTAACCATTTCTTTGCATGCTTTTTGGTATCTCTTAGCATATATACAAAATGTTCATCTTACACATGCGCATTAAGTAAAACCGGGTCTCGAAATATTATGTAGATTTTCCTTTATTTTTTCTTTTAGCTTTTCCATGACGGTTGAATGGTTTAGGATCATTTTTCTTTTCTTTTCTTTTCTTTTTTTTTTTTTTTGAATAGAATAAGAGAGGAAACGATAGAAAATTGAAGTTAACTTAACATTTCCAATGTTTGAATAGAATCTTTTTATATTCCGAAAATTCTATTTGAATTTTCTTTTTCTTCTTCGTCTTCTTCTGAGAATCATTTCAATTTTATTGGAATGCAAGTACTATAATCTTATACTCAAATACCATATTATATTGAATATAGTTTTTCATTTATTTTCCATTTTACATAGTTTTTCTATTAGTATATCCGATTTTTTTTTTTTTTTGTCTATGTATTCCAAATATTCTATGCGGTAAGAATTTAATTTACTGTGCATAATTAAATTAAGGAATCCTTTCGTAAGTGATATAAAAAAAAAAAAAAAAACGAAAAGAAAACCTTCTTTTTTCTTATATTAACTAAAATCTATAAGATATTATATGTAAATTGTTTTGAAAAACACATCGGACTAACGCTTTCGGTATAGAAAATTCTGGGTGTTTATTTTTTTTTTTTTTGTTATCCTGTTAATTCCTTCAAGATTTTGTATACTAATTGAATGCACACGGGACTGTATATATCGGCAACAGTATATGAAACTTTGTGTAGACAATGGTTTTGTTGTTGAAGAGGAAATGTCCATCGATCCGATTCCTTCGAAAAGAAAACTCTTTCCCTATAACTATAAATATATATATATATATTTTAAATGTGCGTGTGCTTTTGATATTCGCACAATAAACTTGAATAGATCCTTCTATAGTATATATGTATGTACAAGGGTTTTTGTTATTTTAAAGCTCATCTAATATAACAGCTCTCTGAGTCGATATCATGCAATTAATTATTATATATTACACCATATTCAATTCAAGTGAATATCTCTATGTATAGTGTATTCATAGAAGGAACCAGCAAAAAAAAAAAGGAAAATCATAATAATTTCGGTTAGGTTTCCATATGAGCTATCCGTGTGCAAATAATTGGATATAACCTGAAAACTCGTCGGTAAGGATAAAATCCATTTATACCATTTTGCAATCTAATAAAAAGCGATTTTTTTTTCTTCTGGCTAATTTGAACTGTTTTCCTTTCTTTCTTTTTTTTGTTTCGATAAAATTTAATGTTATTATTGTGAGCTTTTTTTTTACTGGTCTTATGAATAAACATTAAAAATGGAAAATTTGTGGGAAAGTTATAATATTTTATTATATAAAATTTTTAAATACAATTTTATACAGGGTATTCCTTGTTTGTATTGTTTAAAATAAATTTTAAAATTTAAGTTTCTACTGAATACAGGAAATTCTAGATAAAAGCGACGTTTTTAAAGTTTAATATAAATAATCTTTACTCAAAATGTATACATTCCAAGCTTTCTCATGTTTTCAATAAAAATTCAATCCTCTTTCTTTACATAGACGAATCTTTTTTATAAGATCCAGGTTGGGTCGCTTATAACAAAATTCACTCCAAATTTATGCAAAACACATTGTCATGGATGGCAATTGATGTATTAAACCTAATTAAATTATATTTTTATAATTACTAAACGACATTTTATTTAAAGAAAGCTTTTTTTAAACTGTTTGAAACACTTAGACTGAATTGGTATTTACTTTTATTTTTTCAATTTCAATTTTCATCTCCTAATTGTATCTTTGCAATTAAATAATCAATTTTTTCAGTGCGTGAATCATTAGACTTTAAATACAATTTCGTTAATTGTTTCTCATGGCACGTAATTCTATAGTGCTTTACATGAATTGTGTTTACAATCGTTTTCTAGTAATACTCATTTAGTTTTCTAAAAGCCAGAAAAAATAAGAACTTTAATGAGATTATCTTGCTAGTAAACAATTTTCGCTTAAGAAAGCAAGAGCTTGTTTTTGTAAATGCAACCAAAAAAAAAAAAAACCTACTTATCCCATTTGGTCACGTCGATCTCTACAATTGCTCATCTACATATATATATAAATATACATATTATACTAAATCCATTCAATTTAGTCAATAAATTGAAATTGACTAACAAAGTTGTTTCATGAAATCAGTTGTTAGGTAATTTAAAAACATGAAAACAAAATTAGAATTAAATTCATCGAAACTTAAGAAATGTCAGCACTTTAATAAAATCAATAATTCGAATTGAAATCGAACAATTCAAATACTTTTTTAGTTAATTATTAGTTTTAATAGAATTTCGTTTTAAATTTGTAATCAATGTCTACGTTTACACCGAGACTTAAAAAGAGACTTAAGTGCTTAGGTCGACCTAAATATGACGGTGTAAACACGCCCAAAATAACTTAGGTTAGGTCACTTAAATTGCAGACTTACCTTAAATTTAAATCGACTTAAGAACTTTTGACAGATAACAGCTGATTTCTTGATATCCAACTTCTATAAATGTTCACATATGATGTTGTTTTAGACTTAGGTCTAGTACGGTGTAAACACGTCTGACCCAAACCTAACTTTTAGTTAGGTGACCTAAAAATTTGTCGGTGTAAACGTAGCCATTAAGGGTTTATACCCAGTCAATTTATTTTTTGAAAGAAATTTTAATAAAATTCTGTAGACTCACTTCTTAAGGATATTTTAAATCACAGTAAGTAGATACAAAAAAAATCTATGCCACATCATATCATTTTATTTGACAAGTTTGAAGTTTTAACAAAACCGTGTTTTCTAAATCGGGCATTCTAGCTCAAACACGTACCTCGATTCATTTCAAAATTTGCATGCAGACTTCTAATGAGATTCAACATTTATTGAGGTAGAATTTTTCCGATCTCATTAATCATTTTCTTTTATAACAATAAAAAAAACATATTTGTTTGTGGAAAAGTAAGTGATTATATGTTAAGTTTTTAGGTGTTTCAAGCCTAGTTTAAAACTAGTTCAAAACCTCTTTTGAACTATGAAACACCTTGTAATTACAACAAATTTAGTGAAATTAAATTTTCCACTTTACTAATTATATTAACCCCAAAAATGAAGAACTATATACCATACCTTTCCGATTAATAATAATAATTAAAAATTTTAGGTTTTCCTACCACTTTTTTTTTTTTTTAAATTATCAACTTTATGAGATTCCTTTTTTTCATAACTTTAAATGAAAAACAGAACATAAAAACCTTTGTAATAAAAAAAAAAAAAAAAGAAAAAATACATTAACCGAAACAATTAAAAGAAAATTATTAATTTTTATTTCATTATTATCCAAAAAAAAAAAAACCGCCATTGGCTACTAATTAACAACTTCAAAAGCATTTCATCTTTTTCCTATTGCCGGATATTTTCATTTTATATTATAAATTCTTTTTTTTTTATATATTTTAATATAATAATTTTACAATATTTTACATAAAGAAATTTTTCTCGTTATTTCACGCTTAACTGATCCATTTTCCTTTGTTTTTCATTTTATATAGGTATATGTGTGTATGTGTGTATATTGTGGGAAATTCATAAGGATTTATAATTTTCTAGGAATTTTTTTTTTCATTTTTTTTTTACCTTTAAAATATAATAAGTATTTTCAAACTAGCTCATTTAAGTCTTATTTTAAAATAATATAATGAATATATTGTTTTATGATATGGAAAAGATTTCCCGAAAAAAAATAACTTATTTTAATAGAAATATTTCCCTAATTAGATTATAAATGAAATACATACTGTACACATATATCAGGGCTATGAAACGAAACTGGAATCCAGAAATGTATCCAACCATCTCTTATTTGAAAGGACAAGACAAAATTTTTTCATTTCGTTCCGTACTATTTCGGTCCGGCCTCTGAATGAGTTTTTACGCTTTTTTTGGTAAAATTATACATCTATTTAACAACTATGCAATATTTTGATTTCATTCAAAGTGTCCTCCATCTGAAGCTACAGCTACAAGCTATTATTTTGAGGTTAACGCAGTGTTTCCCAACCTTTTTTGTGCCATGCCCCACCTTAGCCACTTTTTTTGTGCCATACCCCAGCTTAACCTTTCTAAAATTCTTATGCCCCCCCCCCTATGTAACATACATAATTTTTAATATTAAAAAATTGAATTGTTCACTTAAGAAACTAAATTTGGCACCGAAATCTAGTATTGCATTTAAATGGCCCGGAGCGAAAGGGTTAAACTCGTGTCATGTCCATTTTCGAATTGCCCCGCTTAACAATCAAATTACCCCCCTGTAGGGCGTGGGCCCCACGTTGGGAAACACGGGGTTAACGTCTTCGTCAAAAGTTGGAATTTGCTCAACTCTTTCATTTCGTTTCGTTCTATTGGGACAGGTACTGGTACATTGTGTTTACTTTTCCGTTTTTCCATACATTTTGATATTTTGAAACTTTTACAAGCCGGAGCTGACCGAAACGAAATGGAGCATTCTGTCTTTAAGTACGCGTACGCAGTTTTTTTCAAATAGAAATAAAAATGAAACTTGAATTATTATCGGAACCGAAATTTAAAAGAAAAATGGTTTAGAACTGAATTCTTAAAAAAAAGTTTTACAGCTCTGAATAATATACCGAAAATATAATTAAATAAGAAATTTCAAATTTAATAAAATTCATGATTATGCTTGCGTTAATTAAAAAATATTACAAATGCAACAAAATTACTAATATTTATATAAATTAAAATGTTATTAACTATAAATATTTGAAATGATTATTAACAGGACATTTAGAAAATTCCTAATTAATTTAATTAGAACATTTTCTATTCATTTATGTAATTAAAATAGAATTCATTTCATTTTGCATTGTCATAAAAACGACAAAAACATTTTGCCCATATTTTTTTTATGACTGATTATTTTTCTGATACAATTTTCCACGGAAAAACAAAAAAGAAAACGTTGGAATAATACATAATTTCCTTTTTACTTATTCACTGCTTTTTTCTTTAAGTTTAAACATTTTTAAATACAAAGAGAAAAAATGAAAACAAAATGAGCTTTTATTATTAAAATTTTTCACGAGGACGAGTATACTTTTTTCTTTTAGAGATGGGGTGTGGGTTGGCTTTTTGTTGGATTTTCTCTTAAATCAACTGGAAAAATTTTATGCACTGAAAATCCGTTCGTAAAAATGCTTTTATAAGCAATTTAAAGGGAGCTAAAAAATTTTATGGAAGTTATGTGAATAAATGTCAAGTACAGAAATATATATCCTTAGATCGTCATCATATGCGTTCCATGTATAGACTCTGAAATTCAAGGCAATTTGTAAAAGTATATAAGTTAACTGGTATATAAGGGCATCGATATAAGTACTACGTGAAGGCTGATATATGTATATTGTTCTGAAAGACTATACGTAACTTTTTGCTAAAAACTAAAGCGTTATAGTAGAATTTTGAATATGTTCACCTACATAGTAATGTAAATGTTTAAGAACATGTACCATAAAAATTCCTCATGCAGGACCACAAAATACTTTTATGATGCTACCGGTTCTATAGAATAAATAATATATGTATATATTATATATAGGATTGAGGTGCATACAATCCTCTTAAGAAAATGGCCAGCCAGCTCTGACGATGGTGACGGATAAATATTGTAGTTTAATCAGTCGATTAGCACGTTCGGTCGTTATAATTTATCAGGACATCAGAGATGATTCGTTCATATAATTTATTTTTAAAAATAAAATAGGTACATATTGTAATTTGATCGGATACTATAGAGTCGTCTAGATCTAACATACACTACACTAATTACTCCGGACCCCAGTTCAGTGTTATATTTGAAAAAAGAAAATAAATTTAAAATTTTCTTTAAAATTACTATTTTGCGACTACAGATGAGTAGAATTATCAAATAATTCCCGTAAGAAACGTATAGATATATTATGAATGTTTACAAAGGTAGAAGAAACAATTGGATCGGGAAATTCCTGAATTTTTGAGAATGGTACTCTTTTTTTTTGTACAAATACGCGATATTATACTACAAAAGTTTTAGGAATTCTTGTACATATTCAAATCGTAGACAAAATTCTATTGTCTCATGACATACCATTCTAAATTTCCATTTATGCCAGACAGTCTAGAATAGAATTGTATACATCCATTAAACTAAAACCATTAATTGATAAAAAGTCCCTTAATGGAGTCTTATGATCTCATAGATGTGATGTTGTTTTTCTTTCATTATCTAACCGAAATCTATTTTATATTTCGAAACGTTTTTATTAGATTTCTCTTACTCTCATGCATCATCATTTAATCTTAAACCATATTTAATTAGCAATAATAGGTTTAAAAGGAGAAACAAGATTAACATGATAATAAAAAGAAAATTATACAATTTCTATATAAGCATAATGAATAATCTAGAGACAGAGAAGGTAATTAAATCAAGTACATCTCTAATTTCTTTTCAAGTTTACAAACCCTCAGGAGTGTCTAGATTTCAAGAAGAATAATTATAATCCAATTTTATTAATCATATTCGCAAAAAAAAAATTTTTGTCTTCGCGTTTCCGATTATTCACCAAGTCTAATCCCTTGGTTTCCTTTTGTTAGTTTTCAAGGAGAATTCTCAATAATCACGGATGTGACATGAATAAATGAATTAATTAAATTAGTGAGATTTTTTTTTGTATGTACTAAACTTTCTCTATATACAGATAGAGTATAAGTGTAGTATTTTTGTCGAAAAAAAATTGAATAAGAAAATTCTACCAGGTATATAAACTTTGGAAAAGTTTTCATATAAATTATGGAAAATAGAATGAAATTAAGTTATAATAATTAAATAATAAATTAATAATTTAGAATTAATAATGACTAACTAAAATTAAATAACTAAATTAACATTTGCAAAGCGAATATTATGCTTCCCGAATTATTTTAGCCCTATATATAATTTCTTTTCGACCATTTTCTGAAATCCATATCGGTTATTACAGATGTGTTTATGCCCTATGGTAGGTACTACCAGAGGGTATATTAGTTTTGTCACTAAGTGTGTAACACATAGAAATAATGATCGGAGAAAAATTTCAAGGGTATGGTTGTGTAGGGAATCAAAAGTTATATCGATTTATGCATGTCCGTCCGTCCGTCCGTCCGTCCGTAGACAAGATAACTCAAAAACGCGCTATCTGATTTTGATGAAATTTATAATTTGAGTTGCTTATTCCTTAACTTGGTTTGGTATTGCATTTGAGCCAAATCGATCCACGAGGGGCAAAGTTATAAAGGAAAAACCAGGGTGACCAGAAAGTTTTGTCGTTTTTTTGGTTATGGTTTTTCGGATGTAATTGGAAAATTTGTGACCCGATTTTGTTCAAATTAATTATATAGGTTAACTGCATAAATAGACGATACCGAATTAATTTTCAGTCAAATCGGTCCAAGGATAGTGGAGAAAGAAATAGTTGTAGCCTAAAATAAGCCTGTTCATAAAGTTTTTCCAATGTATTTTAAAAAGTTATATACCGATTTGAATCAAATTTACGAAACGTGTTTATACTATTAGACGCCAGCGTACCTGTGAATTTGGGCCAATTTGAGAATGAAGAAACGAAGTTATGGAGAGAAAAACCTTGAAATATTCAGTTAAGCAAAAAGTTCGTGGCGTTTTTTTTGCAATAGTTGGCTTTAGAATCGTATAACTTTAGTAGTTCTAATCCTATCAAGTTATATTATAGCGCGCTGAAAAGGTGACATCTTATAGAATACTTAGGAAAAAAATTGTGAAATTCTGGCAGAACAAATTGGGGTAATTGGGTTTTGAAAATGAGCCAAAATTCTGAAAAAAATTCCCTATATTAATGCTCCATGTTTGGTACTACCGTCCGACCTTTGACAAAATAACTCAAAAACGCGTTATCCAATTTTGATGAAATTTAGAATGCTACTTGGTTATTGCTATAGTGGTTTTGGTGTTGCATTTGAGCAAAATCGACTGAGGGGCAGCGAAGTTATTAGGGAAAAACAGGGGCGACCATAAAGTTTTGTCGTTTTTTTTTATATAGTTTTTCGGGTTTAATTGGAAAATTGGTAAAGCAATTTTGTTTAAATTATTTATATTGGTTGACTACATTAATAGACCATACCATTGTCAATTTCAGTGATATCGGTCTAAGGATAGTGGAGAAAGAAGTAGTCGTAGGAAGAAATAACCCTGTTCAGAAAGTTTTTTTGATGTATTTTCAGAACTAATACACCGATTTGAATGAAATTTGCAAATTAGACTTATGCTACCAGGGTCTGAGTTACTTACAAATTAGAGAAAATTTTGACAAGGGCAAACAAAGTTATGAAGAAGAACCTTGATATATTGTTAGTTTTCACAATTTTTCTCTCCCATTTCTACCATAGGGCATCAAAAAATCGGCTATAGGCCGATTTTAAATTACTATATGTTTTTTACATACTTTTCTGCAGCTTTAAAAAAACAGCAACATCGAATTTCCATGTACCAGTCAGTAAATTAAAACTCTCGGCTTATGCGATTTATTGTCATAGACAAAACTTTCTTCGAAACACGCACGAATGAATTCATTAATTCCACCAAGTTTTTAATATAGTTTGCAATTTAATTGTAATTCTTAAGTTAGTGTTTAAGAATAATTACTGCACTACCTATTGGCCCCAAAAAGTTTATTGTTGGATAAATGCACATGTTTTCCATTTACCCACCCTCGTCGTTTTCCATTACAGCGATATATCTTTCCCTGAATTTTTCGAATGAAATTACATTGAAATAATTAATGTACAATTTAAATATAATGTTTTTCAACGATTTTTTTTTCTTTTTCTTAAAAATGAATTTTATATTTTCTCATGTAAAAAAAATTCAATTCAATATTCATAAAATCTTTTAGTAAAACAAAATATATTTTATTTGCGTCTTGAAAGCATTAAAAAATACAAAAAAAAAAAAACATCATTAAATTAAATCGTAAAGCATTTACTTAACTTTTCCAACAAAATGAATTTCATGTTTAAAATATTAACAAAACCAAATCGGAATCTTATAGGTTTCCTGTTCAAGAAAAAAAACACCGAAACAAAACGTACACTATTTCTATGCCATCAAGGAAACCACCAAAAAAATATTAAGGAAGAAGTCAATGGTTTCTGTGTCTTATGACGAGAAAATCCGTAGTACTATGTTTTTCTTACGTGCGAGATTTTCCATTTTACGAGATTTTTATAACAAAAGTAACCGATTTAAAATGTTTCTTGTTTCAAATTTAAAAATATTACTTTTATGTTTTGTTCATGAATTTAATATGGTATTAAATTTTTAGCTCATCCTCAAACCGATTATCATTTTATCGGTTTAATTTTTTTTTTTATAGATTTTAAAACCAAATCTACTCATGAATTTTCATTTGAATACACTTCGGTAGTTGGAAATATCAAAAACGATAATAAATTGTGAATAAAATAACATATTATTCAACATTATTAAAAAAAAAAATTCGATATTTTAAATATATCCTGAAATAATTGCATATAATTTATTTTGGGTAAAGCTTTTACAGGAAGCAAGGCTGATTCGATGGGAAAAATTTTAAGTTTGTAAAGTGTATATACAGGATGTTATGGAATTGCAGAAAAACAACTCTTAAAAGACTAGTTTGTTTTATATTTTCCATTGCAGTCATTCACTTAACTTATTTTTCGAATTATCTTCGGATTGCGTGTTCTTTTGAAAAAATGAAGAAGATAATTCCCAAAGGGCCTAAGTACCAAATATGTAAAAATTAATTATTTACTTTAAATGGCCCTTAGAAACAAGCCTTGTAGTAAAGGAAATGTTCAGCAAAATCAGAAAGATTTTCAAGACGAACATTTGTTTTACCTCTCTCTGCTGTCGCGCTGGAGTCGATCCAGTTTTTGTAATTTCCATATTTTCTAAAGTAGAGTTCAAAATAGTTATAGAGATAGTTTTATGTCGAATATAACATATTACCGTAGGTCGCATTGATCTATCTTTCTATGTTGTAGCTTTGGAGTTAATATAACTTTTTATAGAATGTCACCAACTCTTTTTTTGGGTTTGCTTCTTCTTCTACTTCTTCGCTTGTTAACGCCAAAACACTTTTTCCTACTTTCTTCGTTTATGTATAGCAACTATTATTACTAAATACAAAATTTTGCAATATTCTCTTTTAAAAATACAAATCCATATCTTTTTTTTCAATTTTCTTAAATAACTTTACTTTAACTACAAAATTGTAGAACATTATATTGACCAGATTCGGGGTAATTTAGGAAATTTTCATCTCCAAAGATTTTCCGATCATTACTTAACGCCCTGTATAAAAATAATACCATATTAGCTTAATTAAATAACCAAAAAAAAAAAAAATTTAATAATTCGAAATGGATTATATAGAAAATAACTTTATTAAATGAATTGTTTTCGCAAGGAAAAAAAAAACACAAAAAAGTAATCTATTAAATTTATTGATTATGCGATTTTCTTTTCTTTTTTTTTTTTTTTTTTTGGTTATCACCTTATACACTCTTTAAACATATCATTTCAGTAATTCAATAAATTTTAATGTATATAAGGCGCAAACGGAATTTTTTTTCAACCAACCAATCCATTAAATTTCCGAGGTTTCCTTTTAAGGATTATTATACACAATATTAAAGAAAACTGACGGAAAAGAAAAAAAGAAAAGAAAAAAAAAAGAAAAGAAAATTTTGAAGAAAATAAAACGAACTCTACTCTATAAGAAAAGACAAACCCGTAAGATTCCCTCGAATTATGGATTCGATTCTATTTTTTTTTTTTCTCTCATCTACAGCAAATATCTAAACAAGAATACAGGCTATTCAAGATAATCCGATCTCTCTACCTGGCCTTTATACTTATATATATATTCGATACTATATCTTATATAGAAAATATATAAATAAGCATTTGTGTAGATCGACGACAATTTTCTCTTCTTCTATAGACAACAGATTCCACAGATAGACATTCTGACCAAATAAAAATGGAAATCATTCAAATTTGGAATGGGCAAAAGGTATACTATGCGTATATATTCGATATATTTGAAATATATACACGTATAGACGACATCATGATGGCATTATTGAAATTTCTTATCCTTATATAATTTCCATTGGTATGAATAATAAATAAATCGACTATATTTATATATATATAACCTTTCATTTCGCGTTAGAATTGAAGTTGTGAGAGGATAATGTTTGGCATAACAAAAAATATGAAGAATAATAATAATTTCTAGAAGAAAAAAAAAATATGATTTTCCTTCATTCATTTACCTTCAGGTGGTTGATTTTCATTTGATATATATATATATATATATATATATACTTACAAAAGTTTTTGTATTGACTTTATCGTATAGCCAACATTAAAATCCCTGTAGAGAATACAGATTGGTACTAAAATGTGATGAGCATCTTATAAATATCGCGTATAAAACACAAATTCCGTAATAATCTTAAGATGTGACTTGTATTATATTCATATAATAATAATTTTTCCTTCATTTTGCCCTTCTGGTTTTCATCATTTTTGTTTCATTTGTTTATATACATACATATATATAGTTACTATATTCATCGTAATAATAATTCTTTATAGGTCCGGGTCAACAGGTCATCATTTCTGTTAAAGAAAAATATTCACGTAGCTCAAATTTTATAGTAAAATTTTATTTGAATTTTCCTTCATAATTTTTTTTTTTTTTTTTTTTTTTTCTTCTGTTTTCTTCTGTTTGTTTGAATTTCCACGTCCTAACATAAAATATATCATAACAGATAATAAAATTAAATTCAAACAACTTTATAGATTTATTTTCTTGAATAATAATCATTAATATGAAAGAAAGTTTGTTTTCTTTCTTCTTTAGCACTGGGAGCAATGAAAAGAGGCGAACTTATTGAATTATATATTTTGAACTTGAAGAAAAAGTAATATATACGTATAGAAATTTACACATTATAACATTTCAATATTTTCCTTTTTATGGAGAATATACATCACCAGAAAAAAGATGACAATTTTCTTTTTTTTTATGGATTAAATTTCATATTGATATAAATTTCAAATAATACAGGGTTGATGAAAAGTATATACAATATATAGAAAAAGTAAATGTGAAATCGACGAGGCGAGAAATCGAAAACCTTCCAACACGGTACTAGTAAGGAGTGCTGTAAGCATCTGTAGCCATAAAGTTCCTTATTTGCCTACGCAGTATAATCTTCTATATCCGTGTTTCCCACGCCCCACAGGGGGCAATTTGATTGTTAAGGGGGGCAATTCCAAAATGGACATGACACGAGTTTAACCCTTTCGCTCCGGGCCATTTAAATGCAATGCTAGATTTCGGTGCCAAATTTAGTTTCTTAAGTGAACAATTCAATTTTTTAATATTAAAAATTATGTATGTTACATAGGGGGGGGGCATAAGAATTTTAGAAAGGCTAAGGTGGAGCATGGCACAAAAAAGGTGGCTAAGGTAGGGCATGGTGCAAAAAAGGTGGCTAAGGTGGGGCATGGCACAAAAAAGGTTGGGAAACACTGTTATATATTGTAGCGTGCTAGTCTTTCGGTTCGATGTTATTAGAATGATAACACTTTTTATTTATGTGAATTTAGCGTATAAACTTTATTTGTACTTATTTCTGCTTAACAATTAGTCTTAAAAATATTTGTCTTTCAATAATTTAATTATTACAATTATTTATCACAGTTTTAGAGCTTCACTATTTTAATTACTTTCACAAAAATAATCTCGTTTCCAATCTCTGCTTTGTATAATCTCTGACGAAGCTTTTCACTTCAACTGATCGATTAAGAATGATTTCAGGCTCGACCCTACCGCTGTTTATATATCCAATTGGTATATTTCGAGAACTTTCTCGCAAAGACTGGTCGTTTGGCTTTCTAAAAATAGATGCCATTTTCTCGAAAGCTCTACAAGGTTTGAATATTAACAAGAATTGTTTTTGTTGTTCGTGTGGTGTTTTTGTGTTAGTTGCTTTACTTAGAATACTTGTATTGTGACAATGTGTTATTGTTATTGTTTGATGATTTTATGAATCACCAAGTATTCTAAGTAAAATATAGTGCAATATGGTGTCACGCAAAACAAGCATAAGTCGAAAGTTAAAATTTCTTTAAAAAATTTGTCTAACCTAACTTTACTTACTTAACTTATAAAAAATAAGTATTTATTTGTCTATTAACTAAAGCTAAAACCAATTATTCATCAATTTTATTAATCAATATTAAAATTGTTGACTTTATGCTGGTTTTCCCTGAGACTATAGATTTATCCTGTACAAAAACCAATTATTACAATACACCTGAAACCAACTTCCTACGAACTCAAATAAAACTAGTCTCTAAATCTAAAATTTTAGTATAATATGTAAAGTAAAAGAATAGAAATTGAAAATTTAATACATTTATGTAGTATTCAGTGATTTTCAAGTTAAACCGAATGTTAACTCTACAGTAGAACAATTGTGTTTATTATACTCCAGATAATTCATGTACTCTTCCTCAATACCCATTTAAACATCCTACGGGTAACATTTTAGGCTAGAATTTTTCCCAAGAGTGTGATTACAATATGCTAAAAACACTGCAAAATTGTATTGACCAAAATAAAGACATGAACGAGATATTTTTTACTAGGATTTCGTTTTACGGTAAAATATAATATGTACTCATTCAGAATATATACAGTATAGTCACGATTTTTATAACTATTTAGATATTATAGTTTTGGAGAAAAAAATTGTAATCGTAAAAAGAAAAGGTCCAATATGAAAAGGGATCAAACATGATTTTCTATTGTAGGTAAACTAAAATATGTAAATGTAAAATAGCCGAGATCAGAAATTGAACTTTGATTTTCCAAGTTGCTATGGGTCTATAAGCCAACGCCACCAATGGCTATACTTATGTATACAGCAGGGATTAGGTTCTAGAATTATCATGCGGTATAGAAACCACATGTTTCTACTTGTATGAATTTGTAAATTTTATTCAAGAAAGAAGAAAATTTACACTTAAAATCAAGTTTTATATGTATATCACAATTTCGTCAACATTAATTCAATTCCTTGGAATTTTCATCGGTCTTTTAACATATTTTCAGTACTGCATTGACGTATTTCATTTAAACTCAAGAATATGACGTAAATCAAATGATTCCAAAGAATCTCTTATCTTTCCATTTTAAAAGGAAAATTTAAAAAACAAGAATTCATATTGAAAACTGTCGCTGATATTTCATATTCTGAAAGCTTTTAATTGTAAAGAATTTTTTAAAAATAAATAAATTCAAATAAAAATAGAAATAAATTTCCCAAAAAAAAAAAAACACATATTTTCCTAAATAGATTTATTTACATTTTTTTTTTTTTTTTTCTCATGAAATTCAGCAAAATCATTTACCTAAATATTTACGAGTATTAAATTGAACGCAAAAACTCTATCCCGACATAAATAACATTTTTATTTATGATGAATTACATTTAAATTTGTTTACAATTTCCCAAAAAAAGGAAATAATAAAAATTTTCCATCATTGAATCATATTTTTCTTAAAATTTATCCATCGTCATACATTTTTTTTTCTTTTCACCAATTGACGCGTGATTGATTACTAAAGTTGTATCAAATTCATACAAATTAAATATTAACGCGATTACAAACCAATTTAATCAAAATGCGATTCGTTATTAATGTGAAATCATAAATTTTTCTTTTTTTTTGTTCCATATTCTTAATATTTAATCCTTTAAATATATTGAAAATATTTTCTAGAAGATTTCCACTCAAAATTCTTCGATACAAAATTTAATCCGCTTTTTACCTTTCAACATTATGAATTCGTGAAATTTTTGGTTCCTTAAATTTAATGGTATTTTATTAAATTTCTAATGTTATATAGTTTTCCTTGAATATTAAGAAAATATTTACATTATATCATTTAAACGGAAAATTATATGAGATTTGAACAGCCTGAGAAAAACATCATCTCTAGCCTTTTGTACCACAATTATTTATTCTATAAATTGTTTTTGCCTATAACGAATTTTCCAATTAAGAAAATTCAGCTCATATTATGTATATTTTTCGTAGAAAAATTTCTCTAGAAATTTGTTGAATTTCTAAAACAATTCAAATGAAAAATTTGAAAATTTGATTTTTCCAAGGAAAAACCATGAAAGTTTATAAATATATATAGAAAAAAAAAAAATTCCATTTACTTATTTTATTTACTTTGGTTTCACAAAAAGAGGAAGAGCGAAAAAATATTTTTATATAGATAGGTCTTAACCAAAAGAAAAAATCACAAAAGTTTTAACAAAATTTGAAAATCTTAGAAAATTCTTTCTCTACGAAATATACTAAAAGCGTGTGATTCCCTATGGAATGACTGGAAAATAAGAGGTTAAAATGTGGAAAAAAAAACACGATACTATACGTTATATACGTATTTTGGCCCTTTAAGATTCAACTTAATCTATTAAGTGCGTGATCACAGAGGAATATGAAATAACTGTCGGAAAGACCTATATAAATTCAAATCAGATTCGAATTCATGGCGTCAGAAAAATTGAATTGTATGTTTTAGATTTGTCATTTCTATAATTTAAAACAAAACTATTGTTTTGTATTTATTCATACTGAATAGTTTTCTCGAACCTAAAAAGAAGATATCAACGGAAAATTATAGTTTTAGTCCAAAATAGCAAACTTACAATTTAGCATATCCTAGCAGAATACCCGACGTTGTTCGGGCTTTCTTCAGGAGTTTGTTGAGCATGCGTTGAGGTTGAGTAATTCAATATTTTCTGATTACTTTGCAAACGTTGCTCCGTCATTAAATTTGCATAAGCGTCTCCGACAATTCGTACATTTCGAGTATTTCTACTGATGTTTCCTACTCTCAAACGTATCGACATTTCTTTTTATTAACAAAAATAAGGAAATTTGAAATTTCTTGACCGCAGCGACACCTACCGGAATAAACCTTAAAACAAACCTAGATTCGATATGGTCCAAATATGGTGTCAGTAGGTTAGTCTGTTCTTGAGTTTGGCCGCAGCGCCACCTAGCGGGATAAAACTTAAAAATAACCCAGCTCTGCCCGGAACTAACATATGGTCCAAATATGGTGTCAATACGTCTAGCCGTTCTTGAGTTTGACCGCAGCGCCACCTACCGGGATGAAACTTAATATAAACCTAGCTCGGCACGGAACTAACATATGGTCCAACTTTCTCAATCCAACACACAGTGGAGACTTACCACATTTTGTAAGATGGGCTATTCCGAATGTACTTTCAAAGTTTCAAGAAAATTCAACTACTATTGGAGAAGTTTTTATATTTTTCCCCATCAAAAATCAAAGTAGCCTATAACCAGCGCGATGGAACAAAGAATCGCTGGAGATATGTTTCATCAAAATCGGTCCAGCCGTTTAGGAGCCAACTCGGAAAATACAGACAAAATTCCACAAATATTATATAGATTCCTCAAAAAATTAATTAGAAATATTTTTTTGTACAAAATTTTATCCCAATCGTCAATAACCGATGAAACCTTTAAAGAAACTAGTTGGTTTAGAAATTGCTAAACTACAGACGAAACAATTCCATTGGAATTGTGAAAACTAATAAAAGAATTTTTGAAAGTTCAAACTAAATTGTTAGAATTATGCACCAAATGCCATTCAAAACTTCAACAAACAAGCAAACATATAAAAATGCTTTTCGAAAATTAAATTCATTAAAGCCGGGAATTTGAAAATACATAACAAAATGTATGTCAAGATTTTAAATTCCGCTTTTTGTTGTTCAACACACAAAAAAAAAAAGGAAAAAAGAAGGATTTTCCTGGAAAATGACATATAAATATAAAAACTTTTAAGTAAAATCTATTTCAATGGGATATTTGCCAAACAGTATAAAATGCTTTGTACGTTTTACATATTCTCATTTAATAAAAAACGAGTATATTTTAATTATACTGGATTAATAAATGAAAACTTCAATATCCTACATATTTTCATGCGATTTTCCTTCGCCTCTGTTACTGGTACACTATATACGCTATGAACCAAATAAATCGTTTGTGGTGGCGGCACAAATAAATACCTCATGTCAATTAATAATATTGGATAAAAGTTGGATAAAATTTTTGTCATTTTACTCGCACAATACAATAAGGATAACGAGTAGAAAAAAATCATATTTTATGTCAAAGTTAGTTAAAAACAGAAAGAAGCATTATTTCTCATTAATTTTTTCATACATTCATATTGTATTTTTTTTTTTTTTTGGTCCACAATCAACACTTAGGGTTGCTGGTTGGGGTTGTGACCGTGAAGTATAAAACATTTATCATTTTGAACATTTTTTTTTAAATAATTTGTGAATAACGAAAAAATGAAGTGAACCTTCAAGAACGGTACAACAGAATCGATATTTGCTCATATAGTTGTCGTCAATAGAAAAGCACCTGCTTGAATTAACACATATTTCATGAAAGTGGATAATTCTAAAGATAAACTCAACAGCTTGACATCTTCTGAAGCATGTTTACGAAAGATTTCATAGTGTGAAACTTAAGTATTATGCTGATTTAGAAACTTTAAAAATAACCAACCTGGAAGGTGATAACTGAAAACGATGACAAAAACATAATGTTTCCTATATTTTCTGATGATATAATATAACATATCTTAAGCTCAAATATGCTCGACTAAATAAATTCTCGAACGATGTAATCTCGTGAGATTGTCTTCTAAAAGGCAGACACGAGTATCACTTCAATTTCATTACTTTATATGTCTGGTAATATCACATTTAGTACAGGATATTACGAAAAGGATAATTTTCATAGCAATAACTCATACTTAAATATACTTGAAAATATACTGAATGAATTCCGTATAAAGGAGACAAGGGCTAATAACGTCATTCGATAAGCTCGAATGTATGTATTACTATTTCACCCTATTTCCTTACAACTAATAACTAAATCCCTTTTTTAAAAAAAGCTTTCAAATTCCATTAATCATTGTATTAGGTCGAAGATATCAATTTACAATAAAATAAGAAAGCCCTTTAAGTCCTACTCAATCCTTTTTGTCCAAAAAAAAGAAGGAATATAAACAGTTTTTATTTCCTATAATGTTTAAACATTTTAACGATATTTTAATTGTCAGGAAAATTAATTAAATCGTATTTTTTCGTTCCGGTTTTTGTCTTTAAATAAATATCTAGAGGAAGAAATTTTCACACTTTTTGTTCAAAGAAAATAACTTTTTCTTTCTCCTCTTTAATTTATATGTTAAGACAATTTAAAAATAGTATGAGATACTAATTTTATAAGATTTTATGTCCGCATCTATAAATTTGAATAGTAAAATTTTTTTTTTTTATTGTTTTGGTCCTGAAATATTCATTGAAAATTTTTTGACACTGTTGATTGATGTATTAAAATTTATAAGCTAAAATCTTAAGAATAACAGAAAAAATTGTAGCCCTCAGCCAAAGTTAACTTAGACTTCCCTTTTTTTTTTAATTCTATATTCTAGATTTTGTTTTATTGTATTGTATATGAGTATATATATATGTCCAGAACCTTTGTCTTTGTCTCTAAAATCATTACTTACGGTAAGCCTCTTCATTTATCAATGGTTCTTTGCTTTTTATACAATAAATTACAGGCTCTTGATTAATGGTAATGTCCATTTCACAAACGCAAGCAAGTTTGCTTGAAGTTTTTCTTTTTTTTTTTTTTCTTTAGATATTTATTCTCATATAAAAATAAATATATAATATGAGTGAATTTCTATGGTCAACAAACAGTTATATCAAAATGTAACCATTTTCCCCCACACATAAGATGTAGGCGAAAATGGAAGAGAGGGCCACATGAATTGTGTGATAATGATAAATTTGTTAGTGATTTCTTTTTTTGTTTAAAGTCGAAAAGTGATATTAGTTATGTCAATTCTAAAAGGATACTAAGGATTGTGTTTATGGAAGAACAAATCAAGTTCACTTTTAAAATAAATGGATTTATTAACACCTGATATAACGTCCAGGACGACTAAAAACAGTGTGTGTATAAGAGTAAGTAAAATGAAGTTTGAAATGTTCATACAATGCTTAATGTTTTCAATTTCTAGGTGTTACTTCAAACACACCGGACTGTGCAAATAAGAACCAATTCAGTCTTTACAAAGTAAGTACCACGAACACAATATAATATGTTCAACACTCATCATTGCTTTGTGTTTTTCAGGGCTATTAGTTGGCCCAAACTGGAGCAAGGCAAAGACAAGGAACGCTGAAATCAATTCGTAAAAAAGTAAGTACAATTAACATTAAAAGCGTTCATATATAACACTAATTCCTTTCTATTTCCAGGCATATTTCAAATAATCAATTAATAAGAGTGGGTAAACCTACGCGGGCCACACAGTGTGCGTGCTAAATTCCCTAGATTAATACTGATTACCAAATTCAACCTCCGGTTAAAGTCAAAAAGTGGTATTACCTATATCAATCCTAAAAGGATATTTAGGCTGTGTTTGTCTTGCTAAAGAAACTCAATTTAATATAAGTACAAAATTGTAAGTTGGCATATAATTACGTTGGTGCAAAGAGCACACCTGTACAAATCAAGTTCACTTTTAAAATAAATGGATTTATTAACACCTGATACTCGTATTATATAGGATTATGAGGATATTATAGTATGTAGTGTGAAAACAATCTATCTAAAACCGATAATCTTTATTGAAGATTTTGTACAAATATTTAGTAAAATTGATTTTCTTTTTCTTTTTTAATAAAAACAAATACAAATACTTTAATATAATTATAGTATTTATTATTTTGGACAAATTTCCTGTCATCTATTATTTTCTTTCATGAGACGTGATCGTATTTTGTAAAAAAAAAAAAAAAAAAACAATTTATATAAGACAGAAATAAGGTGCTGTAGAAGAAAATTGGTCCTGTGTTCATATATGGTTCTTTTTTTTTTGAAAAGCATATTTTTTTTTTTTTGTTAAAAGCATCTGTTTAATATTTTTGACTGACCATTTTGTCCATATGTCGTACGTTATGCGAACATAGAAACACAAAATCTAATTGAGCTATCTTTATAGTAAATGGTAAATGATTTTGTTCTTCCAAATGATACATTAAGTACTCTGTGTAGTTTCTGTACTTTATTTTTATGGAAAAAAATTATTATATAATTAGACTGTGCCTACAATTTTCACAAAATTTTGAAAATAAAACAAAATGAAGGAAGTTCTACGTTGAAATCATATTATAATTAGTTAAGTTAGGTAAATCCATTAAAAGAGGAATTTTTAAGAAGACTTGTATAATTTGATTTGAATTTGAATATTTGAATTTCATTTTTTTTTCTCTTTTTTTGAGTCTGTATTACGGAATCGAGGGCAACGAGTCGGCATACAGGCTAGCAAAGGAAGGAGCAGACGGTTCAAAAATCGCAATCACTGACGTACTGCCTTCACTCTCTCTGCGTATAAAGCACATATCAAGGATAAAATTCTCATGGAAGCAAACACACGCTGGTGCAATTCTAGTAGGCACGAAGTGTCAAAAAGTTTGTGGCCGAAACTGAATCAGAGGAAGTCGAATCTTATAATAGACTGGAATAGGAATCATCTACGAACAATTATTACAATATTAACGGGACATTGTCTGTTAAGATGCAGTCAATTGACGTCATTTTTCAGGCAAAGTTGGCTGTTTTTATTGAATTTTTGAACGAATGACTGCAGAGTAATTGACAGCTAATTACTAACAGCTAGGCAATTGCGGCAAATTATTAATTATTTCTACAAAATTTATTAATTTTTATACTCCCTCTTCCATTATTACAACATCTGACGAAATCCTTATATTACCATTTGCAATCAGAGCAAACGAAATCAATTGACTTCAGCGACCTGTGGGCAAATGCTGCATTCAACTGAATTTTCGAACATCTGCTTTGACAGCTTGTCAAATTTTCTGAATTTTTGAACGCATGGCTGCTTCACCTGCACAGCCGACTGAATTCTTGAATCTGCCCATTTTATGTGAATGCGCAGCTCTCTCTCAAAATCGTAACAACTTTTTGGGTAACCATTTCTTCGGGAATTTAGGTATGCTTCAAGCGACTGACATGAGCAGTCTAATGAAATTTTGCAGGAAAATCAAATGCTTTGAAGAGGAATAGGTTTCTCAATAGGGTAACTCTTGGTCTCGTAGGGATCACAATGGGCCCATAAGATGCCTGTTGTTGTACGCAGTACCCCTACTCTACCTACTTTGAGTCTGTATTTTCATACGATCAAAAATGGATGAAAATTCATATAAATTTAACGAAAATAATTTCGATACAAATTTTTTAAGTTATTTAACTGATTCAAGATAATTCAACCTTATTTAAGGCCAATTATATTTGTGTCGTTTTTTAACCCATTTCTAGCCTTTTCCGAAAAGGGCAGACCAAAAGGTTTTGCCAAATATTCATGTATATTGTACATATTTGACGCATATTTGAACATCAATCGAAGTGGAATGCTTTTTCATGTAATTTCCAATGAAAAATTGCTGCATATTAGAAGATTATGGAGTTTATAAAGTTTGTTTTTCTTACCCAAAAATTTAACTTTAACCTAAAAGTTGTTTAATAGATCTTACACTTATTTTGTTTAATAATAATAATCAATATAAAATACACTAAGATATTTTTTAACTGAAATGATGAACAAATTGATTTCAATCTATGTATATTTGCTGGAACATGACCCACTCATGTACATTTTAATATTCGACGAACAGTGTTTTTTTACTTACAAAAACAATATTCAATTTTATGTTATATCCAATTTCAAAAAAATTGGAATTACTTCAAAGTTCTTTGAGTATTTTTCTTTTTTTTTTATATTTTATATAAAAAGATTGGAATATAAAATAAAAAGAATTCAAATGAAATTTCCAGTGAAATTTCTGTAATCTATACAAAGTTCTTTTTTCAATTTTATTATTAAATTACTTCAGATTATATAAATTTTTCAATCAAATAAAATTTAAAGTTTTCCGAATAATATTTATTTGAAAAAGAATTTTATAAATCTATAGAAAAACCAATATTCTCTATTTCATGGATCTGTAAAGAAAAATCGTTCGCGTATTTATATTATAAAAATATTGATAAAGTATTTATGTGGAATTTCCCATAAAAAAAAAGAGAAAAACAATGAATAAAAAATATAATCTTTTTATTCTGAATTACGATTGTGATGCAAAAATTACGAAAGAATTTTCTGAAAATAATTTCTAAAAGAGTTCAGAATTTACTTTGAAAAACTTTCTATATCTTTTGAAAATGGTAAAATATTTCCAAAAATGTATAGAAATTAGAAGTGTTTGAATTTAATTTGATCCTAGTTTATTAAAAATTCATTTATACGAATTCAGAATTCTAAAGATTATAGTATTATTATTTTCTAGTAAAAAAAAGAAAAGAAAGAAAAACGTCTGAATGAAAAAAGGCCCTAGAAACTATATTCGGTGTCTTTATAAAGTTACCATATTTTCAACATTCTAAATTGAAATAGATCTCCAATCATAACGAATTTAATAATATAAGTCCAAATTAATTGTGAATGAAAAGCTTGTAATGTTTGAATTTCAAAACAGAAATTTCTTAGTATAACATGTAATGTTATATGATATTTTATCCTACATTAAAGTTAGTAATGCTTAGAAAAAAGATATAAGATTACTATTCTATAAAAGCTTACTACCTTTATATGAAATTTATGTATGAAAAATGATATATTTGTATACTATTGTATGAAAATATCTAAGTATATGTTACTAAAAAGCCATCATCTTCATTAAATGTATACACCTTCATATATGAATATGTCTTCTACTTGAATTTAATATAGAAATTATGAATTTAATTTCATATGTACAAAAGATACACTTATCATACTTATTAATACAAAAGATTTTTGGTTAATACATGTTTGAATTATTAAATCCTTGTATAAAAGGAAACTGTGAAAGAAAAATTTCTGGTTATTTAGAATTTTGAATATAGTTGAAGTTGTACTGTATTTCATATTATATTAAATTTATTCACACTTTGTTAAGTTTTTGAATAGATCGCTCTTGGCCTTTTACGAAAATCGTATTATACTCTCTAGGATAGTATATGAAATTTGGGATAGTATAAAATGCCTTTAAAATAAGTACCTTTTGTATATATATATATATATGTATTCTTTATGCAAATAACTTTTGTACACGCATGAATACCACAAAACTATATGCTCGACAAAATTGAACTTTTCCAACGTTTTATATAGACAACAACTAGAGTAAAATGAAAAAAAAAAGGTGAATACCTCGTTTACCATATATATAGAATAAATAGGAAAAAGGGAAATTTTTCTTTTTTTAATAAAAAATTGTTTTGTCTGTTATACTATATAACCGACAAAATTGTGTTGAAACAAAATTGCAACAGCAGTGTAAGACTGGAATTTTTTAATAAATTTAAAAATAAAGTTTTATACACAAAAGTTTCATATTATATACAATTCAGTGCACGCGTTATAATAAAAACCATGTTCAAGAAATAAAAAAACGAAAAAAAATATCAAACAGACATATGGAAAAATAAGGAAAATTTTTGGTCTTGAATTGAATTTTTATGTATTTTCCTATTGCTTAATCGATGTATGTCTAAAAAAAAAAAAGGAAAAAAGAACAAAATGCCTAACAGGCGTGATAGATATACGATTTTCATTAGACTTATTCAATTGAAAAATCGGCGAAATTGAAAAATTGTACATGCATATGTGACAATTCTAGAAAGTAATCCGTCATTGCAAAAAAAAAAAATAAAAAAATTTTCATTTCATTTTTCATATAAAAGAATAACAATACTTAACATGTTCCCAATTCGAGAAAATATTTCCAAATATCGTACTATATAGTATTTAAAGCACTCATATTCGCAATATCTATGCTGTTTAATCGGCTTTAATTGGTATCTAATTTGAAAATTTTTGTAGCTTACTTTGTAGCTTTATTCTCAATGATTTAGACTCGTTTTGAATTTAAATACAACATACTATAAAATTGTGTAAATCTGAAACAGATTTGAATCTAAAAGTTATTATCTGTAGAAATTCTGGGGTGAAACGAACTTCATACTAGTTTTTGAATCACTTTATGTTAAATATCGTTTGTATTTCCTTCCACAAGAATATTTATATCCACTATTTTCTTCAGATTAAAATGAAATACAGATACATACGAGTACATATGTTGGCAAAATAAAATATAGCTAATATTCAATTTTCCTTTCATGTCAGAACGATATTTTGTGTATAAAATTTAATAAAAGATTTTCCACATCAATTGAACCAAAATGAAGTTCATATTTTCCAATGAAGTTGGAATTTTTGAGATTTAAAAAATAAAAAAAAAAAAACAAATCGAAATATGTATTTACTACATAGTAATGGGAAACCTCGAATAGAATACATCTAGAATAGTAAACGAAAAATATAAAATAATTTCTGAAATTCAAAATTTCCCATTGTGGACCTTCGAATTTACATTTATATACAATTTATTATATTAAAAGCTCAAATGTCCGAGAAAGTATACATACAGCGAACTTCTGATAGCATAGTAAGATTGTGACAGACTACAAAATCCCACAATGAATAGGTTTAGTTGATAACTTCATTTATTAAAATGATTTAGTAGAAATTGTTTCGTGTAACTGGAAAATCAAGATTTAGGATAAAGATTTATTTAAACTATTTATTTCTCATAGAAAATATTGTTAATATTTTGCAAATGTTGAGAATCATATCATGCTGGACCATGGTTTTATAATACATGATAAAAATAGACAAGTTTTTAATTTGGTTGCAATTTTTTATTATTTTTAATAGAACAACGTGTAGGAGGAGTAGTTTTTCCCTTTTTCTTTTTTACTTTATATATAAAATTGGAACAAATTTCCAGACATAATTAACTAGAAGCTATATTGTTCCTTACGACTAGACCACCGTCGCCGTAGTTTTAATATATAATGTCTGAATTGATTCATTGTTTGCCTGAAATACAAAAGAACCTCCCCTAAATTGACAACCCACGAACCAAGATATCTTGGCCATCTTAAAGAGATGGACAATATCAAAAAGATCAATATCAAGATACATATTTTGAATTTTATACATATATTTATATAGTTATGTATAACGTAAGAATGATAACAAAAAAAACTAATTTATTCTGTTATTAAAAAAATTGAATCGAAGATGGCAATATTGCATTGTTTTTGCTTTATTATGTAGGGGAGAGGTGGAATAAAAGATAAACTTTACTTTAAAATAAGATGGTAAAAAACTAGAGCACTATTATACTAGAAATGTGAGTTTTTACCTATCATAATAAGTCCTGATAATAAACCTCTTACTAACTTTATACGTCATATTTTACCTTTTTCATTAAAATAAGCTTTAGCCCTTTCGAAAATTGGTCATTTTAAAAGAAATATTTATATTTATCAAAGGGAAAGTATATACAAAAGCCAAAATGTTATTAATTTAATTACCATTTCTTCATGTACCATCTCAATTAACATCAACGTTATATTGAGCTTTTATAAGTTACATACATTCCATCGTATTTGAAACTTATTATTCATAGAAAATTGTTTTATAAACTTAACATAAAATCAAGAAAAACAAACAACATTATTATATATTAATGATTATAATTAGCAGAATAGCAGAAATAAGGACTTAAGTTATTTCACTATGTAATTTTAACCTAATGGAAATGTCACTTTTCATAAATATGAAGTGTCATACGAAATAGAACCTTAAAAGTTCCCATATTAAATAAAAGATTCACGGTCTTTGCCGTAATTATTCTCTCATTTCCTCTAAAACTGGTGGAAAACTGATGAATGTGAGTCCTGCTTAAATGTTGCCTCAAAACTAAAATAATTTTGTTGTGCTCATATGTTCCATTTTACCAATAATTACAATGATCTTTTCATCCCATCTTCCCCTATTTCTAGAAATCGTTACACGGTTACATTTTGGATTTGTATTCGAATAAAGTGTCTTAAATATACAGATCTCAGACGTGGTCAAGATATCATGAAAAATTAATATGAAAATAATATTATATTTGAACAGGTTGGATTATTGTGGGTTGGAAAATACCTATCGGAAAATATATCTATTGAATTCGAAATGTATGCTTTTCACGCACATTTCAAATTGTTAATTTTCATATTAAATATATTAATTATTTCTTAAAAGGTATTTCTATAAATAGTTGATTTACTTCATTCATGTACGCAATTGCAATATCTCAAAGCAAGTTATATTTGATGTAAATCAAAAACTGTATATATATTTTTTTGAAATATGAAAAGTAAAATTTGTGTACTTACACGAACAATTGGTAATTTTGAGGTATTACGTGTGAACATGAACATATCACAGTACTATAAATTCGTGTGAAAAATATAAAGAAAAAAAAAAAAAAGAAAATTCGTAATAAATTTTTGTCGTGGAAAAAAAAAAACCATCACAAAAGAACCATAAAATTGAGGAAAAAAGTTCAACTATAGTGTAATCAAGAACCTTACTGTTATTGGTTTCTCCCAATGTAATGTGGCTGCCACCCTTTTTTGTGTTGTGTGCAATATTTTTAGTGCAGAAAATAAATGTCTGATGTTTAAATTATAAAGTTGTTGTTACCGCCATCATAAATTGTTTCTAGGACAGTTTTATAATATGTACACAGCTTAAACTTTAAAAATTTTGTATATTTCGATGGAATTTAAAGATTGCACCATATATGTATGGTATACACGACAATGCCCATTCAGCTAACCTACTGCGAACACACGTATGTTGTACATATTCTGTACAAATTTATGAACACAATTTTGCATCATGACTTTTTTAAAGAATAATTACTTAAGATTTCTTTATAAACATAAACATAGCCATATATATATGTATGAAAACATCTTTATAGAATGTTCGTTAAGAATTTTGTGCTTTATACTTTTTGGGACAACATAAAATAAGCAAATTTAATCATCCTTATTTCTTCAAGAAAATTCTTTGGAAAAGCAAATATATATTTGCGTCGAAAATACAACCCCAGCAGTAATTGGAATCCATGGAGCATCGATATTGTAATAATGATTCGAAAGATTTCTTCCATAACACAACGATGTTTTAGACGAATCCATATCTCAGGTTCTTGCACCAATACCGAGAATGCATCATAACATCAATGGAGAAAACGATGAAAGGATTCATTTAAAAGGACAAAATTTAAAAAATTCATAGATACCTTTTTCAACAATGGCAGTTTCTAAAACTCCATTGATGGATCAACCAACTCCAATGGCATTACTGATCAAATTTACTACAGGGTTACTTTTTTTTTATATTCAAGTACATGCAATAAAGTTAGTAAACAAACTCTTATATGTGAAATTAAAATTTGTTGACTTATTCCTAATGAAAAACTATTTAGTTTAGCTGATATTTAGAAATGCTTTAAAACGTTTCATTTTTCGAAATTGTAATTTTATACACTGTTTGTGATTATAGTTAGTTACTAGTTACATATTACCTACTTACTGATAATTGATTAAATTCTGGTTTTTTGAAAATCGTTGCATTAATACGTCCCCAAGAGGCACTACAATTATTACTTTTCCGTTATGAGACTTGAGACTATGCTGATTTCACACAAATTAGTTAGTTTTCTTAATTCTTTTTAAGTATAATTTTATTAGGCACAAACACTTCTCGAATAACTTATTTTATTTAGAAAATTAATAAATTATAAATATAATAGCAAAACGGCCACATAACTTTTAATATGTATATTTTAGTTAGTTTTAGTTTAACGAACGTGTAAACTTTAATAAATAAATATTTCTTGGATTACACAAAATAAAATTTTAGGTTTTTTTAGGTCCGGAAACAGAGGTTATCATTCGCAAGGGTCTTATCAATTTGTATCATATAAAGAAATAGATTTAATTGTACGATAACAAAAAAATTACAAATTAAAATATAAAAAAAAAGCACATAAAAACAAATTCAAAGTCGTCGTTCATAGTCACAAAATAAATATATTTATAATTATAACTAATTTTAATGATTTAAATTTCTTCGTTAATTACATTCATTTAAAGACCCGAAAAACTTCATGTTATAATTCACTTTCCATAAACATATGGTTTTTGGCAGTGGTGTAGTCTTAAATATTTGTCACCAATGTACGTAAGCCAATTTCGTGTACTCTTAACGCCACTTTGGACTATATTACTCGCTACAAGCCCATCTCTAATAAAACTAGAAAATGTATTTTTATCTATTCAACTGAACGCTGACTCCTTTTTTTCTGTCATTGGTCAGAAACGGTTGCTCATAAATCATTCGGGATTGAAGCTAAATTAGCTGAGAAGCTAAAGCAAAACTGATCGAAACCTCAATGGATTCGCCAGGTAATGCAATCAGATACAACGCTAAAAAAACATCACTGGAGACGTGTACTAAGCTCAAGTTGTACATTGGTACTCGAAAAGAAATAAAGCCCTCTAAAAATTCAAAAACAAAAGAATAACAAATCCTGTCTATCCAGAAATGCTTTCTCTAATGTTTACAATAAATTTATTTTCTTTTTGAATTTTTTTTCGCACTTTTCCAATTTAAAATAAGTAATTAATTAATTTTGAATAATACTTAAACCGAAAAAAAAAACGGTTCTCTTCCTATCCTTGGATACATTTAATTCAGGTCTATTTCATCCCTAAATACGATCAATATAAAAACGGAATCTTAAAAAAATCACATTTCTTCACCAATCACTTGAAATTTTCCAATATTTCTTTTTACAGAAAAACGATGCTGTGTCAAAATTTGAGCAGGTACTTTGAACCGGCATATTCCGGCACAACTACATCACTGGTTTTAGTACTTCTTAATAGATGCTCATCTCATACGAGAATAATGTAAATTGCTTGTTCAGACAACTAATTCCATGCTTATTTTAACATGTATTTTATTGAGATGTTAAAGATCCATGAAATATTGACGACATGGCTATCTAAATATAAAAACCCCACAAACCAAAAAAAAAAAAAGAAAGCATACATAAGTGAAACACAAATTTTCGTCTTTCTACTTTGTCGCTTTAAATACGGATAATTTACTTTAAGAAAAGTCAAATGCTCAAATTAAAATTCCATTTGCATTCTTTCATTTAAATATTCGAGCATTTAAGGCTATTTTTATTTAATTCTCTAAATAATATCGTATGTATTGTATATACTTTTGTGAGTATTCTTCGACATCCCCTCAGTCAAATTTACTATGGAATTTCAAATATTCGTATATTTCGTATATGTTACTTTGTTACTACCCTAATTTTCCCCAAAAACAAAATATATAAAAACCAAGAAAAAAAAATTAACTAAAAGCATTTTTCATTCTTTCTTCTGAAAAAACAGTTTTATTTTAAATTAATTCTATAAATTTTGTAAAAAAAAAAAAAAAAAGAAACAAAAAAAAATAAAGAAAACTCATTTTCTTTTCTTAGAACTTAAAAAACATGAGAAATAACTAAAAATACAACTAAATATCACGTTTTATTTTTATGATCAAATAAAGTACTAAAATTTTAAAATTTTTTTCTACAAAAAAATATAATTCCTAATGACAAATTTTTAGTTATAAAGTTTATCATTTTAACGACATTAAAAATTGTCTAGAATATAATTCAGAATGAATTTAAACCTAAAATACTATCACGTTCCAATTTTCCGAATGACTTTGGTAACAATTTGTTGTCGTAGTCAGTCGAGTTGAATAGAAACTGTTCCGGACACAAAAAGAAAGCTTCACAATTTATTAATGAACTACTCTAATAGTTGGTTCTTGGTGTCCAGGAAAGTACCAAAGCCTGAACAGGAGAAAGCAAAAAAAAAACACACATAAACGACATTATAGTCATAAAACATTTATAAATTTATGAAAAAGACATCATATTTTCATTTATGTGCATAAAACTGTTTGACACTCAAATTTGCTGGAGGATAATTTCACATAAGTTCCAATTTATCCAAACTGAACAGAAAGAACTACAAGGAAGTTTCCAAAGTAAACAGGACTTTAAAAAAAAAACAGAACAAATGGTTTTTTCGGCAAAATCAATTGATTTTATTCAAAATAGTCTCCTTCTGCTTCAATACAGCTTTTTGCACGGTCCAAAAGCATGTCGAACGAGTGTTTTAGCTCGTTGGCCTGTATGGCCGCCAGTATGCCGGTGCAAGCCTTTTGAATGGTCTCTACGTCTGCATAACGCTTTCCTTTCATCGGCAAATGCATTTTTCCGAAAAGGTAGAAGTCGCACGGTGCCATATCCGGTGAATACGGGGAGTGGTTGATGGTTAAAATGTGATTTTTGGTGAGATAATCGGTCACAAGCGTCGATCGATGAGACGGCGCATTATCGTGCAACAAACGCCAACTTCCATCTTCGCGATATTCGGGCCGAACACGTCGAATACGGCGCACCAAACGCTTCAAAACTCCTAGGTATAGTACCGCATTAACGTTTTGACCGGGTGGAACAAATTCTTTGTGGACAATACCCTTGGAATCATAAAAACAAATCAGCATTGACTTCTCCAGGCGCGATTTTTTGGGTTTCGGCTCGTCCGGCGCCTTCCATTCAGCACTCTGGCGTTTCGTTTCGGGATCATATTGAAAACACCACGTTTCGTCACCAGTCACAATGTTATAAAGGAAGTTTTTGTCCTTTTTGACCTCTTTAAAGATGTCCTTCGAATGTTGAATTCTGAGCAATTTTTGGTCGTCGAAGCTCATTTTCGCACCTATGACACAAACATACTGACACTTAAAACGCAATAACTTCACTTTCAATAGATGAAATGTCATGAAATTCTCACAGGAAGTCGATAAAGGATAGCAGATTCCACGCACCAGTCGACATATAGATGGCGCCACTAGGGGCGCTAGATTCAAAAAGTCCTGTTTACTTTGGAATTCACCTTGTACATATTTTAACGTTCTTAATAATAATGTCCCGATATACATACCTACGTAGGTTTCTGCAAAAGTTTTAGGAAAGTATAAGGTAAAAACACAGACAAGTTTTAACAAACTGGTTAATTGTTTTTGAAATTATTCTCCTTTAACATTTATATAAACTTTTGGATACACTAAAATCAGTTTTTAAAACAATTTCTCCATTCAGAATGAGGTAAAGCCAAAATATACGATTTATATGTTTTAACAAAACTACTTTTTTATTTACGAAAACCAAAACAGAGCTGATTGACATTTAATTTCAACCTCGTATGAATAAATTCAAGTTTTGTCACCAGTGACGATGTTCTAGACCAGATTAAAAAATCGTCACTGAAATTCCCATGTTCACTTCAGAATTCTTGGAGCCAGCTATAAATTGTTTTTTTTGATGCTGCTTCAATACCAAGAAACGCATCGTTGTTGAGTTAAATTACTACGAAAATCGTAAAAAATCATCGCACGAAAATTTTCTTGATTTATAATAATTTTTGTTCACCTCTTTTGAATTTTGAAACGCTATAAAAAAGAAACCGAAACATTTCTTTATTCTTTCAAAGTCTTCTACTATAATCTTAAGAATCTCAAATTTTACGGAAATGATATTGACTGACAGCGTATTGGTTGCACTAGAAGTATCCAATTCCCAAAACTTTTCCAGCAACCCAGTTATATAGTAATTTGTCATAAAAATTTAAAAAGGATTATTCATATTTATATGTTTAAAATAAAGTATATTTAACGCCCATGAATTATGGACGTCAAGTGTTGACATATAGTTATGATGGTTAACCATTCATTTAATGGTCACATCATCATCGTACACCTTAGTTATTACCTGTTGAAAACCGAAACGGATATCTTGTGGTTGGATTTCATTTAGGACTTCGTTTTCGATTGTTTTTTTTTTGTGCTCTTTTCTTTTTATATATTTTTTTTTTTGGCAAAAGTCAACAGCTTCCATATATATATAGTCATGAGAAAACGATATGGTTGAATAATTGGGGACGGAAAAGTGTAACGATCCACTAAATAATTAGTTCCATTAAACAAATTGACTGTGTGCTGTTTTTTCTTTTTTTCTTTTTTTTTTAAAGAATTATTATATCTGTGCTTTTGTTTTTGTCGCAGTTTTTCTTTTTTTTTTTTTGTTTTTCTTCATAAATTGGATAACAAGCTATATTTGCAAGTGGATTGGGATATAAAGTAACTAATTAACTCACATTCTTGCGAATGTTTTCCTAAAAGTTATTCTTATTAGTCTATTTTGTTTTTGTAAATAAAGGAAAAATTTTCTTGGAAATTTTTATCATTTCAATTTTTATTGAATTAATCGAAATTTTCTTCTTATAAATTTTTGGTAAAAAGAAAATTTTGTTTATATCGAAATTATTTATTATCAAAAAGTATTATAGAAAATATATTTTCAATGCATATTAATTATGGTCCTTTTCACGGAATCAGTTATAAGCTAATATTAATTTTAGGTAATATTAAATTTTATTATATACTTTAATATAAACTTTTAATATAAATTAAAGCATATTTTTTTAAATTATTTAAATAAAACTATTATCAATGTAAATTTTACATTCATTTCCGATCTGTACAGCAACTTTACAATTAAATCAAATTGACTGTAAAACTTCCCGAATAAATAAAGTAGAGATTATCAAGGGATCAACTAGAAAAGTTTTACTCTAATTCTCTTCCAATTGGATATAAAATGTTTCCAAATAACATTTAGCTTTTCTGGATAAGAATTTGAATTTGACTAGAGATAATAGTTTATCACAGTTGTATATGAAAATACCTCACAACCATACCTCAGGCTAGTCTACTAAAAATGAAGATTAATTTTTGAATTGTGATTTCCTTTAATTCCCACATGTTAAAATATGAACGATAATAAATCAAAACGCTTTCCAAACTAAGATTTAATACAAATTTGTTGCGGATGTTAGATAATTGGTACATAATCGGATTAATTTTGAAGTTAAATTTAAATAAGAACGTGTACTGAATTTACTTAGTTCCTATTTTATTTACATTTTTTGATATTTGTTTCTAGGAAATGATTATCGAAAAATAAATGATTTTTAAAAACTCAAATGTTTAATCATTTAACAAATTTTTCAAACACTGAAAACAAAAAAAATCGCCTAAGTATATGCAATTCGCTAGTTTGAATGACTAAAGTCAACCTTTTCAAATGAATCTAAAAATCGGTTATTAAACTTTTTTCATTCGCCATCCCTTTTTTCATCACTAGATTTTTCGAGACACCAAAAATATGAAAAAGAAAATTATATTATTTATAACTAATAACGACGTAATAATATTGTGCGTTTGTGAAATAACATAGAAAATGAAATTCAAGTGTTTGACTTTAATTTTCGCTATCCATAGTTAATAACCTAAGATCTAAATAAACGAAATTTTGAAAAATTTAAACTTTATTTCTTTCAAAATAATATCGGGAAAATTACAAAAATTTGTTCATAACATAACACATTCGAGAGAATCATAATTCTACATGTTACCTTTAAAACTATATAAAGAAGAAGAATTTTGTTTTGACAGTTCATGTAGTTTTCCATTTTCAATAGGCGCAAATGCCGGTGTTTATTGGAATTTTAAGAGTATTTTCTCAAACAAATTAAATAATCTACAATTAAATAAGTTATGTTTTCATTATGTAAACAAACGCATCCTGCAACCGGTATTGAATTTTCAATCTCATGTAATTTTTTTAATAATTCTGAGAAAAATTTGGTTACCGGTGGTGCAAATATTTTAAAAGTTTACCGAATAGTTCCTGATGTTGAACCAAACAGCAAAGATAAGTTTTCCGGTAATAAGAAAATTCATATATTTAAGAAGATTTATTTATAAATTACATTTTCCCGATGATAAAAATAGATCATCGTCCTCCAAAGATGCGATTAGAATGTTTATCATCTTATCGACTTTTCGGAAATATCATGTCTCTGCAACCAGTATCATTGTCGGGTTCACAAAGAGATGCACTTCTAATAAGTTTCAGAGATGCCAAATTGTCGGTTGTTCAACATGATCCGGATACATTTTCTTTGAAAACATTATCACTTCATTATTTCGAAGAAGATGATATCAAAGGTGGTTGGACGGGACATTATCACATCCCTTTAGTAAGAGTTGATACAGACAATCGATGTGCTGTTATGTTATGTTATGGGAAGAAATTAGTCGTTTTACCATTCCGGAAAGATAGTAGTTTAGATGAAATCGAATTACAAGATGTGAAACCAATGAAAAAAGTATAAATATTTCATATTCCTCAAATTTTATAATAAATAATTAAATCTATTTCTAGATGCCTACCCAATTAATTGCAAAAACTCCAATTCTTGCTTCATATATTATTACATTAAAAGAGCTAGACGAAAAAATAGACAACGTAATCGATATTCAATTCTTACATGGGTATTATGAACCAACACTTTTGATCTTGTACGAACCAGTTAGAACATTTCCTGGGTGAATAAAAGCAATTCAAATCTTTTAAATATAAATAAATACTATTTTCGTTTTTTCTAGTCGTATTGCTGTAAGATCCGATACTTGTACTATGGTTGCTTTATCATTGAATATACAGCAAAGAGTACACCCAGTTATTTGGACTGTCACTGGTTTACCGTTTGATTGTCTTCAAGTTTTACCAATTCAAAAACCAATTGGTGGATGTTTAGTTTTCTGTGTTAATGCCTTGATTTATTTAAATCAAAGTGTTCCACCATATGGAGTTAGTTTAAACAGTATTGCGGATCATAGCACAACATTTCCTTTAAGTAAAATATTATGAAATAAACTAAACCGTTTAAATTCACTATTTTAATTCATTTTAGAACCACAAGACGGAGTCAAAATAAGTTTGGATTGTGCCCAAATTACTTTTATAGATACTGATAAACTTGTGCTATCTTTAAAAGGCGGAGAACTTTATGTTTTAACATTATGTGCAGATTCTATGAGGAGTATAAGAAATTTTCATTTTCATAAAGCTGCTGCTAGTGTTCTTACCAGTTGTGTATGTTTCTTGTGGATTACTTATAGAATTGCAATTGAATTGTTCATTTTTAGATATGCGTTTGTCAAGAAGAATATATATTTTTGGGATCAAGATTAGGAAATTCATTACTTCTACGTTTTACAGAAGAAGATCAGAGTAGCACAGTTATAACAATTGAAGATGTAGACATAGAGAAAGAGAAAGGTTTTATTAATAATAACTATTAACAATTTTGAAATAAAAACAAAAAACACTTTTTCAGAGTTACAGAAAAAACGACTTGAAGAAGAAGAATTACAAGTATATGGATCCGGTGCCAAAGCTGCAGTACAATTAACCAAATTCATTTTTGAAGTATGCGATAGTATACTAAATATTGCGCCAATCGGATTTATGAGTCTAGGAGAAAGGACAAATGATGTTGAGGATGAAGAACGTACTCGTGAAAGCATAGACGATATTACTAAAATTGATTTAGAAATAGTAACTGCTAGTGGTCATGGGAAAAATGGTGCTCTTTGTATTTTGTCGAATTCAATAAGACCTCAGAATATAACAAGTTTTCAATTAGAAGGTATATTTTTTTTTTTTTTTTGTAATCATTTATCTATATTTAATGAAATATTTTTCAAATTAGGTTGTATGGATGTTTGGACAGTTTTAGATGAACCCGGCAAAGCAAATAAGCATGATGATCACCATGATTATATGATATTGAGTCAAGAAAATGCAACTCTAGTATTACAAACTGGTGTGGAAATAAACGAAATTGAAAATACCGGATTTTGTACAAATTTACCAACGATTTTTGTGGGAAATTTAGGAAACAATAGATTTATTGTTCAAGTAACAACAAAAAGTATTCGTCTTTTACAAGGAATACGACTTTTACAAAATATTCCCATTGATGTTGGAGCATCCGTAACACATGTATCATTGTCTGATCCTTATGTATGCATACGTATTGCAAATGGACAAGTAATTACTTTAGCTTTACGTGAAACGAAAGGCGCTCCTCGATTAGCTATTAACAAAAATACTATAAGCAGTGTATGTATTTTGGAATAATTGAATTTAAATCTTTAATTTTTGCATATATTCCAAACAGTTACCTACCGTTCTTGGAATAAGTGCATACCGTGATATATCTGGATTATTCACAACAAAATATGAAGATTATTCCAGTGTGGTTACATCAGGCGGTTCAATGTATGCTTGTAGTGGATTGGGTTATATGAAACCGGAGCCAAATATGAAAATTGAAGATGAAGAAGATCTCTTATATGGAGAAGGTGGAAACGCTTTCAAAATGACTAGCGTAATATATGAAAAATCTATTATATATCTAGATATTATTTCAAAACTTGTTCTTCCTTTAGATGGCTGACATGGCATTCCAATCTAAAAATAAAAATTCTGATTGGTGGAGACGTTTATTGCTTCCAGTGAAACCCACATATTGGTTGTTGGTATCTAGAGATAATGGAAATTTGGAGATTTATTCAATGCCTGATTTGAAATTAGTTTATCTAATTAATAATGTAGGAAATGGAAATCCAGTAAGATCTCAAACAGAAATATTTAATGAATTATTTTTAAAATAAGTCTTCAAAAAGGTTTTAACAGATTCAATGGAATTTGTTCCTATGGCATTTTCACAAAATGCTGATGTCGGCAGTAAATATAATGACACAACGAATTTACCCCAAGCAAATCCATTAAGTAGTGCTGCAAATTCTGGATTGGAAATTTTAATGGTGGCTTTAGGTAGTCAATGTTTACGTCCATTACTTTTCATTCGTACGACAAATGAAATACTCATTTATCAAGTAAAAAAATAATTCATAATGAATTTTTTTTTTGAATTTTGTAATTGAAATTTTTTAATATAGGCATTTAAATATGGAAAAGGACATTTGAAAGTAAGATTCAAGAAATTATCTCATGATATGATTTTATTACAACCGCCAATAAAAATGGATCTAGATGAAAGTGAAAATCCAGATCTTTTTTCTCTTAAAGAAGAATACATATCTAAAATTCGGTTTTTTGGTAAAAATTTTAATAGAAATTATAAAAATAAATAAACACAGATGATCTTTAACATTTTCTAAATAATAGGAAATATTGCTGGTTACAATGGTGTCGCTTTATGCGGAGAGAATCCATATTTCGTTTTATTAACATCAAAAGGAGAATTGCGTACACATAAACTTCATGGAAATATTGTCATGAAAAGTTTTGCATCATTTAATAATATTAATTGTCCGAATGGATTTTTATACTTTGATAAATCTGGTGATTTAAAAATTTCCATTTTTCCAACATATTTATCGTACGATTCACATTGGCCAGTACGAAAGGTCCCGCTGCGTTGTACACCTCGTCAAGTTATATATCATAAAGAAAGTCGAGTTTATTGTGTAGTCACTGAAACTGAAGAAATTAGCGGAAAATATTACAGATTTAATGGTGAAGATAAAGAATTGACTGAAGAAAGTAAAGGTGAAAGGTTTGTAATTCTTAAAAATATCTATGAAAATTATGAAATAAATTTTTATTTGATTTTTAGATTTATTCATCCTTCGAATAAGCAGTTTAGTGTAGTTTTAGTAGCTCCAAGTTCTTGGGAAGTCATTCCTGATGCTTCTATAGATTTGGATGAATGGGAACATGTAACTTCATTTAAAAATGTCAGTCTTGCATACGAGGGGACAAGGTAATCTTAATTAAAACAAAATTTTATTTAAAAATTATAATAAAATAATTGAAATAGATCCGGTTTGAAAGAATACATATGCGTTGGAACGAATTATAATTATAGTGAAGATATAACATCTCGTGGCAGGGTAAGTTTTTTTTTTTAATTTTTGTGTTTAAAAATAAAATTTGTTATTCGAACGAATTTATATTTTAATAGATACTTATTTACGATATAATTGAAGTAGTTCCTGAACCAGGCAAACCATTAACGAAGTTTAAATTAAAAGAAATTTATATTAAAGAACAGAAAGGTCCAGTATCAGCAATTGCACATGTTTTAGGATTTCTTGTGACGGCTATTGGACAAAAAGTAAATTTCATGTACATTACTAAATATTAATTATAAAAAGAAATTTCGTTTTTTTAAATTCTAGATATATTTGTGGCAACTTAAAGATGACGATTTAATTGGTGTTGCTTTTATTGATACAAACATTTACGTACATCAAATGATTTCAATAAAATCTTTGATTTTAATCGCTGATGTTTATAAATCCGTAAGCATTTTACGTTTTCAAGAAGAATTCCGTACACTATCTCTTGTATCAAGAGATTTTCAAGCTTTAAATGTGTTCGATATTGAATTTATGGTGGATAATTCAAATTTAGGATTTTTAGTATCTGATAGTGAAGAGAATTTCGTTATATTTATGTATCAACCGGAATCAAGAGAATCATATGGCGGTAAAATAATTTTATAATATTAATTTTGATTAAATTAATAAACATTTTTATTTCAAAAAAAAGGTCAAAAATTGATCCGGAAAGCCGACTATCATTTAGGGCAAAAAGTCAACTGTATGTTCCGAATACAGTGTCATTATAAAGAACAAAATGTTTTCCGTAATAATTTTAATTACGACAACAAACATATAATAATTTTTGGTAAATCTTTTTAATTTTTTACAAAGATTTATGTTGAAGTTCTCTTCTTTTTTTTAGCAACACTTGATGGCGGTCTTGGATATTGTTTACCACTGCCAGAAAAAACGTACAGACGACTATTTATGTTACAAAATGTTTTATTAACTCATATTGAACATTTATGTGGTTTAAATCCAAAATCTTTTCGGTAAATTTTTTAAAAACTTATATTTAAATATTATATATATATATTTTCATTTATTAGAACAATAAAAAGTTCACGAAAAATTCAATCAAATCCTGCACGTTGTATTGTTGATGGTGAACTCGTTTGGTCGTATTTGGATCTACCATTTTCAGAAAAACAAGAAGTCGCTAAGAAGATTGGAACCAAAATGGAAGAAATCTATCTTGATTTACTGGAAATAGATAAAATATCGTCTGTATTTTAATTACATATAATGAAGGATAAGAAATAAAGGAATGCGGTAACTAAAAACCAATATTCTTTAAAAAATAAAAGATTTTTATTTTTGATTATTAGGCATATAAGTCATTTTATAATATCGACATTTACAAATATATATATTTTTTTTTATGATGGCACATTTTCCACATCACTCACTTTTTTATTAGAATCATTGTGTTTGTACATAAAAGCTATAGATCTTGCAGCGTTCAGAATCATTTGTGATCGTGGAACTCCAGTGTATGCTTTATGCCATTCGCTATGATGAACCTGTAAAAAATTACTAGTAAAAAATGTATATATATATAATCCGGTTAAAAATGCTACATTTAAATTGGTGGACATTTGCTGTCCTATGGTCGTTGAAAAACCAGTATCTTTAAATTGATAATCCGCAGCAGTATCTGCTTTTAAATTCGTGATTATATATTCCGGAATCGGTGTCATTTGTGTTAAAGTTTTGATATTTACATTATGTTCCGGATCTGCTAAGAACAAGAATCCAACATCAAACCATCTGGACAAAAAAAAAAATAGTTATATAAATTTATACAATAAAATATTTCAAATATAATTTTACTGATTCGGTAGAATTTCCACTAGGATATTTTCAAGAGCAACAATTGTGCTAGTTTCCAAATCTTTGCTAGACGAACGAACGTCTGCTATCCGTTCTTGGCATGCAAGTAGGCCAGCCTCAAAACCAATTGGTTGATTAGCAATGTTTTTAGCCTGTGCCGCTTTTCCGCTATTAGTAAAAAAAACGATTTTAATACATTTTTTTTCTTCATAAAAATACTTTGTGATATTTACATTACAGTTGCTCGTCCAAATACTTCTTGAAATGCTTCACGAATCGGACGAATCTTGTCTTCTTTATCGGAAGCGACAAAAATTTCTGTTTGACCACCAGAATCTAAACCAACTAATTTAAAAAATCAATAATATATTAAAATTAAAATCTTACATATATATTCTTTCATTTGTGGATCAAGTGTTGTGACCAAAGAGTCAACTGATGATTTAGCAGTCTCTGCTACTTTTTGCAGAATGTTTGCAGGCATTGCTTCCTTCATCCAACCCAAAAATGAAGCTGAATATTAAATACAAATTTAACTTGTTAAATGGATACAAATTAAAAATCACAAACCGCCTTGGGTAATAGCATCAAGTGCTGATTCCACCGATTGTGTATTCTCTTCAGATGTAATCTGTTCCCCCTCTTTTTTATTTGGAATTTCTGGTTCCGAGACTTTCGATTCTGGTACTTCAATTGGAGCCATATTATTCAAATTTTGTGGTATCGCTGGAGAAAATGTTGTTGTTATGAAAGGCTAAAATGTGAAAACAAAAGAATTATGAATAGTTCTGATAAGAACATTTTCAAGAGAATTTTTTTTACTTCCTCCTTTGTTTTGATGTCATCATTTGAAACGGACGTAACTGGTGTTAAAAAATTCGGCAATGCCGAAGGTGGACTTATATTGGAAAGTAATGAATTGGCTTTCGTTTTTTCCTCCATTATTTATATTTATATGAAACTTTTTTGCTCTGGTAATGTCAATAAAATGAAAAAAAAGCAACGTAAACTAATGAACTGTCAAACTATTTTGATTCTTCTTCTTTTTAATTTCAATACCAAATCCATACAAAACAGATACGTGAAAAAAAAATGTTGCCAGCAAAAAAGAAAAATAATGCTTAGCAACATTTTTCATAAATTGTTTAGATACATTCCGATACAATATAGAAATTCAAATTAAATGACCAAAGTTTTAACAGGAAAAATTCCTGTTAAAGCTTAAAGGCTGTTCCATCCAAAATATTCGAATTTTCATTGAGATGATAGAACAATTCATAGCTGTGAAATATTTGTTTACAAAACATGACTCCTGTAAAATTATCCAATTCAGGTAAAAAGTCGGGTCCTTTTTTTGAACACTTATCAAGATATCGACAAAACAAATCACCTCATAAAATACGCTAAACTGTTGACAAAATCATTAGAGTTGACATTTATGATCCTGCCTTATCTTTGGCAATTATAGTGATCGGCAGATTTTCGTCACGTATAAAACTGTTATCGATAGCTCAATAAATTGCCTTTTAATATCGATTTCTGTTTTCAAAAATAGTAATTTAAGATAACCGAGAAAAATATGAGCTAATAAGTGACTTTGACTTTAATGTTATTTCAATTTTAATGTCTTTCTCGGAAATAATAATAGTTTTCTCGATATCCTGCGGCCAGGACAATACAGTTTCTTGCTTATCTGTAAAATCTTTGAGACAAATATAGAAATGGGATTTACTCTAATAGGCAATCAAAAGGTTCTGAATTTTATTTTATTTTAATTAACGTAACTATATTGTAACCGACAGAAAATCTGCGGTTATTTTAAATGGATTTGATTGTGAATAAAAATGAGTTCGTAAAACTGATTTATGTATCTACTTTTGGAAAAGGGTTTAATGATTCTTTAAAAATTTCTTATTTCCCCTCGACTTTCTTGGCTTCTTGAATATATATTTAACAATAAATAATTATTTGTAATAATGTGCAGAAAACGTTTTATAGGCATCTGATCTCCAGATTTTGGAGTCTGTAGCATGAATGTCTATAATAGAGTTACCATTATTAGTTCCTCAATAAATTCCCATTTTCTGTGCCGTGTGATGATTATTTATGCCAGGCTATTGGGAGAATAGCTTAAGAGTTATCAGTTATACCAGTTTGTCTAATTTAATATTTTCGAATTTACGCAATTCCGTAAATTCGAAAATATGAAAAGGAAACCAACCTTTTACAAGAATAATTAAAAAGATTTAAAATGAAAAACTTTTTTAGTAATTTCTTTTAATCTCAAATTTGGTATAAACTGGGTGAAAACAAAGGCGATAAAATATATAGATCTCTACTCTAGAATAAATTTTCGTGACAATTTTTTGAAAGGAGTTTTGAAGTATGTAGATAGAATTATTGTATTTAATATTTTCCACTAAAACAATAAAACATGATAAGCTATATATGTGATGTTCGATGAATTGATCGAATACATATTAGTTTGAAACATATCCAAATAATTTCCAATCAAACGAATTAATAAAAGCAAAGAAACACAACTTCATAAATAAAATGAATAAAACCAAAAATTTAACGTAATATAATATATACATATTCTTTTAATCAAATGGTAACAAATCTTATACTAAAACTTATATCCTTAAACTTACAAAATAATACATACATATCTAATTAATATAAATCAACGAAAAACTTAAAACTTAAGATGACAAAATAAGATGTTTCTTGTTGAAATATTTCTTCAATTAGGTTCTATGAGTATACTCTTCTCTGCCAGCTAAATCAATTAATGCCGAAATATAAGTTTGTGCCATTTGTAATGTTTCAAATTTCGATAATTTTCGATCATTTCCCAGAGACGGTACAACATCCCTTAAACGATCGAATGCATCATTTAAATTATTCATTCGTCGTCGTTCTCGTGCATTTGCGGCTAATCTTCTTTTACGTAAAATCTCAGCACTTAATTTTGGTGATTCTTCATCAATTATTTCACCATTAAATGTGTCGATCGTTGTTCGCAAACGTAATTCTTTATTTTCATGATTTCGAACATTTTCCTCATTATCAATATTCCAATGTTCATAATTTTGTTTATAATTCATATATTGTAAATTATGAAAATTTCTTTCCGGACTTGAAACTGGACTAAAATTATTATCCGATAAACTATCATATTGTTCAAAATTATTATCATAATTCACTACCGAATAATATTGATCGTAATTCGACATTTTCTTTATTTTTTTTTTATTTTGTTAATTCACTATATTCAAACAACTTGATCCACACTTCAGAAGATCACCTTAAGATCAGAACGATACCAAAGAACTGAAGATATGTTGCGATCTACACATGATTTTATGCTTTTACCATATTTATCAATGTAAGAGACTGACTCCTCATCTCAGGAAAGGTAATTTATCACCTGTAAAAGGTAAATGGGATTTTATTTATTTCTTTTTCTTCTCTTCCAATCCCATATCCGTTCTTTGCTCCGCCTATTTTGGCAACTGTTTCTTTTTTAAATTTTAGCTCTATTTAACTCTCAGCTTCTACTTTTAAAAACTAAATTGGCAGTTTCGGAAGGAAATGTTTTTTTTTAAATGTAATTAATTAATTATTATTAATCTTTTTTTTTTATTATATTTTCAATTCTTTAATATTTTCTATTAAAAATATAATATAAAATGTATTTTCTTTGCCTTAAATGATATTCCCATACCGGATTTTTTGTACCTGACTCAATTTTTGGAATAATAATTTTTTTTTATGGATAAAATCGAAACAGTGTTTTTTTTTTCTTAAAAGGTCCTTTAAGTAAAAATATTTTTTTGGAAAACACTTTCTATGGTGAATTTTTCTTGTTATAAAATTGTTCAACATTCAATCATTTCGAGTACATTCTTCCGTTTTGCGGTTAAGATTAAAAAGAAGGTATTTTTTTATGTGAGAAGATAAGTGTTTCGAATGAGAATTCAAAATCCTAATAAATCTATTAATAAATTCGATTAAAAGATTTAACAAATATGTATTTAAAAAAATACGCGAATTTTTTTACTATACAGGAGTGTCAGCACGCAAGTTATTCGCTAACAACTCTTCAATTTTATATTATTTTTATATTATTATATTATATTAAATGGCAGAGGACACTTGGAATATTTTTTATGTCTATGTCCTATTTTATAAGTTGTAAGAAGCGCGATATTTTGCCATATAAGTCGGATTATTTAGACAAAAACCTATTCCACAAAACCAGCAATAGAATTTTGTCAACGACAAGTGACAATCAATTGTTGCTTTATTAAGCTGCGTTTTCACCAAGCGCACAAAATGTTTTTGCTCGCGTGAGATAAAAGAGAAATAACTATTAAACCAGAATATTAAAATGGGAGAAACATGTTTCTTCCATTTTAATATTCACGGTTTAACATTAAATCCATCTCACAAGTATTGTTGGATAATGAATTGGCTCAAACTGTTCACAGTCTAGAAATTCTTGTAGACACAATCTATCCCGACATCGAAAATCTTACGTGTGCAACATCGAAAATACAGTGCCACTATCCACAAGAAGTTTTAAATTTCCTCAATCCTGTGTGTAATTCCACTTCAGGAAGCATACAAAATATATATAAGTACTGTCCAGTGAAAATGCCGAAAAACCGGAACTTGTCACGTTTTATTGAAAATCGTACCAATATAAGCATGGGACCTAGCCGATAACAAATTAATTTTAATAAAAATCCTTTTTCTTAAATCTCATAAACCGCTTTTTTGACCATAAATATGGAAGCGAAACACCCTTTAGTAATCAATATCTAATAAATCAATTAATTTAATAACAACAAAAATGTTTATAAACTCTTTACCCCCGGAAAATTGTTCAATTCAAATAGCGTGAAATTTAATGTGTTAATATTCGACATCTTTTTTGTTCATTATTTATTTGAAAAAAGAATCTCTAAAGGAATAAAATATCCTTTGTCATGATGACTTCATTAAATTCAGTTTAAAAAACTATTTTGATTATCGATTACACTATTTCACAATAAAGTTATTGTGCCAAAAAATAATATCATATCAAAAAGGACCACCATATCGTGTATGACGAATAAGGAAATAACCTTTCTTTTATTTTGTATGAAAAACCTTTTCTATCAAGTTCAATTGTTCGATTTATAGAAAATACACAAAAGAAAAGAAACCGAATCCTTTTGAAATCCTTTCAATAAAAGTACTTTAAGAAAATTTGCGTAAAATTAAATTTTTTAAATAATATCCTTTTTTACTTGCCTTATACCAAGAGTGATCGAATCAATCTAATTAAAATAAACAAAGAATTCTTTATGTATAAATTTTTGGGATCATTGGAAGGCTATACAAAGAAGTCTCCTTTTTATGAGTTTTTGTAAAAAAAAAAAAAAATAGTGTAAATACAATAGTTGCCAACTTGTATTCTCATATGGCACAGATTATCAGTCTGCAAGCAAGATATCTCTTTATTAGTATTTGTAAAAAATACATGTAAATTTACTAATGACGAAATATATTTTTTTGCAGTCCTTCAATGGTTCCAAAAATGTATGCACAAAGAATTCTCTGTTTACTTTCTCTGTGCTATAAATGCACCTTGAACTTTAAGGCTCCACTACCAAGTAAATACGTATAAAGTAAGTCTCGTATTACGATCTTATATTTTCATAAAATTTTCTTGACTTTTATTTCAACAAAACACCATCTAGCGCCATCAATTCTTCTCCCAAAATGCAAAAAACATTTCCAACATATTTCTAAGCTTATGTTTTGTTATTTGTGTTTTGACAAAAAGCCGCAATTCTTTTTCAACGCTTGATACAATTGTATAACTTTTAATCTCCTCAACAGGATATTTATCCTGATCAATTCTCAGGTAAAAATATTTGAACTCCAAAAGAATGAAAAGAAGAGATTTTCTTGGATTCTTTTGATTTGAAAAATGTGAGAAAAATAACAGCGGCATAAATTTAATACAAAAGCGGACTAAATTCAAAAAACAGTTTAGTGGGTGTAAACGGTCTTTAGCAAACCTATAATTTAGTCTAACGCCTTTGAATTGAATGATATTTAAAAGGAAATTATATTGTTTTTTTGCAAACATATTTGAAATCCTTCAATATAAGAGGTCGCGTGGCAACATAATAAATGAGATCGATCACAAGAAATCATTTTAAAAATATAGAATTTTTTTTTTCTTCTACCTTTAAAGAGAATTTGTGCGTATAAAAGAATCATTTGTATATTTTAGTTATGGTTTAAAAGGAAAACATTTTCTCATTATATTAAACGAAAATTCTTATTATAAATTTTTACTGCCGAAATTTTCGCTAATGCGTATTTTATTTTCATATAAATCAGAATTATTGAAAATTTCTTAAGAAATAAAAACCTTTAATTTTAGAAAGAAAAAAAAAATTTAAAACTGTCTGAGAATTTGATTGACAATCCACCCAAAACGAATTGATACACCAGAATTTACACATCCATAGGAATATTTTCACACCCAAATCAATCATGATCGATCGTTAGAAGAAATTTCCAAATTTTATGATTTTTTTCTTTAAAACAAGAAAATTGATCACCATTTAACATGTTTTGCAAAAAACCAAGCGAAATTATAAATTGTAGTAGCAAATTGTGCGGTTTAACCTGTCACTAGGTTGTTCAGTAAAATTTCTTCTTTTGGGTAATTTTTCCAAACATATATTTTTAACTTAAGAAAAAAACATGGATATTCGGTATTAAGTTTAAAATGTACTTCCAATTTGAATGTAAACAGATTAAGTTCTGGATTTCATGATGAATCTCGCAAATATGGTCAGTAAATTGTGGTAATAAGGTCAATGATTCGATTCAACTACAAGCCATATATTCAGTTTATAAAATAAAATAAATTAATAGATTGGTTTAAGCTTAATTTAAGCTACAAACAGGCTTTATGTAATGTATTTGGCTGCAGTAGGATAGCGTTATAAACTAATGGAGCTATTCGGCTTACATTATTATATGGAATATTTCAATTTAATATACAAAAAACTTATTCGGAAAATAAAAATATGACGCTAGAAATATTTGTTTCCTTTACGTATCATATAAATTCGGTTTACCGGACTGTATTTGGTCTCGAGCATTCTGTTTAAGACAGGTCCGACTGTATATACTTTTCAATCAGTTAGTTTTATGATTCCCAACTTTGCCAAAAAATTAGAACAAGGCCTTTTTATCGACAATATCATACCAAATAGAAGAGGAAATATTTAATAGCTGAATGTTATACAAGGTGTAGTCCAAAGTAATCAGGACTTTAAAAAAAAAACAGAACAAATGGTTTTTTCGGCAAAATCAATTGATTTTATTCAAAATAGTCTCCTTCTGCTTCAATACAGCTTTTTGCACGGTCCAAAAGCATGTCGAACGAGTGTTTTAGCTCGTTGGCCTGTATGGCCGCCAGTATGCCGGTGCAAGCCTTTTGAATGGCCTCTACGTCCGCATAACGCTTTCCTTTCATCGGCAAATGCATTTTTCCGAAAAGGTAGAAGTCGCACGGTGCCATATCCGGTGAATACGGGGAGTGGTTGATGGATTTTTGGTGAGATAATCGGTCACAGGCGTCGATCGATGAGACGGCGCATTATCGTGCAACAAACGCCAACTTCCATCTTCGCGATATTCGGGCCGAACACGTCGAATACGGCGCACCAAACGCTTCAAAACTCCTAGGTAGAATACCGCATTAACGTTTTGACCGGGTGGAACAAATTCTTTGTGGACAATACCCTTGGAATCATAAAAACAAATCAGCATTGTCTTCACTTTTGACTTCTCCAGGCGCGATTTTTTGGGTTTCGGCTCGTCCGGCGCCTTCCATTCAGCACTCTGGCGTTTCGTTTCGGGATCATATTGAAAACACCACGTTTCGTCACCAGTCACAATGTTATAAAGGAAGTTTTTGTCCTTTTTGACCTCTTTAATGATGTCCTTCGAATGTTGAATTCTGAGCAATTTTTGGTCGTCGAAGCTCATTTTCGCACCGATGACACAAACATACTGGCACTTAAAACGCAATAACTTCACTTTCAATAGATGAAATGTCATGAAATTCTCACAGGAAGTCGATAAAGGATAGCAGATTCTAACGCACCAGTCGGCATATAGATGGCGCCACTAGGGGCGCTAGATTCAAAAAGTCCTGATTACTTTGGACACCACCTTGTATATACCTAGGTACTGTTGATGGTACTGATGAGGTAGTTATCGCCTGTGTGAGGTCTTCATCTGGATATGACAAACTATCTTATTAACAATGTTTCTTAAATTTCTCATAAAAGAATATTCAGAATGCTTAAAACAACACTTTTTAATGTTAATTTTTATATGGAAATAAAAATTAGTAGGTGTATTTACCTTCCAACCTAGGCTTGTGTTATTTTGTCTATTATGAAATACAAATACTTTCCTGAATTAGTTACAACAATATTCGATGTAAAATGTTTCTTCTTTTCTTTTTTTTTTATGTAATATCTTTTTGTTTAACATAAATCATTTACAGTATTATTCCCATATATCCGGTATTGTATTGTATTGTATATATGTTCTTTTCATTTGTAATAGAGTCATACACTTTATGCTTTATGCTTTTAAGGTGGTATAAAGGGCATGTTAAATAAATTTTGAGTAATGACCAATCAATTATGATCGTTACCAAAGTATACGGTATGTTGACCACCGGCGTTTTGTTGTTTATTAAGAATCTTTTAAAAAATAATATGATTTCATATTGAATGAAAAAATATCTGTATTTTTGTATTAAAAAAAAACATATACAAGTAATTGAGCATATATCGATGATTTGCGTTCAATTTGTTCAATTGATTTATGAAACAATTTTCGTTATAGATAATTGATTACTAGAAAATTACAAGACGTACGTGTTAATCAAATTACACTTCATCATGTTCGTTTATTGTAACGAAACCATACACAGTGTGTTATATTATATAAAATATGCTATAATTTAAATTTTTTTAATAAGTTGTAAAATAAGTTGTAATTATGTATGATAATTGGAAATAACTTTAAATTTTAAGATTAATCTAAAAAAGAAAAAGAAATATTTCTTTTATTAGAAATCTTCTTTTAATTTCGAACGATGTTCTTATTATCTTGCGTGTATTAAGAATTTTGTACCGTTCTTGGTATACCTACTATGGTAGAAGATACCTAGAATATATATATATTAGAGAAGAACATAAAACTAGATGTGTATTGTATCCAAGAGAAAATAAACAAAGAAATCTTTGTGTATGTAATCTTTGGCACAATTGCAGCGCTGTAAAGAAATATATTTCGTCATTAGTGTCTGTAAATGCATGTAAATTTATATTACACAGAGTCTTTCTTTCAAATACTAATAATAAGATATTTTGTTTACATGCAGAAAATTTGTGCCTCAGATAACTCTAGTGTATTGTATGCTTTTTGATTGAATCAACAATTATTTAGAATTTTTTTAGGTCCGCCCATGTAGGGTACTGAATAATACTCTATAGGCAATTAAAATTGTCAAGTGTCGGGCTGGGACTAGAGACTCCCTACTGCTACTTGCAATAACAGTTCGAAATTACTCTAGCCAATTAGATGACTTGTTAAATCTTTTTTTTGCTGCATTAACTTTATTGATATGAACTAATAAATCATACAATGGTAATTGTAAAACTAATTTTATCTGCACACTACTGATTTCAAAATGCAACACTCATACAAATACCAGATTTTGTAATGATCAGCAGGGCATAGCGGAATTATAAATCAAAAAAAAATGTGTCAATTAGATGTTATAAATTAGAGCTAAATAGGAGGAGGAGTAAATTTGTAGCAAAGAAATAATTGTTTTTATTTTTAAAATATGTTATAATTCAAAAATCTGAAGGTATCTTCCGACTATCGGTTTTAACATTAGAAATGATTCTAAACATTTGGAATGTCCAAAACGTATAAACTCTGCCATTTAAAGGCACACGAAAGAGGTAGTCTGAAGACACCTTAAACCAGTGTTTCCCAACCTTTTTTGTGCCATGCCCCACCTTAGCCACCTTTTTTGTACCATGCCCCACCTTAGCCATCTTTTTTGTGCAATGCCCCACCTTAGCCTTTCTAAAATTCTTATGCCCCCCCCCCTATGTAACATACATAATCTTTAATATTAAAAAATTGAATTGTTCACTTAAGAAACTAAATTTGGCACCGAAATCTAGCATTGCATTTAAATGGCCCGGAGCGAAAGGGTTAAATTCGTGTCATGTCCATTTTCGAATTGCCCCACGTTGGGAAACACGGCCTTAAACCATACAGAATCTTTATTTGATATTAATAGCCAACAATATTGGCGTAAAGGAAACAATTGTTGAAGACAGGATAAATATTTATGACTTGACATAATATTAGTTATACACTTCAACTTTAGTATCCTTTATTTAAAAATATAAAAGAAAAAATCTATATAAAATTGATTGGGATTTCTTTCTTTTCGTTTCTTAAAAAAAGAAATTGGATCAAGGAAACCACATAATGGCAATTATAGAATATTTTGCAAAATAATAAACGTTTGTATTTACCTAGTATTCAAAATTAAAAAGGAACATATTTACAGTTCGATTTTGAACATATTATAAACTAACTATATTATAACCACAAAAACGATTTGACCAATATTTTAATAATATGTTTTCAAACAAAAAAAAAAGAAAAGAAAAATGCCATGAAATTTTTCTAAAGAAAACCACAAAAGAAAATGTTTCCAACAAAAAAAGGAAGATATTTTAGATAATATTCTGAAAATATAAAATAACAGTAATTTAGATAAAAGAAAAGAACAAAAACGGGCTTCGGTAGTACTTCCACAACTTGAGTTGAGCGACTTTAAAGTACTTTTTTTCAACATATTTTATGCAAATATGTAATTTCAAAAAAAAAAGAAAAACTTATAATAAGGAACAACAAAACAAACGGATTCATAAACTCGTAATATATATAATATTTTGCAAATTTAATGATTATCAATATTTTTTGCCGAAAGCACGGAATTGTTTTTATATATAAACTTTAAATTTATATAATAATAAAAATAACTAACTTCTAAGTAGTTTGTTAAATTGTCGAAGAAAACGGAAAATCACGGAAGCAACGAACCAAAATCAATGTATTGAAAAAATAATAATTATGTATATTTAAATTTTCTATTATATTTTTATGATATCAATAATTTTTAGTTTCTTATAGTCTAATTTTTGTAAGTGTATAAATTCATTTCATCGATTGAATTGAAAATATCAATTTTTCGACGTCCAGTGAAACCGAATCCATGCTAATTTTTATGGGCAATTGATAAATGCATTAATAATTTTAAAATATCAATGATTTTATCAGAAAATTTAACTTGAAAAATGATATATAAGAAAGTTAAAAGGTTTTTACCATAAGATATATATTTAAAATCAGAGATAGGTAGGCTTATTATCAGTTCTTTTTTTGCAATTATTTTGTAGAATTTAGATTTATGTTATATTTAATTAAAATTAAATAAAATAGAGTACATAATTCTGACAGCGTAAGTACAGTAAACATTTTAGTTAATTTTGATTTAGCTAAAATAAATGTAAACCGGCTGATTTTTGGCAGCAAAGCTTAATGGATTAAATTCTCTAAGTAAGATTTTTATTCGTAGCGTTTGTCGATCTGGATATATACAAGTATATAGTAAAACATATAAAAGAGACTGTTCCTAATATCTTGAATTTTTAAACATGTACATACGAACCTCTTACAACTCAGTCTCTCTATTCAGCATAACTTAATAAACTTGGACAATCCTCCTCTAACACGAATTTTTCCATCCCATTGTTTCGGTTGAGTTTAACAATGAATTCCTCTTATAGTAAATCGTTCATATTTTAATAAATTATGAAAGAAAAAATTTAAAGCTAAAAGACATTAGGCCGCCAAGAAGTTCTACGATACATTTTTCTAGGTTTAACAATTTAAAAATATATATATGGCGATATATTTGCGCCTAGGCCGGATATCAGCAAATATATGTGCGCACGTTAAAAAGAAACAAACAAAAATAATTATAGTAATTTAAAACAATAATCAAAGATCAACAACATAAAATTATAAACCAATAAAAATTAATTTTCGAACATAAAAAATTGCTACTTTGTCCTTTTTCTTTGAAAATAAGAATTTATGAAATCAGATTTCATTGGGATTTCATAATTTAATTTTATTAAATATCTTTCGTAATTACACTAATTCTGTTTAAAACAAACAAATTTACGTTCAAAATGCGTTAATATTTTTCTTTTTAAAATAGTTTCAAGAATTTGAAGGATAGAACATTTCTATAACCTGTAATTTAAACAAATCATAATAATAAAAAAACAACAAAGGAAAATAACAATGTTGCACGGATATTAATCTCTCAAAATAAGGAAAAGAAGAAAAGGATCTAGGATCAAAAATAGCGTGATGATCAATGAAATTCTTTTTTTTTAATTCAAGTTTTTTTTAATGCGAAAATAATTGTGGCATTCATTTATATGTTGAGTTAAACATAAATCCTTAGTATCAGTTTAAAAGAAATACTTCAAATTCTATTATCAGAAAGTATCATCACCGGTCATTGCTCATCGCTAGCTTAAATTTAGCCTATAGCCAAATGTTTTGATTCCCTATACTAGAAAACTACTTATGGTTAACAAATCTATAGTTCAGTAAAAATAACTCTGAGAAAAAAACAACCGAAACTAAGAAAATGTCTTCATAAGTTTACTTGCTTTTCTTAAAATTTGCTTTAATTCACATATAACCTGATTCCTAGTAGCGTAAATCTACCCTGAATATTTTATTCAAATCAGTAATCATAAGTTTTTGAAGTACATCTGAAAGACTAAACAAACGACAAAACTTTATGTACCTAATTTTTACTTTATAACATCATTTCGCCTCGTACGATGTTGTTGAAAAACAATACCAAATCGAACTACGGAATACTCAACCTATACTTGCAAGTTTCGTTAAAATTAGATAACGTATTCTTCAGTTATCATATATCTCGTGATGGAGATGAATAAGCCGATATAACTTTCTCAAGCCTTCAGATCATTCTCCGAGGATTATTTCTGTTATAAATTTAGTGACAAAACTATTTATATACCGCAGGGCATACAAATCATATTACGAAAATTAGTACACGTTTTACATGCGGACACTTCTTTCTTGTGACTATTATTCTAAAAATACTTCTCATAAATTAGACCCAAAAAGTTATCAAAATGTCAAAGATATCCCAATGCGAAGTCCCGACAAAAACCGGTTCATATTGATTCTACAACTTGCCTTGGACAAATTGAATGTTCCAATATTCTTGTCCACACAAATTAGAAGAAATTGACATGGAGTTTCTCTCAGAAAATTTATTTGACGATTTACTTCGTACAAATTTTTGTAGTTATTTGAACATACAAATCGATACTTGTCGAATTTTATATTATTTAATTTTAATATAACGGATTTTATTGAATTTATGAGAAGAAAAAAAACACATTTATTTAGAAAATATTTTTAAAATAAACTCTAGACATTTTAAATACCGAAAATAAAATGAAAAGAACATTTCGTAACTTCCATCTTTGGTAAAGAATATTTTAATGTGAATTTAAGAACTGCAATGGGATAATAAAAAATCAAAAAAAAATTATTATTTAGTTTTTTTTTTTCGTTAATAAAATGAATCACCAAAGACAACTTAATTTCATCTCTTTAAAAATTCTTAATAAAGACATATTGATATAGCCAACGGAATGTTCTGTATGAGACGTGATTGGAATTTATTGAATATAATTGATTTTCAAATCAAAACCAGAAGTGAACACCTATGAGATTGAACTCTTATCACAAAACATATTTTGTATTTATATTAATTCTACAGACTGTACAACAATGAACATCTAATTCATATGATGTACCATCCCCGCATCTGAAATATTTCTTCTTCCAAAAACTTTTCTAAATTAAAATCACAGATTCAGATGACGAAATTTGTGTAATATTAATTTTCTGAAATAAGTTCAAGATGAGGAGGTTCAAAAATCGATAGTTTCTGAAATAATTCTAATTCCAAATGGAAGTTCTGACGATTCAATGTTTCCAAATAGTAAACAAGAGTTTAGAAAACCTGACTTTAAAAACTATTAGCGATCTCTAAACCACGGTAACTAACTATATTGATTCAGCAAGTTTAATATCAAATCTATCCTCTGAAAGTTCAATGTAAAAAGTGTATGTCTGCACCATAAAATCGTTGTTCATATTACAATTTAAGGAGAAATTTGATTCCAAATTTTCAGAAATTCTCAAACTAATGCTTGGAATTTCTTTAAAGCTTTAACATATCCTTTGGTTTTCGAAACGTTTTTTCTTTAGAATACATTTCTATTTTTAAATATTGTTTTTTTTTTTTCTAAAATGCCTCTTGTTATATATAAAATGTTGTTAACAACCTGAAATAGACTTAATTTGCACAAAGAGCTAGAAACCAATCTAATCAAAATCTTTATCAGTAAAAATCTTGTCATTTTTCGGATCCTGGTTTAACGAGATCACACTTTACGCTTCTATTTCTAGGAACTTTCTTCAAAACTGCAGGGTTTTGTCTTTGATTGATCACGTTACTTCGTCTTTTAATAATATAGACTGTTCCCAATTTGCTAATTTTAAAAACATCCTGAAGAAGTCTATTAAAATACAAAATTTAAACAGGTTTCAAAATACCTCCAATATTTGATATTTGTGAGTTTCTCATCAATACCGAAGACAACTAAAAAAAATGATGTCCAAAATCAAGTCAAATTTGAAACGTTATCTTTAATTTCAATCACAAACGAAAATTCATCACTTACCAAAAATCGTCCTCACTATTAATTACTATACGATCTTTTCAATCACGTGCCGCGTGTGTTGATTTTCCAAATCAAAACTCGTCTTCCCAGATTTATCGATTATTTTATTGGTTTAAAATTAAAAAAAAAAAAAAAATATTAAAGAAATATTAAGGAATAATTAAAATTATTGAATTTCTTCAAAAATTCATTTTATATTTTGAAAGAAAATATTTTTGTATCTGCAAGAATTTTAAAATATCAAATAAAACATTTTCTCTTCATAAGAAATTCCATATTTTTAATATTTTCGCAAATAAATTCCAATTCAATTAATAAACTAATTAATATTCGTTATTCGATCAAATTTATCTTGAAGGAATTCCTTTTGAGTTGCCCAAAAAAAAGAAAGAAACCAGCAAATATTGCACGTTTGAAATCCCCGAATCCGATTTCACAATAACTAAAAACGTGAAAAACACTTTTCTTTTTAGACAAAAATTATTATTATAATATTTTTAGTCTCATGTATTAAAAATTCATAATTAATAATTTTACTGGGACTTTTAAAAACTGGTTACATGTTTTGATACATTTTTTGTGCAAATGGTTACCGTCGTTGCTTACCGAAGCAATTTGAAAAGAATTTGTTAGAGTTCCATTCTTCTTCAAAAGTTGATGATGGCCAACAAATTTGCTTTATTTGAAATACTTTTTATTTCCTATCGTAGAATATATCAGTACGTTATATATCTGGCACTGGATTTAGAACACATAGAAATAATAATCGAAGAACGGTCTCAATGGCAATAACATGTGTACAGAATTTAAAGGTTTTTCAATTTCTCTACGTCTGTATATTTACTTTAAAATTTGCACGTCATTTCTTAACTCGATTTGGTATGGTATTTAAGCAAAATCGAAAGAGTGAAGAAATATGGTATATCATGACCATAAAATTTCGTCCTTTTTAGATTACCAAATTTTATTTAAAAACGACTCAATGGATGTGAATGCAATTTTCATAATAACTTTAGACGAATCAAAAAATTCAAAATTATGCATTGCGTATCCCTGCCATTTTGAAATTTCTACCGTGACGTATTAGGAGCCTTGTTCTCAGTCATGATTCATGATTCATGGTTGTCATAGTTTTTTTTATTTAGTCAGACCTCTTTTATACGTTATATTAGGAATCTCAAGCAAAACATTTGGCATATATAAGATTTAATGATGCTTTATATCATAGACAGTCGGACAGGAGTAGTTAAGAAATACATATGGATATCAAATGTGCCGCTTGAGAGCAAACATATTTCTGTAAACCGAATTTTCCAGATAATAAGAATTATATATATAAATAGGCCAACACAAAAATTTACCTCCCTTTTATTCGTATTCTAACAAAAGATGTGGCTTAATATATATATCAATGGAAAGCTATTGTTGAGGAGAAATGTTTAAACACAAAAAGTATGTTGATATATGGTCGTTGAGCCAGGTTGAACAGGTGAAAGTTTCCCATATATTTATATGGGAACAACAACAAAATATATGGCACACAGACCGACCTGTTGTGTGCTATACGAATTTGTGTATTGAGGGAATGGAAAGAACTGAAATCTTTTAGAAGATTTTTGATTCAGAATTATATAGAAAACAGCTGTTTATTTTTCTGGATCAAATTCAAGAAAACAATTGAAAAAAGCATTGATGTTTGGATTTGTAAATAAATATGTGTGAGAATAAGAATATTATATTGAAATTCACAAGTTTAACTTTCAATTATTGCAATCGATATTTTAATTTTAATTTTATTAGGTCGAATTTCAACCAATAGGCAATACTAGTATTATTAAACATACAGGAAAAAAACATTTCTAGTTTTAAATTTGCATTTATCTGGAATTTATCCGGATATTTCGAACAAATATTGTATATAATACTAAATTTTTCCGGTTATTAGATGTTACCGAATAAAAGCTGTCCGGATAAACGATGTTCGAATGTATTTTATTTAATCTAATATAAGTGACAAAGGATAAATTGTTTTAAAATAGTCATGATTTAATTCATCCTTGAAATATACATCGGGACACTGGTGACGTATATGCGTTGAAAAGACCAATTTAAAAAACTTTTAAATTAAAATAAAATCTTGATATTTAGTTTCAATTTTAGGGGGTTTTTTTACTCCAAACTAGTCCCATTTCTACAACAGGATATTATCGGCTATAGCCCAATTTTTCTACCAGGTATGATTTCTTTTTTCTTGATTCCAAATACCACGTTAAAATTGAAAGTGGTTTTTAAAAATAAACTCTATGCCATAATATACTCGTAATTGTCTTTTGTTGTGAATATAATTTCTTCGTTTTACAACTGTTACACATGGAAACAAGGCATTCAACATAATGTAAGCATTCGTAATTTTCTATAATAATTTCTTTCATTCTGCACGCAATGTATTGTGTTAGTACAACAAAACATAAGGAAAATTCGGTAGCGCGCTTTATTGTTATTATTATTTAAAAAGAAAAAACACTAATCAAGCTGCTTTTAATGAATATTATTTTAAGACAATTCGATCACGATGCTTTTATTTAATTTCTCATTTCAACGAAAATCAGAAAGAACATCTGATCTTTAAGTTTTCATACTTTTAAAATAATTGAAAAACATATGTTTTACATAAAATCATTTTATTTACGAATATTTGTAATTCATTGTTTTTTTTAAGCATCAATTTAATTGCAATTATTATACGAATTTTGGAGCAAGCAAAATTCCAGACAAAATTTTTGATCTTCTGAAACTTTAACTTGCCTGTTCATAATTAAATTTTTACTTTCTTATTTTGCAAAAAAAAAAAATCGACATACGGCTTTTTACCGGAATACAAATTCATACCACCTACGTGCTCATTATTCCAGTATTCAAAGTTTTGAAATGAAAAGGATATGCAAAAGATTTATTTGATGCTCTATATTGAAATCTAATACTATATAAATAGCTCTATTAGTTAGGACCAGACTGGCAAAGAATGTGTGATCAAGCCCAGCTTAGGCCAAATATGTTTTGTTTCAATTTCTCGATAATATAATTTCAAAATACCTTTTGTAAATATTGCCGAGGGACTTCTAATATAATATCTTTAGCTTTAGTCTGTTCCAGAGTATAGAGTTTAAATAGTCTGTCTTATTACAGACATACATGCATTTTTTGAGCTAAAATATACAAAGTCCTATATTTATAATTAACAAAAAAAAAATTCCTCGCCATGCTAGTTCCGGGAAAATTAGGACTAATATCACATCCACAAATACAATATTAATTCTATCCAATAAAAATAAAAATTAATCATATCCTTTTTTTTTGTTAGTTTCATTAATCATTTTCCTTGATAAAGATCGTGTTGACAAAAATTTCAGTAACTATTCAGAAAAGAATTATAATAAAAGAAATAAAATTATTAATAATTAATCAACATTTTTTAATGATAAACTTATCCTGGAAATTGCCAATATCTGCCATAATCAGCTTGAAGTCTTTATCTTCAGAAGGCATTGACTTGACTCGTGAGAAAAGCCTTAAATAAGGAATAAGCGTTTGTTACAAATATAGTCTTTTGGGAATTTTTAGTATTTATTTAGAAACAGAAATTTCAGTTGAACAAACTTATTCTAAGTTAAACTATTTTAATTCCGTGCATTACTGATATACCTGTCGTTTTAATGGCCTGGAAAATATAAAATGTTTATGAGTTATACTATTTTCTAAATATTGAATTGGTCAAGAAGTCGTTACATTTTTTTTCTGTGTAAATGAAAGGCGAATTTTTTATGAGATCTTCACAATATATTGTCCATTTTAGTCGATGTTCTTTTGCTATTTCCCTAGGAGAGCCATTGTCAATAATAATAACATATAATATGTTATCGCAATAATAGTAGTTCAATTCAATTTTCTTTGCCGCAAGAGTCTTCGATAGTATATAAAATATGCAAAACTATACTTTTTATACTCTCGGTCTAATACTTGTAGTGCATTTATACATAATGCCTAGGTATTCTATAAAATACCGGATTATATAGTACACATTACCACTAACAGATTCGAAATCAAGCTCTCTCAATTTGTAGCGATTGACCAAACATTTATGTAGTCTAGCGATACAAGAATACTTTTGCGATTCACCAATTTTCAACGCTTCTGTTATATTGTATTAAGATTCTAACCCAATAATTTATATATATATTTTCAAAAATTATCTCACAATTAAATATTTCATCGTTTCAACGCAAATACTACAAATTCAATATTCATGAAATTTAATCCATAAAAATTAATTTTTCAATTCGCTAATTTAATTTATTGAGAAAAAAAAACTAATAAAGAATCAATATGTTGATATTGATAATGATAGCCCAAATTATTTCCTTAAAAAAAGGGTAGTAAATGAAGTGTGTCGTGGCGCTGATCATGATAAATATATGCCCTATCTGTTTGCTAACAAATAAGAAGCGTTAACATAACGAAAAATATACATACTATATATATATTTTTTTTTATATTAATATTTAATAGAATTGCAGTGATCGATGACTTCTAAATAACTGTACATGATCCTTTATAGATCGTTTTTTTTTTAATAATATAAACGTGTTACCTTAAATATTCCGAAGCAATATTGTCCTTATACTAAAGGTATTTCAATTCAACCCCTGACAAATATTTTTTGTTCAAGCATAACGATATAATCTAACGACTATATGACTCCTTCGTATCCCATATGGTACCTCGATACAGAACATATCATTCATAGAAGATGCACCAAAAAAAAAAAAAAATCATTAGTGGTTGGTGTTTGATCATCATTCCACTGTATATTGGTCACGAGCCTTGTTTTTGGTTGACTGCTGACCCTTACCCTTAATAGAATGTGCTTTCGTATTTTAAGGACCCTACGTTTTTTTACGTTATTTGAGCTCTAATTATATGATCGTAGATCAAAATTGAAGACTTGTGACTACGAAAAAAAGAAAACGAGGGAAATTTTAAAATAATTAACCAGTTTAACATTTAAATAATGTTTTTGTGAATATTTTTGAATAAACAATTCTTTCTTTTTTTTTGTACAAATGTAATTCTTTATATCGAATGAATGAAGGAGAATTATCCTTATTTTCAAGAATGTCGACAGTAAATATATGCCAATTTTGAATTCTCTTAATTTCTCCCCTTTTGCAGTCGACGAGTAGTTTTGTAGTCCGGCTGCTTGCCATCCAGACCGTTATTCTTTTTATCGCTATAATATTCTTAGATTTTTTATAACAACAGAATTGTTTCGAAATCGCTTGTAGTGCTTTTTTTTCTCTCTTCACCATTATTCATGGTTTTATCCATGGCAATCTATATATATTTTTTAAGGTATTCTAGTTAATTTATTCTATATTTATTCGTATAAAAAAAGAAACCTATAATCACTCTTTGAGTCTTATATTTTGTGTATTAGAAAATATTTGTCCTTTAATCATGTATTCCATTTCGACAATAAGTTATTTAAGAAATTCTTGAAAAAGTTAATTTAATGTAACTGATTATAATCCTTTTATCATTTATTCTAAAATATTTATTAAAAACGTCGACAGTTTAGTGGTAAGGCACTGATCTCCACTTCAATTTGATCCTCACGACTAGTGTCGGTAAAGATCCATTTAACTTTCGCTAGAAGAAACTATAAATAGCACTAGCGATCAATTATCAAATAATGATTAATGTATCAAAGTTAATTAAGCCGCGATTACCCAATGGCTCGTCGTTAGCAAGGGACCCTATAATTTCAAAGATTTTTCGTGAGTTATGCGAATTACAGTCATTGAAATTATGTGGAGAAACTATTATGGACGAAAAATAATTAAGGACATAAGCGCCTCATACTAGAATTGATATTTTGCAAATATTCTATAGTATCAAATCTTTAAATTAAGGCGATTTATTGGGAAGAATTCTTTTTGAAGTTTTTACTTCATATTCCCATTTATTTGAGTTTTAATTGAATATTTAAAGTACGCATCTTTTGAAACCTTTATAAAGATTAGATATCTTATTTTTTCATACCTTCTTGGAACTAGCCAAAATATGGTCTAATGTAAATGTAAAACTAAGCCACTTTCAAAGTTCATATCTCGGGTAATTTATCATCTAGCTGCTGAAACTAACTGGCTTGTAACTAATTAGTTTGACAAAATAAAATTTAATTTATAGAGTGAAAAATTTGGCAAAAATGTTCATTCTATGGAGAATTTATTTACTGATTAAATAAAAGTTAAAGGTTGAAAGTTAAATAATTCAAATAATATTGTATAATAATTAATTAGGCATTTAAATACAAAAATAAGTTTTACCAAAAGTTTATATCACTTATACATATGTACTCGGTGTGCACAGTACATTTTCGTACTGATAAGTGTAGATTGAATTAATTTATTCAATTCCATTTTTAAAAGAAAAATTACAAGAAATGACGAAGAAAATAAAAAAACTGGACTGGCACGTGTCCCAATCTTGATCTAATTGACCGTCACAAGAAAAAAGAAAGCAACACCTTGCGGCAGGTCTGGCACGCGAATACCCTAAGGAAGTATGTTTTTTTTTCCTTTCCCCTTTTTCATTCATCTTCACTTTTGTTTTGTATTAAAATGGGAATTAATTATTTATATAAATTTTTTTAAATATTATATCATAATTTTCAACAAAATACAATTGGACTAATTATAAAACACAAATTAACTTCTTTTATATAATATTAAATTTATTTATATCCTTCAATCTTTGGTCGTCCATAATTTATTATATATAACAAGTGACTAGGGCATTTACATTTTTTCCAATAAAGTAAAATTATTTTAAAATTGTTTTGTTGCATCAAAAAGTGTATAAGTGGTTTCGTCAGTTCCTTTTTCAAGTAAATCACAAAGTGCTAAGATATATGTTTGTGCCATTTGTAATGTTTCAAATTTCGATAATTTATGATCAGCCTCCAATGTTGGTACAACTTCTCGAAGTTTATCGAATGCCTCATTTAAACCATTCATTCGTCTTCGTTCACGTGCATTTGCAGCTAAACGTCTTTTTCGTAGTGTATTCGGACTTGGCGGTGATAATTTCATTTCAGATTTTGATTTAATAGATTTTGAATGTCGTTTACGACATTTTCCACGATTTGTAGTCATTTTTGTAGACTTATTTTGTACAGAAGTTACATCATCATTATATATTCGTATTGTATCCAAATTATTTGAATGCCATTCATTCATATATCCACATGGTACTGTCGAATAGATTGTATTCAAATGAATTGGATATGTTGGACTACTATTGGAAAATAATGAATTATCTTCAGCTGATGAATATGATTTAAATGAAAAATCCGGTATAGATCCGGTTGGAACATAACCATGTAAAGATGTTATATCCATTTCTAATCATAAAATGTTACACTATACTTATTTTATAATAACTATTTTGTATGTATTTAAAAAAAAATAAAATAAAAAACCAGCACTTAAGACAATGTATTTACAACAAGTCTTTTTTTTTTTGGATATTATTATGTTTAATGATCAAACACTCGAAATGAACTGTTTCCTAGTCCACCGATGGTCAAAGATCAACATTTTTATGCAAGGCATCATAAAAAAACAGAAATACAAAACTTATACAGACAGTTTATGCTGCTCCCTAACTCGTCCTGGTAACACAAAATGTAGATCAAAGAAGGGATAAGGAAGAAGGTAAATACAGGGAATATTTTCGGGTTGATATACATTTTTACACAACATATATACGCACAACATATGTTCATTGTGATCGAGGCTATGTAATATATTTTAAAAGATCATCTGGTGTTCGTTTTTCTTCTTTTCAATTTTTTTTTTTTTTTTCAATAATATACTAACGTTAATTTATTATAACGGGAATCAGAAAATTCTTTAGGCTCGTGCTAGATTTTAGATTATCCATTATATCTCTGCTATTGTGTTTGATATGTTGATCATTTAGCATAACCCAGGGAGCACCACGTGGAGGCGATCAACATTACTCCCCGATCTCTAAATGTCAATAAACACAGCTCTTTCTCCTTGGTTTTTTGGGAAATTCAAAAGAATTGCCAAGAAAAATTAATCCTAGGATAAAAAAAAAAAAAAAACTATTTAAAATAAAATAAAGAAAATAAAAAAAATAATTAAAAAATATAATAAAATGTGTTTCAATTAAATTTGAAATAAAACAAATTCTTTTATTTTTTTTTTTTGTTTGTTTTGAATACAAAATGTTTTATGTGTTTCAACAAAATTAATTTTACATTAATTATTAATTAATTATTTATCTATTATTGAGTTGAAAAAACCGAAATTACTAAATATCCTAAACCACTAAATATAAAATATAAATAATACTTTTAATATCACAGATCAAAACAAGAGTATTCGAAGAAGTAGGTCCTCCACACCAAAACTTGCCTATTAGCAAATATAGAGTAGGCGGAAATTTTAATATGGAGCACTTCGCTTAGAAGATATATACTTAAAAGTCCATTAAATAAATAAAAATTTCTGTGCTAAATACGCATTTTGTTCACAAATATTGTAGAGAAACGAATTGGGAAGATCATAAAATTCTCCAAAAAAAAAAAAATACAATTTCCAAAATCTGCGCCCCAAAAAAGGGAATGAAGAAATCAGTAGTGGAAGAATCGTATTATTCGATTTACTTCGATTTAGATCGATTTCACTCTAGAAAAATGAAAATTATGGTTCATATTTTCAATAAATCATATTTTTTTTTCCTTCGTTATTAAATACAATGATTTCGAAAAATTCTGAAAAATTGAAATTTATCGGAAAAAACTGAAATACGACAAAATGTGTACACAAAAAAAAAGAAAATGATATAATTAAGGAAAATCTAATGAATCAGATAGAAAGATTTATACAAAATGATAAAAAAGAAATTGAAATTAAAGAAAAAGAAAATTATATTAAAAAAAAAAAAGATTTTCGATTTTATCATAAATAACATTTGTTGTTAAATCAATATTGGAAAATTTCTGGATCACACATAAATCATTCGGCGGAAAATGAAATTGTTGAAACAATCCAAATATAAGAAAAAAAAGAAAAAGATTATGAAATTTCCATACAGAAGGCAAAAAGGAGTGAGATTTTCCGTTAAAAAGAAAATTATTTAAGGGTGATGAGAACTGGATTGGAATCGTGTAACTTGAATTCGATCAAACCGTATCGAAAAAACAAAGGAATTGCAATATATTTTCGATACGATTTACTATCAATCGAATTACACGATTCCACAACAAAAATACCTTCATTAAAAATGAGAGAATTTGATAAAAAAAAAGGGCGGCAAATCAGGGGAAATATACAATATTTTCCTTTTTAGTTTTATTTAATGTACTCATTCTACAAATATTTTTTTTTCTTTTTTTTTTTTTTTAGTAAATTAAGCCAAAAACATATAAAATTTTTATTTGCTTTTGTTTTAACTTAATTAATAACAATTAACTCATTTATTATAGTTTTTTTTTAATATAAATGTTATGATATCGAAAAGAAAATAAAAAATAATACTCCAAAAGATCTTTGAGAAAAAAAAAATCTACACCACTGTTATTTCTGTGTTACCCCACGACACCATTGGACTTAAGGTTTAAGCAGAATGACGAATCCACGACGGATTTACGACGCATTAAAATTTTAAATATATACGTTTTCAATTAGACTACACAAATCGCGACGAATCCACGACGGACTATTTTTAATATAATCTGAAAACCAAAACTGTGGAATCCGTTGTAGATACGTCATTCTGTTTCCACTATTATTTCAAGACATATTTTCAGTCGGACTGAAAAAAAAGTCCAAATTTTAGAGAAGACTTGTTTTCAGTCCGACTGAAAATAAATCTTGAAATAAATCGTGTGGAGTCGTGTATTTAAAAAAAAAAAAAAAATTTTAAGCAGCATAAAACTTTCAGTCAAAATTTAAAAATACTGCTTTTTATTTATTTTTTTTTGACGACACATTTATCTATTTGACTTTAAATTACCTAAAAAGAAAAAAATTAAAAACCTTCTTAATAAAAATTTAATACTAATGAGAACAAAAATTTCATCTAAACCCTAGAAGAAAAAAAACAGGAAAAATTCTGCAAAGATGATTAAATATTTCTGTTAGGTAATTTTCTTCTTTTTTTTTTATTATTAATTTTGTTAAAAATTAAAAAAAAAAAAAATTGAAACACATAAAACTTAAACATAATTATATCAATGTGATTTAATTACAAATTAATAATATTTCCTTTTTAAATAGTTTTATTTACTAAAAAGCCATGTCTTATTGGTTAAAAAATAATGACGATTTTGTTTTATTTCAATTTCAATGATAGGTCATTAGAGTGTAATGTTTTTTTTTTTCTTTATCTAAATCAATTCAAATTCAAAAATTTTCTTATAATTTATTACTTAACAAAGATTTTATAAACCAAAAAAAAAAAAAATATTTTCTTTTTTGAACTATGTGCAGTTTTTCATCTCAAAATTACGTTCAGACACACAATTTTTGTACAAATATTATGATTTGATTTTTTTTATTACTTATAATTATTATTTTTTTTTTTTTGAGAGAATTCTTACAACTACAAATAAACTTTAAACTTGGTCAAAGTTTAATTACTAACAGTTTATTGCCAGGCTGAATTGCCACGAAAATTTCCACGATGCGGACCACCTCTACCACCTCCGCGTCCTCTATTATTATAGTAGCCTCCTCCTCTAGAACGATTTGATCCACGATAATTTATTTTCATTCTTGGTGATGACATAAATCCTCCTCTAGAAAATTGTTGATTATTTGGCATTCGAAATTGTGGACCACCTAACATTCTAGGTGATTTCCACATATTAGATAAATCATTATGATTGCCATTATTTGCCATATTCGGACGAACTAATTGTAAGTTATCCCATGGACTATTTGCATAATCTGGTGTTTGAAGTAAAGGCTGTTTAAAACCTGATTGTAGATTACCAGGTAAGCCACTATTAAATTCATCACTATCTCCTGTATCTGATTGTTGTAGTAAATCCTCTAAAGAATTACAAAATAATGAAAGAAGAAAAAATCAAGTTAAGATATGCTAAAAAAAAAATGTACAGAAAGAATACATTAAACTTTTATTTATAAAGAAAAAAGGGAAAATTTTCGATTTGCGAAATTGCATGCATGAGTTTTTTAGACCTAATGATTATTTTTTTATAAATTTATTATTATTTTATTATCAAACCTCTTGAATAATCTTCCAAATCTTCGTCAGACATTTCCATATCAATACTTTCAACATTGTCATTTCCATTATTTCCTTTTAAACCAGCTTTACCTAGAATAACAATAAAAAAAAATCATTTTATATTAAATTGATTATTTGTTAAACGAAATGTATCTTTCAAAGGAATTAGTCCACTGATCTTACCTTTGACTTGATCTAACTTTACAAAATTTGGAGGCGGCATTGATGTATCAAAAACCTGAAAAAATTTTATTTGACAAACAAATTTCAATATTTAATAAGTACTAATTGCATACTGCACTCGGAGATGATAAGAATTTATTCATTTGCGGAAACATTGGAGGTTCTAAAAGCGGGTTCGATGGAGCTTGTAAAGAATTTGATTCATTTAATTCATCTGATGAAATAGATGTACGATAATCAATATCTAAACTATCAGCTTTCTCATTTAGGGAATGGGGGAATGATGATACCGAATTAGAGCGAAAATCCTATTAATGATAATAATTTTAAGTAAATCAAACAAATTAAAACGAATTAGTAATAAATTTTAAATACTTTATCTTCAGGAGACCAACAATCTGTTGATATTTTCGAATGTATTTCTGAAGGTTTCGGGCCTGGCGATCCAGTTAATGAAATTAAATTTCTATGATCGATATCAACACATCTTCCTTTCTCTAAAATAATAATTTCAATTGTTATTTTTTATATACTTTTTTAATATAATCAAAGATATAACCTTTTCCCATGGACAATGTAAACGGTGTTGTTGCAGATAAATGCAATGGTCGATGGTCAACATCTTGAACAGATTCCAACATATCTTCATTTGTTCCGTCAACATATTCGATAATATTTGTGTTTAAACCTTCACGTTCAAAATGTGGTGGAGAAACAGGAGTATCTAACATATGAGAAAATGAATTAGACGGATCTGATGAACTCCATGGCATATCCATATCCCAAGAAGAATTAAAATCATCATTCTGTGAACCCAAAGAGGGAGGCATTGGGGGTGGTGGCATTAAAGGAATGTTTTCATCATAATTGCTATTTGATGCATTCGGCATGTATCTGGTATCATTTGTATAAGCCGCATTCATAGGATTATATGTTTCATAATTTGATGATTGATTTGAATACACATCAGTCGATGAAGTTGCAATCGGATAATTTGAAACTGGTGGTACAGGGAGTGGCATCCTTGATGGTGTATATTGACTATCAGTTGGTTTAAAATAATCGTTAAGCTCAAAACTACTATTTGATTTTTCATCTGTTCGACTATTTATAACTTGTATTGGTTGGGCTAAAAAATATAAAACAAAATATTTTAAATCAGAATTCAAATAATCCAAGCGATCGAATCATTCAATCAATAACATATATGTACTTACTGCCTTGAGAACTACTATCATATGAACTGGGACTATCTCTTTTAAAATCATTTATATCGAATGGTAAATTTCCATCCATATAACTAACATAACCATTTGAAGAGTTTTTGAAAAAATTCTAAAATAACAAGTAAAATATTCTAATTTAAAAAACGTTTTCTAAAAAAATATATAATTTTACAGTAGGAAAATTGATTTGATCATCTGGTAGTACAATATCTGCATCTTGTTCTGGTGAAGGTGCATTTATATCTGGGGATGGTATTGGGCTGGGTAGTTTCGGTGTTATTTCGTCCAATTTTCTTTTCATCACTTTTATTCGATTACCAAAATTTTTGTAAGCCTTAAAAAAATTATATTTTTTTTACCATAATTTCTACAAAAATTGGAAGAAAAAATAAACCATTTACTTACATTCACAACAACTTTGACTTCACCTCTTTGATTTTGATAAAATGTTTCTGCTTGTTGAACATTTGTGATTAATGATTTTCTTGATTTAATTTCAGATTTTAAACTTTTCACATATATTTCAAGAGCAGCTACAAAATTATCTATTTCTTTTTCTACATCTTCCGAATGACTTTTATCTATAATAGAATAATGTTATTGAAACACAAGAACCCGAATATAAATTAAAAACCATTACCTTTCATTGACTGTTTTATAGATTCTGTATCACAATTTGGTACTTTGGGTAATTTTTTAAAATTTCTATCAGTTTTCTTCTCTAAACCAACACAGTCTCTTATATTTGATACTAAAGTTGAATTCTAAAAGATGAATCCAATGAATTTTATTTAAATTAAAATAAAATTATATATTATTTTACCTGAAATTCATCTGGATCATTACTGGGTGGTGGTTGTGATTTTTTTGCCGGATTCATACTCAGTAATCCATTTAAATCACTTAAATATTCTTCAGAATAGATTTCACGTTGTTCCCATATTTTAAAAATCCTAAAAATTTTCGTTCGTACTTTCTCATCTCGGACCATTGTGGTGGCTTTTTGTAATGCAGTTCCCCAACTCTCGACAAATTCATAATTTTTCCTTTTACTATACTGTATAACATCATTTGCCAAATAAAAAAGTGTAAGTCTAAGTTCAACACGTACTAAAAAAAAAAATTTAAATCAAATTTCCTTTTTTACGCATATTTTGATGCAAAAAAAAAAAAATAAACAAACCTTGTTTCAAAACAGTCAACCAACTATTAACAATCTTCTTGTGATGTGCTCTTTGACTTAGACACCATGCAGACATTTGTTGTATACAATCTTGGGTATCTTTTAAATTGGTCAAACGCTGTTCGAAAAGTTCAACATCAAATTCATTTGTCACAGACATTTTGTTATGGATCTTTTTTTTTTAATTCAACTCGTACATAAAATCATAATGGAGTCTCGCACTTGTAAAATGTATGAACTAAACTTGATCTTTTCTTTTTGAATTCATATTTTATAAATTACATTCGATTTATTTTCTTTATTATTAGTAAATATTGTAAATAAATAAGTCTATAATATAAATATGTTTTAAGAAATTTTTTTAAATTATTTTATTTTAATGTTTTTGAGAAAACCACACAAACGCGGCAAAATTTTGACATCCCGAAAAAAAAGTAAATTTGTTTTTATAGATCACGTATACCGTAATATTGTCTTTTTGTTTGTTAAAACTAATTCCACATATCAAATTCTTAAATAACTTTTCAAAAATTTAACTTATTGTTTATAAATTTTAAACTTTATTTAGAAAATCTTTTCACAAGCATAAATCTTGATGTGCAAAAACATTTACCATCGCCATTTTTTTTAAGCTTTTCGAGTATCGAAATGAAAAACAAAAACAATTTTCGATTTTGGACTAAAATGCAGAAATAAATTTTGGATACGGCTTTTTGCCAGCACATAATTTCTTAAATTATCATATTTTTTCATATTATCCAATTTTAATATGTAAATTACGTTATTAATAAAATATGCTATTAACAGTTCGAAAAATATATACAATACTAATTTTGTAAATAGAAAAATTCACATACGTTATAAAATATAACTTTGAATTCATTTTATATTAAGATCCATCTATTGGTAAATAATTTAACTACCACTGGAACTAAATTTTGTTGGGTGGAAATTTAAACGAAATTCAGAAACAGTTCAAATAGGCCTGAGTTCAACTCTGCGTTTTTAAATTTAAATTAAAGAACTTTGGGAAATCATTTGAATTTTAATACTTCAAAATACTCGTCTCTATTTTTCTTATGAATTGAATTTTTTTTTTCAATGTAACTAACTAAAATTTGAAGTAATAAAAATAAAATATGTATGTGATACAGAAAATCATCAGTTGACTTTCTTATACACAATTTAACGAATTTAAATTTTGCATAAAATATGAAGATTACTATAAACCCGTTGGAAAAAAATTAAATGAAATTGAATGTACCTCATTTTGTAGTCATAAATCGCAAACATCTAGTTTAGCATTCGACTTTAATAGTAAAATCACAAACGCATAATATTCTATTATTATATAAATATTAATTACTAGCGGCTCGTCCCGGCTTCGCACGGGTAAACATTTATTTTTTAAACATTTTGGGATAAACGTAGAGTAAATGTATCTTTTTGCAGGACTTTATTTACATTTTTGTACATTTTTATTTTATGGCTTAAGTAATTTAATTTTGTAGATATTTACTTTTTTACATTTTTTTAAACATTTTGAGATAAACGCCAAACAAAGACTTCAATCTTTAAGCTCATTTTCATTGAAGTCGAAATAGCAACATAACATTTTTTTGTTTATATTTTTTACAATGTTTCGAAGAATGGAAAATCTTAGGTCGGAGAGAGGGTTGTGGAAATTTACGGCGATAGAGAGAGGGGTAGTCTGGGGTCCCACTGGCGTGTCCGTTGAGGGTCCGAGCGCCTGGCGCCAGTCTGGAGACTATAGAGGCCCTACAATGGATCAATAGAACCCCAGCGATCGCTAATGACACTGAATATCGGGTGATTGAAAGCGATAGTCGTAAAATCTCAATTAGGGTCTTTGTACATGAAGTTAGACTACAGAGAATATTAGACGCGACAGACATGAATGTGAGGATTTTTGGATACAGATGTATGCGGAATTACATTATTTAAGTTTTAGTACGGCTTCCTAATTTTGTTTTTCTAGTAATAAATTTAGCCTATGTTACTCAGGGATAATGTAGCATTCTAATGGTGAAATAACTTTTGAAATCGGTCCAGTAGTTTTTGAGTTTATTCGTTACAAACAAAAATACAAATCTTTCCTCTTTATAATATTCGGTTAGATTATAATTATAAATATATAAACTAACGAATATGTACAGAATTTTGTACGCATATTTCAAGAACTGATAAGAAAATCAAAAGTGAGATTACCACAAATGTAATTTATAGATCCCAAATCTTGTTTATTAAAAACCAACCAAACTTAACAGTATTTCCTTAAAAACTTCAAAAATTAATTTTATTATTGAATAATACTAATTTCATTTCGTATTTTTTTAAGATTTTTACAAAAGAAAAAAATATCTAATAGTAAAATGTAAATTTTTAATAATCAAACATTTCTGAACGATGAAGCTTTTGCATATCATATATATTTTTTTTTAATTATGAAATTCTCACGAGAATACATTGATATATAATCTCTTATCAGTCATACTTAATTTATAAATTCTAAAAAGAAAAAATCTTGAAGAAAATAAATATGATTAAGTTAAGTTACTATTTAGTTTTGTTTCTTTCGTAAATCAAATAACATCAAAAAAATCACGTGAAGATAATTTTATCTTAATTACGTTATTTAAATTAAATTACTACAAATACGAAGAAAAAAGTATTTCGTTTTAAATCTATTTTATAAGGAAGAATTCATTTAAGTTTATATTAATCAGCAAAGAAAGAAAGAAAAATCATTTAAAACGAATTAAATATATGATGCAAAGATCTATTTCATTACCAGTTAAGCCTGGTAATGACGGTAATGACAGAGATGGACTTTTGTAATTTTCGCTAGGATTGATTAATTAATTAATTTTTTTTAGTCGACACGCCCCAATTAGAAAGATCAGAGGAACGAGAAGAACTTTATCATGATGATTCTGGGGAACATAAATTTTATTTGGATACATCAGCATCAAATTTTGATAGAGATTCAAAAATTTCCGATTGCAAAACGTAAGTAATTTTCCTTAATTTAATGTAAAGAAATTTCGTTGTTCTCGTATCACGCGCATTTTTTTTACTGTACAATTCCTGAAATTAAAACATGTTTCAAAGGACATTTATTTTAAAGTTATAAAAACCAGTTTGCCCTTATATCTATTTAGTAAAACCCCTTTTCTAATACTTTTTTCTAAAAACTCTTGTAAGATAATGCGAACTTTTACAATCTAATTGATTTTTGGAAAGCCGTCTTTAGTCGAAAATCTCTAATAGAGTGATTCTCAACCACTGTGCCGCGGCACTTTTGTATGCCGCCAAATTTATCCTAACTTATTTTATTGTTAGCGTAACAACTTTTTGGGCAACCATTTCTTCGGGAATTTGGAGATGCTTCAGGCGACTGACATGAGAAGTCTAATGAAGTTTTGTAGGAAAATTAAATGCTTTGAAGAAGAATATGTCTCCCAATAGGGTAACTCTTGGCCCATTGTGATGGGCCCATAAGGTGCCTGGTGTTGTTCGTAGTACCCCTACTCTACCTATTGTTAGCGTCAAATTTTTTGAAATTGTTAAATGTGTACCGCAACAAAAAAATGGTTGAGAATCACTGGCCTAATATCATTCTCACGATTTTTGATATACTAAAATATTAGGTTTCTTAAAAAAGTATACGTAGAGGCAGAGGCAGAACAGGCCGCTAGCTAACATCAATAATAGACGCCTCTTTTATTATATTTTAAAATGTTATCAATTCAAAATAACTTTAGTCTACTATATGTGCTCTAATATCAAAGATATTTGGAGACCATTTAACATTTTTAATTGTAAATATTAATTAGTTTAAAAAATATTAAAATTAATAATACTCTTGACTATACAGAGATGATGATTACCAGTGCGAAGATAATTTTTCCGAAGACATGGCTGAAATAGAATCACGTAATATTGGTAAAAAAAATAATAATTCTCGAATATATATAAAAAAAATAACTTGGATTAAATACTTTCAGAATATCTTGGTAATAAAACTGATTTAATAAAACGTCGAAAAACTTATTATGATGAAATTTCGAAACCATATTCGTATCGTGTTATTGGAAAATTTGGTCAGCAAAAAGTTGTTTTATCTAAACTACCGCAAAGATCATGGCGTTATTGTAAAGATTTCGTAACAACATTAGTAAGAACAAAAACACTTATTTAGTTGTTTTTTTTTCAAATAATTATAAAATAATAATGATTTTTAGGTTGAACAAAAATGGCGTTATACATTTCTAATGTTTGTGTTAAGTTTTTTCCTTTGCTGGATAGTTTTTACAATATTTTGGTATTTAATTGGTTATGCACATGGAGATTTGTATTTCGATCCAATAACTGGAGAAAGATTGGGTGAAGGAAAATATCCGTGTGTCATTGGTGCAACAACATTTACTGGATTTTTCATCTATACAGTTGAAACTCATACTACAATTGGTTTTGGTGAAAAATATCCAAGTGAAGAATGTCCTGAAAGTGTATTTTTATTTGTCGTTCAATTAATAATAGCTGTTGCTATTGAAGGTGCTATGGTCGGTATTGTATATGCAAAAATGGCTAAACCTCCGAAACAAATTTCAAAACTTAAATTCAGTAAAAGAGCAGTAGTAAGATTTCGAAACTATTTTATATTAACTTCGAAATTGAATTTATATAATTTACATATTTCAGATTTGCCAACGAGATGGAAAATTATGTTTAATGTTTCGGGTTTGTGATCCAAGAGAACAACAAACAATTGGCACCAAAATAAAAGCTTATATATTAGAAGATAAACGGTAAAATCTTTATTTATCTTTTCAAATTATTTCTCGATGATTTTTTTCATTTTTCTAGAACAAAAGAAGGAGAAACACTTCAAAAATGTCATAAAGAATTGAAATTAATTGGTAATGGATCACCTTTTATAATGTGGCCAACAATAATCGTTCATGTGATTGATAAGACCAGTCCATTTTATAATTGTTCACCTCATGAATTATTTAATAAACGTTTTGAGTTACTTGTATCAATTGTTGGTAGTTCACCATCAACTGGACAAGTAACAGAATCAAGAACATCATATTTACCAATAGAAATTTTATGGGGACATAGATTTGTTAATATTATCAATTATGATTGGTCAAAATCAACCTATAAAATTGATTATACTCATTTTCATTCTACAATATTGGTAATATATATGTTCAGAAAATATTTCTAATTATTAGAAAAAAAAAAGAAAAATGCTAAATATTTTCACTTACAGGTTGATACTCCAATTTGTAGCGCTCATCAATTATATAAAATCGATAAATATCGTTCGAAAGGTAATAATTCTACATGATAAAAAAAAAACACGAAATTACAAAAGTAATCAATAATATGATATATATTTCAACATTACATTCTTTTTTATTACATTTCAAAAAGATTTATAAATTATTCTCAATTTGGAATGTTTTTCTTTAATTCGATTAGTGTTTGTTTCAATTCGGCATTTTCTTTTTGTAATCTTAAATAATTATTAACAAAATCATCGGATTTTAATAAATATGATAATGCCTCACTCATTTGTTCATTTGATTTCATTTGTTTAGCATGTAAATTTGCATTTTGTGTAAAAATATTCCATTTATTATATTCAGCATTAAATTTCATTTCAGATTCAAGATGATTAAATTTATTATTCATCTCTATACGTAAATTTTGAAATTCCGACAATATTTCATGAATTTCATTGCTTGCAATTCTTTGGTCGGTTACTATTGATTCATTCGATTTTCGATAATTATTTGGTGTACTATTTTTACCTTCTGGTAATTTTAAAAAACAATCAATATCTTCATAATGTGATACACCTTTATTTTCTTTGTTGGCATTATTATCATTTAGACTATCCACAAGCGAAATGATACTTTCTTCTTCAATATGTTTTAGACTGCTTTTTTCCGCTTTTAATTTTAAACGAGTACTAATCGCTGAACTAGTATTTATTTTCAATTTTTCAGTACCACAATGTAAATCATTTGTTGATAAAGATTTTCTTCGTAACTGTTGTTCATCATCATTGAATGAATTTTCAAAATTTTTCGATATACTATCTGTACTATCTAATTCGATAAAAATTCTTTTCTTTGAATCTAAACTTAAACGATTTTCTGTACTTAATCGTGCCGAAGAACTTCGACGCATATTTTTCGATACTTCAACATTACGATGATCTAATGCATCCCAATCAAAACTATCACGTTTTGTTGAATATCTTCTTGATTTGAATGAATGAAAATCAAGAAAATCATAGAATGAATCACGATTTCCTTTTAAATTTGCCACTTCCATGTTTGGAGTTGTTTTAACATTTACTTCGGACAACATTTGTTGACCATCGACACTAGCATAACTAACATTTGCATTATCCTGCGGTACAAATGCACATCTTATAACAGCAGTATCATGAACTTTTTTCGAATTCAATATCATCTTAGTATTACGTAAATCATATGATATTAATTCGCCTTTTAAGTTTCCCACACAGAAAAAATTTCCACAATCTGAAACAGCAACTGTTGAAAGTGGATGACGAATTTTTATTTGTACCGGTTGTGTTTTCTTCCTGATATCAAATATATTTATAATACAATCATATCCTACACTTAATATTGCATCTGGTAAAGCAGGAGACATTGATATATCACGACATGGAGCTCCATGACAATCTAATGATTGATATGTTTTCCGTTTTGATTGAATATCATAAACATAAATTGCACCTTTATATGAAGCTATAGAAAGATGAAAACGTTTCACAGGATGAAAACGTGCCAATGTTGCACTATTTAAGAAAAAAAAAATAGAATTAGTTATAATCTGATTATTATACATTTTTGTTATATTTTTTAATTACTTATTATCAAAATTTATTGTTTCCAATTTTGTTTTTGTCTTTAAACCATAAATATTTATTAATCCATTTTCATATACGGATGATAAATATTCATCTGATGCGTTGAAATCCAGAAATATTACACTGTTACGATTGGTCTCTATAAAACGAAATTATTTTACATTACTCCGACATAATATTATATATCTATGAAGTTTGGTCAAAACTGAATAAGTCAAAGTCTGCAATTGTTCAGTATTTCAGTATGTATTATACTTTTTTTTACAGGCATTTTCAAATATAGAGGAAAAAAAAAACAAAGAACAAAGAACTAAATATAAACCAATTTTTAGATGATTTTAATATGCAACAGGTTAGTTTTCTTGTGGAAGTTTTAATACAGTAATAAAAAATAAGGATTTTTTTTTTTTGACTTATATACTTTTAAACAAACTACATATTCATAAGTTTCAAACTTATTTACCTGCTGGAAATTTTGTTGTATATTCGGAAGTTTTATAATTTAAAAGTTTCACTTGTCCAGTCGATAAACCCAAAGCAATATCTTCACGTTCTTGTTTTGGACAAGCAACACAATAGAGATTATCAATTTTCATTTTTTTAATACGAGATATTTCTCCATCATCTATTAATTTATATTAAATTAGATCATGAAATACACTTAAATAAATAATTTACCTTTAGAATCGGAATATTTAATTCGTAATAATTCTAAACCGGATTTTTTATTAACTTCAAGAAATAAACGCTTTTGATTGAAAAATTGAAAATCATTTGGTTCATTATCTGCATGATGATAAATAAATTTCGTATCGAAATCAGGAAAACCACATAAAATCGTTGATTTTGCTGAAGAAAGTACATCCATATTTTCAATAATTATTAATAAAAATAAATATATATAATATTCACGAGAATTCTACAAAACGTATTAAATACAAAATTGAAATTTGACAGTTTGTAGTTTCACACTTCCTTAGTTTAATTTGAATGGCGTTGAAGTAAGTAAAAGGAATTAAGCTAAATTACCATCTAGTGACTACTAGATGAAGTTTTCAAAAATAAATAAAATTTACTTTAACTTATTTTTTTGATTAAAAACTACATAATTTTCAAATAGAATAATTTCAGAATTTTATACACGTATTTTTATGGAATAAAATGTTCACTTCTTGATCAAGTACTTGTTCAATTTTATATCAGTTTTAAATACCAATAAAAGAAATTTAAAAATACCCTCAAACGACATTTTAAGGTTCAAAGAAGAAAAAAATACTGTTATGAAACATTTTTATTTAATTCGTATTTAATCATTTTATTAATCTATATATTTTTATTTACAAAGTTCTCATCAATTCTTTCTTTTTTTTTGTGTTTGCGTTGTAACATATTTATAAAACAATTTTAATATTTAATCATTTTCAATAACGGAATTTGGAAAAATAATCAAAAAAAAAAAATGGAATACAATTGAGAAAACATATTTTAGCGATGACATTGAATGGAGTTAAAAACGTGCTGACCAATTTATATCCTTTAATAGTGTTATAATATATTTTATTTTTCTTGCTTATTCATTATTTAGTAATATGTATATAAATATATTCTTGCACAGAATCACATTTTCCTTTTTAATATTTTTTTTATAAATTCTCCAAAAAAAAAAAAGTCAAAAATACTTGAAATTCTCTGTCATTATTTAAAAACAGAGATGTGTGCCTCTTTGCTAAGGAAAAAAAATTTAAAAAAATATGGAAATACTTTTTTCCCTTAAATCCGACAAATTACAAATTTAAATTCCGAATATATATATTATGGATTTTTCTTTTTTTGTTTGCTTTCTTCTTTTATATAAATGTTCCAAAAAAAAGGAATCAACAGAACAAAAAAAAGGAGAAAATTAAAAATATCCTTAACTATTTTTTTATAAAATTATTTAAATAATAAAGCACGTGCTTTCATTTTGTGAATGCCATAAATACCGCCCATAAAACTTCATTTGTATTCGATTTAGCTGCTTCAGCTTCAAAATCCAAATCTAAGAGTTCACGAACACGTTTCATGGCAACCTCATAATCATCATCGTTTAATGGTGCAAATGCATTCTCTAGGACATCACTGGCATGTGCCAAAAATATTAATGCCAACATACGTTTATCCATTCGTTGTGGATCATTCACCCATTTCGATAATACCGCATCTTGTATCTAAAATAAAAAAATTTTCTTTTTTTATTAGGAAAATAATGAGAATAGAGAAATTATTTACTTTTTTAACTAGCCGACATTTGATCACATTATCGTTAAGGGGATGTGTCGTCATATCGAATAAAAGAAAATTTTGTTTTTCTGTTGTTAGAACACCCTTTTCAACTAAATTTTTGGCAAGTCTTTCACGGACATTTTTTAGTTGATATCGTAATTTTAATGGATTCCAAGTTTCACCTAAATTATAACATTGATAAGAAAATTTCTAGTCAAAAACGTATGCACATACCACTAAGATATTCTATCCAACATTGAACAGTTTCTGGTGGATCAGTTTCTTTAATATGTTTCAATGCCTCATCCAATAAAACATCACCAGTTGGTGTATCCGATTTTAATACCAATTTTCTATTTTTTTAAATTTATTTCAAATAAATTAAATATATTTTAATAAACATTTTTATAAGTCTAGTGTCAGAAAATATATATTCAAAAGATTTAAATAAAATATATTGGTTTGTCCGGGAAACTTTATGCCAATTTAGAAGGTAATTATGTGTTCATCGTTTTATTTCAATAATCTTTGTCCATCAACTTTCACCCAATTTGAAGATTCCATCCTCCCAGAATTTCTCAACAAAAAAAAAAAACTTCTTAAGGTGGTTTTCAATCACATCTCCAAAGAGTTGAAATTCTAAAGTGTCTGAAATGCAATGAATTGTATTCCATTTTCCAAAGGATATAAAAACGACAAAGATCAATTTATCTCGAAAAATAGCTTTCTTCAAAATGCGTTAAAATGGTTTTCTTTCAATAGAATTGAATAGAATAACATTATTATACAAAATTTTACAAAAATTTGATAATTCCTTATGTAATTCTTTGCTCATTATGGTCCTTGGTTCTCTCAATATATATAGAAGTCATATGTTGTTGCCTACAATGTTAACATGTTGAGATAAGTTTCAAAATCATCTTCTGGAAATCGACACAAAGTTTTCCGGAAAGCCGAATAGTTTTGTCATTACAAGAACAAGTTGTTTCACTTTTTTTTTCAATTTAATAAATGGAAAAACGAAACTTAAGGGAAAATTAAAAAATTTATCGAAAACACAAAATTTATAATAAAAGTTATTTGAAAATCAATACCAATATTTTTTCGTTCCTCATTTAGAAAAAAAAAATAGATATTTAAAAAATTTAGCATTAATTAAACTTTGATTTTCTGCAACAAATCAACTTGTTTGACACGATTAACTCGTTTCGAAACTGTATTTTCTTTTAGAAAGATTTCTATTCCTATATTATTATTTTGATCAAAATCTTAGCCGGTTTTTTATACTAAACGAAAAAAATCTATTTTACAAAATTTTTACCTTGAACAAAGACCTCGTCTTCGCATTCCGGCCTTTTCTAATTCAACACGACCACGTATTCCTAGCTCTATAAGTATACATCCGCGAAGTCCACTTGATATACAATCATTCCAGAATGAGGTGTAACCCTATTTTATTTTTATTTTTTTTTTTTTTTGGAAGAAAATTTCTACATTTATACATTAAATAATTGATGTTAAATAATTAAAAATAGTTGACAAACAAATTAATAAAAACAAAAAAAAAAAATGCCTGCACGTATTAGATAAAATTGTTTAATTTATTATTAAACATAGAAAAAGATAATGTTTGTAATGTAGGAAAAAAAAAAAAAAAAGATTACAGAAATATGTTTCAAAATGATATCATTTTTTTTACTTTTTATCAAAAACAATCACAAAAACAAATCATATTAGATTTTCAATACATATTTTTCCAATTTGAATTATTGCGAAAAATCTCTTTCTTTGAGAAATGTTGAGAATACGTTTTCATGTTATTTTTTTTTCTGTTTTGCAAAATTCCAATTGTTTCAAAGAAAACAATACGATTTTATTTGTTTAATTTAAAATTCGAAGAAAATATGGAATTTATGTGAAATACAAAAACAAAAACTCATAAATTATTTCCTGTACACGTGAAAGCCAAAGAAAGAACGAAACCTTTTTAAGAATATGATTTTGTAACTATTAAAAAAAAAAAATTTTTATCACTTTTTTGTTGTTTTTTTGTGACTTTTCATCTTTTTTCTTTTTTTTTTTTCTATTGGGACAAAAACCTTGAAACGTTTAGTCATTATTAAACAAGAGAGTTATCAAATACCCACCTCCTTGTCTTTTAAACCGAGTAATAAAACTTCTTCCATTAATGTTAGACGAGTTTCTTTTGAATCACCATCATCCACTTCACCTTCAGGATCTTTATTATCTGGATCTTCATTATCTGGATTTTGATTTAAATTATTCGCATTCAATCCTTCCGCTGATGTATCGCGATTTTTTACTCTTCGCACTAGACCGTCGCTTCGATTCATTTTTTCTTATTTCTTTTTTTTCTTGTTATATTTTATGTATTTGCTCGTTAATAATTTTAATTTAGAATCAAATTTGAATATATTCAATAATTTAAAACAATAAAAAAAATAATTTCTAAATGTTTTGAAAGGAATTTATAATTATATGTGATTGAAAATTTCACAAATGTTGACGTTTACGAATATTGTTTGACACGAATCGTGAAAAACATGGCGTAACATAAAATTTTTTTTTACGCACCCTTCTTCCTTCAATTTATTCTGATAGCTTTATGTATATATATATATTCACTATTCACATTACAAGTCTCGTTCGATATACACAAATATTTATAAAAGATGGCACCACTTAATTTAGATTTTTTTACTAGAAGATTACGCTACTGGCAATATTTGAAAAAAAAACAAGTGTTGGCTTTCGAATTAAATTCAAAAAATTTCATTTAAATCGAGCAATACATTTTTGATTTATCATATAGACGGATGAACATTTCTATCCGTTGCAAATGTAGATACTACTTACCATAAGGCATAAAAATGTCTGCCTGTAAGATTCTTTCATCCTCGAATCTATCAAGTCATTCTATCAACGGTTTAAAGTAATGAAGCTATTGGGCCTAAATATTATCTTCATTTTATTTTATATATTTATATATTTATATATTATATATTTATATTAGTTTGTTAAAGCCTCCTTTACCTCATTTAATAGTCAACAGTTTTACAAACTTAGCGAAGAGAACGAATTTAACACCTTAAAATGGGAAAAGGAAAAATAAAAACTATAAAATTAAAACAAAAATAAAATGTATTCATACTAGATTAATAATAATTTTATGTTTTTCATTTTGAATATATAATTGATTTCTGTTTTTGTTTTTATTTGAATTTTTTTTTTGTTTATTTAAATATTTTATGTATATCAATTAAAAATTCTACCATTTTCCCATGAATGCTTTACGATAACGTTTTGCTCGTGTTCGATTTTGTGATATACTTCGATTTGTTGTCTTCGCATAGGATATATCAATCATTGAAGGTTAGCTGAGCAAATCCTTTATTTCCTTATGCATATGGCATAGGAAATCAACATAATTCGGTGATCCATCTGAACCACGATCTTCGACTAAATAATGACGAAATACAGTTTCTAATTTGTCTTGTTGTCGTATTATTGTTAACTGAAATAAAACCAAAAAAAAATATTACATACTAATGCATAAATTAATTCTAAAATATTTTATATACCCGCATGCATCTTGTTCGTTGACGTTGAATAGAATCAACAATTTGACGAATACGTTTTGAAAGTGGCGTATCCAATATTGGTAATGTCGTTTTAATCATTTCTAATTGTTGTATATTTTGAATTCCAAATACGGATTGTAAGAAATTCGGAGATAATCCCAAACCTAACCATATGAACATATGAATTCCATTTTCTAAAATATATGCACCGTCCTGTAACATTTTATCATAGCTACAACGAATTGGAATTGGTATTTCAACATCATCTGGATCAACATCATGTATTGGAATAAATCTTGGATAAAAGAATGCAACAGATATTGGTAAATCCATTGCTAATACAAATTGTATTATATATGAACGATCATCACAAGACATATCGGAACCACCAGAAATAGCATCATTTTTCAATAAACAAGAAATATATAATGGTAACAATTTTAAACATTCAGGAAGTATTAATTGTCCTGCAGATGTTGGCGATGTACAATTTTTTCTATAACAAGCCAAAATTTGTGCTGATCGATGTATTAAATTATCTTTTACTGCTTTTGGTGTATGCTCCATTAATTTGAACATAGATTGTTTAGCAAAGAATAAAATTATTGCATCAAGATCACAACTTTTAAATATATCGCCCATTTGAAGTGTTGTTCTTAATGCCAAGTTCATGATTCTTAAACGTCTTTGACCACTACTGGAAGTATAAAGTAATGCAACTTGAATGTATACATTTTCTTCCGGTGATAATTTATCGTCGTGCTTAATTTCAATAGCAATTGATTTATCACAATCTGAAAATAAAATATATATCAATAATTTTGTTCTTCAATATAAATAAATAAAAAAATATTTACCTATGCTGGCAATCTCCATATCTGTAGTATTTGGCATGAAGAAATGTCCATAAAAATCAGTTGGTCGAACTCCGGTTGATGTTCGTACACGCATTACAGTATCAAATGCAATTGGCCGTGAAACATTCTTAATAATATCTTCTATAACCCGTGGACCATCAACTTCAGCCTTAAAAAAAAATTTTTTTTTATTAATATAAAATTAAATTATAAATCTTTACAAACCTGGAAATATGTGTATTTAAACACTTCACCTCCTGTTAATCTGGATACTTGACCAATTGTTGCAATATCAATATATGAATTATTAAAAAGATAAAGGTCAACTGAGCAACCGGCTTGAACACATTCTTGGCCCAGATTATTATAAGAAGTACATTGTGGCGTTAGAATTGTTTTCTCTTTTTCAGTTCCAAGTACTTTTCGATCATCTCGGTTTTTCAATTTTCCTGGTGCTTCGGCTATTGGAAGTGTAGAATTAAATACTAATAATTTTCCGGCACAATCTGATGCTTTTAAAGCTTCCAATCCAGCTTGTATAGCTGGTAATAAAATTGTTTCTGTTTCGCGTGTTTCTCCAAACATTGTTGGGATTTGTTCCATTAATGCCTCAATAACAGCTGCTGATTCTTCTGGATCACATAAAAATCCATCCAAAAATGGCATAAACATTTCCTTTATAACATAAATATAGAATTTTAAATATTGTATACCAAGCCAGAAGAAAAAACGGGTCATACCTGTGTATCTGCAACTACCATCATTTGAGGTTGTGCTAAAGTGCTTTTAATATTATAAAAGTGTACTGTACTATCATATGTTATAAAACCAACTTTCATTTTACTTTTCTCGTAACCCTCATCAATTGGAAAATGTTGTATGATTCGACGTATTTCACGACACAATAAATGTACTAATCCAGATTTAACATTATTATAAGATACATCAATTACAAAAATAAATGCCGGAGTATTTGGTGAGATATTGTTCTGAAAAATATGAAAAATTCAAGTTAAATATGTATAATTGAAAATTAGTAAGGATAATTTACCCTGCAATAATCTTTCGTTGCCAAAAATTCATATGTACCCAAAACTAATTCAGGCCTTTCATATTTATCAACGCGTTGACCAGTGTGATCTAAATGTTGGAAATATTGTGTTGCAACTAAAAACAAAATAACATAATTTATTTTATCAAATTTGCGACTTTTGCTCTCTGTAAATCTCACCTTCAGTACTAGCTTTACAAAGTAAACATTGGAAACGGCGGCCAGCATCAATAAATTGCATATTCGGAGACATATATGCTTTACAACGAATACAACGTATCGGTCCAAGTTCTCCAAAGTCGACAATTGGAGGAGTTATTTCACCGTCTACAGTCCTTGCGTAAGGTGATATTATTAAAGTGAATGGGATTGCCGCCTGTTTATGAATATCTGCTGTGGCTGGAACATTGTATAACGATGACCTAAATTTTATAAAGTTTTATAAGCACGTGTTTTTCGAAATCCTTGTTTCATTTAATATACCGCAAATATCTTGGGCTAGAATTTCCTTGATCTTGAGTAATATATGAAGTAGTAACTAAGGGTGGTAAAAGTCCAGCCTGATTAGTAACAAATGGACCACCAAAAGCTCGTTGATTATCGACCATCACTTGGGTTGGATTGGGCATTTGATCTGGGTCCAATTTTCGTTGCGGATCTTGCCCCATAGCAGGAGCATAGCCCGGTTGCTGTTTTAATATTTAAATGAAGAAAATGTTCTCTATAAAAAAAAACTACATTGCTTACATTCAAATTTCTTCCCTGCATTTGTCCTGGAAGAGGTTGCATGCCAGGTTGGCCCCCGTATCCGGGTTGTGGTGGAAAACCTGGTTGAGGAGGAAAACCTTGTGCTGATTGCAGAGAGGCACCTGGTTGTGGCGGATATCCTGATTGTGAAGAATATCCCATTTGTGGGGGATAATTTTGTTGAGTTTGGTAGCCTGGTTGAGGAGGCATACCCGGATGAGGCGGCATAGTTTGTTGAGAATGCATGCCTGGTGGTGGAGGCATTCCTTGTTGAGGGGGCATACCTGGTTGTGGAGGCATGCCTTGTTGAAGAGGCATACCGGGCTGAGAAGGCATGCCTTGTTGGGAATGCATACCTGGTGGTGGAGGCAATCCTTGTTGAGGAGGCATGCCAGGATGTGGTGCCATGCCGGGTTGTGGTGGCATACCTGGTTGTGAAAGCAGACCTTGTTGCGGCGGCATACTTGCTTGTGGTTGCATACTTGGCTGGGATTGCATACCAGGTTGTGGAGGCATGCCGGGTTGAAGTGGCAATCCTGATTGGGGCGGCATACCTGGTTGAGGAGGCATACCTGGTTGAGGAGGCATACCTGATTGAGAAGACAAGCCTAGCTGTGGAGGCATACCGTGTTGTGGAGGCATGCCTGGTCGTGGAGGCATTCCTTGTTGTGGCGGCATATTTGATTGATGATGCATTCCCGATGGTGGTGGTATGCCTGGTTGTGACATCCCCGATTGCGGAGCCATGCTTTGTTGTTGATTTAAACCTGATTGACTGGGCATGTTTGTTTGCGAACGAAATCCAGGTGGAGAAATTAAATTAGTTCTTGGTGGCTGGCCTGATGTAGGCGGCATTATTGGATGATCTTGAATTCCTGAAGGCGGCAATTGCCCACCCTGAATTATAAAATCTCAATAATTTATAATCCAAAAAAAATACAACAATTTGGTTAAATACCATTAATCCTGATGTTGGTGGAGTTATATTCGGTAAATTTGACATGGATGGTACCGGCGGTTGATTTGGCATTGAAGGTTTTCTTGGAAGGCCTGACATTGTATTCACTGGAGGTTGTTGTGCATGTGATTGTGATAACACATCTTCTGATGAACCCATTAATGTATTGGCATTACTAGTTTGCGTAGGTGGCATTCCAATGCTGCGACCCGCTACCGATGATGTAGGAATTTGATTTACTCCCGCTTGCGGTGGCATGGGTGGAAAACCCTTAGCTATTTCTGGATTATGTTGTGGTGGTTGTTGATTTGATTGTGAATAAATTTGTTGATGTGACTGGCTATTAGACGGCGGATGACTTGTTGGTGGAGCATTCGGAACTCTTCCAGTTAAGTTGTTATTATTATTGAAATTTGGATTATTATTAATAAATCCCGATCCCATTCCATTTTGAGACACAGGCAGTGGATGAGGCTGGTTTTGTTGTCCCAAAAAATCAGTTTTCATTAATAGATTTTGATTCGGTGGTACACCTCCCATCTTTTGAGCATTAAGTGAAAGATTATTTATGCCCGATGATAACTAAAATATGAAATAGGTATGTTATTTTTGCAACTACCAATAACAAATATATTATTATACATTTTGTTGATAATTTCCATTAAGTCCCGCTGGAGGATTATTAGATTGTGGTTGTTGCCATGTTTGTGGGGGCACCTGTGGTCCAAATGCATTTTCTGGATTCATTTTCTACAAAAAAAACAAAAAAATCAAAAGTTTCATGAATATTTCCAAACAAAATAGTTAAACTTTACAACTACAATTATACTAAAACACAAATTCAGTTAATTTTTGCACGTAACATAAAAATAAAGTTACAAGCAGACACGTCACAACTAAATCAATTTTATTTTAAATTAAATTTTTCTAATTTATTCCAACTTCCTAGCTTCTGATATAAAGTTATTTTAATTTGATTTGTATTTTTACAGTCTTTACTAAAAGATAAATAAAATAAAAAGGAAAATTCTGATAAGAATTATTATTTGGAAAACAATCGAGTAGGAAATATATTAAAACTTACCTTAAGTGATTTTATAATTGCATTGAAAATATGTATCTTCTAATTAGTTTAAAACAATTATAATATTCCTAATACTTTTATTTTACAAATTTTAAACTATTTACCACGTCAGACGGAGAAGAGACATGGATTCCATAATAAGGAACGACTTCAATTTCCAAGGGGGTGAAATTTCTCCCAAGACTTGTCAAAATCTGCCACGTAACTTAACGAAAATCCTAAAGCTAGTATCACAAATCAAAATATATTAGTTTTTATACAAAATTATTATTTTACACGACAATTTCTAATTTCCTAATATTTGATACATTTTAATTTTTTTCTTTTTGAAATCTTAAATTCTATATTGAATTAGAAATTTCATTATATTTTGAAATACCTTTTTCATTATTTTATATTTTTAAACTACTTTCGAACAGAATTGCCAACATAAAATTATAACTTAACGAAAATTTCTCGACTAGACTTTTCAATCGGAAAGGAAAAAAATTTAAAAATAGTTTTTTTTGTGTGTAGTTTCTTAGGCAAAGGTTATAATTTTTAAAGCCAAAAAATCCATTAATCCAAAAATGTCAAGTGATAAGAATAAGGCCACAAACAACCAAAATGATAAGGAACTAAATGACTTACTTGACAGTGAGAATCAAGAAATGAAAATTATATAAGTGTCAGCGGTTTTCATAAACATTTCATTTTCAGGTGCTCTGCAGGACTTTGAAAAATCCAGTGAAACAAAATCGACTGATAAAACCGATGATAGTAAACAAGAAACAGAAGCTTGGAATGATGAATTCATCGAGTAAGTAACCGAAATCTTGATTTTATTGAAAAAGATCCAGTTCATTGGACTTAACAGTTAATTTGGACTTTAATCTTTAAAATATGTAAATTAATGTCAACGGCATGCGGAAATGGCGCTATAGATTGAAATGTGAAAGAACATTTTATATTTTCATAAAAATTTGGATTTCACTAACGTTTTTTTAAGTTAAAAATGTGTAAAACACTACTACGTCCATTAAAGTAACAAAAGAACATGTTAAATACTATTTCCATATATTTCTTTGATCAAAATTTATAGCCAATCTTGATATATCTATATATATATTTATTTTTTAGTGAACAAGTTAAATTATTCAATGAAACAATGAACTCAATTTTTGGTGGAACTGCTAACCAGGGAGCATCACCAGACGAAATTAAGTTAGGATTTGAAAAAATGGCAGAATCTGCAGCTGCTGCACTACAACAAGGTGGTATAGCAGTCGAGGATTCAAGTCAGAATTATACTGAACGTATATCACATGCTTTAAGTAATCTAAAAGAAAATCTAGATGATTTACAAGCACCAGAACCTGATATCGCCAATATGCTGTCAAGTTTAAGTTTTGGAGATATAGAAGTAATTTAGAAATTTTAAATAAAAAAAAAAAACAGAAATCTTATTAATATATTTTCGATAGGGAGAAAATAGTGATTCGAATCCATTTTTACCATTCATGCAAGGAATGTTACAGAAACTTTTATCATCTGAATTAATGTTGTCAACTATGAAAGATGTACTTGAAAAATATCCAAAATATTTTGAAGAGAATGGTGATAAAATAACAGCAGAAGAGAAAGAAAGGTAAATAGTTGGTTTGGTTATTAGAATGTAGATAAAAACGATAGAATTTATATTTAAAAATAAAGGTATCTAAAGCAACAAGAACTTTTCAAAACGATTGTCGATGATTTGGAAGCTGAAAAACCAGATGATTCGCCGGAAGTAAAACAAGAACGATTTAAAAGAATGTTAGCTTTTATGCAAAAAATGCGTGACTATGGTCAACCACCAGAAGAAATATTAGGTGAAAGGGGACCAGAATTACCGGGTTTTGAAGGATCACCGGATAATGTCCAATGTCCGTTAATGTAAAAAAAAATCACCTCTTTTTTGTATTATTTAAAAATTTGATATTTTTTTATAATATAAATTTTCAAGTTGATTTTCTAAATTATTATTTTGAAGGGGAAGAATCGCTAGTTTTCTTATTTTGCATAAACAAACAAAAAAATATATATATTAGAATATCGACAAAATAATTTTTATTCATTTTTCTTATCAGAACATATTTTAATTATAAGAAGAATCGTCTTCGGCCTTCCATAGCATGTCGTTTATTTGAAATGATCCAAGCATAATCACCACATTTACTATCGAACGTTCCTTCTTGAAGGGAACGAAGTTTTAATGTAAATCTCGGTCCAAGTTCTCGCAATTTTGCACGTTTACCAGTTTTCGTAAATTCATATCGATGATGACGGAAAAATATATAATCTCTTTGATTATGAAACGTAGCAACTCGACGTCCTCGAAATTCTGGATCATGATGAAATAGAGCACCCAACATTCTACCAATTGTTAGACCTAATCTTGTACTAAAATTTGTTAGTACCACTTCCGGACGATGTTTTGTTATTTCTTTGTGATTTCTCTTAATATCAACAGTTAATTTAACATTACTTAATTTGAAATGAGCTGTCGGTCCACCAGGGAGATGAATTACAAGCAATCCATTTGGTTTTCTTCGATTTTCATTGATTATAATTATATCGGTAAATTCTTCACGAATAGCACTTTTTACCATTTTCTTAACTGAAGAACGATTTCTTATCTTGACCAATGCATTTGGAAATATTCTTGATAATTCTAAACCAAATTTTCGTGTTCTTGAAGCTGGATTATCAGAAAACGTAATTAGAATTTTCGGTGTATAACTTCGTTCAAAAAATGAACTGAAATCATCAATTTCCAATTCTTTTCGTAGTTCTTCATTATCTGAATCCGCAAGATTTTGAACTGTAGTTTGATCCGGTTCTCTTAAACTTTCGATTGTGTGTCCTGTGTTTCTTGGTAGATTCGCCTTTTTTCGTTTTCTACGTTCAGATTTTTGTTTTTTCTTCTTATCTTGCATTAATTTCTTAAATAGGGCATTACGTTTTTGTTTATTTTTAATAAAACTTATTGGATTTATGACGGGAATCCTAACTTCGTCGTCCGGATTTTCATCATCTTGATTTTCTTCATTAACATCATCGGTTTCGTCATCACTGTTTTTTACAGATGCAATCTCTGAATCGGGTTGTGGATCTTTGGAATCGTCTAAATCATCCATTTTTATTGATTCTTCTCCTAAACTGCTATCACTATCACTGTCACTTTCCATTTTATTGAAAATACTTAGCACAAAAATTAAAAAAAAAAGAATACTTTAATCCTTTTCGAAATTTTTTGAAAACGAACAAGCACGTGTGAAAAAAGTAAACGTCAGTTTTGTTTTTCGGTTAACATGTGAATTTTTTTGCCAAAAAAGAAGAAGATAAAGTTCATAGATATTATTTTACATTGGAATAGGTTGGATATATACCATGTTTAAATTTCCAGTACCGCCCTTAAAAAAACAAAAAGTAAGAAGAAGATCTACAGCAAAATAATATTTGAAATTGGCGGCTCCAAATTTTTTGTATTTTGAAGGGAATGATTTTCTTTTAAATATATTTTTAATCTAGTTTAATCGACTGGATTAGAAAAAAACGGGGTACATCAGCTCACGACTGTAAAAAATAGACGTACTGGTTACAGGCACTTTTCGGCCATTACCAGCGTTTAAATTACCCACATTTGTTTAAAACTGTAAAAATTTTGGTAATTTAAATGAGGTAATAAATTTAAATTGTTTACAAACAGAACTAATCTGGGTTCTTTATTGCATAAAAAAAATACGGAAATTCTTCTTTCAGATCACAATTTATTCAACATGTAAACATACGAAGAACTTTAATTACTCGTTCTCTAATAATTAACTCATAATAATGATAAAGAAACAGTTAAACTGATTCAACATTTAAAAATTTGTGGTTGCCTTATTTGTTGCTTAAAGCGGCAACTCCTGGCAGTGTCTTGCCTTCGAGTAGTTCCAAAGAGGCACCACCTCCAGTTGATACGTGCGAAACTAGGGACTCTGTATTCCACTTCGCACAAGCAGAGGCTGTATCTCCACCTCCAATAATGGAAATAGCTCCGTTTTTAGTTGAACTCACGACATTATCCATTAACGCTTTCGTTCCTTTGGCGAATTTTTCAAATTCAAATACACCGGCTGGTCTGAAATAAGAAGAAAATATGATAATTTCGGTGTTAATATCTAATTTCAAAATGTTTACCCATTCCAGACAATGATCTTTGCTCGACTAACAGGGGCTGCAAATAATTCTATAGATTTTGGACCAACATCTAATCCCATAAAACCATCTGGAATACCAGCTTCAACAGTAGCCTCAGAAGTCTTAGCATCTTCAGCAAATTTATCAGCAATTATAAAATCAACAGGTAAATGTAATTGAACCTTATTTTTCTTTGCTTTATCCACCAATTTCTGAACAATTTCTGCACCTTCCTTATCGAATAGCGATGAACCGATTTTCATTCCATTTAATACTTTCAAAAACGTAAACGCCATTCCACCACCAATAATCATTTCATCCACTTTATCTAATAAATTCTCAATTAACTGGATTTTATCAGCTACTTTGGCACCGCCTAAAATTGCAAGGAATGGACGTGGTGGATTGTCTAAAGCTTGAGAGAAATATTTCAGTTCCTTATTCAAAAGTAGACCAGCAGCACGTTGGGTAAATCCTTCACCCATCATTGAGCTATGTGCACGATGGGCTGTTCCAAAAGCATCGTTAATATAAACATCGCCAAGTTTTTGAAGACTTTCACGGAATGTTTTGACCTAAACGTTTTTTTTGTAATTAGTATAATTTTTCTATAAATTAAAATTTTATTCGTACTTTAGCTGGATCTGCTTTAACTTTAGCCCCACTCGCATCAACACCTTTCCCTTCTTCTTCCAGATAGAAACGTACGTTCTCAAGTAGAATTACTGAACCTGACGCTGGATCTTTACATTTACCCTCAACTTCAGCACCAACACAATCATTTAAGAAAGTAACATCTTTACCTAGAAGTCTCTTCAACTCATCGGCTACGGGAGCTAAAGTATATTTCTTATTTTTATTTCCATCTGGACGTCCTAAATGAGACATTAAAACCTAACAAAAATTCATGTAAATATAATAGAATTTCCCAGTGTTTTTTTTATATACCACAGACTTGGCCCCTTTATCGAGAGCATATTTAACACTATCCAAAGCGGCTACAATTCGTTGGTTGCTTGTTATCTTGCCTTCCTTAATTGGAACATTGAAGTCAACTCTTCGAGTAGAAAAAGGAGAATTAGTTTTTATTACATTTTTTAAATAAAGATTTTATACCTCATGAGAACTCGTTTTCCCTTTAGGTCCACATCTTCGATGCTCAACTTTTTTAATGCCATTCTGCAGATTTTTGATACAGAAAAAGACTTCCAGAATCTAATAATTGTAACCGGGGGATTTTGTCGAAAAACTCGAATATAGTTGAATGTTGAATGTCACAAGAAGGTCAGTATTTCTTTCCCGTGTTACCAGATAAATAAAATGGAGACTTTCCAAAAACATTATAATAAAATGTTTAAAATGAAAATATTTAAAATTATTTTTTACTAAAAATTGAATGATAAGAATTATGTATTTTACATTTAATGATAATTGGTGTTTCTTTTGTTAATTAATTTAATTAATTTTGATAGCTTTTTTTTATAATACTTTATTAAGTTTTTTATTTTATAACAACTTTAGCTCTCAGTAAAGTAAGGAAGAAGAAGAAGGAAAGGACAGTTTAGTTTTTTTTATATGGAGTATGGTTTGTCATTCTAGCGAAAACATTCAATAGATCACAATGGGTGGAGGAGATCTGGTAATTTATAATATAATATAAAAATATTAAGTTTTAAAATAATTCTTTAAATATTTAGAATCTAAAAAAATCATGGCATCCGCATACAATGAGGAATCAAGAAAAAGTTTGGAAAGCCGAACAAGCGGAAAAGGCAGAAAAACAGAAATTAAATGAATTACAACGAGAAATATCGGATGAACGAAATAGAGAAGATTTAAAAAGAATAGGGCAAACATCAGGTATCCTACCAAATGATGATAGAAAATTGGAATGGATGTACAAAGGTTAGTATTTTAATAAACATCGTTTAGTTCTTATGAAATTGCTTACACAATTTATCTTTCAGGTCCTTCAGATTTATTAAACAGAGAAGAGTATCTACTTGGCAGAACAATTGATAAGAATTTCGAACAATTAGACGCGGAAGAAAAAATAGAAAAAGAAAAGCAATTAGTTGGCATTACAGTTCCAAAGAATCATGTCGAACACGAATGTATCCCGTTTTCAATACGCGCATATCGAAATGCAGAAAATACTGAACAAGTAGATTTACAACGAAAGATTCTTGAAGATCCTTTAATGGCTATTAAGCAGAAAGAAATGGAATCGAGAAGAAAAATTCTAGAAAATCCTGTTAAATTGAAAGAACTTCACAGGCTATTGAAAGTTGAACAAGATAACAAAAAAGAAAGATCAAGTACAAAATCGAAGAAGAGTAAAAAGAAAAAAGATAAGAAATCTCATAAAAAGGATAAACGGCAATCGTCGAATGATAGCAGTGATGAGGATCTGGATGTGCTTCTTGCGAAAAAGTATAAAAAAATACAAAGTAATCTCGACAAAGATGATGCCTCATCAAATTTTGATTTGAAAAAATTACTTGATGTAAAATATAACAAATTATATGAAGAACTTGATAAAGCCACTAAATCCAAGAAGAAATCGAAAAACTCTCGTCGCACAAGTCGTTCATCCAGTGAAAGTGAAGATGTTCAGAAACAAAGACATTCCGATAATAGAAAAAGACCGTATGCTCATTCTTCGAGGAGAAATTATGATAATGATGATAGAAGAAGGGAAAAAACTAATCGACCTTATTCAGTGGAAATGTCTTCAAAACAAATGTTCCATTCGGATAGTGACGATGATCGTCCGAAAAAGAAAAACTATGGTCTTTTAACATCTGATGGGAAAAAATTATCAATCAGTAAATCGGCTCGAAGATCTTATAATGATACGAAATCATCGGAAAGTGCACGTAATGATTCAACAGTGGGTGAGACATCTAAATTATCGAAAAATCGTAAAAGAACAGTTTTAACAGAGAAAGAAAAAGAACAGAAACGACGAGAAATGATGGAGAATGCTGCCTGGAGAGATGGGGAACGAGAACAGAATGTAAAAAAATATCGTGAAGAAAATGATCGAGAAAAGGATCGTAACGAATACAAGAAATTCGATCGAACGTTTATAAATAAAGAGATACAAAAGGCCCTCGATAATCATAGTTCCGTAGAAGATAGAATAAAATCAAATATAAATAATATACAACGTTCTAGACGTGCCATGGATAGTAATTTTGTAAAAAGATAAATATAATAAAAATAAATTTTTTAACAAATAAAAAAAAAAATCTATTTAATGTGGTAACACTGAAAATTTGCAATGAAATATCAACGTGGAGAAATTCTCCTGAAGAGGGTTGGAGAGAGTTTCTAAATAGAATAGAACGAGAGGAAAAAAACCGCAGATTTTTGTCATAGCAATTATATCGCATTGTATTTTCAGAAGAAGTCAGATCGGGTTTATTGTTTTGATAATTTTCAGTTTTGTGTAAATTTTTATTTGAAAATAATGGCAACCATTCCAAGAATTACAATTTATTCAATAAATAATGTTCTAAAGAATTCCGGATTCTCACCTGTTTTAGGAATTTCACGATCCAGGTAAATTTCATAAGTTCCGAGTTTTTAATTATATTATGACGTACTTATCATTGGAAGGTCATAAATGTTATCATTGCAATCCATTCTAGATTTTTCATAAAATGGTTTAATTAATTAATTAATTTCCGTATATTAAACATATATCATTATTTCTATTAAGTGCATAAAACACGAGATTTACATATTGAAATGCGTGAACAACATTTGAAGATAAGATTAATCATCGAGATAGTAAAATCTTCTTTAAAACGAAAAAAAAAATTATACATACAATTATTTATAACAATATTGTACTCTGTACAAGTACAATAAAGTAATATACTAAAACAATGGCACACATAAATGCATTAACCCAAAGCAATGTAATTTGAGTGTGCACAAAAACATTCGTATGAAAATTAAATGTCAACGGATGTAATCTTGAGTTATAAAATTGAAAAATTGTACCTGTCGGCGTTCATAGATTCTCTACCTTGTTATCGTAATAATTATCATAAAAGGCGTAGCCCATTTTCAGACCTTAAAATTATGTTATTTATTGCACTGTAATACAAATAGTAATTACCCAAAGCTTAAGAAATAATCAGTACCATAGAGTCTTCTAATTCCGAAAACTTCCTAATTTCTATTGCCTATGACAGATACTATCCAAGGGTAAATTAATTTGGTCACTACATTTGTAAACCATAGAAATATTCATTGGAGAACGGATTTTAAGACACTATTTGTGTAGGTAAGCAAAACTAATATTGATTTATGGCATGTCCGTCCGTTCATCCGTGTACAAGATAGCTCAAGAACACAATGTAGGTTCGGTTTTGTATTGCATTCCAGCAAAAATCAAGATGACCACAAAATGTTGTCGTTTCATTGGTAAATTTGTGCATCAATTTCATTTAAATTAATTACATACGTTGGTTATATACATGAAAGATACTATATGAAATTTTAGTAAAATTAATGTAATTATAGCCTTGAAAGAAATTTGTAGGAAAAAATTAGCCTGTATAGTATTAAGAACTCGTTTAAGAAATAATATTAATTTAATTGTCTTTTTCGTTTTCAAAGTTCATGGTTTTCTGATGTTGTAATGGGTCCACCGGATGCTATTCTGGGCGTAACGGAAGCCTTCAAAAAGGATAGTAATCCGAACAAAATTAATTTAGGTGTTGGTGCTTATCGAGATGATAACGGAAAACCATTTATATTGCCAAGCGTTCGAATGGTTTGATTTTGAAGAAAATCTATTTTAATTTAAATAAAACTATTATTTTCTATATTTAGGCAGAAGATCAAATAATTGGTAGAAAACTCGATAAAGAATACGCTCCAATATCTGGATTAGCGGATTTTACAAAACATGCTATAGAATTAGCTTTAAGTAATTCATCTGTAAATCTTCAAGCAAAAAATAATGCTACTGTTCAAGTATATAACTTTTATTATTACGAAGAAACATTTATATCATTTGTAATTGTATTTTTAAGGCTATAAGTGGAACGGGTGCATTAAGAATTGGTGCAGCATTTTTGCAAAAATTTTGGTCCGGAAATAAAGAAGTTTATTTGCCGACACCAACTTGGGGTAATCATACACCAATTTTTCAACATTCAGGCCTTAAAGTTAATAAATATAGATATTATGACCCGAAAACGTGTGGATTTGATTTTGCCGGTTGTATCGAAGATATTTCTGTTAGTAATTGAAAATTATTTTTTTTTCTTTAGAAAATATTTTGAACATTTTTTTTTCTTGTAGAAAATTCCAGAAAAATCAATAATTTTACTTCATGCATGCGCTCATAATCCAACCGGTGTCGATCCAAATGCTCAACAATGGAAAGAATTATCACAACTTATTAAAAAGAAGAATCATTATCCATTTTTCGATATGGCTTATCAAGGTTTCGCAAGCGGTGATGTTGCTAAAGATGCTCAAGCTGTTCGAATTTTTGAAAATGATGGACATCAATTTTGTTTAGCACAAAGTTTTGCAAAAAATATGGGCTTATATGGTGAACGAGCTGGAGCATATTCTGTGATCTGTTCAAATAAAGATGAAGCTGATCGTGTAATGTCACAAATAAAAATTCTTATTCGTCCAATGTATTCGAATCCACCGATTCATGGTGCTCGTATCGTTTCCGAAATTCTAGGTAATGATGATCTTAAGAAGATTTGGTTAAAAGATGTAAAAACTATGGCAGATCGAATAATTGGTGTTCGAGAACAATTGAAACAGAATTTACTTAAATTGGGATCATCTCGTTCATGGAATCATATCACCGATCAAATTGGAATGTTCTGTTATACCGGAATGAATGCTGAAAATGTCGAAAGAATAACAAAAGAATTTAGTATTTATTTAACAAAGGACGGACGTATATCAATGGCTGGAGTTACAAGTAAAAATGTTGTATATTTAGCACGTTCTATTCATGAAGTTACAAAGTGAAATATTGTTATAAAAGAAATTGTATCATAATGTTTATTAGAAAATAAGATTAAAAATTATTGAATTTTAAACGATGAATTTTTTTTTTTTTTTTTAAATATTCTAATTTGAATAACAACAGATTTTTGATTTCAGTTTTAACAACTTTTATTAAAAATTTTTTAAACTATATTAATAAAATTCTTTTTTTTTTTTTTAAGCATTAAATTAAAAAGCATGCATTCCAAAATGGATTGCAATCCTTTAGAATCATGGTTTACTATAACGATATCGCAATTTATCAGGAGGTTCACAATATTCTTTCACAATCAATTTACAAAGGAATACATGAAATACAATAATAATAGCACATATTGATACCCAAAACAAGGTTGGTAATCCTCCTAAATGATGACCATGCTTATGTAATGCAATTACGTGATGTTCATGTGCAGGCGCTATCAAAAAGAAAAAAGACATTTTTTAATTCAATTTCATTTGTAATTCACACAAAATTTGTACCTTCAACAACTTCTTTAACATGAATTGCTTTATGCAATTCCTCCATATGTTGTTTATCTGCAGTTATATATAATATAGCAGTTAACGGTTCAGTTAATTTAACTGGGAAATTTTTTTTGGAAGGTCTACAAGGAAGAATTGTATGTATTTCATGTTTATATACATATTTTTAAAGAAAAAAAAATTACCCAAGTAAAACCGGTTCATCTAAACAACCAGCATCACATGCATAGTAACTACGATCCGACCTATCTAAAGCTACATGAATAACAGCTTTATTATCATCTGTTACATAAATAGTTATATTAACATGTGTCATATTTCCATAATTTAAACGTCTAAAATAATAATCACGATGAAGGAACTTTGGATGAATATTGAATTCCAAATGTTGATTGCTAAATCGAAAACTACCAAAACTAAGTACCATTGCTTGAATAACACCACTTGCTCCGGCACGTATTAAATTGTGACAACCCTTAAAATATAAATATCGTTATAATATCTTAAGTAATTTATATATAAATTTCGAACTTGTTTCTCTAAAGTTAATAACCATGATGAAACTAGATTATTAAGAGTTTCCAATGATGTCATATCCAGCCAAAGATTGTCTGCCTTTTAAATAAAATAATTGTTATACAGATAATAATCGAAAAAATCTATCATATACTTACTTGTAGCGTATGATAACTATCATAACAGCCTTCGGCATAAGTAAGTGCTCTTTCGATTTCTTGTTTTTTGTTCGGTGTAATTGATTCCTCAAATTCAAATGTTCTTACATTCGAAAGAACCGCATATACTGTTGCATTTATTCTATCACCATTAATACTATTCTCTGCTTTTGATGTACTTATACCGAATCCAGTTGCCCATAAATTATTCCATACTTTCATATGTTGTTTCTTAAAATTATAATATATATTTCCTGCGTCCTCATGTTGGGCTTCTTGTAGGGCTTTTTTCATTATATCAATTGCATGTATTTCATTCGAATCTCGTGCTTCCGCAAATTTACTTCTTTTCGCTGATATATATTGTATTGCCATAACAATTTCCAATTTTGTTGTACCACGTTTTTTTATCGTAATCGTTCTTGGGATTTTCCTAGATACAATCGAAACTGCAATAACATCATCGGATTGAGGATTTTGTTCAATTAATCCACTAACAATTTGATATTCTAGAATATTTGAACCATGCTGAAGTCTAAAAGGAAAACAGGTTTTTTTTTTTTTTTTTTAGAAGACAATTATTATACACTTCATTTTTTCATGTTTAATTACTTAATAGTTTTTACAGTAGCTGATGGCCATTCTGAAATTCTGGGAAGTAATAAGTCAACATCTAAAATTTGATTTTTTGTATTCGTAATTGTTATTTCTTGCACAAGAATTGATGGCATATTTCGATGTGCATAATATTCGTATGACACGAAATAATCATAAAAACATTGAAATCTAAAAAAAAAAAAAAATCATGTTAAAAGAAAATTCAATAAACACGAATTCGGTTTTGAACCTGTGGACTATTCCGTTTAAATATTCTATAACTGTGGCTTCTTGAAAAGGGCCATTATTTTGAGATAATGATATTAATGGATGGAAATAAACTGGCAATTGTAATGATCTTCCCTTTTTTATATTTAAGTGAGCGTCACTATGAATTTCAAGAGCAAATAAACCATTTCCGACATAAGGAATGAAATCATTTTCATCTTCTAGTTTAGGAATGTGGCGAATATTTGCATTAAATTCGTAGTTTTGTAAATAAAACGGAGTCAGGCGATCATCCATACATCTTGACAGTGGATCTGAAAAAAAAAATCATTCAATAGGATTTTCTAATAACTGATTAAAAAATTTACCTTTTGCCACCTCATTACTATAAAACAGCCAGCGAATAAATGAGGGACCAAGATAAAGGAGAAAAACCGCAAGACATACAATTATCAAAAACAATTTCCTATATGATAGATTTCCATCGAAATTCCTTTTTACTTTACGAATTAGTTCACCAATCTCGAACTTCTTTGTACCACGAAACATTATTTTAACATTTGAATAAACAAGATTCCGTTTATTTTTTTTTAATAATACAAATTACACTTGCATATTTCTCCTTTTTTTTTAACAAAATGTTTTTTATTCGGCACTTTTTTTCATTTGCTTTGTTGACATTTCATTTTTTTTTTGTTATTTTCTTCATTTCATTCACACGGTTTGTCAAACTTAACAAAAATTCATAATTTTTTCATAATTTATATTATAATTCAAATTTAAGATATAAATTCATTTTGAAATAAATATATAATCTTTTTCATTAATTTAAAAATTTCTAATAAGAACAAAAATGTAAAATAAAATAAGATTTTTCAAATGGAAAACATCAGTTCTCTAATTTGATATTCAACAATATATGAACGCACCCGTAAGCGTTTGTCATAATAAACAGAAATGGCCGCTTGACGTACAGCTTACAATTTAGGCAAAAGGAGATTTTTGATTTAATTTGTTATTCTATATGGTTTACATTTTAGTGACGAAAATATATTGAATCAAATAAAATATGTGGCCAACCACATTAGATATGACACGAGATGAATGTCGCGGTGTTTTAAGGCGTCTAGGTAAATTGAAATATTTTTTTCCGAAAGCGTTGCATTTTGAATTATAGAAAATATTAAAATTAATTATATTTCAGAATTGGAAACATATTCCAGTATAATTAGTACATTTCGGGCACAAGGTGGTTTAAGTGGTCTTAAAATTAAACTATTAGAAGATCTACGAAATGTCTTTCACATATCGCAAGATAGACATCGTGCAGAGGCGCGAAGAGTTGCCAATGATGAGAAACTTTGTACAATAGCAGAAACGTAAGAGAAAAACGATTTTGTATACGTATATATATGATTAGGATTTAAAAATACATTTTTATTAGAATATCTGGTCCAAATACAACTCACGAATGGAACCGTGAGGGTAGACGATCGTTCCCGCTAATACCGAGATCTGCCCCATACACAGCATTGTCTCCTATAGCTAATGGTGTTGCGGACGTCGTTTCTAAAGAAAATTCAAAGTTGCCGTATCCATCCGAAACAATTAAGGATGACAGAATTGAAATGAAAATTATGGAATCGGATTCATCAAGAGTGGTGATTGAAGATCCCGTACGTATAAAAGTATTTTTTTTTTTTTTTGTAAAATATAAAACTGTTAACTAGTTTTGAAACATTTTATTGTGTAAAGGTGTGTTTTAATATATTTAACAGAAACAAATGTTTAATAAACAGGTTGCAATCACTGAGGATAGAAGGAATTTAAAACGTGCATCTCTTAATGATCCCATGTCATTTGTTATTCCATTTTCTAGAAAACGGACAATTAGTACCGAAAGTTCTCATTCTAATTTACAATCTAATTCATATGTACATACGAATACTCGGATTCAACAATTATATCATAGTTACAGTAAAACTCACTCGCGTCATAAAAAAACGAATATAAAACGTAACGTCGGTAGTGGACGTTCAAAAGGTAGTAGTCCTCAATCAAAGCAATCACAAAATAAAATACAGAAACCAACAGTACCAAGTGAATTAAATTTATCAAATAGTAATAAAGTTAATTTACACAGTCCGAAAAATTTGCATTCTTATGCAAGTTTACCACATCATCAACAACAACAACAACAACAACAACAATTACAGCAACAACAGCATATGGCTCTGGGAAATTTATCGGCTCTCGAAAATGTAACAAAAATAAACATGGAAATGGATTCGCATATTAGTAATAGTAATAAATGGCCCCAGATTGCCACATCGAAAAAAGATATTACAAATAATTTATCAAAATTGAATTTACCGCCAATCACACAACAACCTGCAATTTTATCAAATGCTGAAAACAATGTGAAAAATGACAAAAAATATATTGATGGTTCCGGTTATGTAATAAGTGATGCAGCATACACAACATGGTCTTCAAATCCAACAGTGATTTCAACACCGTTGTCTGGACAGCGGTGTAATGTTAAAATGAATTCAGGAATTAGTGGTACAAAATTACATCACCTTAAATTACAACAATCATTAGTTCAGGGTAGTATTTCTTCAGGTGTTCTTCAAAGTCCGACAGAATTGGGGCAATTATATCAAGGATTAAATAAACCGTTATCAACTACTAATACAAATAATAAAATAGAATCAGATATCAATAATTTTAGTCCTATTAAAGGAAGAATAATAACAATAGATTCATCCTTACCTAAAATCGAATTACAACAAGGTAATGAAATTAAGAAATTACCAACACCAACTATAAGTACCAATAGTGTCCAACAAAAAACATCAATTAATGATAATGTTCCAATAATTTCTACTAAACCGAAAATACATATAACCAGCCAACAAATTATAAGTCCTGCTATAAATAGTATAAAAATACCAACTGGAATGCAACTGAAAGGTATGCAAGGACGTAAAAGTGTTAAAATAATTTCATCGCCCAGTGGAAAAATGTTTATTCAAGCGGATAATTCAAAATCACTATCAAAATTGGGAACAGTTATACCACAGAAAAATATTTTATCTGGTTTATCTTTAACATCAGCAACTACAACATCTCCAAATCGATTTTCACTTCAAAAATTTCAAATTATGCCATCAACTGGTAGCAAACAAATAGCTCTAAACAAACAAAATATGGTATTTATGCAAACAAATGTAACAAATCCGTCAGGCACAAATGTTATCGTAAGAAATATTCCCATAAATAAATCCAATAAATCGATACAAATTCAAGAAAATGATAGAACATCATTGAACAGTGAAGTGCCATATAGTAATGCAATAAAAAATGAAAATCATGTTATTGTAATTGGATCGATACCGAATGAAAAAAATGATAAAGACAATGTTAGTTTTATATCAAATAAAAATCTTAATGAAACTAATATGATTACAGAAGATACACCAGTTGATATATTGCCGAGTCCATTAACGAACTTAGAAACTACAACAAATGTAAATCAAATCAAAGAATCAAATGTATTTGAATTAAAACCGCCATCAATAACTGTTGTACAAACATTATCAGATACAAATAGTAGTGGTACGAAAATTTGTAAAAGATTACAATTACCACAAGATTTATCATCATCTTTATGTACTACAAAATTGACATCTCCATCCAGATTGATTAGCCATCATCAGACATCAACAAATTTAGAATCTGAAAAAAATGTTCTAATAAATACAACCGATTGGGAAGTGGAATTAGATCAAGAAGTCAATAAATCCAGAGATAAAATGGAAAATTGTATGAGAATAGTAGAGAAACGACAAACTATAGATAACAATGATAGAGATATAAGTACAGCTGAAATAGATAATTTCAATGATATGATCGAAGAGGAAACAATAGATGAAGACAGTGTAAATAATGAAACTATAACAACGGAAGAGGGAGACGAAAGGGAGGAAGAGGAGGAACAAGTTGAATATGATTATGGTATTTAAAAAAAAAAAAAAAAACACTTTCTTACTACTTAATTTTTTCTTAATTTCTTTCAAAGGTGCAACTGAAGAACTTGATGAAAATGTATCAATTGAATATGTTGAAGAAACTGCAAATTCATCTGATGAAATATGTGAAATGTACAATGATACAACGAAAATTGAATCTGATGTTGAGAATGACAACACTCGAACGAATATTTTACCAATTACAACCGTTCAAAATATATCTCAGGTGATAAAATATAAAAATAAAAATCAACAAACTACACAATCGTTTGAATTTAAAGAAAACAATAATAAATTTACACACGAAAATCCGATAAATTCAAAAACAGAAGATTTCACAACTCTCGATTCGACAGCAGTTATGTTTGAAATGCAAGAAATCGATGAGAATGGTCTAAGTCAAATTCGTAATGTTACACTTGAAGAACTTATTGCAACCGGCCAAATCCCTCCCGAAGATGTAGGTTAGATGATATATATAGTAAAATCAATATAAATTTAATTAATATCTTTTTAGAATGTACATTAAGGGAAGCGAATTGTACAAAATGAAATTCAATAATAATTTTTGTATAAAACAAAAAAAAAAAAAAAAAAAACGAGAAATCTAGAGAAAAGAAAAATACATATATGTGTTTGCAACGAAAACGACATCATCCAAAAAGCACCCAATACAAAATGTACAAGTTTTCTTTTTTAATAAAGGAATTTTTAAAGAAATTTTTTTGATTTTTTCGATGGTGTAGATAAAATAACGTTTAATGTTTCGATAGTGATGTAAATAAAGTAAAATTGCACAAAGTATATTCTTACTTTACAAAAGAAAAAAAAAAAATAAAACTTAAATATTACTAATTAATTAAAAAAAAAGGGAAAGAAATGAAAAAAAAAAAAATTGTTATATATTTTTAAATTTAAAAAGAAAAATAAGAAAAAAAAATACCTTTAATAAAAATGTGAAAATTGTACATCTTATAAATATTTTTATTTGGTACTTTGTAGTTATTATAAATACTATTTAAAAAAAAAAAGAAAAAAAAGAATAAAAACTTAAGAAAAATGTTTTTTTTTTTAATGCTATAATTTTTATGTTTTAAAAATAGTATATTAAGTTTGTTTTGAGTAAGAAAGAGCGAGAGAGAGAGAGAGAGAGGGAGAGTGTTTAATAATTAATAAATTTATTTTGGAAGATTATTTTTTAAAATATGTTTCGTTGTTGAAATTTTCTATTTGAATTTCTTTTAATTTTCATTAAATTTTTGGCAAAAAAAAAAAAAACGATCCAAAAAACTAACAAAACAATTCGGAAACATCAACCATTTTTAAAAAATAAGTTTTAATTGTAAATCAAAAAAAAAATTGTAGTAGTTATGTTCTAAAAAAAAACAAAAAAAAAACGAAATACAAGAATTTAAAATTTTTGACAACATTTTTTCTGTAAATAAAATATGTACAAATAAAATGTACAAAATGCAATAATACAATCTTATTTTTACAGAATTAAAAAAATTAAAAATACTATATGGGTATTCTCTTACACCCGTTGTAAAACGTGGTGTGCAATACAGTTGTATATTTCCGAATCATACAACGGTACACCACGAATTATAAATCGTAAGAGAATACGCCTATTATACAGATTTATTTATTACTAGTCTAGTAGTCGCGAAATTTTTTGCGTTTTATAATCTTGACCTTCTTCGGATCACTCTAGCGACTGGAGGCATAGTCAATTTTGTGTCTCGAGAATAAACATTTCATGAAAACCCACTCAATCTTCACAGAATTATGTGTTTTTAGATTTTTTTGTCGTGCAGCCTCCTTAGCGGTGAGCTATTCATAATATATTTTTTAAATTTTATGAAATTCCGTCCTCTAATTTCACACCTCTCGGATACTGAAGGGTTAGCCTATTCTGTGTGTGTCCGATCTATTAAGAATATATATCCTAAGTTTGCATGAAAATTGGTTTAGTAGTTTTTGAGTTGAACCGGAACATTCCAATGTACGACCTTACAAACAAACAGATTTATTATATAAGATTGAGTGTTTCCAAAAAAGACCATATAGCCACACACTATAAAAATAAAACGTCTTTACTAGACGGAGAAAATTGGAAACAGGATGAGTGATTTGAGTTTGATGAGTGAAGTGATCAATGATAAAGCCTCTCTAGTTAATTCTTTAGAAAAGTGAATTTGGCAAGCCGAGTCGAGAAAGGGCGATGCCTCTAGTAAATGCTTTAAAATGAGGTTGGTAAGTGGAGCTGGGGTACATTCTATAAAAAGTTGTATTGACTGTATCATCAGAAGTAGAACTATGCGACCTCCAACAAAAAATATTCGCCATGAAAATATCTACATATAACATTGCTGAACATTTCAATCCTGTGCGACCTGCTTTAGGTGATATTTGAAAAGTGTATTTATAAAAATTGTATCGTGTAAATTTCTACTTTTCGTTTACATTGGCATTTCTATAAATCAGTTTCACTCGATTAAAACCAAAAAAGTTTCATTTCTAAAAAGTAGGCTTTTATCGTTTTTTTTTTTTTTATTAAAACAAATTGGAAAAAAAACCAAATTTTTAACAGAACAAAATTATTAAATAATTTAAATAAATCCGATTTAAAAACAGACAAAATGTTACCAAGTAAAGGTGATGATCCTGATAGGAATTTGAAGAAGCTGCAAAGAGCATTTGGTGTATCACAAAAAATTCAAAAACTTTTCACAAAACGTAGAAGTCCAAGGAAAGCATCTTTAGATGAACAAGAACAGGAAATAATTAATCGAGCTAAAGAGCTAAGACAAAATCGTAATGGACAAATTGCTTCAAATGATCTTTTCATAATAGATATAATGGCGAATTTTTATGATATTGATCAAGCCGAATTTGTAGCTGGAATTTTAGATTCTGATGAACATATTAATTGGGTTAATGAATTAACGAAAGTAAATGGAAGATTTGCTTCATTATTTTTTTATGGTGAATTAACTGGTTATCCATTATATTCTGGTAGACATACGACAAGAAATCGTTATACACGTGTTAAAAGATCCAAATGTATGGATAGTAAACAGATTGAATTTTCAGAAAAATTACTAGTCGCATTTCGTACAGATAATATGAAAATTATCGATAATAAATCATTATCGGATAGTTTAATGTTTTTCAATTTGGGAACATCTAATAAAGAGACCGCAATTAGTGCGATCAAAGATCAAATATTTAAAACTCTTACGACTGCAATTCTAAGTGATAAAACGAAAAATTTATCTTCAGAATTTCAAAGGATATATTTTCTTCATGCATTGGAGAAATTCAATCAATTTATGGAATCAACACATGAAACTATTAGCAATAGTGTTGTATTTGAAGTTTCACATGATTTATATAAAGGATTCCTTTTGGTCGAATATCAAATTGAAAACACTGCCAAAGATCGTGAACGTGTTGAAGAAATTGAAAAATATTTTAGTAAATGGATGAAACAAATTCAAATGATATTGAATGAAGGTTAAAACGATTTTCAGAAAATTAATGCCCAATTTCACAGTCAGAGCATAGGTCTAATTTAAGTGAAGATAGTTTTTGGACTTAAGTTTTACTTATTATAATATTTAATCCAAATGGCGCCCTAATTGTGCAGGATTTAAAGTTTATGCGCTATTTGTTCACACACTTAGCTCATTTTTATCACCAGTATAAAAATTAGACTGGTTGAAACTTTGGGTTACCGGGAACTTTATTCTTTGGATCCTACTCCTAATTTCCCCGTTTCAAGATCATCGTGCATCTTGTTTTTGGGGGATTTTAAGTTTTCTTTCTAATAAAAAAAATTTAATATATAAAAATTGATTTGTTGCCGTAATAAGAACTTAAAGAAATCGAAATATATTCACCAGCTCACAATTAACACACTCGATGAGGTCTAGATGGACCTGATTCATTTGTAAATAAACATGGCTCGGTGCGTTATCGGTAAATTAAATACGTATACAAGGGACGATCGTGCACTCAATAGGCAAGTGGATGAATTCAATATCTTGGTTTTGAACTATTAGTATTCGAACATCTCTAGTATACATATTATACATGATGCATGCCATAGAAATGTAAATCAAAATATGGTTGGTCCTTATTCAAAGTGAAATTTTTTGAACTACGTTAAATCAATCAATTCTATATTTTAAAAATCTCAATTTTTTTTCACGGAATCATTGAGACATCTAGCTGAACTGAGTTTGAAGAACTTAAGTCAATTTCTGCAAACAAATGGCTAGAGATTGTCTTGGACAAAGCAATACCTTAAATGTCCAACTTTTATAAATCATTGTATTTTTATCATTCATTTCATACTTTTAAAAAAATTGTCCTCTTTTTAAATTAAGCTTTCACAATTTTTATATAATTGATAATTGTGAATGGCACTTAAGTTTTTCTTAAGTTTTGACTGTGACTTAGCTTGTAACTTAAGTTCAACTTAAGCTCTTACTATGAAATTGGGCATAGGTAACCAAAAAAAAAAAGGAAGAAAGAAAAAGCTAATCTACATTTTTCTATAGGAAGACAAATTCAAAGAGATACTCCTTCCGTTGGTCCAATACAAGTTTTAGAATATTGGCGTCGTATGCTTGCACGTTATACATCGGTTATTGAATTTGTATCATCAAAACCTTTTCTGAATTCTTATAGTTGTTTAGCTCTATCCAGATCAACGAAATTGATAAAGGTTTTAAGATTTTAATGGTATTTTTTTTTTAAAATTTTTTTAATACTTTACAAATCTTATAAAATAGCTATGGAAAGAAATCGATGAACAAATAACTGTGGCATTGAATGAAGCTAAAGATAATATTCGTTATGTTAATTCTTTGCAACGTTTCTGGGATCCAATATATAGGTTGAGAAAAATTTTAAAATCTTTATTTAAATAGTTTTTGTTACACGAAATATTTAATTATTATAGATCAACACCCAAGGAAATAATGGCATCTTTACCAGGTTTATTAATGGCAATACGAAATGTTAGTAAATCAGCACATTTTTTCAATACAACTGATAATATATCGAGTCTTCTTGTGAAAATTACAAATCAATTAACATTAGCCTGTCGGAAGTATTTAACAGATGATGAGAAATTAACGGTATGGCAATTGCCAACTGATGACTTAGTAAAGAAAATTGAGTCATGTAGAGAATTGATGCATTTCTATAAAAGTACATTTTTTCGAACTATTGAAGATATGATAAATTCACGTGAAAAACTTTGGAATTGTTCTCCGATATTCATTTTCTGTTATTTAGAAAAATTTTTGAAACGTTTAGAAAAGGTGAGTACACATACATATTTTATAGAATTTTTTTTTTTTTTATCTTCTACCTGGAAAAACTTGTGCCGGTTTTGATGTTCCTTTATATTTTAGGTTTTTTTGATTTCTAATCTTGAGTATGTAAAAGGAAAAAGGGTTTCCCAAATTATTTGGGAATACTTTATCTAGTGAATTATATTTGATTAGTTCATTTATCTTTTAGATAATTTACAAATTCTTAAATTCTTAGAATTGATTGTGAGTAAATTTTTATAATACTAGACAAATGGAATTTTCAGAAAACTAGATCTACAGAGAAACATTTTACCATAATACCATAAACGCGCATCACAGGTGAGAAAGTGGTGTTCCATAAACAAAGCAGAATGTTTTCGTATACTTAAGAGGATCGATCTAGAGATCCTCAATTTACAATGCAGATGCTTAGGTTTATGATCCTTTATAATATCTTTTCGTAAATAACGTTTCAAGGCTACTCCTCAACACCAAATTAACAAACCCAGAAATCATTTCATGAAAACGATCTAGGAATTCGGTCCTTTGGTGGAACGAATATGTTTTTTCCGTTAGCATATAAATATTTCTTTTAATGTTATTTCTATAAATTTTAGTAGTTTTTAAGAAAATAGGAGGAACAATTTTAAAATGTTGTAAAATGGCTTTAAAAGGAACCCAATCAGTGTCTAAACTTGAGACATATATATGCTAAATCCACTTGAAACTAGCTGTTATCCACATTAACTTCTATGAATGCGTATCCAAGAATGATGATGAAATTGTTTTTAAATTATGTTTAAATAGTTGGTTATAGGAATTGAATTTCCATAAAGAGTTTGTCCAGTCAGGTATATAGACAATATGGGATAAAAGTCCATCAAAATAATTGAATTATGTTTTTGGGAACTCTTGTAGCTTAATCGTAGTAAATTTTGTGATTATAAAAAGAAATATTAGCAGCATACCCGTAACAAATATTTAGAGTAGTTTAGAAACGTTTTTAAAATAAAATAATACTTTTCTTTTTATTCTAGATAAAAATTATTGTTGATACAGAATTACGTTATTCAGTATTAGATAAAATACGAATTTTTGGAATGGATACATTTTCAAATCAAATAAAATCCGCTAGACAAAAATTCAATTCGAAAACATATAATGCATTGGATTACCGTCTTGAAATGTTTGATGATGATTTTGATAGTTTCATGGCGGACATTGAAAATGCCGAAGAAAATATGAGAATATTTTTAAAGAATCAAGTCGAAAGTATACCAAATTGTGATTCGATTATTTTAGTTTTGAAACGTTTTGAAAAATTGAATTTGGACTGCTTATGTTTGGATCGAAGATATTTGGATGTTGCAATTATGTTACAAAAGGAAATTTTTGTTTTAAAAGATGTGTAAGTTAAGATTCGTAAAAATATTCATATTATTTATTTAAAAAAAAAAAAATTAATTCCATTAAGATATAATGGACAAAGAGAAAATCCTCCATTACCTTTTAATACACCACCAGTAGCAGGACGTATAATGTGGATTCGTATGTTATTCCGACGAATGGATGAACCAATGCAAGTAAATTGAAGAGGTTCTTTGATCCTATAGAAATCAGTTTAATTTTCTTTTTTTTTTTCTTGTCAAGATTTTAAAGAAGAGACCTTGTGTTATTGGTCACGAAAAATGTCAATTAACAATTAAATATTATAATTATATGTCCGGTATGGTTTTACATTATGAAATGACATATCATAAAGCTTGGTATGATTATGCTGAAGAAGTTCGATGTTTATTACATGTTCCAGTATTTCTTAAACCAAATTCAAGATCAAAATTACAACTTAATTTTTATGATTATGTTTATCAGGTTGTTAGAGAAACAGAATGTATGTTAAAATTGGATTTAGGTAATTTAGATTGTAATTGTTTTTAATACAAATAAATAATGTCGGTTATAATTTTATAAAGTTGTGCCAGACATAGCAATGGTTCTAACATATTGTAAAAGTAAAGTACTCGATGCTTGTGTTGCACTTCGTGGAATTCTTAAAAGAAATGAATCCTTTCGAAAATCACTATCAACAGCTTTTTTAAATATTATGAGATGCGAATTAAGAGAATTGGAATTGGCTTTTAAGCCCGGTCTTACATTTATTACATGGACATCAGAAAATTTGGAAGAATTTATAGATAGTCTGGATATAGTAAATAAATTCATTGATTTTCAAAATTTTCAATTCATTATATTTATATTTATTTAATTAATTATTATATAGGCATTGAAAAATGCTCAAGAATTTTATGATAGAATCATTGATGTAGAAGAAGTACGAATTTTGGATGTTATGAAAGCTATTTCGGAAGTTAATTTAATATATTTACCAGATAGACCGGTAACACCAAAACAGTTTGTTGATGGAAATAATGAACAACGACGAGTTGGAGGTGAAATAAATTATAAAATACACCAAATTCTTATTTTTACACGAGTCTTTTGTACACAAATTAGAAAAACAAATTTCATTCTTATTTTATATGATTTGTTTTGATTTAATGCGGTCGACACATATTCCCCGACACAAAATAGTTATTGACGAATCGTTAGTTCACAAAATCCTTAGGTAAGATGAAATAATAGTGGTTGTTCTTGAGACTGCTGATTGGGATAATGATGCAGATGATCCTGTTCTCAGTGTAGATTTAATTAACAAATGGAATGAGTAGACCAGTAATGGCTGGCTAATCATTTTACCAAACCTAATGATGAACAAGCTGGGAAGTTTCAACGTGATCTGAAGTTAGTAATGGACTTTCACAGATAATTTATTAATGGCCTAGTCCAATAACTGAATTCGTTCTTGAAACCACTCAAACAGAATATTATAGTGCTAATTTTCTTCAACAGATAGAATTTCACCAACAGTGAAGACGATGGACAAGATATTTACGAGATATTTAAAAAAAAAACTTGTATTTCTGAATTACTGACATGTTTTCTTTACTCTTTTGAAATGGTTTTTATATGGTTTTTTGTAATATTTTTGTTAGTTTTTCAGGAACAAATTTCCTACTTTTCCATATATAGTACATTATATTTTTTGATACAAATTTTTTTTTACATATTGTATACTTCGTGTAAAAACAGAATTAGGTGTAATATACAAAATAGAATTGTTTAAATGAATTTAATTTTCATACAGAAAGAGATATCGAAAAGAAATCTTTATCATCGGAACGTGCTTCAGTTGATTTGATTAATATGTTTATCGATCGAATGGATTTTCCATATTATGATTCAAAAGGAAATCGAAGTTGTCAATTACCATTAAGCCAAATTGATATACATAATTGGCGTACAGAATGTAATTTACCAGTTGACAAATATGATTGGATACAATTTGAGAAAATCAACCGGACAATATGGTTTCCACCAGAAGATTTAAGAATGAAATATTCATTTAGAGATTATGAAAATATGAAATATGATTTATATAATTTACGAGCAGATGCTATGGATATATTTTCACATTATAATAGTAAAATAATTACATCATTAGTACAATGTTCTAAACGTGCTTTGGATCAATTAAAGAAACGAATGTATATATAATTTTTATTCATATATAAATTATTTTAAATTTATTAATTATATTACTTCTATTTATTTTAGTTCACAAATGCCAAATCGACAATTAAATAGATATCCACTTTTACAAACAACTATGGAAATCGCAAATGATACATGTATTATTAAGCCGAATATTGAACAAATGCAAAGTAGTTTTCAAGCAGCTATTCAATCGGTTATCGAGGCTCATTATTTTGTTACAACATGGGGAAAACAAGCTAAAACACCACAAAGAAAACTTAGAAGAGTACTTGTTGGTAAGATTTTTAAATTCATAAAAATCATATAAGAATCTTTTGTGTCCATGCAATTTTGGAGTGTTATTAGAATTTGTAATATAATTAGCGATCTATATGTGGGCTTAAAAAGAAGGAATTTCAACGAAATATATCAGCAATAAGTGAAATGAATGCAGCATCGATGTTACATTAATTATTTGTACTTTTTCTGGGTTCTTCCATTGATAATTTATCTAGTCAATACTTCGGAATATACGTATATGGTCATTCACAGTGTAAGCAATTATAAAGTGAGATTTAAAAAGCCGACCAATTAGAGCAAAGCAACAAACATTGCATTGAATTAACGTGGTAACACATCATGGACTGCATTATAATTATATGTACCGAAAGGGACAGAAAAATTAATACAGCAGGGATAGGAAGTTTCCGAACTATATAATTATTTACACTTTGTGTTAATCACTTCTTCAATGCATTCTCTGTTTATTCCTATTCTATCAATATCAATTTTAAAAACTTCATCGTCGATTCTTGTTAGCATCGTTAAAAGTTTCTTTATTATATAATAATAAGGATGAAGAGGGATTCATCCTCATTCGAATAAAATTTATTTAATTAATTAAAAACGTTTTTTTATTATCACAAAATATTCACAGATGAAATTCGACATGAAAGATCATTTTATAAAACTATATCTGAACATAAAGATATTATTCGAATTCTTCAGAATTTCCCTGGCGGATTATTAATATTTCGTCCTGATATTGATCGAATTTTGAAAGTAAATTGATTGATTTTTTTTTTTGTATTTATAAAATTACATAGAAAAAACTTAATTCTCTGAATTTAAAGGAAACTTATGATAAATATAAATATTTATGGGCATCTGATCAAGAAGCTAAAATTAAAGCATTTGTTGAGTCCGATCCGTTAACAGCAGATATTACAGATAGATTTATTGAATATGATAAAACAACAAGTGAATTGGAACATATCAATCCAATAATTGATGTTGGTCCAATTGAAATCCGTTTAGGTAAAATGAATTTTTCAATTTTCTTTTTATAATAAAACAAACAACATTATTTCAATTTTAGAGATGGCAATTCAAACATTTGTGGATGAATCAAAGAAACGTAAAGTTTTACTGGGTCAACTTTTGAGTACAAATTATAAAAAACAATTAGATGAAATTATCGATTTTATTACCGATATGGAAAATATTTTAAATAAAACGATCAAAGATTTGGATGATGTTCGAATGGCAATGAATTGTCTTGAAAAAATTCGTGATAATTATATAAGGTTTATTATTTTATTTTTATATTTTAATTAATCATTATTTGTTAGATAACAGAGTTGCCAACTCTTAGGCGATGCGGAGAGGTAAACATCAACCTGTTCATATGTCTTGGACATCTAGATATACTAGTCTTTGATAATAGTATAAATAATGGTTAAATAAATATGTGAAGTTCTATTTTTCCTTTGAAAATTAATAAATTCGTTAACACAAGAGACTGTATGATGCACTTAAGAACCTGCATTCTCCAAGTAAAAATACTAAAGTTGGCAACGCGGTTTAATACGAATTGATATGATTTTATTTAGTCATATTTTTATAGTCACGTCACTTTATTCGACAAATGATGTGACTTTAAAATATGTTTTAATATTGACTTATATATTATTTAATTTCCTTTTTATTAGTATCGATATGAAACTGGCCACTATGATTGAAACATATCATATGTTTGCAAAATTCAAAATATATATACCTAAAGATGATTATGATAAAGTTGATAGTTTACAATTTGCTTTTAATCAAATGGTAGAAAATGTAAGGATATTTTCGAAAATTACAATCCAGAAAAAACATAAATATATTGAAAATATTTTCCAAAAAATTTGTTTTATAGTCGAAAAAAGTATCCACAAGAATAGCTGAAATGGAATCACCTTTATTGACTGAACTCGAAGAAGGAATAAAAGTTTTCAATACAGAACTTGAAGAGTTTAATATCGATTACGATTCAAAAGGTCCCATGGTACCAGGTATTGCAGCAAAAGAAGCAAGTGATCGTGTATTTCTATTTCAAAATCGTTTCGATGAATTATGGCGAAAATTCGAAATGTATTCAAGTGGTGAAAAACTATTTGGTCTTCCAGTAACTGATTATGCTGTATTGCATAAACGAAAGAAGGAATTCAGTTTATTAAATAAACTATATTCATTGTATATTTTGGTATTGAAAACTATTGATGACTATAAAGATATTCCATGGTCAGAAGTTAATATCGAGACAATTACTGTTGAACTAGGAGATTTCCAAAATAAGTGAGTTTTTATAAAATTTTTTCATATTAGTTTGGAAATTTTTCATATATCTAAATTTCTTTTTTATTTAGATGTCGTCGTTTACCACGTGGTATGCAAACTTGGCCAGCTTATATAGATTTGAAGAAGAAAATTGATGATTTCAATGAAACTTGTCCACTATTAGAATTAATGACGAGTAACGCTATGAAAGAACGTCACTGGCTGCGTTTATCTAATTTAATGAAAACTAATTTTGATGTGTATAGTCCGAAATTCACTTTAGGAAAACTAATGGAAGCACCAATTTTACAATTTAAAGATGATGTAGAAGATATTTGTGTTGGTGCTATTAAAGAATTAGATATTGAAGCTAAATTGAAACAAATCGTTACGGATTGGTCGATTGTTAATCTTCAATTGGCCAACTTTAAAGCTCGAGGAGAATTACTATTGAAAGGTCAAGAGACTGCCGAAATTATTGCATCACTTGAAGATTCTCTTATGATTATAAATTCTTTAGCTTCAAATCGTTATAATGCACCATTTAAAAAGGAAATATTATTATGGTTATCGAGAATTGTGAATACTGGAGAAATTTTAGAAAAATGGATGATGGTACAAAATCTATGGATTTATTTAGAAGCAGTATTTGTTGGTGGAGATATAGCGAAACAACTACCACAGGAAGCAAAACGTTTTACGAATATTGATAAAAATTATGTAAAAATAATGTATCGAGCACGAGAAACACCAAATGCAATCGAATGTTGTACTGGAGATGAAACTATGGCAACAGTATTACCATTTTTAATTGAACAATTAGAAACTTGCCAGAAATCATTAACAGGTAATATAAATTTCTAAATTGTATTTTATCTATAATATTTGAAAATATTTCGAAAGGTTATCTTGAATCGAAACGTCTTATATTTCCGAGATTTTTCTTTGTATCTGATCCTGTTCTATTGGAAATTTTGGGTCAAGCATCCGATCCAACTTCTATTCAACCACATTTATTAAGTGTGTTTGATGCAGTTGCAAAGGTATTTATAAAAGAATTAATATTTTATAAAAATTGCAATCGAAAAATAAAAATTTTAGGTCGATTTTACCAATGATACGATTGAAGCTTTGAATTCTTCTAATCACGAAAAAGTAAAATATTATAAAATATAATTTAATTATTATATAAACTAAAAACTAAATATCACAATAGGTACTATTGGAGAATGGTGTTCAATGTATGGGTGGTGTTGAAGGTTGGCTTGGAAGTTTACTAAAAGAAATGCAAGAAAGTATAAAGGGTATCATAGCTTCTATGGCGGTATCTTTAAATGATCCCGAGTTTGTTTTTGTTAATGAATTTCCATCATTTTGTGGACAAGTATATATTTGCTGTTATTTAAATTTTGAATTTTTTGAAAGATAAAAAAAAATATATGTATATATTTAGGCTGGATTATTAGGAATACAAATTCTTTGGACAAGAGACTCTGAATATGCTTTACGTAAAAGTAAAATTGATAGATCTATAATGAAACGAACTAATACGAAATTTTTGAATATATTAAATCAATTTATTGAATTAACCATTAAAGATTTAACTAGTTTAGATCGAATTCGGTTTGAAACGATGGTAACTATTCACGTCCATCAAAGGTAGTAGAAAAATTGTTATTAATTTTTTTTCAATATTCTTATATTTCTCTATATTCAAGGGACATATTTGATGATCTTTGTCGTTTAAGAATTAAGTCTGCTTCAGACTTTGAATGGCAAAAACAAGCCAGATTTTATTACAAAGATGAGAATGATGATGTTATTGTAGCCATTACAGATGTTAATTTTATTTATCAAAATGAATATTTAGGTGTTACTGAACGATTAGCTATAACACCATTAACGGATCGATGTTATATCACGTTAGCACAAGCTATGGGTAAAACTGTTTTCAGTTTATCATTAAAAAATTATATCTATAAAATTTCCTAAAGGTATGTGTATGGGTGGTGCCCCAGCTGGGCCAGCAGGAACTGGCAAAACTGAAACCACAAAAGATATGGGAAGAGCTTTAGGAAAATTAGTTGTAGTTTTTAATTGTTCTGATCAAATGGATTTCCGTGGTTTGGCCAGAATATACAAAGGATTAGCGCAATCTGGTTCATGGGGATGTTTTGATGAATTCAATCGAATTGAATTGCCTGTACTTTCAGTTGCAGCACAACAGATTTAGTAAGTCTTTTTTTTCGTTACAATGAAATTTAAATTTCAATAATTACTAATTTTCTTTAATTATTATAGTATTGTGTTAACAGCAAGAAAAGAAAAAAAAGCTTTCTTTATTTTTAGTGATGGTGATCTTGTCTCACTTAATCCAGAATTTGGTCTTTTTATTACTATGAATCCAGGTTATGCTGGACGACAAGAATTGCCAGAAAATCTTAAAATAATGTTTCGTACTGTCTCTATGATGGTTCCAGATCGTCAAATCATTATCCGTGTTAAATTGGCCAGTTGCGGTTTCAAAGATAATATAATGTTATCACGAAAATTTTATACTTTGTATGCTTTATGTGAAGAACAACTTTCAAAACAAGTTCATTATGATTTTGGTCTAAGAAATATTTTATCTGTTTTACGAACACTGGGATCTCAAAAACGAGCTAATCCAACTGATACAGAAGAGACTATTGTAATGAGAGTACTTCGTGACATGAACGTTTCAAAATTAATTGATGAAGATGAACCACTTTTTGTATCTTTAATTGAAGACATGTTCCCAGGAATTAAATTGACCAAAACTTCATACAGAGACTTACAAAGGGCCATTGAAAAAAGCGTAGAATCATTTGGACTTGTTAATAGTCCGGAATGGAATTTAAAAATTGTACAATTATATGAAACTTCTTTGGTACGACATGGATTAATGACAATGGGTCCAACAGGATCTGGTAAAACGAGTTGTACACAAGTTTTATTAAAAAGTTTTACTGAAATGGGACATACACATAGAGAATTGCGAATGAATCCCAAAGTATTTATATAAATAAATAAATAAATAAATAAAATATAATATTAATTTGTATTTGTAATCAAGGCAATAACTGCACCACAAATGTTTGGTCGTCTAGATGTGGCAACGAATGACTGGACCGATGGAATATTTTCTACATTATGGCGTCGAACATTAAAAGTTAAAAAAAGTGAATTTGTTTGGTTAATTTTGGATGGGCCTGTTGATGCTGTTTGGATAGAAAATTTAAATTCAGTTCTTGATGATAATAAAACTTTAACTTTGGCCAATGGAGATCGTATAAAAATGGCTGATAATTGTAAATTAGTATTTGAACCAGATAATGTTGATAACGCTTCACCAGCTACAGTCAGTCGTGTAGGTATGGTTTTTATGAGTTCATCTGTCCTTAAATGGAATACAATTTTGAAAGGTATATTTTTTAAAAGAATTTTTTAAAGCAGATTTATTACAAATTTTTTCGTTTTTATATTAGCTTGGCTTAAAAAACATCCAAACGAGGCCGTATTTTTAAGTGGCTTCTTCGATATGGTTTATGAGGATGCTCATCTTTTTGTACAATCAAAATTAAATGCAAAAATGTTTTTATTGGAAGCTCTTTACATCAGACAATGTTTAGATATTTTAGAGGGACTTTTAGTACCCGGAGGTATTTATTACGATTTTTATCAGTTCTTAATTGTTGAAATTAATTCTAATCTCGATATAAATAACTTTAATTTTTTTATAGTTACATATCATGAAAGATATGTGGAAAGATTATTCTTGTTCGCTCTCATGTGGTCATTAGGAGCAGTTTTAGAACTTGGTGAAAGAGAAAAACTTGAAGAGTTTCTATTAAAACATCAATCAAAAATGAGTAAATATCAAATTTAATATAACGGAAGACAATTCATATCAATTCATTATTATAGAATGGCCGAAAAAACTACCAAATGAAACTATATTTGAATATCTTGTGGATGAAAAAGGAAATTGGATTCATTGGAGCAATCGTGTAGAAGAATATATTTATCCTAATGATTCTATTCCGGAATATGCTAGTATTTTAGTGCCAAATGTTGATAATGTACGAAGTGCTTTTCTTATGCACAATATTTGTAAACAGAAAAAAGCTGTTCTTCTAATTGGAGAACAAGGTACAGCTAAAACAGTTATGATCAAAGGTTATATGTCGCAATATGATATAGAAGAACATTTATCAAAAAGCTTCAATTTCTCTTCGGCTACTGTACCAAATATGTATCAAGTAAAAGATTATTTGAAATATTAGTTTTGAAACATTTTATAATGATATTATTTGTATTACTTTATAGAGAATTATTGAATCATATGTAGAAAAGCGTGTAGGTACAACATATGGTCCGCCAGGTCAACGAAAAATGACTATATTTATTGATGATATTAATATGCCTTTAATTAATGAATGGGGCGATCAAATTACTAATGAAATTGTCCGACAAATGATTGAACAAATTGGATTCTATTCTCTTGATAGACCAGGTAAAAATTATTTACACAAAATGTACACAATTTATAAAACATATTCAAAATAGGTGATTTTATGTCAATTGTTGATATTCAATTAATGGCTGCTATGATACATCCTGGTGGCGGTCGAAATGATATTCCAAATAGATTGAAACGACATTTCTGTATATTTAATTGTACTTTACCAAGTGATCATTCAATGGATCAAATATTTGGTAAAATTGGACAAGGTTACTTTTGTCCAGAACGTTTTGAACAATCTGTAGTTGATGCAGTTGCTTTGTTGGTTCCGTTAACAAGAATATTTTGGCAACATATTAAAGTATATATTAGATTTGTTCATTAAATTTTACAAAATTTTTATTTATCTTTTATTAATCAAGACAAAAATGCTACCAACACCAGCGAAATTTCATTATATATTTAATTTACGAGATTTATCCAGAATTTGGGAGGGAATTTTGACTATAGCAGGTCCGGAATGTACAACTGTTAAAACCGTTTTAAAAGTATAAAATATTAATATATTTTATATATAATATTTAATTTGTTTATACATATATATTAGCTTTGGAGACATGAATGCATTCGAGTAATTGCAGATAGATTTACTAATTTCGAAGATAAAGATTGGTTTTATGATCGTATGACGCAAGATGTAAAAAAATATATCGGCAATCACTTTTCCGATTATGATGACGGTGAAACATATTTTGTCGATTTCTTAAGAGATGCACCCGACGCTGGAGATGGAAGTGACGAAGATATATCATTGGAACCTCCAAAAATATATGAAGAAATTCCAAGGTTTAAATCTAATTTCATACGAATTATTTGTGTATGTTTATTAAACTATTGTTTCAATTTATAGCTTTGAATTTGTTCAAAAGAAAACCTTGTGGTACATGGGACAATTTAATGAATTTGTTCGAGGATATTCAATGCATTTAGTATTCTTTCATGATGCTTTAATGCACTTAATGATTGTTTCTCGAATTATAAGAACATCCAGGTAAGTGGAAAATAATATTTTTATGTTTTTTTGAAGCGAATTTTTTTTTATATTTTCTTATTTTTATATAGAGGAAATGCTTTACTTGTTGGAGTTGGTGGATCCGGTAAACAAAGTTTAACCAGATTAGCATCATTTATAGCTGGTTATAAATTTTTCCAAATTACATTAACACGAGCCTATAATATAACAAATCTAACTGAAGATTTGAAGTATCTTTATCGAACAGCCGGTTTAGAGGGACAAGGAATAACATTCATTTTTACTGATAATGAAATTAAAGATGAATCATTTTTAGAATATATAAATAATATTCTTAGTTCGGGTGAAGTTGCAAATCTATTTCCAAAAGATGAATTAGGTAAAATTTGATTTTTTAATTCAAAATTATCGAAATCTTAATTTTTAATTTATTTATAGATGAAATATTAAATGAAATTACACCTATTATGAAGAAAATTGACCCACGTCGTCCACCGATACAGGATAATTTGTATAATTTTTTTATATCTCGAGCCAGATCTAATCTTCATATAGCTTTATGTTTTTCTCCAGTATATTAATTATCAATTATCATTGATTTAAATTAGTATATTTCAAAAGTATATATTTTTTATTAGATTGGTGAAAAGTTTCGAGCAAGAGCACTTAAATTTCCTGGTTTAATATCTGGATGTACAATGGATTGGTTCCAGAAATGGCCTGAAGATGCTCGAGTTGCTGTTTCTCAATTTTATCTTGATGAATTCGATATTGTCTGTACCCCTGAAGTGAAGCATGAAGTTATTGAAATTATGAGTTTTATTCATGAAAACGTATCGATTGCATGTTCATCATATTTTGAACGATTCCGACGTCAGACATATGTAACACCAAAATCGTTAATATCATTTTTAGAAAGTTACAAAATCTTATATGCCGATAAACGTAATAATATAATTGTAATGGCACAACGAATGTCTACTGGACTTAATAAATTAGAAGAAGCAACTACCTCTGTTGGTTTATTAAAAGAGGAGCTCCTTGAAAAAGTAATATTTTTCTTCTTTAATTAAATTGTTAATAAAATCATATCTGTATTTTAGAATAAAGAAATTGTAGTGGCAACAAATGCTGCTGAGGAAGTATTAGTGGAAGTATCCAAATCTAATGCCGCTGCAGAAATAGTAAAGGAACAAGTTTTGGAAATAAAATCTAGAGCTGAAGTATTAGTTGAACAGATCTCTGCAGACAAAGTAGTTGCTGAATCGAAACTTGAAAAGGCAAAACCGGCCTTAGATGAGGCAGAAGAAGCTCTCAAAGTATAAATTATAAAATTTTAATTTGATTACTATTTATTGATTAAAATTTTATCAATTCAGACTATTAAAGCAGCCGATATAGCAACTGTACGAAAATTAGGAAAACCACCGTATCTTATCACTCTTATTATGGATTGTGTTATTATCTATTTTCGAAAGAAATTAGATCCTGTTAAACCAGATTATGACAAACAATTTATAATGTCATCCTGGAGTGAATCCTTGAAAGTAATGTCGGACACAAGATTTCTAGCCAAAATTGTGGAATACCCAAAGGATTGTATAAATGCAGAAATGGTGGATCTTTTAAAACCATATTTTAATTATAGGTAATTTTAAGCATACGATTAACTAAAAAAAAACGTATAAAAATATATTATACTTCTTTTAGTTTATATACATTTGAGGCTGCTAAAGTGGCATGCGGAAATGTAGCCGGTTTATTATCATGGACAATTGCTATGTCGAAATATTTCGAAGTGAACAAAGAAGTTTTGCCATTAAAAGCCAATTTAGCAATTCAAGAAGCGAAATATAATAAAGCTGCAACTGATTTACAAGAAGCTGAAGATATGTTTGCGGAAAAAGAAAAAGAATTGGCTGCGGTTAAAGCTATATTCGATGGGGCAATGAAGAAAAAGGGTGATGTCCTGGAAGATGCTGAAAAATGCCAAAATAAAATGGATGCGGCTTCAGCTCTTATTGAAGGTCTTTCAGATGAACGAATACGTTGGACCGAACAATTGGTTCAATTTAAAAGTGAAACCGATCGATTAGTTGGTGATGTTATTCTTCTAACTGGATTTTTATCATATTCGGGACCATTTAATCAAGAATATCGAATCCAATTTCAAACGACATGGTTTAATGAATTGATTCTTAGAAAAATTCCAATTTCATCGAATATTAGTATAATTGATAGTTTAACAGATAGCAGTCAAATTGGTGAATGGAATTTACAAGGTTTACCGACAGATGAATTATCTATACAAAATGGTATTATAGTAACAAAAGCCGTACGATATCCTTTACTTATTGATCCACAATCACAAGGAAAAGCATGGATTAAAAGTAAAGAAAAGCAATTCAATTTGTTAGTGACATCTTTAAATCATAAATATTTTCGAAATCATATGGAAGATGCTGTTTCTTTAGGATATCCGATTTTAATCGAAGATATTGAAGAAGAATTAGATCCATGCTTAGATAATGTTCTAGAGAAAAATCTTATAAAAATCGGTACAACTTTTAAAGTCAAAGTTGGTGACAAAGAATTAGATTTTAATAATGATTTCCGTTTATATATCACAACAAAACAACCAAATCCTGCTTATACACCTGAAATATGTGCACGAACATCTATAATCGATTTTACAGTAACTATTAAAGGTTTAGAAGACCAACTTTTGGGACGTGTAATTTTAACAGAAAAAAAAGAATTAGAAGACGAACGTACAGCTTTAATTGAAAATGTAACACAAAATATGAAGAATATGAAAGATCTGGAAGCGAATTTACTTCATAAATTGTCAACAACACAAGGAAGTCTACTGGATGATGTGACTGTAATTGATGTATTAAATACAAGTAAAAAAACAGCAATGGAAGTTAAAGAAAAACTACAAATTGCTAAAGTAACTGAATCAAAAATAAATGCTGCACGAGAAGAATTTCGTCCAGTCGCAACTCGAGGGAGTGTATTATACTTTCTTGTATGCACAATGGCTTCAGTGAATCCAATGTATCAAACATCTTTGGCACAATTTCTAGAAAGATTTGATTTATCAATGTTAAGATCGAAAAAAACTCATATAACAATTAAACGAATACAACGAATTATAAATTATTTAACATATGAAGTTTATAGTTACAAATCAAGAGGTTTATATGAAAATCATAAATACTTATTTGTGTTATTGATGGCTCTTAATATCGATCTACAAATTGGAAATGTTACTTATGAAGAATTTCAAACTTTCATTAAAGGTGGAGCAGCACTTGATATTACTACATGCACACCGAAACCGTTCCGTTGGATACCTGATATCACTTGGTTGAATCTGGTTAGTCTTTCATCTCTTCGACAATTTTCAAATATACTTCAGCAAGTATCGGATAATGAGCGTCAATGGCGTGTTTGGTATCAAAAATCAAATCCAGAAATTGAAGTAATTCCAGATAATAATAATAATTTGGATCCATTTAGAAAATTATTATTGATAAGAGCATGGTGTCCAGATAGAACACTTTCACAAAGTCGTAAATATATTTCAAATTCATTGGGTGAACGTTTTGCAAACCCTGTAGTTTTAAATTTCGATGATATGTTAGAGGAGAGTCGTCCTTTATCACCGTTGATTTGTTTCTTATCGATGGGTTCGGATCCATCACCCAATATTGAAGTATTAGCAAAGAAAAATGAATTTCTATGTAAATCGATCTCGATGGGTCAGGGTCAAGAAATTCATGCCAGAAAATTAATAGCAGAATGTCTAGAAAGTGGCAATTGGGTGCTTTTGCAAAATTGCCATTTAGGTCTCGAATATATGGTCGAATTAACAACATTCCTTTTGGAAATGGAAAAGAATCACACCGAATTTAATGAGACATTTAGGGTTTGGATGACTACAGAAGTTCATACATCATTTCCAATTTCATTATTGCAAATATCCATTAAATTCACAAATGAGCCACCATCTGGAGTGCGTGCAGGATTAAAACGAACTTATGGAAATCTTTCTCAAGACTTTTTAGATTACAGTGAAAATCCATTATATCATCCGTTAGTTTTTGCAGTTTCATTCCTTCATACTGTGGTTCAAGAGAGACGTAAATTTGGACCATTAGGCTGGAATATACCATATGAGTTTAATTCATCTGATTGGTTAGCAAGTTGTATGTTTGTACAAAATCATTTAGATGATATGGATCCGACAAGAGGAATAAGTTGGCCAACTGTACGTTATATGCTTGGTGAAGTACAATATGGTGGACGGGTAACAGATGATTATGACAAAAGATTACTTAACACATTCGCAAAAGTTTGGTTTTCCAATGCTTTATTTGATGACGGATTCAATTTCTATAACAATTATTCAATGATGAAATACAAAGTTCAAGAAGACTATTTAGAGGAAATCGATAAATTACCATCAATCGATCCTCCTCTAGTTTATGGTCTACATAGTAATGCAGATATTTCTTATCAGATAAATACGACCCAAGAAATTCTTGATACAATTATATCAGTTCAACCAAAAGGTTAGATATTCATTTTATTCATATCTTTCAAGAATATTAATCTTTTATCACATAATATTTTTTTACGTTAAGAATCATCTGCTGGTGGCGGGGAAACTCGAGAAACAATTGTTGCTCGTTTAGTCAAAGATATGCTAAGCAAAATTCCACGTCCATATGATCCTTTCGAAGTTAAAGAGCGTTTACTACTGATGGGTATCTTAAATCCCATGAATATATTTTTACGTCAGGAAATCGATCGAATGCAAAAAGTAAAATAAAATTGTATACAATTATTTACATAATTTCTTTACGATTTTTGTTCAATAATAGATTATAATATTGGTTCAAAATACCCTGAAAGATTTGCTATTAGCTATTGAAGGAACAATTATAATGAGCGAATCTCTACGAGATGCCCTTGATAACATTTATGATGCACGAGTACCGACAGTATGGAAACGTGGAAGTTGGTTGTCGTCAACATTAGGATTTTGGTTTACCGATCTACTAGAGAGGAACCTACAATTTGCTTCTTGGTGTTTTGAAGTAAGTAAAAGGGTAATTTTTTTTAAAAATTTTTTTTAACATACAAATAATTTCTAAGAGTCGACCAATTGTTTTTTGGATGTCTGGATTTTTCAATGCCCAAGGTTTTTTAACTGCAATGCGACAAGAAGTGGCTCGTGCACATAAAGGATGGTCTCTGGATAAAGTTACACTACATAACGATGTTACAAAATTGTCAGAACAAGAATGCCTTAAAGCTCCTAAAGAAGGAGTTTTCATTCACGGCCTATTTCTTGATGGAGCAGGTTGGGATCGTAAAAATGTTAAACTTACAGAGGCTATTAATAAAATTTTGTATACACCTATGCCGGTTATACATGTCTACGCAATAAATTCAGTAGATCCTAAGAATCCGAAATTATATACGGTATAAAAACTAAGATTTATAAAATGAAAAATAAAATAATCAAAGTTTCTTACTTTAGTGTCCAGTATATAAGAAAATGAGTCGAACGGGATTGAATTATATAACACCCTTATGGTTAGATTCTTTTAAACCACCGGAACTCTGGGTTGTACGTGGTGTTGCCTTATTATGTGATATCAAATAAATTATGTATGTTCTTCTGTTAACAAAATATATTAATAAAATGTTTCGTTTAGTACTTATAAAAAAATCTTCATGATTAGTTTTTAATTGTACGTTTTCTCACAAACACAAAGTACAAATAAATATTTATTTTAATAGAACTTAAATTCATATACATATTTGTGTATAAAAAAAATGTTAACAGTACTTAAGGGTTAGAAAAAAATATTAATTCCTTCCGAGTGCATTACCCGCTCCCCACGTATTACCAAATAATCTATTTCCTGCAGGCCTCTGATCTGCTTGAGCTTGTCTTTGATTGGCAGATGGAATACCAAAACCATGAATACCTCCACTAACATCAGGGAAGAAAGATTTCCTAACAATAAAAAAAAATATATATATATATATATATGTTATTGCTAGAATTGAGATATAACATCTTACAAGAATTGTGGAGTTTCCAAAAAAGATGCACCACCATAATCTTGTGGATATTTAAATTTCAAAAAGAAATAAAGATGTCCTATTAAAATTCCAAGAAGTGAATCTAAACCTCTGTAATAAATATTTTAATTAGAAATATTTTAAATGAAAATAGTCATAATAAATTCTTTACCCAGCGGAAAGGACTAAATTGAATGCCAAAAGAACCCACGGTAAGTACATGGCTTTAAATCGTGTCCCAAACCAAAAGTTTACAATTACTTCTTTATTTAATTGGCACCATATATATAGGACAGATAAAACCATTGGATCCATTAGAAACTTGAGACGGAGATATAATTATTTATTTCATATAGTTTTTATAAAAAGAAAATAAATACCATTAAATCAAAAACTAAACCGCTGATGACACAACATAGCCAATTGAAGATTAGTAAAAAGAAGTAATCAGCAGGACTTGTTTTAAAATGATCAGATTCGAGACGTAATGAATAGTTGTATAAAAAGTAACAATTTAACATAAAATGAAATCCTGTTTGCGGACTGAGAGGATAATAGAAGAGACCTGTAAAAATTCGCCATATCTGAAAATAAAAAAAAAACATATTGATGTTTGGAAATGTTTTATTAACAAATTTCAAGATTAATCGAATCAATTCTTACCTGTAGCTGTTTAAAAAGGAAATCTGAATGTAAAATTAAGTAAATCGGTGATAATATTCCAAAACGAGCCAAAATACTAATGCCGACTGTTGCTGATAGCCAGTATTTTGTAAATTTTGGAATATTTTTATACCATTGAGATATATCACTCATTTTATTAATAAATTTCGACTATATATATTAAAATTATTATTGCTACCAAATCCTTTTTAATGTTAAACAAATCAAATCATTAGCAAAATAAAAACTGATGAAATCGAAATGACAGCTGACAAGCAAAAATTTACAAACTAAATTACGTGTCCTTCTAGTACGTTTTCAGACACATATTTACAACGCCATCTAGATGAAATTCGAAAAATTATAGAAGTTAAAAAAATAATTTATATATCATATTGAATTTTGAATGTAAAGGATTTAATATTTATTTATTGTTATTTAATAGTTTTATAGATTATTTAATATTATTATTTTATGCATAAATTTATTTATGCCTACCAGTTCTAGCAGGAGCAATTACTATACTTTTAACAGATCGAAATTTAAATACATCATTTTTTTTATCCTGCTGGACATTTATTTTGATCTTTTGGACATCCTCAATTCTATATTTTAATTTTACCGGGATTTGGAATAATTTCTCATATTATTAGTTAAGAATCTGGAAAAGAAACCTTGGGAGCATTTTTTCTATAACATTTATTATATAGAATAATAGTCCATATAGACATGTATTTGTAATTTTCAAAATTTTGTATAATAAAAATTTCCTTCCAACTAATAAGAATGGAACAGAATTTTCAATTAATTAAAATAATTTCTATAAAATCGAATTCATAAACGAAAGAAAAAAATAATATAAATCTATGTTTCTTTTCATAGCAGCGATATTATGGTGTACCTCACATACTTTCCAAAATAATTTCGCTAAAAAATTCTTTGATTATTTTCTATAAAAACAACTTAGCGAACTGTAAATTTGTAAAACAGATGAAAAAACATTTCATTAAACATTCGCGTATAAACAAATCTAAATACATATGTTGAATGTAGCCGGACCAGTTTCCAAGGACATCAGATGAAGGTACAAATGTGAAACCCAAAAAAAAGGAAATGTATAAAAATAAAAACCACTTGAAATCTTTCTCTTCGGAAATGGAATATATGAGAGGCACTTGGGTAACTCATCACGTGTGTGCACATCGGGAATATTTTTTTTTTTTTAGAAATTTATTAAAAAAGAAATTATAATGAAGTGAAATTGTTATTGAATCAAAATCAAAAATATAAAATTAAAAAGTTATTTTAGAAATATCATATATTTTTGATACAAATGGACGTTGCTATAGCTAGGAAAGGTTCTTATATCCGTTTTTTTTTCATTTTTCTTTTAGATTAAAAGTCTTTTGATCCTCTTCAATTTTACCTGCAATAACAAGATTGAACATAAAGCTGCTCATATGGCTTGGACATGTACGTATAACTAGTCCATGGCATATATGTAAGAAAAATGCTTCAAATTGTAATATAGTTATTAGTATTTAATTATCTCATTATACCTATTTGTTCATCAACGATGAAACATTTACAAATGTGTAAATTTATGGCTCAAATTAGGCCAAATGTTTGTAGCGTTGCTCAGCAGTCATATCATAATTAAATCAGAAACTTTTAGCTAATACACATTTTATGGTAGAAAACTGAACTAATTCGGGTGCAATAGTTTACACCTGCTCTGAAAGTAGTGTAGGATTTGCTCTTTTGTTGTTTTTATTTTCAATGTAAAAATTTGGACTACCCCAGAGCAAATGGCAAATAAAACAGACCGTGTACTAATTTTTAGACACATTTTCAGTCTGCAAAACATAAACATGTCATATCGTTAATATTATATTATCAAAAAGCATACAATAATGAGAGTTTCCAATTTGGGCACGGCTGCAAGCGTTACCTTATTAATAGTATTTGTTAAAATGACTCTGTGTGATATAAAATTTCTTATATTTACCCCCTTATTCTGAACGCAGTCATAACAAGTTCTGACTGGCATAAAATGACGTCAATGTCATAACTTTTTTTTTTAATGCTATTTGGTATTCTGGCGCGCTCATAACTAACAACTGTCATTAAAAAATATCATAAGTTCTGATCGACAATATTTTACATCACAACGGAATTTTATATGGGTTCTCTGAGTGATTCAATTGATAAATATGGAATAATTTCCACTACTCTTTTCAACACACAAATAATTTTACACCGATAGAAAAATTTCAAACCTATACAAAGATTTTCGAGAGTATTTCTCAAGTAATCATGACAACTCGCTCGAATTATAAAAGTTTTAAACTGTTATAAATTCATATTTTGGACATAATTATGACCTGTTCGCCAGAATACTGATTTTCGTAGCAGTCATAATTTCAGTCAGAATATTATTGTCATAAATATTTCTGACCGCAAAACTGTCACAATGCCAGAATAAGCATGTTAGTCTTTTTTACAAATCCTATTAAAAACTAGGCGTGCTTTGCAGCGCTACAAACGTCTCATTAATTTAAAATGTTTAAATGTAGAGATCCATGTTGCTGCTCCTTTCAATCATTGAATGAGTGATAAAGAGAAATTATGGAGATCTTGTCATTGAACTCCTTAATATGGTTCTGAATTTTAAATGACATTTTTCATTATATTTCCGACATTTTTTTATATTAAATATTTGAAATAAAAAACCCAAAAACCTTTCAATGTTTGTCATTTTTCAGGAGATATATTGTTTTCATTTCTGTACATGAAATTGGAATTGGAATATAGAAAAAGAGTCAAAATTTCGAACTACCGACAAAACATTTCATTTCATTTCATTTCATTTCATTTTCGATATCCAGTAGGTGGAGTTTTCATTTACGAAAATGGGCGTAATTATATTTTCAAGTTATTATTTATTTCTACATTTGAAATGGGAGTGGGGGTTACCGACAAAATGGCAACATTTTTGTTTGCACATCCTCTTGATGAATCGCAAATATTTTGAGTTGTCATTTTTTTCTTTTTCGTTCATTTCTTTTTTCAATAATATTGTGTTTTTTTTTTTTTTATTAGATAAACGAGTGAGCTTTTTTTTAATGTTATATAAAGGTATATGTGTATTAAAAATTCATGCTAAATGAAAAAAAAGCCAACTAGTTCTTTCTTTGTTTTTTTTTTTTTATAAAGGGCGGAGGCAATTATAAGGACAATTGTAAAATAAATAAATTTTATAAAGATTAAAAATTTAATCGTGAATTTGAACACTTTTTATCTACAATTTATTGTACTTTTATTGTTAATTTGCAATATTTTCGAAAGAAAAAGGAAAGTTTTGCAATAAATTTTTGTTATATAAAAGAAAACATTGTTGTTTAATTGAAAATTGTGTATAAATGTTTTTCGTAATTTTTTTATTTACTATGTGTACGAGAACAGTATGGCAATTATTTCCGAAATAGAAACAACAAAATAACAAGAATCCACTTAAAAGCATTTAACCACCACATAAAATTTATGTTGTATAGAGAAGAATGTTTTTTAGTGGAAATGTTTAACACTTTTTTTTTCAAAAAGGGGTAGAAAAGCAGCAGTAGCGAACAGAAACAGCACAAGCGTCAATATAAATATTATATCATGTCGACAGCTCATATCCCTTGAGTTTTCATTTTTTCCTTACCTATACGGAAAATATGATTGAAAAAGTGTTTTAAGGATTTTGTTTTTCCCGATGTGCAATCTAAGTTTATGTGTGCAACATACAGGAGTACAATCGTCAACAGATAGTTTGTGTTATGTGTGTTTTTAAAACGTGCGATAATTTAAAATATTTGTCGATATACGACACGTCTAAATTAAATCTCGTGAGACTTTTTTTCATTTTTCTATGTTTAAATTGTTTTTTCGTGCGTGAGTTTGAAGCCTTTTCTTAATTAAATATAATTTAAACAAAATATTATTGGGTTTTAATTCAGTGTGAAAAGAAAAACCATTTTAGTTCTAAAATTGATAAATAAAAATGAGCTCATAGAGAAGTTGAGTGTAGATTAAATGAAGTGAGTTTAAATTATTGTACAGATCAAATGAAATATGAAATAATCTCATTTTAAAATGGATATAAAATATAAACTGTGAGTATTTTTTTATGTAAATTCATTTTTGAATGAACTGTGTAAACGTTCAATAATTAGCAAATTATATTTGAACAAATAATCAGGACAAAAAGACTTATTCTTATGCTGCTGTTATACTTCACTTCAATCCAACTAATGGCGTTTTCGTTTCTCAATAAAAAATTCTCCATTTTATATCAGTTTTCGAGGTAGGTTAGAAATTTTTTCTGTTCTTTTTGCAAAAAAAAAAAAGAAAAATGTTGACTACTTAAAATTGTTGTATTTGTTTCTAGAAAATGTTTACCGAAAATGTGGAATTTTTTACATTTTTTTTTTGAACGATGCAAGAAATTCTAACCTTAAAATCATAACCTAAAACGTTAAATGCGAGTAAAAATATTAATAGCTGATAAAAATTAAGGATTCATCAAAAATATGCAGAATTCTAAAAAGTGTTGTATTTTTCAGCTCAAAATGTTCATGTGAGAATTAGAAATGCTGTAAGTTTTTATTTTAGCTTTGTATATATGGAATCGTTAAAAAAAAGCAGCTCCAATTTGACAAAACTAAATTTTCTAAATCGGTTGCAACTGAAAAAAGAATAAAATAGGAAGAAGAAAACTGTTATAAGATTTCAACAATTATTAATGTCAAACTTCGGTACTAACTCTTACCAGCTAGCTGCTTTAGTGGAATTACAATAAGAAACTTCGGGTAAATCCAGGATCCATACAAAATGAAATTTATTTATACGAATTAAATTACTAATTGGAATTGGAAACGTATACCATAAATTCGGACGCAAATAAATTCCAAATATACACCATATTTTCGGATGGAGGAAGTAATAAGTAAGAAGTTATTCAAAAAATTCGATAAAGCAATATATTCAAAATTCTTCCTTCATCAATTTCAAAGTTAGCTTTTGCAAACTGACAGTAATTATATGGATATAGAATCCCAACATCAAAACTACAAAAATTTTACCAACCGTCGGTTTTCTATGACGATCATAGTTCTTAAAACTACAGTCTGAACATGAAAAAGCATATGCACTCGAAAACAAAAATGGGTTGCTAGAAATCGACTTTTAAAGAACTGTGCTACTTAGCTACTTAGCTACTCTAACCAAATTAAAAATCGATTTTGGTCAAAACTAATATTTATTTGGAATAAGCATCATCGCACTACACCGCTCCACCAGACTTGACTTTTAGAAGAAGACTCCCATAGTTTCCTCGGTCCATAGTCTTTTTTCTTCTCCAGTAAGTTTGATATGTATATTTCTGTCAGATCAATTTTTTTGAACGTGGATTTTCAATTTTATTCTTTAATTAGGTAATTTTAGGAAATCGTGACTTGTCTAACTAATCATGAACTAACATTTTTAATCCTTGACTTTAAACTTTATTTTTAAATAAACTTTTTTTGAAGAAGAAGAAACATAAAACTATACCAGAAAATCGACATTTTCTAGTATGTATGTCCTTCAATGCATGTTCCTTATATTAAAATTCAAAAACATTATAATTATCCTTTCCAACTATACTGCTGGTGTTGACTAACCTCTCTTATGGTCTAAATATGGACGAACCGAAATAAAATATGAGTTTTTAGTGCGGTTTTGTATGAATTTTATTTCAAGCTGAACACTATTAAAGTGAAAAGTAAAAAACTTAAATATTATATTCATTAAAAGTTCTTAGCACGTTTATAAGCATAGTAACAATAACAAAACAGGAGACAAGTACAAGAAGGGCAACATAACACTCATCGCACCCACGTCTTTTTGCATATAGAGTCAAACAAAACAAACATATAAGAAAACGTAAAAAGATGGATTTTAAGTGCTCTGAAAAAGCTCAAATACTTATACGCCATGAGTGGAACGTCCTTTGACAATAATGGAAAACAAAAGGACGACAAACGCAATCGCACATTAAAAATATATATAAAAAAAAAAAAGTGGAGAGAATTTTTTATATAAAACTTATTTTTTTCTTGTTTTGTAAAAAGCTATAAACTCAAAAGAATAAAAATGGGTGGTCGGGGTGTACTTTTTAAATACCAGGACTGAGATCTTATGTTCTTCATGTGTTGTCATTATTTTTATATTTTTATTCTTTGGTTTGGTAAAAATATGGCCAGAAAGTAAAAAAGCACGTACAAATAATAATTTACAGTCGTACATGAATTAAAAATGAATTTAGACTTTCGTCTAAAAAAATAAAAATAAAAGACGCAAATGCGCGACAATCAACAAACATATTAAAAAAAAAAACAAATGCTGCAAGTACTTCACCATAAATGTATACCATTTCAATAAAATACCGTTGACACATTATATAGATATATAAAAATATAACCGAAAACCACCCTCATCGGTCGTATATTTACTTCTTCTTGTTGGTTAGCATCTATGCTATTCCCGCAGGACACCACATAAGCATATAGCTAACGGGATAGAAAATTTTAAACAAGGACAATGCGATTGTGGATGACATTTCTGCCAATAAAACCAAAATGAAACCGAAATGAAATTCAGGTTAGTTGAGCGAAATGAACTGATATGGGAAGTTATTCACATATATAGTCGCCCGAAGGCTTTTTTTTTTATTTTACTTTTGTGATATAAATTGTCGAATACATAAATGGGATAATATGGAAAATGGTGTCATACATCATTTGTACCAGTAGAATTAGGATTAGGATCAATTGTTTGGTATCTACGAGTTTTCAATTTTATTCGATTTTATGATAGAAATTTGGTTGGAGGTTATGATAAAATACAAGTTTTTCAAATCATTAGATTTATGGGCCTATCCTTACCAACATCGTGCACTTAGTTCCGAAAAAAACAGTGGTACTAAAAATCAAATCTCATCCCTAATAACTGTGATATCACAGCAAAGTTGTTAGCCCTCTGTTGTATAGAACAACCAATAAATATTTGCCTCCAAAACCAAATATTTCATGACTCCATGAAGCGTTAGTTGTCTAGTAGAAACAAAATTGGAGCCGACCTACACTTAGATTATATTCCTAATATAGTTCCTTTAGATACAAAATTTGAGGTGAATAATGCTAGACAAACGAAATTAACTTCATATTATTGATTCCATAATTTGTCAAAGATCGACATGGGTTGTAGCACCTATAATATAGGCGATGAGGTTGATATAGGTCCTACAGAGTGTCTCCATAATAGCGCCAGATTTAAATGTCGTGCTATTTTCGTTTCATTAAGTTTACAGTACTGAAATTTTCACATCTGTCATCTACCATTGTTGCTATTAATAGTCATGGAATTTTGCACGAAGGAATGACATTATTATTGACAGTTTATCAAGTTTCGAGCGCCTACTCTGGTAAAAAAGACAATTCCACAAAATTTAAATCGTGTGTTTTTTTCGGAGTATTCTTTATTTAGTTAATTATTAAATTCTCTATCGAATGAGGTATAATTCATACCTGTAGGACCCAGAATACCTGACATATACGTATACCTTCATACAAGAGAATTCTTGTGTTTCCTGTCCTAAAAAGGAATATTTTTGAAAACGGTGAATGGCATTTAATTCCTTATTAAATTGATCGTCGAATGAGGTATGGGTCGTTTTTATAAGATGCAGAATACCCGAGATTTTTTTTGAGACACCCTATATATCAACCTCATCAGTCTCAAATTTTATCTTTAATATAATCCTTCATAGGAGAGACCGGGGCATATTGAAACGAATTTTACCTTTGTGCTTTTAGTAATTAATCAATGGTAAATGGTAAAACTTTGGTGAGACATCCAAAAATTTTCATTTAAACTTATTTTAATTGACGTTTAATTACACGTTACTTTTGTTTTGTGATTTTTAGTGTCTTCTTTTCGTCAATAAGTTTTGTGAACAGAAAACAATTAGGTTCATTTCTAATTTAAAGCAAAACAATGAGATCGATTCTACCTAAAACTTCTATTATAAAATGTAAAATTAAAATAAAATTATGACCTTTTTGTTCTACGACATTGATGTTGTTCCATTTGAACTTATTAATGACCTCATTATATCAGTATGATTTAAACTTTTATGTCCGATATCATAAAATGAGCATATTTTCTTATATATTATGAAAAAAAAAAAACTGATATTATAAATTCAACTTCATCTAAATGGAAAAACAACAGTTATATGTATGTTATTTTTATTAAGTATGATGAATATAAAGAGACCCCCGCTCGAATATTGTAGACCGACATCAGAGCATTCAATATCATGTAGATATAGGCAACATAATGTACTCAAACTTAATAAAAAAATAAAAAAATAATAATAATAAAAGACTTAGAACGCAGCCATTTGGGGCGTTCTTTTCAAAGAGGGCAAATAAGCAACAGAAAACAAGCAAGCAAACAGGCATGCAGGCCATAGACAGGAATAAGGAAACTTAATCTAAATGGAAAAAAAGTGGCGTCCATATGCAACGCATTTCATATATATATATACGGTTGCTTTTTTATCCGCTTGCTAACACTGCTAGTTTTTTTTTTTTTTTTTTTAAGATATCAGACAGCTGTGATTTATTTAATTGTAATTGTTGATTTCCCCTTTTACAGCCCACAGTGTAGAATATTTTCTTATATGATGTCGACAGCCTTTTCGAAGTAGCAAAAATTTCAAATTATATGTAGTTTGCTTTTGTTTAGATACAAATACAGTTGCATCTCAAAATATACTTGGTATATGAAAAATATGCAATTTTGGCCAACCCCCTGCTGTAAAATTTTCCTAAATAATAAATGGTTTTTACTTTTTGAAAAAAAAAAAAAAATATATATTATAACAAGAAGTGTTTCCCTTGAATTTCTTTCCACACAGTTTCCTCTCATATACCATAATTTCGAAACTGTTACACACGCCTTTTTGTATTGAAATCGGAAGCGGTTATTCCGATTTTGAATTAGGGAAAAACATGATGTTTAAAAATATTTATAATATAAAAGAAAATTTGATTTTTGATATCAATAAAATAATTTATGCATGAATTCAAGAGTTTTTAAGTTTTCTTTTTGTTTTGTTTTGAAATAAAAGGAAATAAAGTTTACCCAAGTAAAGTACAATAAGCCAAAAAGGTATTGGTTAAACTCCTATATATCAATTACAATTCTATATATATATAAATTGCGGTAAGTGATAAGTACTTTGAGCAAAATTATATTAAAGAAATTGAGTAATATTGGAGACTAGAAGCAATATTTTATTATATGTGCAAAATTTAGGATATTTCCCAGTAATATAATCGGTTATTCCATCGATGAAGTTTTTGAAACTGCCATTGATAGAAATGGTATGCTAAGAGAATGCATAGAAGAACTGATTAACATATCTGTACGTGTCAAAGCGTTAACTGGATAGTTTTACTTCGGTTTCTATTTTAAAATTTGACAGGAGTTAAGTAGGCCCGATTTTAGGACCTCTGGACTCCTAGGCTGAACCTGTGATGCAGGCCCTACCGCAAGGAAACGAATGTTGCACTTTCTACTATCTGCCGAATTTTCTGGTAATTTTTGGCCTGCTTTCTCAAAAATTATAATAGAATATTTTTTACATGAAAAATATCGATAGATGCTTGAAAGTGTCCTTTCCATCATTCATTAAATGAACTTTTTTTTTGTTATATTATTTTATAAATTAATCTTATAATCCATAATTAATTGACAATTTAGAAATTTGTTGCTTGCGGTCATTTTATGGTGAATGTTATTTTAGTTTATTCAAAATTAAAACAGTTTTTTCTCTGTGTAGCGGGCCCCTTTGTGGTGCGGGCCTCTAGGCTGCAGCCTAGTTGCCTAATGGGAAATTCGGTTCTTCAGTTAAGGCTGAATTACAAATGGCAGAGCAAAAAATAAGGAAAGATAAAAAAACTGATCGAATGCTTAACTTATTCATGTCAAATCCGTAAAACCGATTACAATGTGCATAAGCAAGAAGAACCATTCCACTCGAAAAATTTTGCGTTTTTTTAATTGTTTTTTGTAATGTAAAAGTGCTTTTAAAAAATTGAAAATCGTTTAGAAAACAAATTTTCAAAAAAACCCATATCGTCGAGTCATATTTCATGAAAAAAATATTTGCAATTGAACTGTCAAAATTTCCGTATGGAATGTAATAAATGATTTGTATTGCTTAAACATAACGAAACGGAAATAAAATTTAACGAAGCTTGGCTATGCACATTGTAATTGAGGCTTTAGTGGTTCAAAGGAAAGGTTAAATTCGGTTTTAAACAATTTTTAATACACGGAAGAAATGAAAATGTATAACTTGCTATAGTCGACGATGTTTCGTAAAACGTTTTTAAGGGTGTGTTTTCGGCTTACCCGTGAAATTTGTAATATAAACAATTAGAATATGTGTAGTAAGCAATTCTTATTTTTTGTTACATTTTGGCAAATATTCACATTTCATCAACTTATCCAAAGTTGCTACCCGCCTGAATCGAGCCCTAAAATAATGTTTGTATTTCTCTAATATACATATAATTTAAAGACTCCGTACATACAGGATCAAGAGACGATCTGAAGAAAAGTTTGGTGGTGAATTTTGGCCACAATTGGTAACTGATCCAAGTTTTGCTCTTTTTTTATTTTTATAGCTTATTTTTTAATTTATTGATTTTATGATCTAAAAACTTAAAAATAATTTGATTGACCGAACAACCGTAACCCCACGACTCCATTGGACTTATTTCAAGACATAATTTCAGTCGGACTGACAAAAAAGTCCAAATTTTCGAGTTTCCATTAGACTTTTTTTCAGTCCGACTGAAATTATGAAATAAGTCCAATGTAGTCGTGTGGTAACTGTAAACTAAATATATAGCATAAACTTCAATCGAATGTATATGAATAAAGATCTTTATATATATTTTTAGTAACACACTGTATTTACGATAAGCAATTCAATTGAAGCGTAAATCAGAGTATATTTATTATTATTAACATGGAAAAAATAGTTCAAAGCAAGGCATTTTGAAAAGTACAAAAAAAAAAAAAGATTTCGAAAAGCAAACACATCACAATTGTTTCGTATCGTCTGGATATTTACCAACGTTCATGTACCCAAATGTATTGTTGAAAAGATATTGCCGACAGACAATTTGGTATCTCTTATGAGACTGCCATATAACTGTTCCATTTTCAACCATATTCAATCTACGTGAGTAAATATTGATTATTCGTATTGAATAGCACCTTCAAATTGTAGATAGAATCAGTATGTAATCTCGGACTGAACTGTATACGAATTATGTACATATAAACTTAAAATGGTTTTGTTCACAGCCTATCGAATTGTACTTTTTAACATCGTTGTAGAAAAAAAAAAATCCAGATCAAGATGAAGAATTAAAAGTATTCCGTATATGTACCATAAGTAGTTCATTTTTTAATTTCACCGCTCTATTATGATATTTTTATTTGCTAATAGGTTTAGAGGTCAATTTTTAAGGTTTCCTTATTTTTACGGTTCATATAATATCAAAATCTGTCAAAAGAAATTAATGTTGAATATGTTTTAAAATACCAATTTATTGAGACGGATGTATACATAAAAGAAAACAAACATTATATGGGATTAGGATTGGTAATGATTTTGATAATTAAATATCATCTGTGGATAAGCGAAAATTGTGAAAAATACAATATTTCCTTGACGGAAACAAAACATAAATGTCTAAATTTCTCAAATTTATAAAAGTTTTGCACGTACCTTTTGGGAGTGAAGCCTCTTTTCACACCTACAACAAAAGATAATTTCATAAATAATGAATAAGTATATATAGTATAATAATTTTATATTTTAATCTCGTTGTAATTATGAAATGGCGAATAAAAAGACTCTTTAAAGGACATCATACAATATCTTGCAACATGTATCCTTCATCGCGTAGGATACATGTTGCAAGACACATGCTGCAAGATGAATATCACCAGAAGTGCCAAATATATTTTAAATTAAAAACAATTATTTTCAGTTTTAAGTTTGTATATTTTATGATATTTACTGCAAGTGATCGCCGAATGGACAATTTTGTAAAACAATACAATATTTTCCTTCAAATGGCATAGCGAACAAAAACATCATTCTACTAGTATTTAGAATATTAAGACATAAACTAAATATTTATTTGATATTATCATACTAATTTGATTCAACATGAATTGCCCTTGAAATAGGTGAGAAATCATAATTAAATTGTTCAACTTGTTGCATTCGTTACGCGTTCATACAAATTATGTTTAATAATATTTTACTTAACTAGCAACTAATATGTCATATCCGATTTATGACAAACAATGTTTCTATTTACATAATTCATAATGTGGTAAAATTAAAATATTCCTCTGTAAATAATATTGGGGTTAAAAATATACTCTATTCCAGTAGCGTAGCGAACTTATTTCAAATTGCAATTTTTGGATCTTCCACATATGCCTTTTAATGCTTGAATTTCTAAATTTCGGAATTACATACATTAAACCTACACCAATGATTTTCTTTTATATGATAAATTATCCAAGTATATACTTGTATATAGACTAAAAACAAAAGTATAATATTATAAGTTAATCGCGAAATGTCACGAACATGTAAAACTGTTGGTGCGCAAATAATTAATCACGCAATAAAATTTTACACAAATCAGGATAAGTGCGTCATCTATAAACACTCAAAGTACACAACACTATTTTCTTTTTCCACCCTCGTTAATGATATACCTAGTTTGTTGTTTCTATACCCCACATCTATAGTAATTGATATGTCACGATTGTAGAAGTTTATCTAAAATTTAAATCGACCTATTGGACATGCACCCGTTGAGACGTAGATAATATATATTTCTACAAGTTCTATAATAGAGTACTATATAACTATATAAAAATTCTATCTATAAGTAAAGTTTTCGGGTTATACAATGGCACAGGATAGTATAATACCACACCATAGGGTTCGAAATGTACATTAGCATAATTGTCGGAGATTGTTTCAAGTGATAAGAAAATGATTTTCTAAAAACAACCTAAAATGTATTTTAGTTGATACAATAACAGGGTGAGAAACACTTTCAACAAAATATTGCCCACTTTTCAATAAGAATCTTTTGTAAAATGTTTATTTCGAGGTGGCAAAGGATGTCGAAGTATCATTTTTAAATAAAAATATTTAAGTAATTGCTAATTTTTATGTTGTTGTTCTTTCAATGATATAAACGCAGTAAGTTTAACGATGACATAACTTTTGAAGTGCATATGTATCAAATGTTAAAATAATATTTTTTGCCCAAATTCTAGAACAAAGTTCTAAGTCAAATCCACATAAAAAATCGCGAGACAATATTTTAAAAACAAGTACGATATAGTTGCTATACTGTCCTAAAACAAAATCCAAAAGTATTTAAATAATATCGAATGCTTATCCATATAGAATATTCCTCTATTGTTGCATATTGCGGTGTATCGTTGTATTTTTATATAATTATATAATTTTCGACAGAAAAATAACGAATTATACAAAGATACAAAGATACATCACCATTTACAACGGTAAGGGTATACTACTAATATGTATCTTATTCGAAATGTAAACATGATATACACGAATCATTTCCAAAACTGGACACTTTAGTGGGTCGGAATCGGAACCAGCTCAATGTTTTCTGAGTTATTAAAGTATAGTGAACAATAAATTTGTGAATCTAGGAAAATTCTTTCAAGCTCATCAAGGATTCACATGACATAAAAGACTGAATCTTTAATCTATTCTGGAAGCAGAACAAAGCCGCAAAACAGTATTCGGTATACAAAAGTCCTTGTTTCTTTTTGTACGTTATCTTTTAATATATTTTACATATTAACGATTAAATTACTTTGGATAATAAAGTTTTTATATTACGTGTTTAATCATAACTTTCCATTTGGATATAATGCAATTTTATCAAAATTGTTTTTAACCAAAGTTGGTCACGATTTTCCAATTTTTAAATATTGTATGAAGAACATGTAAGATGATTTTAATCAGTTAATCGAATACTTAATTTCACTCTTATGAAATTTTTCTTGTTAATCATTTAATTTTTCATTTTATTGTAATAAAAGTATCCTCTCATATCGCATATACTTACAATATGTTCATTCTAGAGATACTCTTGAAAAATAAAACATCGTGTCTTATCTAAATTTATAATTATTTTTATCACACTTCAAAAAATATTAATATATCGTATATAATAAATAGCATCTTCGTAGTTAATTAAATAAAATCAATCTACTTCACAAAAAACTTATATTAGGAAAACATGTAACCTACATTATTTAAGTGGCTATAAGTATATAACTGTAGATCCTTTTATGTGGAATTATTTCGAGATATCGAGGCTAATATTATTATCATTTGAAAATTATAAGATATTAGCCATCCTTGATAGTCTTTTCTGCTTGTAACTGTAGGAAATTTGTATTATATTTTAAATACTTTAAAAACTAAATTCCCCTTCAAATATTATTAAACTGGAATTAGTTTACTTGTCTGATTTTTAAGGATCTCAAAAACGTTCAAAAATAATCCAAAATTTAATTCTTGTATAGAAACTTTTCTTCACTAAAATATGACAATTAAATAATATCTGCCAGTTTCAGCCCTTAAATCTTTAACTATATACTTTAAAATTTAAACTATACAAGAAAACAGATTAAACGAATAAAAAATTATTTTATGACCTATGGTAGATACTACCAGAGGGTATATTAGTTTTATCACTATATTTGTAGTGCATAGAAATCATCATTGGAGAACGGTTTTAAGGTACTAGATGTGTAGAGAATCAAAAGTTATATCGATTTATGTTATGTATGATTGTTCGTTCGTGTGTCTTCATGTTAATTCAAAAATGCGGTACTCGATTTTAATGATATTTGGTTGAACTTTGGTTAATTCGATTTAGTATTGCGTTTCAACAAAATCTGCCCAGATGGAAGGAAGTTATAAGGTAAAAGTCAGGGTGACCATAACGTTTTGTCGTTGAGTATATAGTACTGTTCCGAATTTCGGTAAAATCGATCCAAGAAAGAAATATTTGTATAGGTAAAAAGACAATAAATTTAAAACTTTGTCGTTCTTTTGTTTAACTTTCTAGTTCTATTTCAAAAGTTGATATGCCAATTTGAAAAGTAGAGTAGATTTATGCCATTAGGACTCAGTTTATCTGTAAATTAGAGTGAATTCGAAGAGGAGGCAACAAAGTTAAGAAGAAAAAACTTATTAGTTTTGCTGGTTTTTTTTCCTCAGAGTTAATTCATTGAACTATAAATTTGTGAACTATGGGCTTTTCTATCACAGGTCATCAAAAAATTGGCTATATTCCGATTTTAAATTTCTATATTTTTATAGTAAAAATTCAGTAATTTTAATCCCTTCTTCTTAAAACAAACCGCCACCGAATAACAAATTTCTCCCCACAAGTCATGATTTTTATTGTATTCGTGTCATCACACTTTCGTCTTAATCGGGTTGTTTGTGACATCTGTAAATATAGTATATAGTATGTTCTGTGGTAGATTTTTGAGATGGGTACAAAAACAAAATTGAATGAGGGGATAAAAGTTGGTCTGTTGTCAGATAATGTGTCAAACTTAAATAGCGAGGGCGTATTACCGGCAGATCTCATAGGGTTAAGAGATTCAAACAAATTGGGAATAACATCGTTCAGCATATCTTTTGGAGATAATAAATTGGACATTTTCTACATAAATAAAAGAAGAAATTATTTTTTTTTCTTCTTTTTAAAATATAATAATTACCATCATTTTATTTACGATCTATACAAAGTTATTATTATAATATTTCCGAGGGAAATCGGAAATCATCATCATATCATAATCAATGTCAATATTTTTACACCAACTTATCATATACTAGACAAAATTATTATCCTATTTGTTGTATATATGAAGGGTGGATATAGTCACTCAATTTTATTTATTGTCATATGCACACCCAATCATTGAATGTACACGACCATATAGTTATTACATAGACAGATATTTAGGGAAAATCATCCGGACATAACGATTTGTATATGTAACAAGGGAAATATGTGAATAGCAGATGGAACTTTTGGTATAATATGTATAAGTAAGATTGTTGTTTTTTTTTTCTTCTTTGATTGTTGTTTGGGTGTCAAATTGTGGGACGAATCAAATTTAGAAGGTCATTCTCCCATGTCTCCCTTTTGTCATAGTAGTACAGTTAATAGTGACAAATTGAACGTCGTTTATGCCACACGACTTAATAACCTGAGAGATTGATATTCAGTATAAATACTATACCACATACTTTTATCTATGTTTTTGTGGGGGCCCAAGTAATTATATCACCGCAATATATAGTTTAATCGTAAGGAGTTTATCAATTTCTAATTTCCGGTTGATTTTTGATATTTGTTTCAAATCAATTTTCTTCGAATATTAATAAATTGTTACTGGATCTGTATAGTTCTTACTAGTTATGTTAAGAGGTGTCTTCAGACTAACTGTTTTTCTATATTGCGGTGTACCAATATGTTCCCTATGAGTTTACGTTGCTTGAGTGGACAGTTTTGAAAAAAATGTATACAAAGATATTATGGCAAAATAGATAAATAGACGTCACCTTTGGTTGCTATTGGAAGACTGATATGAAAACATAATAATAAGAAATAATAAGGATGTAAGATTCTAATTATAAAATATTTTTTTACTAGAAGCCAGTCCATTTAAATAAGATTATAAAATATTTACCTTCAGCGACGGTGCCAAGTCAATATTCTTGACTAATAGAGGTATATCCTTGCCAAAAAGAACTATGTGTAAATTCTTAAAGAATTTAAAATTTTGAGACTGTTATAATTTTGTTAAACCGTGTTTATAGTAATTTTTGTTTGAATTTGAATTCTCAAAACGTTTGAAAACTTTCCTAGGTGTAAATTGAATGAATCCTCTAAATTTAAGAATCATTGATTTGTTCTTCACAAAAACCTTTTCTTTGATTTACCCATAATAAGGTTGGATTATTTTGCTGTAAAAAAGAAATACATATTTTAGTTAATTTGTTTATTCATTTATTTTCAGATTTCTTCCGAATGACGTATAATTGCTGACAGATTAATCGTAAGGATAATAAGGTAATAAATCTTAATCGAAAACAAATTCAACTAGTTTTAAATGAAAATAGAACATCATATATAGAACCAAATATACAATATAAATCATGATCCCTAATTATTTTGTTACGCCACTGTTTAATGTAACTTTCTTTCAAAAGACTATTCACATCGAAATAAAGTCCTTGAACTTCAATTAATTCAATTCGATATAAAGTGGGCAAATCTTAAATTCTTGATGTCTTTTGTTAAATATACATCATCGGAAGTGACATGCCATCGTATTTTATATATATATATTTTTAAAAGAGCCCTTAAATTATATTAGATGTGTACATTCGCGTCCGCCGAAATCAAATACCGTCAAAATATCAGCTGCTTTCTTACTGTATATCGTAGTATAGTACAATTGATTCAATAATGCCCCTAGGTCTAGGTATATATAAAAATTCCTGTGGAACCCAAAAAAAAAAAAAAAAGATTCATACATTTATTTTAAAAGACTTTAGGAATTTCACTAAGGGCTAGTGACATATGCTAACGCACCCGTTCAACGCAACTGAATTGAAATTGAGATTTGATCCTTTTCATTTTTAAGACGTTACCAACATACAACTAAATGCCGCAATAATAATAATAATAATAATAGTAACTCGAATTCATATGAATTAACCGGAAACGTTGCTGTATTTTTTTGATCATATAGTTCATTATCCTCCCATATATCCCGTATATGAGGAAAAAAAGGCATGTGAAAAATGGCATTTTTAATGTGAATGACGCGTGCTTAACTTCCGGTTAATTATAAAATACTCGTTTTAATATAATCATTTGATTATGAGAAACATCTTTCATATGTGGAAAAAAACAGGTTTTTGGCTCGTGCCAAATGTCTTCTTGCCATTTAATAAGATTCATAAAATATGTGCACATATGTACACGTATATCAATTAAAAAGATTGAAGGTAAAAAAAAGTATGGCTATGCGATCAAACTTATAGAAATATGAGAACATATAATCAAATGTACACGCACAGAAAATGCGAAATAATAACACATTACTTTTTTCATTGAGATTCTATCTTCTGATCTCTAATTTTATTCCATTGAATTTCTTTGGTATTTTTTTTAAAAAAGAAATTAGGAGGATAAATACTTGATGGATGACAAAATATAATATAAAAGGATTGTATAGAATTTCCTAAGAAATTCATATATGCAAATGGCTTAAAGTGACGCTTACTTTGGAAATTGTATAAAAAAATGTTAGAATTGGGTTATTGCTAGCAACTTATTTCGTATAAATATATATCGAAACTTTTAAGGATTAATTTTTACTCTTTTATAAAGCTAAAAATGTTTCTAGAAGAAAATATTATAAAGATTTGACTCAAAGATCGACTTATATTGAGGATAAAATCAATGCTAGCCTAAACAAAAAGAAAATTGATTCTATGAATTCAAAAATCAAGTACGTATACGTCTAAATCACGTCGTATCATAAAAATAAGGAAAATAATTAATTTTCTAAGTATGCTTCTCATTTACAATAACAATTTTCGAAATTTCTTCCAAAACACTGACCAAATTTCTACTTGGGGTATGTTGTACACTGAATCTCTAAATGTAAACAGAGGTCTTACGAAATTATGAAAAATTAGAATGCAATATTTCTTAAATTATCGATGTTTCATTATAAATTCTTTAAATCCTTCCAAAACATTGAAATAATAAAACATAAAAAATGTCTACTGTGATTAATTTCTTTGGTACTGCACTGTACTTTATGTCCTAATTCCGATAGTCCGATAGAGATGACTGATTAGATTTTGGTTGTAAATATGTAACCGAATGTAGTAGCAAGTTTTGGTGGAGTTACAAACTCGAGGACCACGTCACCAATTTCAAAAAAATTTGGTACACATATATCCTTGACTAACCACACGACTCCATTGGACTTATTTCAAGACATAATTTCAGTCGGACTGAAAAAAATCTAATGGAGACTCGAAAATTTGGACTTTTTTGTCAGTCCGACTGAAATTATGTCTTGAAATAAGTCCAATGGAGTCGTGGGGTAAAATTGACTGGATTTCCCATTTTTTTGGCTAGATTTTTACTGAAAGTAGCAAGCTGGAAATATTTAATGTTGGGCCAAAATATGATTATGCTCTAGACATTAGTCTGGTTATAATGAAAGTTAGTATGCAAGACGGATGGTATTACAGGAATAATTCATTAAATTCTCTGTGAAAATGTCAATCTGGAACGAATATAGTCAGTTTTTTTTAAATTTACGATAACTTCAGAATGCCTTACTCCATTCTATTATATTCTATTTGCAATATTAATTTGGAATGTTTTGCTGTACCTGATATTTTTGAAGTAAGTTCAGAGAGAATTAACATTGAAATTTATAAACGCAGTAATTCCTAAGTTGTATCCTTGTCGGCTATTTAAATATCATAGATAATTAGCTACAATTAGCTACAATGACACAAATATTATATGTTATTTAATTTCATTGTAAGCACTCGTTCTTTGCGAAAGAATTGTTACCGCTTTTACTTTATAATCGATCGAGTTTTCAATATCGTTCAGTCCACTGAGCATTTGTGTCATAATTTGTTTTACCAGAAAAGGGGAAAGAAGCTATTCCAGATATTGTTATTTATATCAGGGCAGGATAAAAACGATTTGCCATTTGTTTTCATGATCTACCTAATAGTGCGATCCTTTATTTAATGATCTTGTCGATAGCTTTGTTTGTTGATAGTTGGGGTTTGTTTTAGATACTAAAATTAATGGCAAATTTCGATGTTGTACTGGAAATTAAACTACTTCAAATAAGAGAACTTTTGTATATACAATATATGTGTCCCAACTTGTATATTATATAGTTGGTTGGATGAAAGATTATAGAAAATTCAAAAGATTCATTTTCCTCACAAATTAACTATTTAATATTGTATAATTCGGATTAACAATAATCCTAATCATAACCTATTTTTGTATGAATTTCATGAAAAACTTTTAATCAGTTTTAAAAGATATATTATTATATATGGTATAGATTTGTTGGGACCTTTAATTTTCATGATCAAATCTTAATATCTTATTATCCGATTATTGTAAAGAAATTCGTATATTCGCAAACCCAAAGATTTTTAGCAGATGTGTTCTCCTTCAATGTTTTTTTTTTTATTTCAAGTGCTATGCCATTGAAATTGAAAGCAAATGAAAATCAGCAGGACACTTCACTTCATGTTAACAAATTAAGACTAATTTAGTTCATAACACAAGAATTTTTCTCCTTTTTTTTTTTTTTGGTCAAAACATTTACCATTTCAATAAAATGGAAGAAGAAAAAAAATATATATTATAATAATATAATATTATGGGTACACATACTTGACCATCATAATAACCATGTAAGTAAACAATGCGTATACAAGTAGAAATGAATTTGTACAGGACTCGTTCGATAGATGTTTTCCGGCTTATAATAAATTATGGGAATTTCAATTATTCTTTTGATTTTCAAGAAAATTGTTTTTCCCAAAAATTGTTTTTTTTTTTTTTTTTTTTTACAAATTTTGAGGAGATTTCTTTCATTTTTTCGGACAAGGATAATACCGAATAACAAAATAGAGTGTGAGTTTATTCTTAACCTTTTAATAAAACAATTTTCGAGGATTAGATATGTTAAAAAAAAAGAAAAGAAATGAACTTAAAATAAATCGGTGGGCAGATAATCTATTTATATTTTTTGTGAGAATGAAAACATATATCAGTGAACCATATATAGCAACCAAAAAATATAGAATAGAATAAAATAAAGAATTTTGCCGACCGAAGTTAGAAGAAAAATTTTGTTTCAATACGAATGAAAAGATCTTTTTTTCTAACATCCCAAAATATCTCTAATCTGTGTCGGTAATCCCTTAAACCTTTGAACTAGAACTTGATCATTATATATATATATATGAAATAATGTTGTTTACTCATGTATAAACGTTTGTTGTTATACGAGTCCATTGCACCGGCTATTCTATTAGTATAATATGTCCTGACAAATCAGATTAATAACCTTATTTAAAGATTACATTTGTAAGGAAGGAAATACCGCAATTGTGTTTCGGTACAAATCGGATATCATTCTTCAAGAATTTATCTATATATATATATATATGTACTACGTCTTCATAATATCTGAAAAGAAAATAAGTTGTTTGTGGGTGAGAGAGTTCTCCTTTTATTCTTTCCAATATGAAGTACAAGGATAACTCTATTTCGGACATGATTATTTCGTATTTTTGTATTACACAAATGAATTTGAATACCAATATTTGTGGTAAAGAAAATAAGTTGTTATTAGCAGATGTTAAACGATTAAAGATATTGCCTCAGTTTGAATAGTTTTTGGTTTTTTTTTTGTGGGAATTATGTTAGAGGACCGAAAACCGAAAGAAACCATAAGTCTTTAATTATGCTTATTAGAATAAATATGAAAAATATGGTTTTTTTTTGTATTCATATTCAAAATATTTATAAATATGGATATTAATTTTAAAATCGGGTATTATAGATGTTCGACACAAAAGAAAGTGTAGAGGTATATTTATTTCAAGAAAGTGAAGGATATAGTAAAGGACTTAAGTATATTAAACTTTCATGTTTTTATTATGTTGTTTTAAAACAACAACAAGAAAAAAACACATTTGAAAATATCACACGTTAAGTTTAAAATATTTAATTTTAATAAAAAAAAAAACTCAATTTATTAAATGGGGAATGGGCTAATTACGTAATAATGTTTATAAGGATATCTCACAAGTCTAAATACTAGAGTCTCACATAGGGTATTCATCGATACTCTTGTATCGATATAATACAAAGTTTCAATCGATAATTAACAAAAGACAAAGTATAGTGATAAAACCAAGATCTGGATGAACTGAAAAGAGAAGTAAACACTATAAGAAATTGTAAGACAATTGTAAGACACGTTTAACAAGATTGGATATGGAGAGAGATCATTATAAAGCATCATAATGGTCTTTACGATCAATATATTGTAGAACTGAGTTTTTGAAACTTAATTTATACTATTTCTATACAATAAATTCTGTTTTGTATATACAACATTTTTGGTTATCTTATTTTAAATTTAAATCACCAAGAAACATACAATACTAGATTTTCAGTCTGCAAACAAATTTAACTCGTTATTAGTGTTTGTTAAAAAGACGTATTCTTACATCATAGACAGTATTTTTTAAAAATACTAATAAAGACTTATATTTATTGCAGAAAAGTATACAAGTTGAGTACTCTCTATGTATTATATTCTCTTTGGTAGAATATTAATAGTATACAATTTATAGGTTTTATTCATCTAAAATGAGGACCGAATAAAGGACAATTTACAAAAGAACGAAAATCTCTTGTACTTTTGTAGGAATATTAGTTTCATAATAGTTGTTAATACAAATAATTGGCATAGCCATTGAAAGTTTATAGAATAATTGTTATATTTGGAATAACAGTTGTATTGTTTGAATAATGTTTAGAAAAGGCAAATTAAACAGATTGATAAACACAGTGTTGAATGGTCAAGTCGGTAAAGATCTCGCTTCTAGAAGCTGATAAGACCCTGGTTCAAATCCAAGCTCGGTTCTTCATGTATTTATTCTTCTTTGCCTATACTTTCAACTTAGAAGACATTTTTCACACATTTTCCAAATGACAAAGATTAATTAATGATATTTGAAAAGAATATTAACTTTTCCAGTAAGAGAATATACTTCTAGTGTAGGCATTGGAAGTGTATTGAAAATTTAGAATTAAATTAAATTGTTTTTCTTTTAGAAAAAATTGTTCCATATTATTATCAAGAAATATATGAAATTCTATAAACATTATAAAAACCATTTACTATGCTATAAATTACTGAATGAGTTATAAAAGATTCTAGGATATTAAACAAACAAAGAAAACACTTATAGGTGTCCTGTGATGAGCTCATAAGATAATAGATATCACATTTAACACCTTTTCAAAATCTAACACATCAAAAGCGATATAATAACGCATTTTTTTCAATCTTTTAAATGCGTATACAATCGGAATCTCGACCCACATTTTGCATGATGAATATTTTATAAAAATTGGTACGTTTTCCATGTCCGGACAAAACACTAAGATCTTTATATAAATTCAGATGGTAACTTGTTAATTTTAATTTCTTTTAAAATGATAAAATTTAGGTCATCTTTTTTAAGATTTTTTTTTATGTATGTTATTTTCTTTAATAAAGAGAGCATTACTAAATTCATACATGATATGGGGATTAAATACATGTACATGTACTTATATTTTAAAGTATATAACGATGGATATCAACATCTCATTAAATTCAAATGTTTAAATCGATACCACCCACAACAACACACCCTTTTTATAAATCAAAAAAACAAAAAAAATTACATTTAAAATATTATAAAATCGGATAAAGTTTTGAAATATGAATCCTGATAAATCCACAGAAGAAAAAGGGAATCCTTTAAAAAATTCTCTCTTAAGGATTTCAAAATTTTTGTATATCTAATATACAAAATCGGGTATAAAACACCCTTCAATGACTAGATAGACATTTTTGTTTCTTTTCTCTTTCATTTATATATATGTATTTATTCGATGCATATCCTTTTAAATGTTTACACATATTAATATACAGGATATATGATCCAATCTCTAAAATATATTATATATACAAAATATTTTCATCCCGAATTGTAAAATAAGAACAGAAGGTTCAGTTTTATTTGAATACCTGAAAAGTTGTTGTTTTGTAAAGATTTAACCCCCACGGTTTTGGTTACATATGTCAACATATGTCAGTGGTAGTTTCATATATATTCCATTTATTCCCATATATTTCGAATATCAACAGTTCAAATTTTGTAGGGGCGGGAACTTAATAACCACCATACTCTTTTACATCGTCCTTTTTCGTTCACCCTATCAGAAAAATTCATGTTGCGAGGATGTTACACTGGTTTTCTTGAAACCGAAAATATCATCAGAAAGTTCATTTCGATTTTTATCCTGACAGTGTGACGTTCGTTGGTTTTTTTTTTTGGTTTTGGTTTTTCATTAAAGGTTTTTTTTTGTTACTTATTTAACGTGGAAATTCAAGATTTTTCGTAAAAGAAAAGTGTTTGAAAGGACTTTTTTATATTTCAAAATATTTATTTTAGTGAGGTGACTTTTTTTTTTGTATACATATATTACGTGTATGCGCGACAATTCAAGTTTTCGAATTTTAAGATTATATTCTGTTTTGTGCGGTTGTTAAGCGATTTTCATGTTTTCTTAGAACAAGTTTTTCTTGTTAAATGAAATTCTTATAGAAACTTTTATCGAGGATATTTTTTGGAAATGGTTTACTTTGTACGTACAAAATTTTTTTATTTATTTCTTTTTTTCAAATTGTTTAATTTTTTAGAAATATTTCCTTTTTTTAAGTGTTAAGTTCATACTAATTCAACCAAAAAAACAAACTTATCAAAATTTGATAACATTACATTGTATGAATTCATTCTTATATTAAAAATCTATTCCTTATAGGGAGAGTGTCTTATAATATGGTTTGGTCAAATCGTTGGAGCATGTTAAAATAAGTTTAAGAACTGCAAACCTTTTCTTCCTTTTTTAGGAATTCTTAAAAAGACAGTAGTGATATTATTAGTGTTTTTGGAAATTTCGTTATTTGTATCATGTAAATTTGTGCTATTTCGATATAGCGTTATGTTACAATATCATTATGCAAACACAAGGGTTCCCAAGTTCCTTTCGAAATGAAGAAGGACCAAAGCATGAAAACTGCTACAAAAGAAGCCTCCTTGGCTTTATTATCATCATTATTATGATCCAATAAAAGATCGTTCACAGAAACAAAATACAATCTATCAGTTGAGTTAGTCAGTTTTAATCTCAAATTTTAGGATTCCATTCAGTAATCGAAATCATGTACAAACTTCAATTCAGGAAATGATGAGAATGCGTGAGCGTTTCTGGAAAAAGAAAGTAAATTTTTTTTTAACCCCTATTTCAAATCCGATTTAAGGGACATTCTTCTTCCAGCAAAGAAAAACGAAGGACAAAATCTTTCAAAGAGGATCAGTCCTTCGCAAAGAAGGAAACTTGCCAACCCTTGCCAACACTGCCTTTTTTTTTATTTGAAAATATTACAAAAAGTATAAAAATATATTATTTCAATGGAATTGATTTGAAAAGTATTTGTCATAATGTCACAAATATGGTATATCACATGAGTGCCTAAGTGCTAAGTCACAATTTTTATAGGAAAAATTGTTTAAATTGATTTGTATTATAATAAAATTATATGGTTATGTAAGAGTTAAAAATAGGATACAACTGAATTTGATTAAACAATTGAGAGGTTTGACAAAAACAGTTGTAATGATTTGAATAATATTGTTGTTAGTAGAGGAAAAGGCAAATGAACAGACTGGTAGATACAATGTAGAATGTTCTAGTTGGTTAAGACCTTGACCTCGCCTCATGAGACTGATGAGACCCTGGTTCGAATCCAGGTCTCGGTTCTTCACTTTTTCTCTACTTTTCTTTGCCTTACAGTTAGGATAATACAACGTGCCGCCTTAATTTAAAAGCTTTTCGAAGACTATTTTTCATAAAATCTGTAAACGCTGCAGCAGTGTAAAAAGAACAGTCACGACTAGCTGCTGCTCGTAGCATGTTTAAACTAATATTCATCATCATATCATCTTCAATAGAACAATAGCCTAACATTGCGTCCAGGCTATTTAGTTTCTTCTACAAATTTGCTATTGATTTGTCATTTAATTAAAAATATATTTATTTAATATTACTGATTTTGGATATATTTCGATTCTATTGGCCATAAAACTTAGTCAAAAATTGAAAGAAATATTCATTTGCTTGGAAAATTAATACTTCAAATACTTTGATCAAGTAATTGTAAGTGTAGTTCGAAATATTAAGAAAATTTCTCAAAATTGATTAAATTCTTTGAAAGTTTTGATGAACTAAGTCTTTGGTTTTTTAAATGTAAGAAAATTGGTAAATTTCTTTATCCTTGAAGACAATTCGATTTCAGTCCGCCGCAGTCTAGCGTTATTCGAAAGCAAACATTTGTATATTTTAAAAAAACTGCTTTAAAACCCCACAATGACAAAATTTAATCATTTCTTGTGTCTTATCTTTTTTTTTATTCTCTGTGCACCAAGATTTTTATATAAAAAAATTTCATTAAAAAAATACGTTAAAAATTACTTCAAAATCATTTCATAAAATCCACCATATTGTTTATAATTCTCGCGTGGTAAAAATTTTCTTATAATAAAACTAAAGAAAACAATCATTCTAGTGGAAAATATTTCATTTAAATATTTTTCTTTCATTTTTTTTTTTTTTTGATTTTTTAATTTCCAAAAACCCAAAATACAAATCAAAACTGAATCATATTCAAATGCATTAATTTCTGTCATAAATCCGTATTATTCTCAATCTAGAGAATTTGTAAGGATTTTGAACCCTTTTTTCCAACATTTTCTTTAAGATGTTAATCGCGGTTCAACTAAAATCGAAATTTTCAAAACATATTTATGCTTTTTAATATTAAAAAAAAAAAAAAAAAAGTTAAGAAATCATTGAGAAAACAATGATTTAAATAATTTTATATAAAAATACTTATTTTGAAAGGGTTTTGTTTCGATGTGCATATAATAATATTCTCTCGAGGGTGCGTTCAAGAAATCAAAATCGATGCGGTTAAAGAAAAATAACGCGCGAGTAGCGGTAAACAGAAAAACAAAAGGGTTTTTTTCTTTTTTAGATTAGTGTCCTCTAAAAAATTATTCCTGGAATAATTATTTTGTAAAGGTTCAATTATTCCACTTCACGATTAGATGGGCAGAACCAATCTGTTTCAAGATTAAAGGGTGTGACTTTTTTTCTCATATATAGAAATCTTAATTTTTTGCGGATTTATGAGAACAATCATAATAATAATAATAATAAATAAATATGAAAAGGGTTTTTTTTTCCTGTCGAATACAATTGGGCGTTTTCTTTTTTTCTCGTCCATAAAATGTTTATTTATATGAAATATCTTTTACACACACGAAAAATATGTTCAATTGAAAAAGAAATCGTGCAGAGATTGAATATCGACAATATTTGATGAATTTTATACTGGAACTATTATTATTTATATACTTCTTTTCAATTGTGTGATAATTTCTTTTATATCGTTTTCATTGACATATCGCGGTTAATTAATAACACTTGAGTGAATATCAATCGCGTTGACAAAACGTATTGACTACAAAACGATATGAAAATTATAGAAGAGTTAATTGGTAAAAATCCCTACTGGGTTTATTTTTAATTGTTTTGGGAAAAACTTTAAAGAAAAAACTCTTTTTTCTTTTTTATATATAAAATTTCGAATAGATTATTTCAAAACATAATATCCTTTAGTTTAATTTTAATATTTTCTATTATTTTATAGAGTCCCCGTGGTATGCAACCGTGCAGTCCACCCGGAATTTTTGCGATGATGTCGTCATCGAAAAGTCCAACAATGGAATCAGCTGCTAACAACAATAATAATAGCAGTTCAACAAATATTAGTTCTGAATCATTAGATACAATAAAATCAATTAATCAACGTACGTGTCCATTGAAATTTTCCATTGCTAAAATAATGGAACCCGATGAGAAACAAGAACGAAGTTCTAGTCCAATACAATTGATTTCATCGAAACAACAACAACAACATCGAGAACAACGACATAATCAACAACATCATCATAATCATCATGAATATCAACAACAATTAAATGATGATAAAAGAAATTCACCAGATATTCTTGATAGTGATAGTGGAACATATGATTCGGCATTTAAAAAATACGTTCCAACCGCAAGTTCTGTTCAACAATTTGTAAATAGTCGTCATCAAGAATTACTAACACAATATCCATTATTATATTATCCGGGACAATTAATGTGTGCTGCAGCAGCTGCACAATATGCTGCATTAACACAACATTCAAATTCTTTGATCGGTAATACAAGTAGTACAACAAATCCATTACATTTAAGCAATTTAAATGTAACACTTAATCATCATATTCAAACGCAACCACTTCGACGAAGTTTAACATCTAGTTTAGAAAAATCCACAATAATTCATTCGACAATATCGAATTCTATAAAATCATCAAAACTCAATAATAATACTAGTAGTAGTAGTAGTAGTTCATTTTCACCAACGGGAACAAATTCAAATGCAGCAACAACAACAACACCATCTACAAAACAAAAAACATTTTCATGTTTAGAATGTGGAAAAGTTTTTAATGCACATTACAATTTGACCAGACATATGCCAGTTCATACTGGTGCACGTCCATTTGTATGTAAAATATGTGGTAAAGGTTTTCGTCAAGCATCGACATTATGCCGGCATAAAATAATTCATACATCAGAAAAACCACATAAATGTCATACATGCGGTAAAGCATTTAATCGATCATCAACATTAAATACACATACAAGAATTCATGCTGGCTATAAACCATTTGTATGTGAATATTGTGGAAAAGGTTTCCATCAAAAAGGTAACTATAAAAATCATAAATTAACACATAGCGGTGATAAAGCATATAAATGTAGCATTTGTAATAAAGCATTTCATCAAGTCTATAATTTAACATTTCATATGCATACGCATAATGATAAGAAACCATTCACATGTAAAATTTGTGCTAAAGGATTTTGTAGAAATTTCGATTTAAAAAAACATATGAGAAAATTACATGAAATCGGTACAAATTCACGGCAACAGCAACAACACCAACAACAACAACAACAAGCATTAGCAGGAAATTCAGCGACAACGAATTCGAATGGAATTAATAATGCATCCGTATCATCATCATCATCATCATCATCAGCAGCAGCTGCAGCGAATGCATGGCATGCAACGGCAGTATCAAGTCTTCATCAAACCAATTTGGGTATACGTTCGGATTATTCAAATTCATTTATGCATTTGGCATCAAGTCAAAGAATGGAGAATGCACCATTTATAGCAAAAGTTTTTTGACAAAGATACTATTCGGACACAATTCCATCAACGAAAAATCTTTTGATTGATTGATATCAGAAAACCGATTAAATAATCGTATCGGAAAAAATGTTTTTCTAATTATATTTGTGTGGTATAACAAAATTGGTTCCCCAAAGTCAGGCTGAAATGATAGTAGAGACGAGACGAGACGATCAAGATATTCAAGATATTTTTATTTATTTAGTGATTCATATTCTTGGGATCCTATCCCTGTATATAAGTTCCATTCAATACTTGTCAATCCTGGCTTTCGAAACCCGATCAAATAAAGCGCCACGGAATTACAGTGCATATTGAATCCATATACAATAATTTCCATAGTGAATTTTCGAAAGGATAGAACCAAAGATCCTATAATAGGATCTTTGACAGAACTATTTTATATATGGTCTTATGGCCACTATAATTGAGTTTAGAATATGATTATCCCAGTTTCGAAATGCGATTTTCTTGAAAAATAAAAAGATTAAATAATCGAATTAGGAATATTTTTGAGAAATGGATTTTCCGAGCGGGTGTGCAATACACATAATATTATTTTATTTCTTGGGAAAATTGTAATTCCATAAAATGTCTAAATAAGATCTTTGCATTTTATTTCTAAAATTAAAATAAAATATAAGCTCGACATTATAAAAATTTTGTAAATAGAAAAAAAAAAAAAGAATTCAATAATGTTCATTTTGTCGGTGTCCATTGTTGTTGTATATTTATATTTAAAGAAAAATTATGTATTTATTAAAAATTTAAATAAAAAGAATTAAAAAATTGTGAATGTAAAATGTAAAAAATAAAAAATAAAATAAAATCTTATTGAAGTAGTATGCCAGTAGGATAAATAAATAAATTATTCTGATTATAATCGATAATGTGTTTTTTTGTTATATTTTATTGACATTTTTCAGGGATAGTCCAAGCCATGTCCTTTAAGTACCAGTTCGAATAACATAGAATATAGATGGGCATCAAATATGTCCGAATATTTCAATTCCCAAACTCTGCCTGCACATTGTGCCTCTGCTAAACATAGCAGCAATTTGGCCAATGTTTTCTCAGTATTCAAAGCCATGCTGCTGGAAGGCGATTTTATGAATTTTAGCTCCTTTAGGGAATTTTCTTTTATCACTTTTACGAATTGAAAATGGTGTTAATGGTGATTTTATTTTACTAAAGAGGAAAAAAATGACACAGTGTCTTTGTCAGATGAATACGTTACTTTGAGGTGTGTTCGAATATTAACTAATGTTTGTATTATGACTCCTCTTCTAGGAATAGTGTTGACTATAAAAGATATATAATATGGAAAACCGAACGCGTTTTATTGGAATTTAACTAAACTCCCACATTTTACAAGGGTTACTAGTATACCATATATACAATTTGCGTATCTTTATCCAACAACACCCAATGCTGAAACAATCCGAAAGATATTCTCTGTCAGTACAATATTCCACTGTCCCTAATTTTGTGATAAACTTGTAAACATAAGTACAATCATGCCTTTATTATATCTGAATATATATAGATAGAAAAAATAGTCGATTCGTATTCTATAAACCTAAAGAAATTTATATTTCCATTAAAAATTAATTTTTTGGTTTTGCTATTTTCTATTATTCTTTTACAGTAGATCCTAGATTCTCTGGAAAGTTAACTAATCCGGAAAATGAAAAATAAGAGATTCTAAAGGTTCATATATAGTATGTACCTAGGATTCTTTATTGGACCATAACTCAAATTCTTACGTTCATACTTTTCGGGTGGTATGGTATTTTGTCTTTTTCTTCCGATAGGAATGCACAAAAACTTGGAAAATATGGGAACAATAAAATATTGCATAGGCAAAAGCTACCATGATAACTAGTAAATGTATTAGACCTTTATACCATTAAAATCAGTATCAGTTCTTTCAATTCTTATGCAAGAATTAATTTTCAAACTTCTAGCGGAATTATACTAAACCCTAAAATGGTGTAAATTAATTTTATTTAATATGATTTTATTTGTTATATTTTCAAAATATCCAGTTTAAAATCGAAGACAAATTCTGTACTATTTGTTTTTTGTATTAAATTTAATATATATGATGAAAAATCTCGGAAAAACAGGTGAATTTTCTCACGGCTCATATTTGAATTTAATGTTGATTGGATTTGACAATGTGTGTGGATGCAGAAATGAAATCCCTTTCAGAAATGTATAATTCTATCGTGCAAAGGTGTTAAATATAATATTAAATGAGATAATTATTTCAAATTTCAAATATATATATATATTTATTTTAATATCGAGTGTGGAAAGAGTTCGGTCCGGATTGTAAACGTATCACATGTCATATCACAATAAATGAAAATCATAGCCCGTAAGTTGAAATACGTTTCTTTTTTTTTTTACATGACATAAATCCTATCATTTTACGAGCGTTTAGGTGCGATTTTCCATACTTTTGTATTTTATCTGATGGCATTAAACGTTGTATACTTGACACCCTCAAAGGCCAACCAAAAAAAAAAAACGCAAAACAACAAAAGGTAGAAACTCAATGCGCCGCAAATAATGTGACAGAAACATGAGAAATTTGAATTTTAAATCAACTTGATAAGTTTTTCTTTTTTTAAGAGAGTGCCTATCGTGACAATTTAAGGGTATGAGATTCTATGTTATCTTGCTTATCAGCCCAAGTTTATATACAGCAGAAGGGAAAATGGTATTAAAAGAAAATTGTATATTTTATATTTTACGACGGTTAAAGTGTAAGTATTAAGAAATTGTTATATTATTTAAAATCTAAGTGATTTTTTTTTCTTCAAAAAATATGTTTAATGAATTTTTAGAGTCTTACGGAAGCTTATTAAGACCCTTACCAATAAAAGCTTCGTTTAATAAAACATCTCGAATGTGTAAAAGCCGTTTTGGAACGCTCGAGTGCGCACTTAACCAATTGTCTTAAATTTGCTTTATTGAGTGTATGTGCACATTACATGCTGATAATTCAATTAGGGTCTGTGTGAAAACCACTTAATTCACATTTGTTCTAAACTAAATACTTGAGGTTTTTTTCACTATATACGTATATAAGAAAATCAAGTGCGGATGAAGTAATGAAAATACCAAAAATTCTTCAAGTTTAATAAGAAATAATATCACATTGAGTAAAAACAAATACATTTTTAGATTAATCATTCGGGATGATATCATTTTTTGAAACTATGTATTCATTTAGTATTTTATTTATTTAGAAAATAAGAATTTTAAAACTAACAATCATTTGGTTAGTCACTCGCTTCAAAATTGTACGTAAAAAATAACTGCGCCGCCATTCAATTGCAAGTTTTCTCGCCTAAAGATGGTCATAGATACTTGCACAAGTTTGTCAAACCGGCAGCCACTCCTTCAAAGAGTTAAAATATTTTAATATTTTCCTAACAACTTGCTTGGAGACGGTCAAACTTTTATAGCAACCTATTGTAACAAGTTTGTCAAACCGCTTAGCTTAGCTTAAGGCAACGGTGCAGAGTATGATTTTATCTATTTAGTCATAGGCTACGTTACACCGAGACTTAAAAAGAGACCTAAGTGCTTAGGTCGACCTAAATATGACGGTGTAAACATAGTCATAAACTTGGTTTTGTATAAAGTTACTATTTCAAATTTTCTAAATACTTGGATAGAAGGCTCAACTAAATACGTTAGTATATCAGTAATTGATCGTGCATGTATTCATTTGCTATACTTCTTGTATATCAAAAATAATCTAAACCTTTCTAATTGTTTCTCAATAAGAGCTATGTAGAAAAGTGAGCGTTTACCCCTAAGATCAAGGTTGTCCAATCCGCGGCCCGCGACCCAAAGCAAGTATCAATGCGGCTCGAAAATATTTAAATTTACTGAAGCATGCCCATTTTTCTGAGGAATGATTTGTGTGTTGTGTGCGCTCTCGCGCTAAAACTGCCAACTGGCAAACAACAGAAACAGAAACTCTCTTACTGTTTGCGTTGCTCGCTCAGCTACACTGTTCTGTTGTTTGTCGCCGGCGGCACAGTATAATAAACAGTAAGAAAACTGGCGAACAAAATGTGAAAAATTACGAGTGACCTCGCCAATTTTGCGTTTATTTTTAGAATTTTACGCTCGTTTTTGCCACCCATTATCTTTATTTTCCATGCATGTGTGCTTTTTCTCAATAAAAAATGTATATAAAAAAAACCGCCATCTTTTAATGCTCTATCATTTTTTTTAGATTACGCTATGTTGGTGGAACAGAGATGAATATACATTTAGCTTCAATAAACAGTTCTAACATTTACGTAAATAATAATTGATACAGGCACTAACACTTAAAATATTTGAAAAATACATAACAAAAAATTCCTCTACTTACAAAAAAAAACAACGAGCTTATCAAAAATCGTGTCGAGGCTTATTCATACAGGCACCAATACTTGAAAAAAATTTGGAACTTTCAAATTGGCGCTTAAAAACATATGATTTTTGTTTACAAAATTTGGGACTTGTCAAATTAAAAAAATTTCGATTGCTTTCTTTGTTTCATTCATTCTTTTGTCCAAAACGCATAAGACTATTATAAGACTATTATTGGTCTCCCTTGCTACAATTATCTTATAGAAAGCACGTGGTAAAATTTAATATATTTGATTTATAGGTTACTTCTTTCTTTCTAATGAAAAATTTTAATTTTCTTTCCTTATTTTGTGCGGAATTTTTTCTTTCTGTCATTCTCAGAAGAAATGTTGGGAAGATCGCGTCTAATTTCTCTTCATTTCCCAGTCAAATTACTGCCTGTTTATTATACCAAAAAAGATGGAATTCATAGAAGATCCAAATCCGATATCAGTATTGGAACAGTTTGCCCCGGGAGTTTCATTAGTATTGAACGGTCAAAATTGAGAGTGTGTGTGTGATTTATCGCATTACCACCTCTTCAAAATAATTTGAATAAAATGATTAAATGGGACGCCATTTTTATTCTGATATTCTCCCAAAAAATTTCTAAATAATTATGAAGGACGAATCAAAACAGAGATTAAAAAAAAAATATTTTACTTATTCAGAAAAGGGCCTGGCTGGTTTTCAAAAGGAAAAAAAAATTTATTTATAAAATATGGTCTTATACAGGGTGACACAAAATGAATGTTTTGTATTATTTAGGAGCCATTAAGTCCCTTGCAGTATGCGCTGTTGTTTCATCTTGTTGGAACCAAATCGTGGTTTTCCACAGCTGGCCTAAAAATTTTCCAACATCTTCCGATATTGAGCACTCACTATTAATGGAAATTGCAACACCGTCTTTATTTTCGAAGGAATTTGGACCAGTGATCCTCTCAGACGATACACCGCACCAAACAGTACACATAAGTGGGTGTAACTGTCGTTGATGAATTGCTCTTGGATTCTCTGTAGCCCATATCCTGCAGTTCTGCTTGTTTATGAAACCGTTTAATTGGAAATGGGCTTCAATGCTCATTATCAAATTGTTAAAACAATGGACCGTTCATGTTCAAAATAAAGTTGGATGATTTTGGTTCGTTGCTCGATTATGTATTGTTCCATTTCACATTCCCCATTACAAAATCCTGTAATAACATTTTTAAAAAAATTGAACAAAAAATTATCAATAATTCACTCTACAACATTTTGCGCCACCCTGTCTATATGTACATATAATTATCGAGAAAAGAATATAAGTTCTATGATTGATTCTAAGCTACATAGTTTCTACGAAAAGAGACCACGGGAAAAGGTTCAGACACAAATGATTTTTTTCCTTTTATTTGATCTATATTTCTATTAAATCCAATCTCAAAGACGAGGGGCACAACGTTGGCGGAGGCAGGTGTTTGATTTTTTGGCAATATGAAAATATTTTTGGTGATTTGATTCCATGAAAAATATATTTCAATATAATTTCTGGTCGAGTTTGTGGACAAGCGGTATTTTAAGGCAGAGGGGAACACATTTTTTAGAAATACTCTTTTTGTGTTGTATTATCACAGATTGTGTGGTTTTTTTTAAAGAAATTTTAAAATCAATGTGCCGATCTGTGAATACATTTTCTATAAAACAAAATTAGGAAAGGTCAGTTTTTTAAGCGATTTTATGATTTTTGTTTTTTTTGCTAGCTAAAAATTTTTTTAGGGAATGCATATAAATTGCAATATCGGGAAATATATAGTAAATATTTTTCTTAAGGCTTATGAGGAAAATCTCTCTCAAAAATGGATTGATTATGTTTTCAGTTTTTTTAATTTGTTTTGAGAAGATTTACTTGAAGACTTTTTTGAATTATTCATTTTAAAGGAACAGTGCTTTCTGAGGAGAACTAAGATCATGTAACTAAGCACTTTTTTTCTATGATCAAAACACGGGTTTTCTTCACAGAACCAATGCCCGTATAAAGAATGGCGCATGGAGGCAATAATACACACCCATCCTTATTTGAATTTAATTTCAATGTCTAGACTGTTGCGCATGCATGATTAAGTCTGAATCTTCAATGACAAAAGCTTCCGAAGCCTTAATTTTTTTCAAAAATTTTTTCCAAAATTCTGATTTTGGCAAATTAATTAATCCGATTGATATGTGTGCCGAGATTTTTAATCTACATTTCAATGTTTTTAATATCATTTTTGAAGAAAGCCCGGAGGTTAAAAACATTAAAAAAATTATAGAAGCTAAATGTTTTGAAGAAACCAATTCTTTATACGGGCATTGGTTCTGTGAAGAAAACCCGTGTTTTGATCATAGAAAAAAAGTGCTTAGTTACATGATCTTAGTTCTCCTCAGAAAGCACTGTTCCTTTAAAATGAATAATTCAAAAAAGTCTTCAAGTAAATCTTCTCAAAACAAATTAAAAAAACTGAAAACATAATCAATCCATTTTTGAGAGAGATTTTCCTCATAAGCCTTAAGAAAAATATTTACTATATATTTCCCGATATTGCAATTTATATGCATTCCCTAAAAAAATTTTTAGCTAGCAAAAAAAACAAAAATCATAAAATCGCTTAAAAAACTGACCTTTCCTAATTTTGTTTTATAGAAAATGTATTCACAGATCGGCACATTGATTTTAAAATTTCTTTAAAAAAAACCACACAATCTGTGATAATACAACACAAAAAGAGTATTTCTAAAAAATGTGTTCCCCTCTGCCTTAAAATACCGCTTGTCCACAAACTCGACCAGAAATTATATTGAAATATATTTTTCATGGAATCAAATCACCAAAAATATTTTCATATTGCCAAAAAATCAAACACCTGCCTCCGCCAACGTTGTGCCCCTCGTCTTTGAGATTGGATTTAATAGAAATATAGATCAAATAAAAGGAAAAAAATCATTTGTGTCTGAACCTTTTCCCGTGGTCTCTTTTCGTAGAAACTATGTAGCTTAGAATCAATCATAGAACTTATATTCTTTTCTCGATAATTATATGTACATATAGACAGGGTGGCGCAAAATGTTGTAGAGTGAATTATTGATAATTTTTTGTTCAATTTTTTTAAAAATGTTATTACAGGATTTTGTAATGGGGAATGTGAAATGGAACAATACATAATCGAGCAACGAACCAAAATCATCCAACTTTATTTTGAACATGAACGGTCCTTTTTTTTTACAATTTGATAATGAGCATTGAAGCCCATTTCCAATTAAACGGTTTCATAAACAAGCAGAACTGCAGGATATGGGCTACAGAGAATCCAAGAGCAATTCATCAACGACAGTTACACCCACTTATGTGTACTGTTTGGTGCGGTGTATCGTCTGAGAGGATCACTGGTCCAAATTCCTTCGAAAATAAAGACGGTGTTGCAATTTCCATTAATAGTGAGTGCTCAATATCGGAAGATGTTGGAAAATTTTTAGGCCAGCTGTGGAAAACCACGATTTGGTTCCAACAAGATGAAACAACAGCGCATACTGCAAGGGACTTAATGGCTCCTAAATAATACAAAACGTTCATTTTGTGTCACCCTGTATAAGACCATATTTTTTTTGCTTTTGAAAACCAGCCATGCTCTTTTGTAGTTAATTGGTGCTTCAAAATGTTTCAGAAATTTTTTGGGGGAATAAATCACAATGAAGATCGCGTCCCATTCCTCCAATAAAAATCACGCGTTCTACTATGTTAACTTTAGGGATTTTTTTTACACACGGATAGGAAAACACAGCGTACATAAATTTTATATATAAAAATTCCTCTGTTTATATACTCTGTGATTATACTGAGCCGGCGGTTTAAGTGATACGAAGTGAATTTCATGTTCTGTTTTTATAATGAAAAAATTCATAAACTAATAAATTTTAAATTACTTAAACACGAAAACTGTATATTTTACATTTTCTTCGCTCGTCAGCTATAGTAATATACTTGTGGCCCGAAACACCATGTCTTCTTCCAAATGTGGCCCAGAGAAACCAAAAGGTTGGACACCCTTGCTTAAGGTCCTTTATTAAAAAGAAAAGAAGGTGAAAAATAATATTGTATTTGCCGGAATTATTTTACAATTGTGGACGATTTCAAGGGAATACTATAAGCGGATAACTATACCACGAATGGCATGAATGATCAGATGTTGTCCTTTCTAGCAATCCAATACATAGTTCCAATCTGTGAAAAAATGTATCTTCAAATATTGTGTATAGTTTGCCATCAATAAATACAATCCTTCGAAGAAATATTCTTCCAGTTCTCAAAATATTGTATGCCTTAAGGCCGAGTCTTCTTTTGTCTTATTATTTATAATTTTGATATATAGTTCTTTTGGATATTCAAAATAAATATAAGTTTTCATTTCAATTTCCTTGAATAAATAATAACAGTGAAAATGTTAGATTGCTTTTAGCTATTTAAGAAAGGTACAATGAAAAAAATATGAAATATTGTTTTTTGTTCAAAACAATTTATTATGTTTTTTTAAAAGTCAATAAAAATTTTATTCCTAAAGATTTATGAGCGCTATTTATGATATTTTCGATTGACATGGACGTTAAAAATTGCATGTTTTTAATACTTAATAATATATTGACTAAAATAGATTCGAAAATAAGGATTTTATAGATAGGATCTAATATTTTGTATTGGTTTTAAACAAAATGGTGTGGTCGTGATTTCAACCCTTTGGGTTATGGTAGGTACTACCAGAGAAACATTTCAAGATTACATTATAGGTGTGTAGAGAATCAAAAGCTGTATCAGTTTAAGCTTTTCCATACGTTTGTAATGTGAATTCATTATTCCTTAACATGATTTCGGATTGCGTTTCAGCGAAACCGGTCCAAGGGGAACGAAGTTATAAAGCAACAAACCAGGACGATTATAAAGTTAAGTAAAGATGTAATTTGAAAATGTTTACAGCAATTTCGTTTAAAGTAATTATATATGTTGATTACATAAATAAGCAATACAATTTCAGTAAAATCGATCCAGGGTTAGTGAAGAAAGAAATAGTTGTAGAAAGAAACAATTTTTTTGCATGTATTAGGTTGTCCGAAAACTTCGTAGTTCGTACCGACTTCCAGAAGATGATATTGGAACATATTTCAATATGCAATATATAATACATTGAATATGCTTTAAGCCGATTATTATAAAGTTTGCAATTTTCATTTCGGTTATAAAAACGTTTCTATGTCTAAAATTAGGTCTTTTTGAAAATTTTAACAACCTGAAAATACAGAATACGAATTTTAACAACTTCTGTGAAGTTTTATGTCCAAAAATTCAATTCAAGCCAAGTTATTTTTATGTTTCAGAATATCAAATATTCAAAAGCTATATCCTATCACCATTCCTGCATGTCTTGTCTCATAACTTATCTTAAAACCGGTACATCTTAGTTATATTTCACAGTTAGGAATCCCTTTTTGATATTAAAATTAATTAATTTCCATGCACTTTACAAGTAAAATGAAAATATTTAAGAAAAAAAAAAAATTATCCTATCAAAGCAAATAGATTCCACCTCAAGCTTTTTTTTTCTTTTCATTCATATTTTTAAATTTAGTACAAACATAAAAACTACGCATAATTACGGGAAATACGGAATAAACGAAATAAAGACACAAAAAATTAAATATTAATTTATTCGGTGAAAATTACTGATGTTTAAAAATTTCAATTTTTAATAGGATAGACTTAGGAAGAGCACTTCTAAAACAAACGTTGACAATTTCCTTAGGACACGGATCACATGAAATATATAACCAATCCGGAGTACACGTATTCTACTTCAACTTGTATGGGATATTTGCATTTCACTTTGATGTCAAAAGTCAACATACGCATAAACATATTCATATAATATATTTCGTAAGTCAACAAGAATAATTCATATTCATCATGGTTTTTGATTCCATGAAAATATTCAATAGGTAAAATAGTATAGACCAAGGTTGTCCAACCCGTGGCCCGCGGGCCGCATGCGGCCCAAGGCAAGTATCAAAGCGGCCCAAAAATATTCAAAGTTACTGAAGCATGTCCATTTTTCTGAGGACTGATTTGTATGTTTGCTGCCAAGTAACAAACAACAGAAACAGGACCAGACCAGAAAGCTCTTTCGTTATGTAGTAAATTCTCTTTCTGTTTGCGTTGCTCGCTCAGCTATACTGTCCTGTTGTTTGCCACCTGGTCGGTTAAGTGAAGAATGAAAATACTAAGTGTAAAATTAGAACTAGTATGTTGGATGAACACCTTGAGAGCTGCCTGAGAATTGCAACCACGTCAATCGAACCAGATATAGACGGTTTAGTTTCTCAACTTCAATGACAGGTATCACATTCATTTTATGATATGGATTTCTACATAGTAATATACTTGTGGCCCAAAACACCATGCCTTCTTCCAATGCGGCCCAGAGAAACAAAAAGGTTGGACACCCTTGGTATAGACCAAAAGACAGGCAAAACTCTAACCATCTTAAAACTTCTCGTTTTTTTATGGATAGAAAAGCAAATCTCTATGGAAAATGGAACCTAGAAAATCTTGATCCTGGAATTTGGAGAGGAACAAAATAAGAACAAGTAAAACAAAAAAAAGGGGAATAAAATAAACTTCGCAATTAATTTCGAGGACAATATGAATGTTGTTGCCATCATATTGAAGTGTTGTCATTATATGAAGGAAAAAAAAGGAAGTAATAAATCCAGAATAAATAAAAAAATTTTCCTTTTTTTTGCATATTTTCATCGCGAAGAAAAATATGAAAGAGCATAGAAAAAAGGGAATGTTCAAATGGTATCCAGAAGAGCAGAAGGATCATCACAGGAAAATTATGCTTCAGAATGATATTGAAGCGTAAAAAAAATGCTGGAAAAACCATTGAGAGTTGTGGCGAGTATACACCATGCCACACCGTGGGTATAAGTTTAAGTATGGTATTATTGTTCAAGATTTATCAATCGTCATTATTTCGAACCAATATTCCGTACATGATATGATCTTAACTTGAAAGATTCTTTTTCTATCATTTTGATTTGTTGTTTTTTTCTGCTTTTTTGTTCTTTCCGATTTCTATGGGATAACTCGATTCAATTGTTTTAAAAGAAGTCCTCTTTTCTTGGCATGATTCCTGTTAAATGACATCCTTGATTTGTTTGATGTTTTCCGATGCAATCATGGATTTATAAATAATAACAATTGATCGAGAAGTTATTCAATTAACTTAATTAAAGTTTATTCTTGAGTAAATATAAGCATATTTTCTTCTTAATATTACAATAATTATATAACGTTGATATATAAGTTATATTTACTGTTTGATGAAAACGTTGTCAACGATGAAGATTTATGTCAATACAAGGTTGGAATATATATGAAAGGATGTGAAAACACTTGACATGGACCTAAAGTTATATTTTACTACTATAACTAAGATTCGATTCTCTTGTTCAAAATAAATATTATTTTAGGCAAATATTCGGTAAAAAAAAAAGATTTCTGACTTCATATTGATTTATACTCAAAAACTAATTAAGGAAAAATACAAATTATATTATCAGATCTCAGATAGACAATTTCTGTAATAAATAAAAAATCTGTACTTTTCAAATGTGGCTAGATCTATAAAAGGATCATAAAACTATTGGATTTCGGAATTAAAAGCTATCGTTTGGAACGATTTTAGACCATTGGTCATTATATGTAGATGTTTGCCAATAGTGGATTCATCAATATTTAATGTTCTTGACAATTTTTATACCATTTAGCAAGGATCTTTAATCAGTAATGCTTCCAATTCTTCATCTTTAATTTTTTTTGACTGTTCTGGTCGCTATTTGTCTTCCACGCTAAAAGCACTACTTTAGTGAATTTCAGCAACATTTTTCTTTAGATTAAAGCAAAAAAAAAAGCTTTGATTCTAGAAGGCTTGAAGAGTCAATTGACCCAAAAATAATTTGCTGGAAAATAGAACCATCGGCAATCTGACGACATTTTTCCAAACTTTACAACAATATTATTTTAAGGCGATCACAATAAGAAGGTAGATTGTTTATATCACTCTAAGAAAGGCCTCTTAAAGCGAAACAGATAAATCTATGCTGTACAGCCTGTCAATTACGTCGAATGCACTCGTATGTTGAGGAGACCAGATCTGATTTACAAACTTTAGTATTGGTTTAACGAAGGTAATATAAATCTTTAGTGATGTTTTCCGATCTAACATACATTGAAAAACTGACAGCCGAGCTTAATTTGCTTTATTGACAGCCGACATCCTATTCTGACGCGAAAAATCGCTGATGAAGAGCCATAAATCAAATAAACAAGTTCTTCTGCTCTGGATGGAAATTGTCTGGCAGATCAAGAATCAGATGGGGAAATAAGAAATGCAGAAGCCGACAAAATTAATAGGAAGATTGTTTCCAACTTTCTGTTTAACCAAACTTTGCATAAGTGTATCCCATACTTTCATCAGAATAGGATGTCGGCTGTGTGGTGATTGGTTTTAAGGTATCAATGTGAGATCGAATAGTAACAGTAACAGTAACAGTGCACGGCTAAATCAGTACAGGATTCCACTGGTATTCGAAAAGAATCTTTGATCGAGTATGAGGAAAATAATTAATTGCCACTTATTTACGGTGAATAAACCATATACGATTGGTCGTTAACAATAATACATTTCACAACACGAGTACTTAAAATTTTGAAGGAAACAATTCATTTATAATTAACTAATTATAACGAATTTCCGGTGAATAATTTCTTAACGCAATTTTGAAAAGAATTTTTCTTTTTAAGAATTTAAAAAAAAAAAAAGAAATATTTAATAAAAGAAACTAACGAAATCTGAAATTGTTGTTACGTGAACCGAACCAATTCTTCTTTCTATAATATTTGCAATATAGTATATAAAAATGTATGCGATTAAGAACATACGCCATTTTAATTTCGAATGAATGCGAATTATGCCTATACCTCCCGCTTACTAAATATCCCTAAACATCCTTATATATATATAGTTGCTTTGTGTTATGCAGAAATTCATCATCAAAAATCATTTTTGATTGTTCTCAGGTGTGAAAAAAAAAAACAGATACGACATCGTTATTAGTAGTCCTATGTTTTGTTGCAAAAAAAGAAGATGCTCCACATTCATATCAGTTGAACTATAATAATTGATCCGCGTTATTTAGACATGACCGAATTCGAATAGAAACATTGTTCGCTCCTGTATGGTGTCAACAGTTTTATTTTGTAAGAGGCAAAATGAATTGAAAAGGTTGTGACGATAAGATGCAGAAAGTTTTTAAAAAAAGAGAGACTTTTTTTTTTTTGCCATAAAACTTTTCCAATGGAGTTTGACGATTTTCCTTGCTGTTTTATTTATTTTTTTTCCTCTAGGTATTATATATATATATATATTGAATTGAATTACGAATTATCACAGTGTTACACATCCGCAGGGATATAATATTTATAGTTCTATCATTCGTTGGATTCGTTGGATTTTAATAGAAATTCTTAAGGATCAACATGAAAAGAGATTAAGATGAGTCTTTAATAGAATATAATATTTTTTGATATATTTTGAATGAAAGAAAATTCTTTTTGTACTTAATTTTCTTTCATAAAAATATTAATCAAAAAAAAAAATTTCAACATATTATTTAATGTATTTTATGTATTTTTAGTCTTTCCGGCTTTTGAATTTAAATCAAAATATTTGAACTGTAAAATTTTTGAATTTCGAACAGTATGTAACTACATACTTATACTTTTTTAATTAATTACCATTTTTTTTTATTATGTATATATAAATTAAAATAATTTTAAAATGAAGTTTTTCATCCATATTTACATATGAAGCTCCATGTTTTTTTATATTCCTAGTATAAAATATATGTAGGAGAGACAGAAGTATAATTGGAAGGATTTTAATAATTGTGTATATAAAAAAATATAATTTGTTCACACAGGAAGATAAAATAATATCACATATTATTCAATTTATTGGTGGCTTTCATTTGTATTTTGTGTTGAAGGGTTACACATAGTCTCAAGTTGCTCCCATTTTTCACAACGAGTAGTCAAATCGTATTATAATTAAAATATCTCCGTACATGTGAATTTTTATCCCAAAAAAAAGGAATAACATTCATTTCGTAATTAAATTCCCCGTTCAATGTATTTGTCATATCTGTAGGACTCAGAAACCAGTGCTTTTATTGGAACCGCTTATACTAGGCCTTGCTTACTTCTATTCAACAAAAAAATATAACTTTCAAATTTATTACGTTTTTAATCAGGTTTATATCCATAGGTAAAGTGCATGGTATAAATGAAAGAAAGATTCTCATATTTCAAATGGGATTTTTCTGCATATATACGTCACCAGTGCCTCGGCATATATTTAAAGTATGGAGTAAATCGTGATTATTTGAAACAAAATTTCCTTTTTAATAACAAGTCACCTAATACGTCACGAGAACAAAATGGCTGGCATTTCCAATACGTAATGTTGTGTTCTTTGAGTTATGGATAAAGTGAAGTTATAACTGATTCAGTTTAATGCTCATTTCTGTTGAATAAATAGCAATAAGGTGTGTTGCTGTAAAACTTATATTTTTATATTATTCAGAGAAAAGTACTTAATCATAAAAACAAACAATATTTATATTTATTCATGTTTTATGATCATTCTTATAAATAGTGCCGGACTGGATAGGGTGTCAGCTGGGAAGTGAGTCCTTTTTAAAAAAGTATATTTCTGAAGTAATTATGTGACATTATGAGTCAAGAGCCGGTAATCTGAACAAGATTTAATTAATATAGTCTAGCTAGTATTTATATCAGATTATTTGAACTCACTGGATTATTGTCAAAACATATCTACTGTCAGTGGATGAACTGTCAATGATAATTTGTGAAGAATTTTGAAGAAGCCTTTATTTTCTTTATTAAAGAGTAATAAAAATTTCTCTGTTTTGCTATGTAAAAATGGCGGAATCATTTACATTTTTTGTATTACTTATAAAAATTGAATGAAAACCTTCTACATTTAGTTTTGAGTGGGGTAATTTTTGCATCCTGGCAACCAATATTTTTAGATCCTGTCCGACAATACATACAAAAGCTAAACAAAAACCAAAAATTTTAAGAGACAAATATTTATAATATCTAAAATTTTCACATAAAAAGCTTATCAAAAAATAAATGATAATAATAAATAACACTAAAGATAAATTAGGATTAGATTTTCACTAAATATTTGTCATTCGTTTTATAGAAAGTTTTAATTAATTAAAAGATATAGAAATTATTTTCTGTATTCCGTCACAAGTCCTCAAAGTTGGATAAATATATCTGTGTCGAAAAATTGTCTATACCCGAGTATCATTTTGTTTCTTGTCTTTCTTTTTCAGTTTAAATTATAATGAAAAATTCTTTCAAAAATGGTCATGTCGAATGCTCATGTCCAGATAGATAGTAATCTATTATAACGTTTTTTTTTTTATTTTTTATTTTCGTTTTAATTAATTCTGAAAGCACATTTTCATTCCATTTATATATTAACATTATACCAAAAAAAGGATAAAATCCTTTTGCTACTATAAAAGAAAATCAAACAGATAACCTTTTTGCTCCAGGAATTGTTTGAATAGAGAAATCAGTATAAGAGCAACAGTAGTGGTAGTATAACAGTGCCAACAGATAAGTACCCCCCAGAAAAACACCACCCACTCTTTATATACACAGTTCTATATATATATATGTATATATGAAATAGTTATATCAGGCAAATATTTCGAAACAAAACAAAAGTGCGCATATTCATCTTTGGCCTTCGCCCGATTTTCATACTATAATTTGTGTGCTTCTCTAGTATACTACATGGTATCAAGGGTGGGCATCTCAGGACGAAATTTTCTGATTTCAACTTTTCCATATTATATACTATTGGTAGCGTGAAGTCCTCGTATTATTATTTATATAGTCAGGCATTGAAGAGGCTTTAAAATTATATTTATATATGGAATGAGTTGAAGAGGGTAACATAAAAAAAAAAGGAAAATCTCCAATCAGAAATAGCTTACCCCGAAACTATGGCTCCAATCAGAAATATGAGGGCGTGCCAACAAAAGATACAATAATAATATATAACGTAAAATGATACAAAGTAAATACAAAAATCACATTGGAAAATGATGAACACGGAATCCGTAATATATTCCTTCCATATACGAAGGTGGAAAGTAAATTTATATATAGTCATGTAGAAACAGTGACGATAATCAATTCATTTTCACTTTTCTATTAGAATTTTATATTGATTGCATATTTAGTATTTTGAAAATTTCGGAAATTAATCGAAATTGTGTTAGATTCATTTCAGAATTTCGACGTTGAGCTAATCAATTGCTCAACATCGAAGTGCTTAAATTTTAACTAATCCTTAAGAAGACTTTTTGGGAGAATATTCATTTTATGCAAGCAACCCAACCATAAAACTGAATCTAAATTGGAGTAGAAAACTATTTCTACCAGTGAGGTTTCCGATGATGTTCTATTTAAAAATCATCGAGACCTACGAACCTGAACATCGAAAAGAACACAAAAAACAGGGCTACACGAACATATAGTAGTACACACGTATGGTTACAATAGTTTAGTTAAATGGTAATGCAAACAATATAGGTGATATTATGACAACTGTTAAAGAACCTTTTGAAGTATCCGATAACACATTATATACTCCACCTATCTACTAAGCCGGGGCCAAAGTTATCTGGGTATATTTTTCGAGATCGCATTAGATTAGACACAGAAACCTCGATAAATCCACATGAACTATGTAAACAATATAGGAAATATTTAATCAAATATTCAAAAGTCTTGTTGCTTCACTTATAGACTTACTTTACTTGGATACGTTATATAAAATTATATTTTTCCTGAGATTTTCATCGACGCTATTCAGATAGAATATATGTATTTATTCCATTTTCCAATTATTATAATTAGTAGATCAATGAAGCTCTATAGCTCCGCTTGTATGTAACATGTTTTCTATTTCGGATGGGAGACAAAAAAAATCCTTTATTCTGGTCCGGAGGTACTAATTGGACTAGTATGACCATTTCGTAGCCGAAATGAAACCGAAAACGTTCTTTAATCGAACCAGACATTCATGAGCATTTCACAAGATTCCACATATTTTTTTTTGATTAGTTATCATGCTGATTTTCATTGTTTTACTCGTATATATCCTTATTATTTAATGGAAATCCTAGTTCCAAACAATACAGACATCATTTCCCATTGTTTGGTATATAATCTCGAAAAACAATATTCTTTTTCATCATTAATATCATGAGAACAAAATATAAACAAAAGTATAATTATTTAATTATATGATCACAGATTATTATTTTATGATGTCAATTTTAATCGGTTAACTATAATTTGCGTTTATTCATCCAAAACATTAATACATTATACACGTGGACGGAAATTATGAGGAGCACCAAGGAAAAAAAGGAAAAATGGACACAAATTAAATGAGGGTCTATATGGGACTAATAAAAAGGTGATGGTCACATAAATAAATAAAGAGGGCGTATATATCTTTAAAGGGCGATTTTATTATTTTACAAAACGTCCAAATGGTTCTAAATAAATTCTAAACAATAATTCTTGAAAAAAAAACAGCAAATATACAAAAACTCAGAAGGGATTTTCATCGATTAATCAAACATATATAAATTACTAAAAATTCACAGACGTCTTTTATTGCGCAAGGTGTGTTTCATTCAAAAAAGAATGTATTCTTTCATATATACCCGACTTCTAGTACCGCACAACAACTCGTTTTCTAAAGAATTTAATATAGAACCAACCATAAAAAAACACCACTGTTAAATTGCTCATACTCTTTAATTTTCAATGAGAATCTTTTATACAGATTTTCATATCAACTTGTCCGCTATTGACATATCCTACTACATGAGGTGTGTAGGAGAATGTAAGAAATCATCAGATGAACAGCATGTTCCTTGTGTGTATAGTACATGGAACACCTTCTTCGAAGAAACCTTTTCAATATATCATCACATATTTCATGGGATTATATTTAAGGAGATGTTGATTCGACTTTTTCCATTGATTTGAAAAGGGTAATAGATGGAAGCCACCACAATCAAAATTGAATTATTTAAGCTGACATACATATAGTATAGTTTGTATTTGTATTTAAATCCTTGATCCCTGTACTTTACTTAAATTATAATGACGGTTTTTCAGCGAGTGCCAATTCAATTCTACTGTCAAAAACATTTCGAAATGGTCGCGATATTTCTAAAGGATCTTTGTAAATGAAAATTTTATTCATAACAAAAAAAAATTTAATATGTAATTAGAAAATGGAGTATTGAAAAACAGTTTCCAACCGTAAAAGAAAAAGATTTTCTAATGCCCTTAATTTTACATACATTTCTATTGATGTGGTGTGTCCTATATATTTTTCCAGTTAATCCTATATAAATTTTCAACATAAATTTAGTTTTAAATTATTTCAAAATATTTTATTGTATAACGCCCGTAACGACTAACGAAATAGTCATTTGTAACAGGTATAAAGTCAAAACAAAATTGCTAAATCGTCCATAAATTACTTGTAAAACAAGTTAATATCGAATGCATTTTGTAATACATGAACTTTAAATTTATTGCATTTCTAAGGAGCAACGTTGATTGCTCGCTTAAGATTACTATATATAATAAAACTTTTGGTGGGTTACAGTGGTGAAAATAAAATAACAGTCTTGGCAGGAAACCGACGAAATAAATAAAATGCGCAATTTGTTAGGCTCGTGATGTGCAACCTAAGTTTATTCGTTTCTGCAATTTTTAAACAAGTACACAAAAAAAAAAAAACAGGAAAAAAGGTAAAGAAACAGCAACGAGTGAAAAAGCCATGTAATATATTCAGGTAATTTATGTACACACGAGAATGTATACCTTTTGAATAATTATATCAATACCTATGCTAGCAGAAAGAAAGCTCATCGCGAAGTACATTTGATATGAGTTAAGTAAATACCATAATAAATGAAGGACCTTGTCAGATCTTCTGCAGTGGATCATATTGTTATGGAGCGGTAACCAGAGTAAGACCTGGAAGTCCTACTTTTAATCTTAAAACATAATCTATTTCAATAAAACGACAAGATTTATCTACCAACTACCTTTTCTAATGCACTTTCATTTTTCGATCTTCTAATACGATATCAGGGACTTTTTCGACAATTTGTTTAGTGCTCACTTAAATTTACCGACTTGGAACGGTTTTCATCATTGAATGTCTGCAAAATGTGTAACTTTAAACGTGTTCATATGATAGCAGTATATTATTAAACATTTATTAGGCACCTATTATATAGTCGCCAATTTTTTGATACACCTAATATGATGCCATTTTAGGGAGAGCATATAAAGTACCATACCACTTGTTAAAGAAAGGATATTCCTTACAATTCTAGACTAACCAAAGGATCATAAATATTCTTGTATATTTATTTAATGTATTATCTTTAATAAACAATGTTAGAATAGAATTTAAAACAAAAGTATATTTTTAATTGTATGCAAAAACAGACAATCATTAAATGCAACACGAAAAAAGGACTAAACGAAAAAGTCTTGTTCTTTTTATTGCACAAATCGAACATTCTACTCATTAAACTTTTATATTGTTTTCCTTTCAGTTTTTACAAATTTTGTACACCCCAATTAAAGTGTTTCGTAGAGGATTCTTCCCTGGCAAGTAGAACGAATCTCGAAAAGCATACAATTGAATCTAAAATCCACTAACAACTAGCTTATGGCAAAGGAAGAAATACAAACCCAGTTCTGTTTTCTGAGAAGTAGTAGACCAGAGAGAAAGTTATCAATGCCGTATATAAAAAGGTAATGTAAACGAGCATGCAAGAGGGAAATTACATAAAAAAGGGTATGAGATCAATTATCTTTTGCAAATATTTGCCAGGCGTTTAACCATTTACATGTGTACTTTAGAGAAAATTGAGACGTCGAATGACAGAGCATATAGCATGGGCAATCATCAATTCAAGTTTGTTTTTGTTGCTGATGAAAAAAAAAATGTTCATTTTGAATATTTAGATAGAACGAAGAAAAACCCTGTGGCATAGTTGTGAAATAAATGAATATTGGGAAATATGTGGGACATACTTTATAAATATTTAAAAGCTTCCATGGAGAAAAGCACATTTTAAATAATGTACTTAAAAATAATATTTTAATCTCAAGTTTTGTATTTCTTTGCAATTCAACTAGTTTACTTTTTAATTACATAAGATGTAACTTATTTTTGTAACAAGGAACATAAATTATACAGAATTTCTATCGAGAAGAGACATATCGTATTATGCTGGCTTATGCAGAAAATATACTCCAAATTTCAGGAAAATTAGCTCAGTGGGATTTAAGCTACAGCACAAAAATTAGTCGGGTTGAAGATGTGATGAGCTTTAGGGGAGATTGGGGATGAGGACTAATGGCTCTAGTCGTCTGCGGACCACAGTTTAAGAGTGAATAGTCTAGAACTAGAAAAAAGCTGAAATTTGGAACTGACTGGAATCGTCTTATTAATAAGGCACAACACGTTCTATTTGTATTGAATTGCTTATTATAAACTTAGAGGGCAATCAATTTGAACAACTAAACATGTACTACTTAAAAGAACATTAAGAAAACTAATTCGGAGAATTCATTTCATATGAAAGTAATAACTAATTTCATGTGTAATCCGATTTGGTGTTGAAATTTTCCTTTGTAATAATGAATCTAATCTTTAATCCGATTTAGAATGATCGTTTTTAAGTAAAATAAAAGACGACGAAAACTGTAACAATATACGGAAACACTGATCTAAATAATATTTAAATATTTTTTAGTATTTATGGAATAAGAATTAAGAAAATTTCGCTCTAATTTTGAAATTAATAACTACATAAGTTCAATTGAGCTTGAAATCGGATCATTTAGAAGAGACTAATTCTATAATCAAGAGTTTAAATGTAATTAAACTGAAGCCTTTGAATATCCAAAGTATTTAGAGTATTTTTACTTCCTTTAAATTGTTTTGTACATTTTTTGGGGAAAATTACAGGTAAACACAAAAAAGAAAAGAAAAAGAAAACTTACAAATAAATTTTCTTTGATTTTATGCCGAAAATATTTCCGATACGGATAACAAGTATTTTTCAGATTTATAGATTAGGTCAGTTTTAAATTGCTTTCAGAATGGATTTAAAATACAAAAATTTGTGTTAATACCAACATGATTTTTTTTATTGTTATATTGGGATCAAATACAATGGGTATATTTAAACCGATTAATATTATATTATATAAATATTACTTTCTTCTATAAAGAAACTACAGTAACTATCGGGAGTACGAACCAATTCAAATGATGAAAATCTTCTGGAGATATTGTTGATCAATAAGTTTTTTTGTTAGAATTTCGAATAAGAACGTTTGCATTCTTTCTTTAATTCATAGCCTGAACAACTAAATCAAATTCTTGGTTTTAAGCAGTGAGAATAAGGTTTAACAACTACATGGAAGAATCATCATTACCAATCTAACAACAAATGATTGTGGAAACTTAGAGTTGTAGTACAGAAACTGCTGTGCATGTTAAAAAAACAAAGAGCTCTGGTTCTATTGCCTATATTTGAGTATAGTAGAATGAAAAGCGGTACATTTCCATATTGTCGCATTCTGAGAAAATCAGAACGAAGTTTTTGTGTGATATTTTTAGGTTTTCTAAGATTAATTTCCTTGAATCTAAAATAAATTAATAATTAGTATTTTGACGAAAATTTAGGTTTAATTTTGGAAAAGACATCGTTTGATGGAATTCGTTTCCAATTCGTTTCAAATTGCATCAAGCGATGATGAAAGTTTTAATACAAATATTTTCAAAATTGGAACTTTTTGGACCGATCAAACCTATCTTTTTAGAATGGGAGAAACTGCTCTTATCAATTTATGTTAAAATCACCTCAAAAATGCGGAACTAATTTTACATCGAGACAATTAGGCTTTTTAAAACGGTCAGGACTCAGGGAAAACGAGCATAAGTCGATTTTAAAATTTTTGAAGGCGTAGGTCTCTTAATTAATTGAAATTGATTATTAGATAAACAAATACTTATTGTTTATAAATTCCACGACAGATTAAAATTGTTGGATTTACATTCCCTAGAAAAGCGGCGCTTAATGGCGGAAGTGATTTTCATGAGCCAAATTTTGAATACTGTGCTATTGACTTTCCCTTCCAGCTAGACAAAATGCATCTTAACATTAATACACGGTTCTTGTGAAGTTCGTGGAATTATTCAAAATTATGCCTCATAAAACTGAGTACGGTAGAAATGAATCGGTTTCCCGAATTCTTGGGTCAGTTAATGCTAAATGCCAAAGTTTTAGATTCTTACTTGAGCAAAAGTATTGAAAAAAAACCTTCTACGAGTATATAATATTGAATTTTAATTGTTGCTTGTATTAAGCAATTAAAAAAAAAAGTAAAAAATTAAATTTAGTAAAACATTTTTTATTAGGCAATTTGAAATAAATAGAAGATTATAGGATTCTTATCAAAACGTTGACTCTAATTTGATGTTTTCAAAAAATGCAAATGTACTGCTTTTGATTCCACCATACAATAGTTATTTACTCTGCAACATGTGTCTAGCAACATCGAATTTTTCATGTTATTTTTTCCGAAAAAAGAAGGAAAGAGATAAGAAATTTAAAATATTTTATTTCTTCGTTAATTCGCGAAAGTTTTTTTTAAAAATTATTTTCAATTAGATAATTTGAATGAAACAAATTAAGTTTTATTAAAAAATTTCGTTTTTTTTTGTTTTTATTTATTATTAATTTCTTTTTTATTTTTGTTTTGTTTTTGTTTTTTAATTAAACCATGAATTAATTAATATCTTAATAATAAATTAGATGCACATAATTACAATTCCTTTCATTTCATTTAAATATTCCGCGCGCAAATATATTCTATAATAAGCTTAATTTAATCGAAAAAATGTTTAATTTATGCATTTTTATTGTTTTTTTCTTAAAAATTAGTTTATTTATTTCTTATTAATTTCCTCGGATACATCAAATTATGTTTATTTTAGTAACTATATTACACCGGAACTTTAACTCATGTTATTTCCGGATCCTTTCAGATAGAGTTCAATAAATGTTTATTTTTTTAAATTTTTGTTTTTGTTACTTCTTTGAATCAATTCACAATAATTTCATTCAATTCCCTGAAGCATACTAATATTTTTAGTGCATGTAGTGAGATAATGTATATTTTGGCACCCAGCATCATTTTACACTATTATTGTTATTTAGGATTAATAATTTATTATGTTTATGCTTTAAATATGTTTCGAATACATAGTAATAAAACGAAATTAAATTCTTTTTTGGACGGTTGAGGGATTTTATATTTCATTATTGTGAGAATTAATATTCATTTAAAATTCATTTATAATTTTTTTTTTTGTTTTCTTTTGAGAAGATAAATTGAAAAAGATTTCTAATTTTGTTTAAACAATTTAGCAATTCAATACTGAACAATCAATCATCATATAACACGAATTTTCCCATCCCATTGTTTCGGTTGAGTTTAAAGGTAAGGTCACCCACAGCTACTTTTGCATCAGGGTTTTTTTGGTTGCAGCTGCAAAAGTTACGAGTTTTGTTCACACATGTAGATAAAAGTGGCACGCATCTGAAGTTTTTATGCTGTTGCAACCGGAAATGCTGCATGCTTAAAGAAAAAGTTGCAGATGTGTTCACACATAGCATACATATTTTATTGATCTTTCGTGTATATGTGTTGAAAATTTGACGTCTTATTTGAATTTTAACATTTAATTATTGCAATAAAATATGTTTTAGGTCGAAGAAGAGCAAGCTGTCGGCTATGAAAAAAATGAACAAAGCAACTTGAACCGTACGGATTCGTTCATAATTTATTACGCAAAATACGTGAGTTATTTTTGAAAATTTTTTTTGCGATTATCAGCATCTGATTTTGATTATCTTTTGGCAAAAGTGAGACCCATAATAAAAAAAAGCATATTTTTATGAGAATGTCCTCACATTTTAAAAACTTATCAAAAACTATTCACTGAACTGTCAAGAAACTTGCCTGCAATATGCAGCCAAATTTTCAACCATTTTAATATTTTTTGTTGCATATGAAACTTTGTTTTTTGCTATTCACACGCGGAAACTTTTCAGGTTGCGCGCAATATAAAAATCTAGTCATGCAGGAAAAAAGAATCACAACTTTTGGGTTGCAATGCTATTCACACTATGCAGTATTTTTTTACGCTGCATTGCAATGTGTAATCCTAGCTTAGCAGAGAATTCCCCTTTTGTGCATAATAGTGAATTTCTCTTTCCTTCTTTTTTTATCAGTGATACGAATATATTGAATTTGGCTACTTTGATTTTTTGCTTGATAACATGGAACGCATTCCCCTAATTTGTATCACTTCTAGATTTATTTCAGTTTATGGGATGTGTCACAAAACACTACATTTTCTTGATACACAAGATTTCAAGATTATCAAAGAAAATTTCAGGGAGTGTAAAAACAATTGAAAATTGATTCTCCTTGAAGAAAAATTTATGGATATTGTAAAGCATCGTCCATTCTTATTGTATTATTTTCAAAAGGAGTTTATTCCAAAAAGGTGAATGTCAAAATAAGTAATAATAATAACTCCAAACTAAAAATTTGAATTAGATTAAACACAGATAATATTCATTTATGAAATGTATAATATATTGATTTAGGCCTTAGGGATTGTGACCATGAAGCATAATGGCAAGCTACTTGGAACACTCGTTAATGTTTAAAGTTGTTTCTTGCATTATCTCATCTAGAATGGAATAGATTCGCTTTATATCTAAATAGATATAATGTATGCTTTATACAGATCAAATTTACAGACTTATTCTCCAATTATGTCGATAAATTTATTTATTTAAAAATGTTCTGATTGCTATGAAACGACAACAACCTAAATCGCTAGTACAATACTCGTGGCACATATGTGCGGGATTAATTAACGACAGCTTTCTATGATATTATACCTTCTTTTGAGATCAAAGAAGAATATCTGATCACAATGAGCGAAAAATAAATCTATAACGACGTAACGTCGTAGTGAATACGATTGGAAAAGGCCTTAACTTTTTAAAAATAAAGAATATAATCACAAATCATGTGAATGAAAGAATATATTGATTACACTTTCCCATATTTCAAATTGATTTTTCTACGCATCTACGTCACTCGAGGCTTAGAAATACATTGTTTGTTTGTAAAATCACGATTATTTATTTGAAGGGAAATCCACATTTAATGTTATAAAATGTTTGAAAATAAGTATTTAAAATGGCCGACATCCACAGTGCGCAATCTTTATATTCTTTTCATTCATGGATACGTTTGGAGAAGCCTTTAATTTTTTAAATATACAAACTTACTTGGTCTCTGTGATAGAATCTGATTCTTGAATGTTTTTAATTGTTCTTAATTCAAAGGTAAATCTTAAGTCTTGTTTCCATTTTTTTTTTGTAGCTCATTTTTTTTGGAGTAGGACAACCATTTTTTTATTTTCGTATTATCTTGATTTTTTTTGTCTTTCGAATTTTTCATTTTAAAAATTAGAAATAACAATTTCTAATGAAATAATTCTCACAATTTCTGAAATTTTGATATTAGTATGCAAAAAATAATAAATTGAGTAACTTTTTGTTTGTGCACATCAAACAATAAAGAACTCTTTTCTGTTTCTCTGTTTAGAGAGAATAATATTTCAAATAAAAAACACAAATTAAAGTCAACATCGTCCATGTCCAAAGAAGCCTTTAGAGTGGAGACTTCTAACTTTTCGCCATTTTCATTTTCTATATCATAAAAGGTTAATAATATAAGCAATTATTATTCGTAAATAGAATTTAAATTCAAAAAGACTAAAAGCTAAGCGTGGACGTATTTTTCTTTTTCCCCAAAATTTAAATATAAATATATTTTTTATGTTTCTTTTAAATCGATGTTATTAGCAAAAATTTATGTTTTTTTTTTAAATTTCTCATAAGCGTATATGAATTTTGTTAATGTTTTAATAATTCCATTGTTTTTTTTTTTTTTTTTTATTTTACTACATTTTTTTTAATTTTTTTTAAATTGTTAAAAATATTTTAAATTTCGTGGTTAAATTATCTACAATCGCGTGCTAATCAGAATATTTAAATTTGCTGTATTTTATTGGGAATTCTATCGGGCGCTAATTTATTTTCTCAAAAGAACATTTTTTTAATCAATTTTCTTATAACATTTAATTTTGGATGTTGGTACTACTGATATTATATGATGGAACAAAAGAACAAAAGAGATCAAAGTTTTGATTTGCGCCATCTACCATCTGGCAGATGTCGCTTAGTACATGTTTTCTATGGAGCGTTAATTTAGCGCCCGATATTATATGGCGCTAAATAAAAACCTATAAAATGTATGGTAAGCGCCGATAGAATTTCCAAAAAAAATACAGCAATTATGTACTTAAGTACTCTTTTTTTTATTGGTTTTCACAAACACAAAAAAAACAAATGTTTATATTAAAAACATGACAATTTAAAAATTATAATTAGTTACGTTAATTAATAGTCTTTTGTTTATTTCATTTTTAAACTTATACAAAAAATGAGTTTTTAGTTTAATTGAATTTAAAAAAAAAAAAAAGAAAAAAAAATGGATATTAATATTTAACTAAATATATATAAAAACAAAATACTTAAACAGCATCTTAACAAAGAGAAGAATTAATTAAAATTAAGAAATTTTATATAATAATTTTTTTACAAATTTTTGTTTTTAATAAAATTTTAATTATAATTGGTAAATGGAAGTTAATCTTACTAATATTTTCATTTTAGTCCTGGTTTTTTCTTATTTTTTTTTTTTAATTTTTATTAATTATTTTTGTTTTTAATTATTTTTTTATGGCGTATTGACTACTTATAAAATAAATTAGTATTCAAAAACAAAAAATAAAGAAAAGAAGAGGGAACAACGAATCATAATTTGATTAAATATATTTTATAATAATAATAATAATATTTTGTGTCACATTTTCAAATCCCTTTATGCCTTGGTAAAAAAAAAGAAGTTCAGAAGAAGAGTCATTTCTTGATCTTCTTTTTTTGTTTAAATTGACATATTTTATGTTTTACTAGTTAAAATGATAAACACTTTTCTCGACCAAAGAATTTTTTATGTAAATCATTTTTTTGCTTTTTATTATAATTTAAAACTCTAATAATTTTCTTATTTATTCAGGTTTCATTTTCACAGTCATTGGTTTTATGCTTACTTCTGACTTTATTTAAAATATCCGCACATTTATTCATCATTAATAAATAATCACCATTTTCTAAACCGCTATGATCATTCGGAACAAATGTTACATGCGGATTAGTTTCAGTTCTAAAATAGAGAATAAAGATTAGTTTTTTGGAAATTTTTGAATAATAATAATAAATAAATTTAATTATAAAGTATTCGCAAAATTTTCACAATATTGTTGATAAATTTTCATCTCCTTGGAAATATAGGGTGTCTCCATAATAGCACCAGATTTAAATTCCGCACTATTTTCATTTCATTATGTTGATAGTACTAAAATCGTGCCATCTTCCATTTGCTATTATTACGATTAGTAGTCATGGAATTCTGCACGAAGGAATGACATTATTATTGAAAGTTTGTCAAGTTTCGAGTACCTACTGTGGTCAAAAAGACAATTCCATAAAATCGTGCGTTTCTCTCGGAGCATTGTTTATTTAATTAATTATTAAATTTCCCGTCAAATGAGATATGGATCATACCTGTAGGATCCAGAATACCTGAGTATACCTTCATACTAAAGAATTTTTGTATTTCTTGTCCTAAAAAGGAATATTTTTGAAAACATCGAATGACATTTAATTCGTTATTAAATTGATCGTCGATTGAGGTATGGATTGTATCTATAGGACGCAGAATACCCGAGATATACACATACTTCAAGTTACGCAAATTAAATCTTGCCCTTTTATTGGGACACCCTCTATATACCTTTATACTTTTTCATTCGGATTCGATATCAAATAATAAAATATATTTGTTATCGATTATATCACACTTCCCATTAAATTCCATTGGTATTTTTATTGCGGCTGATTGAATTGTTAATTTAGATACTTTTCCTTTTAAAAAGAGATTTAAAAACGTAGTCACACTCCAATTTGTTCTAAAAGTTTTCATTTTAGTATTTTAATGCAATCTACACATGTTAAATAAACCCTTTTTAGAATTTTACCAATCTTTACTAATTTATATCTTTGTACTTTCTGTTTGAAATGCGAAAGAATTTCTTAGTTCACAAATAACAATTTCACGAAATTTTACGAATACTTTTTGATTGCATTGTAAATGATTTTCAAACTTACTTATTACTTGTAATTTTTGTTAACATATTTTGTGTCATAATCACAGCATTTTCTAATTCTTTTAACATCAAATTATTATTTCTTGTGCCGGAAGATTCTTCACTATATTTCAGCCTTGTATGCAATTGTAATACAGCATTAGTTGTCTTATTTAACATTCCAATAATATTTGAACAGAGTTGTGAAGTTACTAAAATAAAAATTCGTTATAAATTACAAAAAAAAAAAAAGTGATCTTAAAATCAATTACAATCAGAATTGGCAACATCTGTATCTCGTGAAGGAAAATCATTTAATGATTCAAATCCGCCACGAGTTTTTAGAATATTGGGATTATTTAAAATTCCCTTTTTATGATCAGCTAACATACTTCTGGGACGAGGCGGAACCGCTGGTTTACCATTGCTAGTATTTAAACCGGTCGGTGCCTCTTCAGAGCTTGAATCATCTTGTCCAGTTGTTGTTAAATTAACTGAAATTATTTGAAATTTAATTATTGAAAAAAATGTTTCATAGAAAATAAATATTTCTTACCACTACTATATGAATTTTGTATGCCTTTTCTTCGGCTTGGTGCTGTTGGTGTATTCTGTTTTGTATATTGTCGAGAATTACCTACAAATTATTAGATTATTAAATTAGGTTATTTCTAAAAACCAAACATTTCAAATAACAAAAAACCTGAAGAATTAGTAGCACGATTTTGTGATGAAATTGTTGGTCTTAAAATTCCTCCACGTGAAATGAATGTATCTGTTTCTGAATCACTCTAAAAATAAATGTTTTAAAATATAAAATAAAAAATCGTATAATTTTTAGAAATTACTTGATTTAGAACTCCAACCGAAATACTACGAGTTCCCATGCCATTAGTTGAAGTTTTCGTTAATGATATGGAGTTCCTTTTAGCATTCGGTCTTGTTGGAACATTTGATCGATTTGCTGGTGTAGGTTTTGTTTGTGCTGAATTTGGTTTCATACCTTACGGGAATAAAATTCAAATTTTTAATTTAACATATAATAATTTAAGTGGATTGAAAACGTTCACAACAAAAACAATCATAATTACAAAACATATAAATTCATCTTCTTTTTTTTTGGGATAAGAATGTTATTTTTAAATTGGAAAGTTTTCTTTGCATTTTCTTTAATTTTTTTTTTTTTTTCATCATATTTTGTCCTTTTTTTTACCTTTTCCCATACTTAAATCACTAAGCGAACAAGCACGTCGAATAGAGGAATCGTCAATATGCACGGACAATAAGCTTTTTGGATTTCCTATAAAAAAATTAACCAAAGGTCAACAACAAGAACGAAAAAAATAAAAAACAAAATTAAAAATTTTGAACTATTAAATTTTGAGAATAATTAACAATTAAATTTCTAATTATTAAATTAGATTAAAACAATTATGGCATTGCTTAATGAATATTGCAATAAAATGAGATATATTTTGTGCAAATTTTTTTTGATTTGGTTAAATTGATTAAAACGAATGAAATTTGAATAATTTTCTTTATTTTTTTTTTTGGTACGAAAAATGAAAAGCCACGTATGACCTGCTTGCTTGATTCAATTGTCCTAGTATTGTAAATAATTAATGCAATTAAATTCCATAGAAATAAGATTGTTTAAAAACATGCAAAAACAAATAAACAGAAACATTCACCATTTTAACTGTATTCCATTTCATACTCTGAACATATACATATGTATTGTATCGTTTGTGAAGAGGCCCGCACAGATACAGGATTTTGCACGTATTCCTAACTCCCCGATTGAGGTTAATCTTTCTGATGAAAGACAACAACATACTTAAGTCTGGATTAGCTAACCGCTCCTTACTTAGAATGCATGCACCCAATGTAGGAAGTCTTGTTTTGAAGAAGACCTGTCATTCACACAGAAAGTGTTCTGCTGACTCATTCTTTTTCAGACAGTCTTCACACCTTAGAATCTCGGCCACCGTTATTCTTTCATATGAAGAATAACGGTGGCCGAAGATATGTACTTAAGCGATGATTTTCTTTAATAGACAAAAGAATGACTACTTCACGTCAGGTATCTCAAGATGACTTCAACATACATATCGTTTTAATACATTTCTTGGGTCTAGGAGTTTTGGAATATTCAAGAGTATAAATGGTTTACAGAGGGGTAGATAGCGCAATACGAGATTTGATATATGTACATAACATTGAGTTGACTGACCAATGCCTTCTTGATATCTCATCAGATATCAAGAAGGTATCGGCTCAATTATCGAATTTTATAAATAACGGAGGATTGCGCCAACTACCCTTGAATATATGCAAATATTAACCAAATGCAATTAAAAAATTAATAGTTTTTTTCTAGTTAGAAACTAAGGAACATTTAGTAAAAAGCGAAAGTAAATTTTCGTTTTGTAAAATTATCATGCAAAATAAATTCGAGATTCTGATGAAGAAGAACTTCTCACACCTTTGTCCTTTTCCATGAAATCATCTTTAATTTTTTCACTTTCAGCATCATCATCATCATCATCATCATTATAATTATCAAGATTTTCACGATCGAAATCGAATGTTTGAAATTTGGCACCTTCTAGAACATCTGGAAGACTATAATTCCGTTTAATTTGTGGCGCAGTAAATAATTGTCGATTACGTTCGAATTCAATTTCATCTTCAATATTTTTCACCAATTTATCAAAATTCATTGTTAAACTTTTTACATAGCCTCTTTGATTCGAGTCACATTGAAATGGTTTCATACGATTCTCTTTCGAAACTCGTTCCTGTTCGAATTTCTTCTCTTCCATTTCAACAAGTTTATTAATTATATCGATTTTATTTTCGATATCTTTAAATTTGGCATATTCCGATTGACTTAAATATGTAGAAAGTTCATTTTGTGAATTCTTTAGAGTTTTATCATAAATTTCATCTAACGAATCCATTGAATTTTCTTTATGTAAAATTGGTTTTGTGTACAACTCAAGACTATCCATATTATCATTATCATTGTTACCCTTTTCAGCAATATACATTTCAAATGATTTTTCTTCATTTCGTTCTTTTTTCATAATTAAATCTTTATTTACGAAATCACGGGTTTCATTCGAATTCAATTGATTTATCATTTTATTTTCGGGTTGTGTACAATTGATTTGTCCAACAGTATTATATCGTTCTTTATTACGTGATCGACTTCTTGAACGCATACTTGAAGAACGACGAGCCGCCACCGGTGGTTTGTGTGCTACATAGTTCATTTCTAAGCCACTATTTAATTTTGAACAATTCAATGATTGTGCTGAGGCGGCTTTTTGTTCTTTTTCAAATTTTTCAAGATTCTTTTCAAAACGTTTTGTCGCTGATCTTGAACAACGTCTGCCATTCATTTCAATTTCAAAACTACATGATTTTTTCATAACATAAATTGAATTGTTATCATTAATTTCATCTGAATAACGTGAATGTAATTGCGGTTTAACTGGTATTGCAGGTTTTATAGGTTTTTTAATAAATAACATTTCATTATCTTCATTTTCGATTTCAATATATAAGGGATTTGAGTTTTTCTGTTGTCGCTGATTGGCAAATTCTTTACTTAAACTTTTATTAACACCAGAATTGTATTGTGCATTTTTAGAACTTAATGTTGGTATATCATCACTTGTACAAAATGATGGACCCTGTAAAGTTGGGAATGTTGCTGAATTTGTCATAAAATAATTCCTTTTAAAATTACTTCCATTACCATTCGATGGTGGTGGTGATTTTGATTGATTCTGTAATTTCGTACTATCATAAAATCCTTCCAAATTATAACTGGATATATCATAATTGTCACGATTCAAACATCTTTGTTGCATATAATAGTCAAATCCACTTGTCGCATTTGGACTTGAACCGTATGATTTCGAAGTGCATTCAGTCTTATCAAGATAACTATTATTATTATTATGATTTCCATTAATACCGCCGATATTTCGATTACGATTTTTATTAAATAAAACTTCAAGAGGTGCACTTTTACAATCAGATTCATCGGATAAAATACTTTCCATACTATTGTAATAACTTATTGCGCTAAAATCATCGGATAGAATACTTTCTTGACTTTTACGTTCAGGAAATTGTCCTAAAAAGAAGCTGGCACTCGAGTGTCGTTGGGTTTCTAAGAAATGATTCTCTTTAAATTCATTAGCATTTAAAATATCCGATAGTGAAACATTTTTCTGACAATTTTGATAAAATTCTTCATATATGAAATAATCTGAAACTGATCGTTTCGGCATTGTTTTTCTTTGATCCGAAGATACATCATTATTTCTATGATGTTTTTTACATATTGATTTTTTAATTTTAAATGGATTTTTAGTCGATTTTTTTAAATCTAAATCTAAACTACAGTCTTCTAAAGAATCTGAACTGAAATTTCCATCTTCTTCTGATAAGAAACCATGTTCATTTGATTCAGCAGTTTTATTTTTTGTATTACGTTTAGGATTTTCTAGAGATGATGTTTTCCTAATTATTGGAATATCTTTTTCAGCTTTAGTTTGTTGATACGAATCTAAATCACCATATTTTTGTGTAATTTCTGCAATCATTTTCTCCGTATCCGAATGTATCATATCTAAAATTGTTTTAGCATCATCACTATACATAGAATGTCGTTTAGGTTCATTAAAAACAATATTTTTCGTTTCACATGGTAAATTACTCCATTCAAGTTCTTCATGAACCGGTGAAACAGGACAAGATTTGTAATTTTTTAATATACTTGAATGTTTTCGTGATTTTTGTCCAGACATCAGTTTATCAGTGTCATTTGAAACAGATAAATCTAATGTATTTGGTCTTAATCGATTTTGTGATGTTGTTGATAAAGTAGCATTCGTAGCATTTGTTGTAGATTGTTGTTCCTGTAAACTTTGTGGTGCCGAATAAATACCAATTTCATAAGGATAAGGCGGATAATTTCGATGTAATTGACGAATTGTATTACAATTTTGAATTAATACGGATTTAGGTGCAGCACAATTAAAATAGTTGCATGACGGATAGATTTTGGTATTTGTATTAGCATCTCCTGATATATTATAATTATTTTTTTTTTTTAAATATATATATTTAAATATTATTAGTTTCGTTAGTCAAAAGCAGCAGTAAAGAAAAAAAAAAAAAGTTTCAATGAAATTTAGTTATTCTAAAATGTATTACGATAATGATGTGATCTTACAACTACCATTATTTTGTTGTTATTATTTTTTATATAGAATAATAAAATTTTTCTAAAAAAAAAAACTATTTCTTACCTGTTCTTGGAACTCGACTTGTTCTAAGTGAATTGTCAATATTCGTTGCATGACTAAGATCTGATATACTTTGACTGCCACGCAAATTTGATCGATAACCAACCTGAAATAATTTTTTACAATTTATAATTATAGTATTGAAGAAATTTCGAAATATTTTATTAAATTAAAAATTAATTTTAAAGCCTTTTATTTTTTTTACAAATAATTTAGTTGCGATTAGTTGCATGATTTTAGTGATAGCGAATGTTTTGGTCCTTCAGGTCTTTTTCCTTTTTTGCCGATTTTCATATCATTATTCTTTTTTAATCGCGAAACATTTAAAAGACAAAATAATGCGTTTCACAATATTGACCTAATTATCTAAAACAAGACTGTCTTAATAGCAGCCCGCAATACGATTTTATGCCCGTGCCCAACTAAGGATTTATTTGCACGCGTGAAAAAATAAAAACAAAAAAAATTTGGATCGATAATAATTGTTTTTGTGAATGAAGTGAATTAGAATAAATTAATTAATACATAATTAACAGATACAGATTAATAATTTGCAATAAACAATTTCGAATTAACTGATTTTAGAATGGCGAAACTTCCATTATAAAAAAAACTCTGTATAAAATAAAAATGCATGATTTATAGTCCTTTTTACATATACTAATAAAGAGTTAGAGTCAATTTGCAGAAAAAACTGTGCCAAACAAGAATGCAAAGTGAGGACTCTTTACTTTTTACTATCAAATTTGAGGAACTTTATTTAATTCATTTAATGAAAGTATTTATGTTCATTGAGAAATAGATTTTTTTTTTCAAATTTACTGTGATTAGCAACTACAAGCATCGAAATTAATATATCTCCTTTTATAAACGAAGCGGAACTACCGCAGAGTTCTCATATTGTACATTGTTTCAATAAAAAACGTTTTAGAACTTTCTTACAAAGAGATAGTTCATTTGTGTAAGGTTAGCTAACACTAGTAGGACTCTCTAAGTAATATAATGTATTCAATTTGGATACAGCCTTCACATACATTTTTTTCTCTTTATGATGCTCTCATATTACCTACGATACAATTAGTTCAGCACAAAAAAAAAGAAAAATAATAATAATTTGTTGAATTAGGCACCTAAATTTACCATCAAGAATATTTCACCATTTACTAAACGCTTTTAAGTCCGTTATATTCGATTTTTAGTCACATATTCATGTATATTATACCTTTGAACCAATCCTAGACAACAACCAAAACTAAAATGGGCATATATACATATATGTAGTGTTCAGCGCATATTTTTTCGTACAGAGTATTAAATTTACAAATATTATTTGGAATATTAATATTTAATTAAACAAAAAAATGTTTAAAAATCTTAAAATATTAGAAAAAAAAAGGAATTTTTAAGAAAAATAAAAAAATTAGAGATAACAATGATCAAAGCAATATCCAAGATGAAGAAAATGAAGACACAAAAAAACTTGTTCAACATTCTTCCATCTCTAGTTTTATTTGTTTCTAGCGAATATTATGTTAGTTATTGATTTGTTGCGATTCATGTTTTATAAACAATTTGTGTAAATGTGTGAAAACAAAAATGTTGAGATTTTTTAAAATTAATAATAATTAAAAGCTTTTAATTATATTTTTTTTTTGTTTCTGAGTTATCACACGATTTAACTTCCAACACTTACACAACCTCCTTCATCATCATCATATTTATCCAAATCACATGTTTCACAGCATTTCTCATCTTCAATGTTTTCATTCTAAATTTTTAATAAAATAATAATAAAATTAAAAACAAAAAAAAAAAAAAAATAGGGAAAAAAATAAGTGAATTGAAGTGATTTTTAAAATTAAATTAAAATGTCGGTGCAGATACCAAAATGATCTCGTGTAGGAAGGACATTCATTCGTTGAATTATTTAGAAATGCGCACAGAAAGTGAACGTATTTACAAAAGCAATATAAGATTTCTATAAAAATGACAAACGATAATTGATTGTCATTTCGTAAGATGATTTTGTCACTTGTGGTGACAACTGTCACCTTTAAAGAAATCTTTAGGCAACCATTTTAAGTAATAACCTTACTGCGAAACCATTCCTTTTGAAAATTAGCAAAGTAATAATGATTTTCGTCATACAGAATTCAACTGCAAAACAACTGACGAGCATATGAATAATTTTACTCTTGTAAATATTTGACTTCAATAAGAATCAGATTGTAAATACATACTCAATAAAAGGTATAAATTCGAGAAGTCGTTAACTACCTCCAATGAATTTCACATGAATTTTAGTTTTTAATCATAATATTTTAGAAGACATATTGCTCTTTTTGTTCCAAATTAAAGACAAGAAAAAAAGTAACTATAATCACGGATTTTCATGGATTCCATTAGTTGCAATATATTGAACCCCACAAAAAGTTAATAAATATTTATTCAATACACATTGATAATTTTTTTTTTCAAACATTTGTAAAACGTTGTTAAAATTACTATTTATCAGAGCTTGGAACCGAACCGAAAACCATAATTAACCACATTTTTGAGCAAAACCGAAACCGAAACCAGAAGTATGTATATTTTATATCGTTTTTAACCGATTTTTCACGATTCAAATTTTAGCAAAATCCAACTTTATTTCAAATTAAATTTATATACAACATCTAATATGTCTTTAGTATAAAACTAAAGACATATTAGCAGCGATAATATCGATTATCTCACGATTCTCGATTAAAATTCAATAATGGGCCAGATTATTGAGGATAGTTCATCGAGTATTTTCAGTTCAATTATTGAATAATTGAGAATTTTTCGCTCTCTGATTGGAAAAGCTTTAAAGATTTAGCTTTTATATCTGGTAATACAGCTCATATTTATAGATATGGACTTTGAAAAAAGAAAAAGTAAGAATAAAACATAGAACAAAATAACAGATTTGCATTTGGCGGTTCTAATTTTTTGTATTTTGAAGGAAATGATTCTTATTTTTAAAAATATATTTAAAAAACTTTTTTTTTAAATTTTAAACTTTTGCCAATTTATAAATAATTTTTTTTTATTTCCAAGATTTCCTAACCAGAAAAAGATTTTATAGAAAGCTTGAATTTTAACCCAGAAAAACAGAATATGTCGCAATTCTCGATTAAAAAATAATCCACTGGATTAAAAGGGTGTAATAAGGTATAGGTGTCTAGGGTATAATAAACTTGATTTATTCCCAATTAACCATTTACAAATCTACATTGTACTTTAACATAATTTTCAAATATGTATGTGGGAAACTGAAAAATAGGAAATCGCCACCGCTTGGGTTCGAACTCAGGCACTCTTGGTTTGCTACTAAATTGGCTTTTTCACTAAACCAATGATTCCACTTCTTCAAGTAATCCAGATTCTGCACTACTTTTGTACAACTTATTCGTGTATTACTTCTTTTACTCCTACATGTACGTGTACAAATTTTCCATCAAATAAAAAATCCCTCTGGCAGGAAATCTTGAAACAATGCCAAAATTTATTTCAACAGTTCGATTGATGTCAAACGTAAAGTATTTGTAGTAAATTTTCCAATAATTGATTTTGGTTCGTTTTTTTTTTAATTTTAAAAAGTTTTACACAATTTTCTAAATATAAGGTGAGAGAGGTAAGTATGGATAACAATAAAAAATTTCAAAAACCGGACCGAAAAAAAACTTTGGAAACATAATCGTAAACACGAATTAAATACATTTCGTTTCGAAGCTCTGCTACTAATATTATTAGATTTTAAAACAACTTAATTTCTAAAGCAGGAAAAATAATAAATTAAATAAAAAAAAACAATTAATATTTTGCAAATACTACATATTAAGTTTTTAGATAAACAACAATTATATTTACATGTTATATTTAATTTTATTTTTTTCTCAAAATTTCTAATTGAGTCTTTAGTGTATTAAACGAGATTTACGTTAACATTTATTTATAACATAATTGAAAATTATGTGCGCAACTGTGATACAAGTGATAAATTTCTCACCTCAGGAATTACATTTAATTTCCTAAATTCAGTTCTACGATATCTCTGAAATGCAATAATTTTTCAATTTATGTTTTATAAACATGAAATTAATAAATTGAAAATTCCAATAAATAAAAAATATTTAACTAAAAAAAAAAAAAATAAAATAAAAAGCAACAACCTAAAAACATTCGAATATGTCTGAAATAGCGCCACAAACAAATATTTTCGAAAAACCTAATAAAATCCTAAATAAATTCATTCAATTCATTTCAAACTTACATTTTCCAATTTTTGTTTAGCCTCATTGATGACTTTCAGTAGTTCCTCTTTTTTACTATTTGTATAAGATTTTGAATAAGATTGAACTTTACTTTCAGTATTATGTTTTGCACTAATACTTCGTCTCTCTAATTAAAAAAAAAAACAACGAAAATTTAATCCCCATTCTAATTACAATTAATATAAACTATATACTTCTATCTCCTCTTTCTGAGAAATGACCAGGACCATCTAAAGCAGCTTGAAGGAAACTTGATGAAGTTTGAGGTATACTTTCAGAACTACCACCCAATGTTGATGCCAATGATCTATCAGCATTTTCTCCACTAGGCGTTGAACCTTCATCTTCTGTATCAGATGTTCCAGTTCCAGTTCCAGTTGATGCAGCATTTTGTGTAATTGCACTTAATACAAGTCCGCTCTTTTCAAATTTCTGTCGTCTTACAGATTTTCTTAACTCATCTTCATCCATTGCATTTACTTTGAAATCACTTAAATAAAGAATTATATACATTTTTCATAACAAAATATATATATGCAAATGAAATTAAAATTACGTTGGTGTTCCTGGTGCAGTATTTGGATAAAACATCATTCCATGATCTGAACTAGTTCGTTCTCCATCTGAAATATCTTCAACATCTCCATCATGCTCAGTATTTAATTCGAAACGATTCTTTTTCTGTTCAATGCTCTAAAAAAAAAAAAAAATAATTTATTTTAAAAATATATAACATAATTTAATTTAGTTGTCTTCTTACCGATTTTCCTCGAACTGGAAGATCTCTGCGATTCTCCATTCCACTGTCAATAGAACTATCTTCACTTAAATATGCTTGATTATAAATATCTTTGGAGCTTCCACTATTATAATCCGATGTTTGCATATTATTATTATTGATTGGAATACTAAAATTATTACTAAGTGGACTTTCGGATGTACTCCGAATATCTAGAATATCCGAATCCATTTGACCACGTTGTGCCCAACGACCTCGTGCTCTTGGCATACCAACAATTTGACTTTGACTAGGACTAGAACTTAAATTAGATGGATTATTTTGAGTTTCATCATTTCCTTTCCGTTTCGCCCATTGCGGTAATTGTCCTACATCTGAAAATCTATATCCTGGAGTAATAGGTAAATCTTCCATAAACATTTGATTTGGTGATGAGCTAAATTTTTCTTGATCTCTTGGTGGCGAGTCCACTCGAATTTCTGCAACTGGATTTGCTATGGGCCGAAGAATTGGTGGTTGCCCTGAACGTAATCGTTGTTGAGATAAACGGGCTTGCATTGTTACAATCATATCATGTGGAATTTGCCATATAAATACACATCCATCACCGCTAGCTGATATTAAATATTTACAATCATTTGTAAATTTTAAACCAGTCACTAATTCACTATGTCCATACATTCTTGCCATACATTCATTCGAGTAATAATCATAAACAGAAAGTGTTTTATCAGTACATGAAGTTGCAATATAAATACCGCTGGGATCTAAACTAAGTTTTATAAGACTTCCATCATCTGAATGGGATCCTTTAAATGTTTTCGTATGTTTTGTGGTTTGTGTACCATATACTCGAATATTTCGATCTTGGCATGCAGTTAATATATGTTTACTATTACTATCCACTTCCATATCATATAAAGTTGTTTTACCCGAACAATTTGTACCTCTAGCAAATTGATTACTTTGAAATGTTCTAAACATAATCGATTTGTCTGCTCCACATGATATCATTTGAAAATTCATTCCGACACCAACAAATCTAACCGATGTTATACTACTCGAGTGATCATCTAATGTTTGCATTATTTTATAGCCTTGTAGAACATCGAATACATGAATTAATCGATCACGACTAGCGCTGGCCAAAAGTTTTCTATCGATTTTTTCATTTGTATATTCTAAACAAAGAACTTCAGAATCGTGAGCTTCAATCATTGTAATCAATTTTAAATTATTTAAATTATATATTCTTATATTTCCACTTCGATCTCCTGTCGCTAAATTATTTTTTTCTGGATTAATTTTAATACAACGTACACCATTTCGACCATCATAACTTGATGATTTTTCTGTGCTCAATAATTGATTATCAGTATCTTTGATAAAATTCATTTCTTCATCAATATAAATTACTTTTAATAAATCTTTACTGTAGATATTCTTTCTATATGTATCATTATTTTCACAACTATCAAGTCCCCAAACACGTATCGTATCATCTGATGAACATGTTAAAAATGAATCTTCTGGTAAAGATGCTGATATGTTGTTATTCTCTAAATTATATGGCACAGTTTCTACACCCCAAATACATGCAGAATGATAAAGAAACGAATGACTTTTACCTACACGCCGTATATCACGTAAATCCCAAATATATAAACTATGATCATTATAAACGCATGTAACTTTTGATCGTACCTCATCAAATACCATTGCTATTGTATCTGGATATTTAGCATTTGTTGGTACACTCATAATATGATTAATATGTAAACCTTGAGCAACATCAACACCTAAATAATGTGTACGTGGTAATGTTGTAGTATATTCTAATGTTGCTGCATTAAATATTCGAATAATTGCTTCTGCACAGCCAACAAGAATATAATTTGTTGTAACTGTAATACAATTTGCTAATGTTGTTCGACATCCAACCCATTTATCTAATAATCTTCTGGAATTAAATTCAACTAAATGTCCAACACGTGTAATGGCATATGTACTTTCGGCGCATTCACCTCGACCGCATGCAACAGCACAAAAATCATTATTACGTAATTCTCCTAAGATAGCACTTCGACCCATTAAAGGAATTGGTTCCTTGTACTATTTTTTTTTTTTTTTTTTTGGATAGAAAATTTCAATTTAAATTTAAATCTGTAAAAAAAATAAATTATTTCAAAAATATTCACCTTTCTACTGCCTTCAAGGTACCAATATTTTACATGTCGATTGCCTACGGTTACAAAATAACTTCCATCTTCACTAAAACTTACTGCTGCCACTTTTGCGCTGACCTTATTTGAAGCAATTTTTAGATTCAATTTCCAATCGAATACATTCACAATCATATCATGTTGGGAACCAACCGAAACTAAATATTTTCCAGTTGGCGAAAATGCCTGCAAAATAAAATTGATTTGAGAAATTTAAATAGCGAGGAAAAAAAATATCGATTAATTTAAATTTGTTATTAGTTTTCTTTTTTTTTTACAAAATTGAAATTACCAAAGAAAATTTATATCGCGTAATATGGAAATAATTGAATTTATGTGTACAATGTTTCAAGCAATTGAAAGTATTTATAAAACTTACCACACAGGTAACAGCATATTTGTGACCAAGAAATTCCGCCACAACTGTCCCACCCGCTCCACCTTCGCTGTTCCCATTTGGTGAATCCAGTTCCCATACTTTTATAGCTGGACTTATTCCGCATTCGCCAGTTGCAACATATCTAAAACAACAACAAAACAAATTAGATACATTTGTTTATCTATGTTTGCACACATTTTATTTACCGTCCACATTTAGAATATGCAATTGCTGTTATAGCTTTTCTGGATGTATTAACTAGATACGATTGAACTAACTTCTTCGAATTGAATAGAACAACAGTGCAACTGAAAATAATAAAACTAGTTATGACAAAATGTTTGAATATTTTAGATATGAAAACGAATTTTATATGTCCAATGGTATTTTCCATATTGGAAACCGGCAATTCCTTAGCATTACATATTAATGAATGTTTTCCTATTTTGATTTTTCCCTAAATGGATATTATAAAATGATCGAAAAGTTGATTACTAATGAAAGAGTTCATATTTGAAAAGGTAAATCAATCTTAAATGAACACCAATTTCTTATTATGGTGTGCTACTTCGGTGAGTAATAAAATAGCGAAATAGCATAGATATGCTTTTTTTCTTTGCTTTCTAAATGGTATTTGTTTTAATGGCGTTCCTTACTAATTGGTAAGAATTTAATTAGGATTTTTCTTCCTTTATATTTTCTTTTATATAGTTTTGCTTTTTTTTTATTAATATACCCATAAACTTGGTTTTTAAAAATAAAATTAAAATCCGTAAGACAATAGCTATGCAAATTCTTCATTTTTATGTAGATTAGATCAAGATTCATCAGTTTTAAAATATTGATTAAAAATAGTTGTAAACTTTTCATAACACTACAAGATTAGGATGACAAGAACAGAAGTGTAAAAAGGTGGAAAAACCTATATTTCGTTATATAATGTAAGCTAAATCAATAAAAATTTTTTATATACGATTTCTATATACATATTGTATATATCTTAGTTTAGTTCCGTACTTTTCAAAATCGTTATGCATCCGTGAATGAAAACCAATAAAACAAATCAATATAAAATCTCATTAAACAGATTGCAAATTTTACTTCATTATAACATTTTTATTGTTTAGTTTAGATTCCAATGTCAAATTGGTTAAATAATCAGTTTTATATAACTGCTATAAATCTTACCTTTTTAAATAATTAATATTTCGATAGACTGTTTAGCGAAGCAACTTTTCAATTATTTTTTTTTCACCACTTTGACAAGTATCTAATTCTAATAAGAAATATATAAAGATGTGAATTTGGGCGTCTTGTCTACACTAATATTATAAAGAGGAATATAATATTTAATATTTATATTAATATTATAAAGAGGAAAGATTTGTATTTTTGTATGTTTGTAACGAATAAACTCAAAAACTACTGGACCGATTTCAAAAATTCTTTCACCATTAGAATGCTACATTATCCCTGAGTAACATAGGTTATATTTATTACTAGAAAAAATTAGGGATCCCTACTAAAACTTAAATAATGTAATTCTGCATACATCTGTATCCAATAATCCTCACATTCATGACTGTCGCGTCTAATATTCTCTGTAGTCTAACTGCATGCATAGAAACCCTTCTACAAGTTTTAGCCACTGTGCAAATAATTAGCTTTTGTATAGCTTAAATCATAGCTTCGCATCGTTTTGACCTTTACGGCACACCCTAGACACTTTCGAGCCTTCTGCGGAACACTACAAGTATAAATATACAAAAATATTCATATTCACGTGTCCACAATGAAGTCTGCGCATTCCCTCTTCTTGGAGACATTGAAAAGTGGCACATCTAGTATCTCTTAGCAGACTTATTGCAAATCGTTTGTTTAAATAATATTCAATTGAAAAGGCAAATAATAGTGACTTCGTTGGTTCTGCTGGTTTAGAATCCTCCTTGAACCACCTCACGTACTAGAGTAAGCTTCTATCCCTTGTACAATGGTTGGGACATTTACAGTGTACGACAATTATTATAGCAAAATATTTATTCTTATTCTTTAATTTCATGCTTGATTTGAGTTGCTTTAATATACTTGTACTATCTCCATTTCAAATATTGTGATTGTATGAAATTGGTATTTTTTTTTTTTGCAATATTTAAACTTACCCAGCTGGATACGCTAAAATTCCGTTTGTTGGTGAAACATCTAAAGCTGCATTACTACATACGGTCAATCCAAGAACTTTTTTTAATTTGATCTGAAAGAAGAAGAAAAAGAAAAAAAGATATTAAAAAATTGTAAATACATTAATCACAAAACAACAATTTAAGAAATAATAAATAGTTTTAAAAAAGAAGAGGCGTTTATTATGATCAAACATTATAATTGTAACCAAAAATTCAATGTAAATCGAATTGCGCAACATTTTAAAGTTGAGATTTAATGACGAAAAAATGTCAATTTATTTTTGTTAAAATATTTAAAAGTAAATTTATTTCAAAAAAATTTCTATGAAATTCCAAATCAATTTTTAATCTAAGTAAATTTCATTTTTTATGCAATCAAAATAATAATTTAGAGTGAGGTCAATTAATTACAATACAGAAATAACTCCTACACATCAAACTACCAGGTGTGAATAAAGTCAACACTTTTTAATTCAGATCTGAACTTTTTACATCAGGTTAATGTTAGGAGAAAACAACGAAATCATGTAAGATACATGTGGGATGCAAATATTGTTAAGATGAAAAGCTTATAATTATTAATCTATTTTTTTTTTTCTTTGATTGACTGACATCGAAAAAATCGTCAATTTCCTTAAATTCAGTGATGTGATTGACATTTCAAGGGAGTTATTACTGATCCTAATAAGTAATTCGGTATGTGATGAATTTTATTTAAAAGAATATTTGAAGGCTTCTTAATTACTCGATAGTTAATAAGATTTTTTTTTTATAAAAAAAAAAACTGTATTCAAATGTTACACTTCATTAGTAAAGTGTGGAACATATTTTAATCAAAATAGGAAATATTCGTATATGAACGACTTATAATGAGAATTTAAGAAGAAAAAAAAAGAAACTGTGACTTAAACTTGATTAAAATTCCGTAGTTTCCATAAATTTAAATCTTAAAACACGTATGCGGTCGCCAATTTTATAATGAACAAGCTATAGTGCAAAACGACGATGGAAACTTCTAAACATACATTGATCAAATTATTCCATTAATCAATATGTATTTTAGTTTGTACGAAAATTTACTTCACCAAAGAAACCATCTGCTTTTGCAAGATCCGTAAACCTCCTCGTCCTCAGATCTTGACTAGAAACAGCACACATATATTCCTATATGTATTTTATTCAACTATAAAAAGCTGTAATCGGATTCGATTGATTTTTGATCCTAATTGTCTTTTAATTAAGAAAATACCTTGTATCAAAAATAACAATTGAAATCTGTTCATAAATAATGTTCTTCAGCAAATACTGGAACTTACGGACCCATCGAACCCAACTTCTGATAGAATGTTAACAACTTTCGTTCAAATCGATTAAAAAAAACGGCCACACTTTTGCATACATACAGAGTGGCTTGAAAACGAATTAGAATCTTTTGAAATATGGAAATGTTCGATCATGATTCCAGTAACTTTATATACTTTGTATAGAAGTTAAAAATTAAGAAATTTTGTATCATATGAACATAGGTAATACAGACTCATGTACAATATACAAATTTTTGAGCTTTCTAAATGCAATTTTGTTAGATTGCAATGAAATAAAGCTAAAACTAATTACATATACATATTTAAGTTTATGTTTAGCTCGATAGTTGTAAAACTCTATACCTGGAGAGGATATATAATATTGTATGTATAAGAAATTTTGCTAACATAATTTGGTACCCGAGCAAACACAGAAAAGTCAACAAATAATATTTTATTCATTTGCAGCAAATAAGCTCTCATAAGTGCAGACTCGTACATAAATAAACTCTCCCCTTTTTGCAATATACATTAAATGTGTTATTGAAAAAAATAAATTTAAATAATATACAAATAAAAAAATACCAATTTGTCTGCAATTGCTGTTAATAATATCTTTGTTTTGACTGCATAACCAAAACAAATACGTTTAATAAGAATTTCATAGCCATGACCTCAAAATTATGTTCAGAATTTTATCTTATAACTAATCAAATATTTCTGATACGCGAAACAAAAATATACAAGTATGAAGATAAATTTTTCAATTTGCAAAAACATACAAAAGAGTAGGTAAGATTTTGGCACCTACGCTGGTATAGAGAAAAAAAAAAGAAACATATTCAATAATTTAGATTTTCATTCAAACATTGAGAAAAACAGGTTGCAATTATTATTTACAAAAATATTGTAATTGTAACTCAACACCTACAATTACACGATTAATACTAATTATGGTATTTTGCCTCGTTTCGAAAATTATGTCATTGATAAAGTATTTATCAAATGGGATAAGACTTTTAACGCTAATAATTGTTATTTGATTTAATATGTTATTATAGAATACTAGAACAATAGCTACTAAAAGCTTGGCTTTACAAAATGAAAAAGGAAAGCTCTATACCGTTGAAAATCGCTGTAGATATTAAAGTTTGAAATTTTTTTTTTTGGAGAAAGTTCTTCTAGTATTAAAATTTTAATCAAATTTTAGATTTAGTTAGAAATTACCAAAAAATACACTTGAACAAATCTTCCAAATGTACCCGAAAGCAAGAAAAGTTTTTAATTTAAAAAGAAAGAAAGTACTTTCATGGAATTTATTTTGGGAACGACTATGATCTCAAGCAAAGATGGTGTGCACTTAAGGAGTTAAGTTACTAAGAAAAAGGTTTAAATTCAAAAAACAAAACTGGTAATTTAAGCCAACAACAGTGTCGAGTCGTCAATCGACGATCGTCGATTTTAAAAATTGAATTTTTATATAAAATTGTGAAGAATTAAAATATAAATATGAAATTTCCATGCCAAAAGTTATTTTTTATTTTTTCTTACTTGGCTCAGAATTCTATAACTTTGTCAATTCAACAGAAATTGATGTGAAATTTTAGAGACATGTTTTCGAAACTACGAGCTTTTATAAATTGTAAAAATATTAATATTAATTTTATTTTGTAGGTATATGCAGTCTCTTAAAATTTGAAGTATAGTCCTTGAAAGCTCGAACTTGCTTTACTGAGAGTTCTACGACTTCCTTAAATCTACAGACTGGTATCTATGAAATTTTCAGGATATATTCTAAAAACTAGAAATTTATAGGCAGTGCAAAAAATTATAAAAAGCGACGACTTCTTTTTTTTTTTTAATAAATGTAGCCCCTTAGAAGTAGAAGTTCAATCCTTTCGGATCAGAAAAATGAAATAAGTATAATTATGAATTTAATGAACCTAAAAAAAAGTTATCAAGTAAATGTTTAATAGGCGAATCATGAAGTAATATGCATATAAATTTTCGATTGGTTCATCATCACCATTTAAGTCTGGAATAAATGGAAATTTTTGAAAATCAATTTATTCAAATATCAATGAATTAATAGCATATTCAAAATACTGTCAAAACTTTGGTAAATGAATAATTTTTTCAATATTATAAAATATTGATAATATTGACGTTCGATAAATTGATTATTATTTCATTTCTAAATGATTTAAAATATTCGAAATTTGCGTATTTGCGACATGTTGTGTAGGATGTGTGAGATTGACAGTAAGTTTTAATTCTCTCTGAAACGTACTTCAACAATAATAGCAATAATAATCGAATATAAAGAAAAAAAGTGGCTAAATAAATAAAATAACTTTTTAACATCGTTTGAAAGAGTTCATACTTTAAAAAAAAAAAAGTTAAAATTTGGAATTTCATGAGTCACACAAAACTGCCTACTGTTATTTTGCTTTTATTACAAAAATTTACCTTTTAAATAATAACATAAAACTAAAATAAAAACAAATATTTTATTATATGCTTTTATTGAATTAATTGGTACGATTTTTTCAATAGAGGTTTCCAAAATGAAACAAACCCTTATCAATTTGTTCAAATCTCCAAATGGAATGCATTTCATATAAATTATTCACAAAGTTTTACATAGTTAGTTTCCTATCGGAGATGATTCTAAAGTTCTAAACTATTGATCTTATTGCAAGGAAAACTTTCAATAAAATATTTCCAATATTGTCGATATATCTGTCTCGACTTTAAAAATTGCATATTTATTATCATATTTATTATTCCTCCCTTTAAATTAAATTCTAAAAAGTTTATAGTATTTCTTTCTCCAAAATGTACAAGTTTAGTTTACAAATTATTTATCATGTAGGAATGCTTTTTATTGGAAGTTGTTTTTTCAATTTATGGAAGTTTAAATAACGAAAAAGTTTCAAATGAAAAAACACCACAATTTAAAAATTTTAAAAGATATCCAAATGAGGTAATGGTTTTTTGCATGCGAATACTTGTTGCCCTAACTTTTTGTCAAGCTGGAAGCATTTGAAACGTAGATGTTCCGACGACTGTTAAAAATTTCCTGGATCAAATTAAGAATTATAGAAGATTTAGTCTACGAGTATACAGCAACAAATAGAGAGAAATAGGCCAGAATAACCGACAACACCCAATAGTGTGAAATGAGATATGATCGCCAATATTTAATAATGGATAGGCAGCAGGAGAAGAAAAATTTGCAACAAAAACGTTACAATTTTCGACACAACTTCAGCAATTATATAAATTTGATAAATTTCCCATATTAGTTTCTTTTTAATTCATATTCGAATTGAAATTCATGAAAATTTCACGTATTTGAGAATATATTATTCTAACGGATATACATGTCGATTAAAAGTCGGCACCTTAACCAATCTCAGTCAATATAAAGTTAATTACTGTCCATAAGAAAATCAATTTAAACAGCAGTTTTTTATTTTTTATTTATTTAATAATAGTACAAGTCTATCGAAGTGTCGTTGACATTGTTTTAAAGTTTTGAAAAAAACTTGATGTGAATTAAATAAATTGAACGATGCAACAATTTTTGCACCCACCATAAAGTACAGGTAATTTAATAAATCCTAGACGATGTCGAAGACGACGACAATAGAATTCAATGATGGCGGTTAAACATTCTTCCACATTCTATACATCAAAATAAAAATTGTGGTTTTCTCATCATTTTTGTCTGCGGAGACACCTTTTTCAATAGAATTTTAATAAATTTGTAATCTAAATGCAAATACGTGTTCGAATATACGCGTTTTAATTACGCATACTGGGTGATAATTCATACTTAAAAAAAAAAAAAAACATTTTGTTTTTCGTGTTAAACTTATTTGGAATCCGGGAATCATATAAAACTTGAAAGACTTTATGGGAATACATTTTTCCATTATGAATAATCAATCGATTAGAGATCGTGCAAAGTTTTTTTTTTTCTCTCTCATTTGGTCAATATGAAAAGCCATGGGTTCGTTCAATATTGTTGTTCAGTGAAATTTTCTTGGAAATCACGAACATCTTATTTTTCTGAAAACAAAAAAAAATTTAGAACGCCCAATTTTTCGAATTGATTTATAACAATTTTTATCGACATCAAAGGGTGTTTTTGCAGATAGAGACAGAATTTTCTTATCAATAAAATACAGTTCAGAGAAAGTTGAAAGATAAATTGAATATTTTATTATTTTATTTTTTTTTTTTAAAAAAAAGGGCTTTTACTCGTATATTTTGATTAGCATAAAGTTTTTCATACAAACAATATTTGTTAGAAATTTTCTTTACATGCTAAGCCAATAAAGTTCCGTGACTGTTGCTATAAAAAATGAAATGAAACAATATTTTTCTATTTTTCTTTATTCATTAGTCTTTAGTGTTGTGTCAAGCTTTACGTGAAATTTAATAACTGCTCTTTGTTCAATGATTTTACTTCAACGAGATAATTTTTTGACTGATATGCAAAGCGTCTTTAAATTGACAAATGTCAACCGATAATGCTAAAATTTGGTGTGAGTGTTTTTTCAGAAATTTCTAATATGGCTCCCACCAAGAGCTGACGATTTCTTCTACCATAGTTGTAAATATATTGGAAAACTTTGGAACTTTCCCGTCACACCACATTTATATGAGAAAACTTATATACAAATTTTTATTATGATCGCATTAAAAACCATTTTTGTGATTTTAATCGATGTATGTTTTTATGGAATTTTAGTCACGGACTGATTTACATAATTAAACAAAAATCTTAACAATTCAAACCAACATATATTTTTTGTTTGCCGATTGGATGAGTGGGCTTCTAGTCTATAAATTATGTTTTGTACTAAATAACACTAAAGGCTGTTGTGTACATATGTATACTAAAATTCACTTTCCATCGTTTGTTCATAAGTTTTCCAAAGAATCTGTATATAAAATAAGACATTTCGAAAAAAAAAAATATATATTTATGTTCAAAATGAACATGTAAAAAGTGGGTGGAATATTGATATGAACATGGTACTTGGTCTTTAGGTTATACTCGTTTCCGTATAGTAAAATATTTCTAAATAGTTTTCTATATCTTATCATAGTTCGATTCGAACAAAACAGCATGATTTAGGTGTTATTTAGTAAGTTTTCAGTTATTGAAAATCACGTTTAATTTGTTTTGTATGTTATTAAATGATAACGATTTAGAATTACGTAATCTGTATTATGTTAAGGAAAATTAAAACGCGTGAAGGCTTTCTTGGAAATAATTAAGTTATTAAAAAAAATAATGATTAAAAAGTAATCATGAGAAATTCATCGTAATTAAGATAGATTTTTTAATGTACTGATTTAAATAAATTTTATTTTAATTGAACATCAAAAAGAAGATGATTGGATGATTACCAATTATTAAATGAACGTGAATAACAAACCTAATAAATTTTTAATACTTTTGGATAAAAGATTAAAACTTTTTTTTTTTTGGGTGATTAAATATAGATCAAAACCGAGGGTTTTCTTGGAAATGCTAGGAAGTTTTTGTTCAGCAAAAAACAAGTACCTATATATCATATTGAAAGGATTAAGTAAAGAAATTCAGTCTATGGACAAACAATCCAAAGCATAAAGTCAGTCTTTTTTCAAATATTGAAAAAAAAAATTATAAAAATGACTCCATTCCAATGTGTAAATTGTTTGAGTAAATAAATTCATCCGAAAGTGATAAACATAAAGTAAAAACCATAAAATTATACCGAATTTCATCTAAATCTTAGATTAGATCGGATTACTAATAATAAACTTTCGATTTCTCGTAAAAACTCAATCAAACAATCCGCACCGAAAATGCTTTCGGCATAGGAGACGGATGGATAATTTTCAAAAATAAAATGATTTTTTGATTTTTAGAATCATGGAAGCTTAAAAAAACCATTTTTATTTTTAAATTTTAAATTAGTTTTAGGAAAGCAATATATACGCGAGTATGTTTGTATAATTAATTAATAAATTAATTTTGATGAAAATATCAAATAAATCTTTTTAATTTTGGATGTAGGCAAAAAACGGAAATCAACATGGTTAAACAATTTTTGGTATGAAATTAACTGTAAAGGTGACGATTAAACCGGATAAGAATAAAAATCAAGGAAATTTGTTAGTCTTTTTAACCAAATTAAACAATTCGCTAAGACGTGATGTGAAAATTTTAAGCGCATTAAAAATGTAACTTGATGTAATAACAATTAACCATTACTGTTTTATGATTTTGCAGCTCCGAAAATACATATGAAAAAGAAACATATAATATTGTAGAATAAGCGCGAGCGTTCACCTTTTCTGTGGGTTTTTTTTTGTTGGCGCAATTTAAGTCTAGAATATTTTGTGACTTAATTAACCTCTTTGAATCGGTTTTTATTTTTCTTATTTTTTTTTATATATAATTAAAAATGCATAAATACTTAAAATTAACATTAATTTTAACTTTCTTATACGTCTGACTAAAGCAAATAAGAGTATTAACTTTTTGTTGTATCTGGTCTTGGTTTGTATGTTCAGAAATTTTCATTTCTTCAAAATTTAACAAAATTATTGTAAATTTACATTTTTTGCATGAAAATAAAGCATAAAAAAATATTTAAAATAGGAAATTATTGAAATTGTTTTTTCCATTGTAATTAATTTTCTATAAATTTCCTCAAGTCCAAAAAAAAACTAGAAATATAATATTTTTTCCTTTTACAATTTCCGATAATTACAATATTTATATTTTAATTGCATATTTAATTAAAGAAAAAAAAATTATTAGTTTTTCATAAAAGAAAAATCATATTTTTTTTCCATTTAGAAGAAAAACTTTTAAGAGCTGTCACTTCATTTATTTTTAAGTGATACTTTTAAGATGACATCACCAAATATGGGGATTTTATAGTCACTGTAATTATTTTCAAGAATCTAGAAAATCGTTTATTGCCAAACAAAAAGCCTTGTAATGAGTTTTTCATACAAATATTATAAATTGCGGAATTTTCTTTTAATTTCAATACCAATTTAGTAATTATTAGCATTTTTTCTAATAATAAAAAAAATTCTACAGTTAGTGTAGTGTGTTAGTTAGTGTTTGAGTTAGAACGTAATTGATTTGTGAAAATTACGCTGTAAAAACGAATATGAAAATATCCAATAAAAATGTGTGGGAATGCAAATAAAAGAAACAAAAAATATTGCAATAGTAGCAATATCTTTTCTACAGCACTAACGTCTGAATCCTTATTCAAAGTATAACAAATTTGATCACTTCGATTAGAACACTGATAAATTGATTCCTATACTAGACCCTTTGGACGAAATTTGTTTGGTAGTCACACTCACAGTTAATACTTAGGGGAATAATTATAAAAATGCCTATGCATTCGTCAACTAAATAAGTCAGTGAAGGCTCTAATAGTCAGTACATAATCGCAAGAACAAATCGACAGAATGAAAACAGAATATAGTGAGACACTCCTTAAAAATGAATAGCTTAAAACTATTAATTCATATTAAACTTGGAACATGAAACTTTATACAAATTTCGAATAGTAGAATATTTTGTACGAAAATTTTCAATTGTTGCCTGAGGGTTAACATCTTTGCTATACGATTTGAAATACACAGTTAGAATGAACTTTTATAGAACTAACGAAAAAGATTTAGTCATATGGAGTAATGGTGTTTTACGGGTCAATCTTTTACATATGTATCTTACTAACTAAAGTTTTCGAATACTTAAAAATAACTTCCTAATACCAATTTGCAAACAGAATTTATTGTATAAATGATTTCACATACGTATACAGTCGTAGTCATACCTGAAATTCGTTGAATTAATGAAGTCACATGCATCTAAAGACTTCGAAACTCCTGCATAACAGGCTAGTATATAATAAGAAGCATTTATGCAACCAAAATTTTAACTGTCATGCTATTTTGTAGTTTTTTTTTTTGGTAATTAAAAAAAATCTAAACTTGATTTATATATAATTTATATATACAGAATGTTCCAGAATTTAAGGACCAACTAAGAAACATTACATTTCTTCGAAGACATTATTATTTCTGGAACATGCTGTATCAACAAGTTCTGTGAATTATTTCTTGGCAAACACAGAAGGTCATCATTTTAACACACTGTGTTTCTTGGAATTAAAATAACCTAATATAAAAATTTTAAATACTCATTTTTTTTTTCTTCAAAAACTTGATAATTATTAACTTGTTCATAATTTTCGAATTACAAGTTTTATTAAAATTAAAAAATGATTAATTACAATCAATTTGTAATGAACTATAATTTAATTGGATTTATTGAAAATAATTTTAAACTTTAATAATTTATATTAATTAAATTTTGAATTCTTTGTGAGAATAATGAAAGAATATTGATTGACAAATCAAATTTTAATTGTATCTTAGATGAATGAGAACAAAACTTTTGGAAATATAAAACATCATCAAAGGAACAAAAAAAAAAAAAACGTATTTGTTTCACAACAATATATAATAGCTCCCGGATTAAAAGGTACCTTTAAATCCATTACAATAAACTCACTCAACCCCTTAAGAAACATTTTAATTTTAATTTGAAAAGTTCGTTTTTTATTCTCTTTTTTATTTTTATTTAAACTTTTTGAATAAAACAAAAGCTCAGCCAGCCAGGAGGCTTGTGTTTTTATTTATTTGACTTCCTTAAATTAAAATATTTTACCTTTTTAAAGACATATACATATATATATATAGAAAGTTCGTGACCCAAAGAAAAATATGAATTTATAAACGGAAATAAATTATTAAGAATAAAAATTAATTATTAAAGAATATTATTTTCAATTTAAAATATGTTAAAAGTAGAAAAACAACAAAATTTGTGAAAAATATAAGCTTTTAAATGAACCAATATGACTGAAAGCATACATAAATAAAATTAAAACAAGTTTTTTGTTTAAAAGAAAAGAAACTTTTTATTAAAGTCCAGAACAAGTTTTTTTTCTTGGACTTTAGTGTGTTTAGTGTCAATTTGAGTGGATTTAAAAAAAAAAAACAAAAAAAACTAGTATGAGGTAATATATTTTTTAGTTTTTATATTAAAGTTTTTAATTTATCATAATTTAAAAGAAATATTTTATGATTAGGTAACTGACTTTTTCATACATTCTTAAGACTTTAAAAATTCGCTAAACATGAATTATTGAACAGCTTTATATCTGGAGAGTATTTATTAAAACTTAATATAGCGGAGGGAGTTTGTGAAACAAATCATTTGATACAATTTTCAAAAAAAAACAAAACAAAAATGTTGCGGAGGCTGAGTTGTTTGTTGACCATTTTCCATTTTTTCATAAGCGAACAAAAAAAGTGGACATTTGAAATTGATGTTTTATTATTTTGCAAACTTTTCTAGTATTACCCTCAAATGCATATGAAAACAATTTTCAAATAAATATTAATAATAATAAATTTTCTTGAATATCTAATAAACCGACATCATTTCGTTGTGTTAAAGCTCCAGGTATTATTTTGTAACGAAGTTTCTACGTTATTAAACAAATGGACAAATAAAGTTAAGAAAAGAATGAAAGAATAATAATGTAAATTCTTTTTTAAAAAAATTCCTTCGTTCTAATTCAGTGATTTTGTCGGTAGTTATAATCACGTTTGATCGAAATCCAAACACCCAACAAACTGACCAAAGGTTTAGTTTTTGTCCGATGACATCTTAACATTGTAATTTTATAAAATTTTGAAATCTTCATTAAAATGAATATGATTAGGCTAAGTCGAAGAGAATCTTATATACGTATAGAGTTTATGTACTTTGTGGTTAATAAGTTCATTTAACTAACCAAAATATTTTATTTTTTTGTTAAGGTAGTAAAATCGTTTATTTAACATAATGACAGTCACAAAAATTACATTTTGCGAACGTAATTGTGACTATCCTGAAGTGGAATCGTGTAACTCTATTTAGATCAAGTCGTACCGAAAAACGATAGCAATCCCAAATATTTTTCGATTCGATTTAATGTCAATCGATTTACAGGATTACACTGAGAAAATATTATTTAGACAGTTTAGTGAACACTAAGCCGGTAGAGCTTTCAGTGTGTTAACTGGCTGAACTAACTTGGTATGGGTTTAAAATGGAATTTTTGAACACAACTGAACTAATCTTTCCAAAAATGTCTTTAAATTTTAGTTTAGTACAAACCTAAATAAGAAATCATCATTCGATTTAGTATTTTAGTACGAAAAAATAAGTAACAAATTTATTCGAACCTGATAAGTGCAAATTTCTTCTCCACCATAAATAGCGATTGGTGAGGAATTTCTTGGAGCAAACATTTTATAAGTTGATATCTAGTTTGTTGTTTGTATAATTTTTCTTTGACTTTAAAAATTACATTTATTTGTGTACAAATTCAATACAATTTTATAGAAAATTATTTGAATGTAAACTTTTTTAATAGTAAAATTCATAATTGAATTTCGATTTTTTCTTTCTTCTTCTTTTATAATTTAAACAAAACCACTTTTAAAATACACCACACCTGAATCTTTTAAAGAACGTCACTAAATAATAAACAAATTCAATAACAAAATGATGTCACTCTTGTTTATATATCAGCGGCAAAATTAATAAACAGAAGATTTCAGCTTTGTGTATTTTCTTTTTGGGGTTTATTAATTGTTAATAAATAAATAGTAGATAAAATTGTAATTGTAATAAAAATCCATAAATAAATAAATAAATAATCATCCGGAAAAGTTCAAGGTAAAAAAATGTTCCAAAAAAAAAAGATTTTAAAAAGCATTCACATAAAAAAAAAAACAAAGTTATATATTGCTTGACAAGTAATCCAATTTTTGAAATTATCGATTTCACACACGACTTTTCTTTTCAAAATCCAAAAAAAAAAAAAAAAAATACTATCAAAAACTCTTTTAACTTTCTTCTCTCGTTTTTTTTTTTACCGTCTTTAATCTTATCTCAAAACTTTTACTTTTGACATTCGAATTTCCCAAAAAAAAAATATATCAATTTTTTTTCATCTCAAACTTGAACATTTTTCTTTACCCCCCAAAAAAAAAAAGCAAACAAAACTCGCAACTTTTCGATCGTAATTAATTACTTAATTACAAAAAAGAAAAATTAATTCCGTAATCAATAATCACTAAAACAATCGACATTGTTCAATCAGATCAAATAAAAAAAAAATTAGAATAAAATTTCACTCGCTTTTTATTAAAATAATAAAAAAAAAAAAGAAAAAAAAGAAAAGCTGTGATCGTGATCGCGGTTTTTTAAGAACTAAAAATTTCTCAATAAAAAAATCTTAAGTTGCGCGCTTTTAACAGCAAAGAAGCTAATACATTTATTTCTTGTGTTGTTTTGTGTATGCGAGAAACGAAAGGTAACTTGGTACAGTGGAACCTGCTAAGTTGACAATCTGTTTGAAGTGACCGTATTTACATGTGTCACTTGACCGTTGACCACTTTTTTGTGACATTAAACCCACAAAACATCCACCTAATTCACTCTCTAATGGCTACTCAGAGCCGAATCATCCCCTTTTAGAGAGTATCATAGCAATTTTGTCTTTTTATTTCTAAAGGGTTCAATCAAAGTAAGGCCTAAGTTAGGCCTAAGTTATACGACGATCATTGTAATGACGGAAATAATTTTAGAATGGAAAATTAACGTATTACAAAGGTTATTTCTTTAAAAAAAAATAATGCAAAACATGGGAAAAAGTTTAGTAAATAGATTTTAAATAAAAAATCTTAGGATTATCACGTAATTTGTTTTTTATAATGATTTTTATAATTTGAATGACGGTAACATGTTTTAATCGATCAGCTGTTTTGTGGATTGCGTTTATTTAATTTCATTTCACTGGAGAACTGCCTTCATTAGGAATTTTTCGTCGACATTCTAACCTCAAACTTTAGCGTCCCAATAAGAAAATAATAATATATAAAAAAAAATGGAGAAAATTTGTGTCTCATCGGTAAAAAAGGAAAGGGAAGAAATAATCTAATTGGATTTGATGAAAAAAACCATTATACGACTTAGCTATGAACGAAAATCTGACTGAAAGTTTCTCTGACATTCGTAAAAGAGGTATAACCAACTTTCATTGAAAATCAAAGAAAAACGCTCGGTTTCCACTAGTTCCACAATTTCCTTCATTACAATGATCGTCGTAAAACTTAGGCCTAATATTTGATTGAATTGATTTGATTAATTTTAAGCCGGAATTCATAAATTATGTTGTGGAACTTGTGTAAAGAAATTAATAAGCTTTCTGCAATTCACGAGGTGATGTCTTGATGCACATGCTTATTTTGCTGGTTAATTGTTAATGGGTAGCTGCTGAATTCATTCCAAAATAACATTTCCATATAATTTGTATTTCTCTTTTATTATATTTAACGACCAGTTTTTAACCATTTCATGAATGGTTCAACGAATAGAGGTTTCACTATATTCTTAGCTTTACAATTTATTGAGTAATTTAGTTCCCATATATTAAGTTGGCATATGTGTGACAATGTAATTTCATTAGAGTTAAACGACTTGCGCTTTTATTTAATTTTTCAAGCGAGAAACTCTCGTATTTGGTGATCGAAAATTTTATATGAAAAAAAAAAAAAAAAATCAGGGTTGAACTTATTTAATTTGTCCGATGAATAAATTGGAAAAGTTTTGACCAAAAAAAAAAAAAAACCGGAACGATATTTTCACGTTTAATCAAAATCCGGAAGAAAAACCGTTTATTTTCTCATGGAATGGAATTTCTTTTTAAACAATGTTTTGGAAAAAACAAAAGATTTTCTTATTTGTATTTACTTTTTTTTTTTAGCGCAAACACAAACATTTTTTTAAGATGAAATATTATTTTTTAATTTCTTAATTAAAATTTTCTCGTAAATTAAGCCAATATGGGAGTGTTTCAAAGTTTATTCATTGATGGTATCGATTAATTTCGATCGATAAAATATTTGTCAAAATAATAAATAAATGAAGAAGTATAATTTTTAGTTGAAATCTTGTAACTCGAAATTCGAGTACTAACAAACAAACAGAAAAAAACTATAACAAAATCTATTTACTTCAAAAGATTTTTCTTTTTCTCTGTTTTCATTGTTTTTATTTAATTGTTTAATTTTTTCCATGATTGAAACAATTAAATAAAGAATTCATTTGTCCATTGAGAGATTCGCATATACTAGGAGGATCAACAATTTCTCGACGCACAAAAAAATAATTAAAGTTTTTTCCTGCGTTTTTGATCAATTAGCTGCAAAATGCATTACCCATCTAGGGAATAAATTTGTACCTCCAAATATGTTAGACATTCAAAATACATTCATATGAGATGGCCACAATCTCAGCTAACACAATAATATCATGGACACTTCTTCTACAACTTCTTCAGTTGTTCGCTCAATTGATCGACTTGGATATTCTTCATCAAACGTTTAACTTTATTAAAACAATATCTGATGATTCTCATCAAAGATACAATGTCCCCATAGACAGTGTATAGCTTTTCTTTGTTTTCCTTAAACATTTCCTCATCTAAAAATAGTAATCTAATCACTGATCGATATTGAATTTTGTATATATTTGAGAAAAAGCTAAAGTTTTTCAATTAGTTTAATTTTGGCAGCATTCCAGCCAAAATTAAACTAATTGACAGATCGACGTGGAACTTTATATGTTTGTTCATATGATAATAGTACCATATTATAAAAAATTAAGCGGCGACACTAGCAACGACAACTATTATACAGTCGGTAACTTTTTGATATACTTAGATTTTTTTTTTTTTGGAATCAAATTTATTTAATTTCATACGTTTTTTTCGTTATTTGGATAACCCTATCGAATGAAAATGAATAAAATGTACGTGTTTAGAATTATAACAAAACCATAATTTATGATTTTTAAAGTCTCAAGTGCATAACACCAACGCGTTTATAGAAATGTATAAATTTTCATTCATATTTGTGACGGAAAATCATAAAAAATAAAAAATCAACACTAAGATGGATTTATAAATGGAATTGAACGGTTAACAAGACGAGTAAAATTATAAAATAAATAAATCTAAGCCTAATATATAATTGGAAAGGAGAAATATTGAAACATTGTACACATACTATATACATATGTGTAGCGGTAGTCTTTCTTGTTTGAATAATGACCAATGCCAAGTCATAGAAATCTGTTGTTTAAAGAATCCATTCAATATACGATTGAGTCAATAATTATCGAAGTTAAATATTGAGTCTCCGGGAAGAAATATATAAAAATATTGAATTTGTGTAGTATATTATACTAAAATATTAAAGCTAACAAAAAAAAAATGTAATTGAAAAATCACCTTCGGAATAATTAATGTTTCACATATTATGAGAGACGAGAAGTTGCGCATTTTTAAGAAGATTTTTATCTTAAAAAAAAGGTTTCTTTTTGTTTAGTTTTAAAAATAATGTCAATTTAAGAAAAATTGAAAATTATGAAAAAGATCAATTAAAAATCTTTAAAATTCGGCAATACCTATGTATTGAGGAAATGGAGGAAGGTTATCTCTCGTTTAAAATTTACCTCATGTAATATAAAAAAAAAAAATTAAATCTAAAAACTTTATTATGAATAATTGAAATTCCAAATTTTCAAATTGAATTTTATTCAAAAATTATTTAAATATTTTACTTTTTCAGAATTTTAATGGAACAAACAAAAAGTGAACCTTTTTTTTTACCTTTTAAAGAATATTTCAAGCCAAAAATGTTGTCATCTTTTATTTTGTTTTTACTTAAAAGAAAATAAAAACAAGAAATACTTTTAAGTAAATAAAACCGCATAAAAACGACATAAAGGAAATTAAGGTGGAGATAGAAATGTAATGGAAACCACCGAGCACGTAAAATCTTATTAGAGTTAATACAATAATGGTCCCCAAAAGACCAATCAGATTCCAATAGAGAAAATGAAATTTCATTCGAGATAACTCATAAACGTTGGCAATTTTATAATCATAAAGATTATCATTTTAATAGGGATCAAATGATATGCGCGAAGGCAGTGTAAATATTTTATATCAGATTATCTGAAATTATAAACTACTCCAGATTAAGGTGAAAATTTCCATAGAATTAGTAAATTCTGTATGTTTGATCCTTATTATATAGCCAAACTATTAACCTACTATAAGTATGTCTAAAGTGTCAGTCAACATATTAAAATTTTTGTTATCCTTTCAAAATTGGTTCATAAAAATTTTATCGTAACGTAAGTTTATTTTGTATATGTTAATATATCGATATTATCTTTTTTTCTAAAAGTTATGTTTTCTTCTAAGGATGTGCCTGATTTATGAAGTAATTGGATATTAAGGATCACATCCAGGAACATCGTAAAAACATATATTCTTATCAAATAATCGACACCAAAAAGAAAAAAGGAAATTTTGATTTTGATTAAATCTGAAACATAAAATGGTTTTATGTTTAATACAAGCTGTTCCTATGAGTTACATTTTCATATGATATACTCCTCTAAAAGTTACTTGTAGAAAATTTTATATTCCAAAAATATTCCATCAATCAAAAAAAAGAAAAGAAAACAACAAATTTATTTGTCGTAAATATGAAAATTTGTAATAGACACATTTGTTAGGTGGAAAAGTGAAAAGCTCATGGTAGATTTTCCTGATCCTTGGAGATTTATGAAATCATATTGAATGGAATTAAGCAGGTTCATCTTAACATCTGAAACAATATAAAATTCGCGGGTGTTTTTTTATGCAATAAACAAAAAAAAAAAAAAAAAACTTTTAAAAGACAATAGGCGGAATTTAAATTACATCATATTAGAAAAATAAAACAAATCACAAATCAACACAAAATACGTTAAAAGCATTTATATAAAGAAGTGGCAGGCACCACCTTGAATAAAAATTTCGCTACTAAATTTCATTATTTTTGATTAATTTTATATATTTATTTTTGTGTTTAATTAAAAAACAAAAAAAAACCAATTTGATTGCTAATTTAACTTAAAATTATTTGTTTTTTTTTTTTTTACCTTCACCCACAAAACAAAATAGGTTTTTAAGTCCTTAAATGTAAATCTTCATGGAATTATTAAACATCTGATAAATATTTTTAATTTTATGTAATTCAAAATTTTTAAATATTTATGCAATTAATTTGTTTGAAAGAAGGTGTCACAATGAAAGTACTTGCACATTTTTACTTCTATTTTTCTTCTTTTTTTTTGAATAGAAAGTGAAAGAGTCTTCTTTATAAGGCAAAACCATATTCAAAATTGAAAATTTTCAATAAAAAAAAAAAAAAAATTAACCAACTAAATGCGTGTGTGACAAATGATTACGTTGTTTTGGCCCAGATCCGAATATATTACAAAGCAACCCAAAAATAAAATGAATGAATTAATATTTCGCGGTGTAGTTTTTTTTTTTTTTTTTCTAAACGAGTGAGGAGCAACATCCAGTCAAGGTCATTTATTATCCGCCAACATTCAACACCAGTTGAAATTCCAGATTCGTTAACAAATTTCATACTTTTTTTGGTCGCGAGCTTTTTTTTTTTTCTTTTTTAAATTCAAAGAAATAACAACGCATTGGCAAATATACAAAATCAATTGATTTTTTTTTTCTTATTTAATTTAATTTAATTTGATGTAAACTTAATTATTGTATGGAAAAAAAATTACATTGGCTCAGAAAATAATTTAGTTACAACAAGATGTAGTTAAAAATGAATCTGGCAAGCACATGGTGTTTCGTAAAGGAGTTATCTTATATAGCGTGAATCATTCTTTACTTTTTTTTTTTTTAAATAAAAATAAAACACTTAAAATTGAATGCAAATATCAAATCTTTATTATCAACTTTAAGCACATAGTATGGCAATTAATGTTTGAAAATAATTTCCTTCAAATGTTGGCCGGCACTACGTTTCAGCTCGGCCAGTCTGGCGGTCCAATTTTCGATCACTCTCTCAAGCATTTCGACCGGAATCTCATGAATGACACGTGTAATGTTCACTTCCAATGCTTCAATTGTCACTGGTTTATCGGCAAAAACTTTTGACTTTACATAGCCCCAAAGAAAAAAGTCCAAAGGTGTGATATCGCACGATCTTGGTGGCCAATTCACTGGGCCAAAAACGTCAAATTAATTGCTCACCGAAATAATGTTGCAATAAATCCATTGTAACACGGGCTGTATGGCTCGTAGCACCGTCTTGTTGAAACCAAATATTGTCGAGACCACGGGCTTCAATTTCAGGTATCAAAATAGCGCTCACCACGTGGCCGCCGGCCGTATTTTTGAAGAAATACGGACCGATGATGCCCCCGGCCCATAAACCACACCAAACTGTTATTTTCAATGGATGTAATGGTAGCTCTTGAAACTCTTGTGGATGCTCATCATCCCAAATACGGCAATTTTGCTTATTAACGTAGCCATTAAGCCAGAAATGAGCCTCATCACTGAACAAAATTTGGCTTGAAAATTCGGGATTTTCTTCGATGCGTCCAAGTGCCCATTTGTAAACGTTGCTCAGATGTACGTCTTGACATGATGAATTGCCATACAATACTGAACAAAAATGACAAATCAAAATGACACTAGTCACGCGTGATCTGTCAAAAAAAAACCCTATTGAAAAAAAAGTAAGGTTTGAATCACACTTCTTACAAAATTTGGACGAAATGATGTTCTAGATAGATTTTATGAAGAAATTATACAAATATTGACCATCGGAATATCTGTGAACCTCATTTTTCACAAGATGGATAAAGAAAGAACTCAACTTTTTACAATAAAATATGACCTATTATCGAAGCTATAAAAAGAAACCTTAAAAACCTTCTCAGGTAATTAGTTCAACAAGATTTTTTGACCTTTTCATTCTAAAATAATTAATTCAAGATTTGTTACTATATATTTTATAGGTTTTAAATGACATCGGAAAGTTTATTTCATACTTAATAATACAACCGGTGAGAAACGTTAGCCTATCTTTTGATTATGATTGTTTAATTAGAAAATACACTTTACTATGTCAATCTTTTTGGTGAGAAAATATGTATCATATTTTGGGACAATTGTATACAAACATAAATGTCTGAAATTTGATCATGTTCTGTAAGTTGTTGTCAGCCGTATGTCATAAGTCAACATATAAAATATATCTTCAAATTTCATTGGAATATTTATTTTTGTATTATGTACCTAATTAGAAAACCACTGAGGTCACATTAAAATCAAAAATTTCGAAATAGTTTTCTACCATTAAAACTGGAAATCTATGTTATATCTGGTAAAAGTTTCTGAGGGTATTAAAACTTATGGGATATCATATATATTTCATATAGAAAATATCTTTGGGTTACCATTATTTTCTTTTTATGGAATAAACCTATTTGTTTATAGTTTAGTATCATATATCATGAAAAAAAAAAATAGTTTGCGGTTAACCCTGTATCATAAATTGACGATTAATGAAATGAGATTCTAATGAGTTTAACGTATTTAACCATAATTATGTTCACTTATTTCTTTTTTGCCATATTTTCAACCCGGATATAGAAACAATATGAAATTTTTGATGGTCATGTTATCGAGCTTCAAAACAACATTCAAAATCTGTTCGAGTAAGTTCAGAATTTAAATTAGATTTAATTGAAAGTACACATTTACTTAAAACAAAAATTGCTTTTAGTTATATTTTATTACTTATAAAGGGTGTCCCAATAAGAAGTGCAAAATTTAATTTACGTAACGAAGTTTGTGTATATCTCGGGTATTCTGCATCCTACAGATACGATCCATACCTCATTCGACGATCAATTTAATAAGGAATTAAATGCCATTCGAGGTTTTCAAAAATATTCCTTCTAGGACAGGAAATCTAAAAATTCTCTAGTATCAAGGTATACGTATATCTTAGGTATTCCGGGTCCTACAGGTATGATTCATACTTCATTCGACGGGGAATTTAATAATTTATTAAATAAAGACTGCTCCGAAAGAAACGTACGATTTGAAATTTGTAGAATTGTCTTTTTCATTACAGTAGGCGATCGAAACTTGACAAACTGTCAATAATAATGTCGTTCCTTCGTGCAGAGTTCCATGACTATTAACCGCAACAATGGCAGATGACAGATGTCAAGATTTTATTACTGTAAACTGAATGAAACGAAAATAGTACAAAATTTAAATTTGCACCTATTATGGAGACACCCTATATTTAGAATAATAGAAGAAGCTTTTGTTCCCGAGCCTCTCCTTTTTTTTAAAAAGAAATATGGAATAATTTACATGAATTTTAAATCAAGTTAAGATCACTGTTCTAACATTTAAGATCACATCGAATTAAAAAATATCAAACTTCGTTAAAAAATTTAATTTTATAAAATACAATATTGAAGGTGATGAAAATTTGAATTTTAAATTAATATTTCGGAATATCATTATGAACTTAAAAAAAAATAATAAACAAATTTAAAATATCTGATAAATCGCGTCATTTGTTCAAAGATCGAAATATTCAAATATTTCTTAAGATTGCTTTTTTTCTAAATGTTTGAAGAAATTCTTATTTTTCTAAACTCTTTTCTTTTTAATGCATTTTTTTTTTACTACATTATGTTAGCAAAATTTAGGACAACTCTTTTAATCAAAACTTTCAATTTAACGACAAATTAATGTGGACATTTCTTATATTTTATTAAGAAAAATTTTTTTCCAAGATTAATTAGGTTTTTTGAATTGGAATTTTTATTTAGCTTTAAACTTTCAAAAACTGAATTTTAATTTATCATATACAGTGTATCTTAAAAGTTATCCATGGAAACATTTACACCACATGAGAACATGAACTAGACTTGAAACGTATGTTTATGCGAATCAACTTCAAGCAACTGACTTTACTGAAACCGATCACAACTGCTATCAACATTTGTAATATTAACTTAGTTTATATATGAATTCTCCTAAATAAGAAATTATTTTTCGAAAAACTGGAGCGCTTTTCTAAAAGTTTTGTGATTTATTAAGTATATTACCCGAAAGAAGTTTGGACTTGACTACTAATAGGGACAAAACACATTCTGGAAGTGCAAAGGGTTAAAAATTGATTTCTAATTGCATTTTAACTCGATTCAAAATCTTTTTTAATTAATCACTTAGAAATCAAAAGATTATTTCTCTTTATTGCTATCGTGGAAGCATGGACGCTGAAACTGACGGCTTTAAACAAATTAGAAGCGTTTGAAATGTGGTGTTATCGGAGAATACTAAAAATTCCATACACAGACAGAGTTACAAACCTAGAAGTTCTCAGAAGACTAAACATAAATAGGGAATTACTTCTAACTGTCAAGCGCAGAAAAGTGAGTTACTTTGGTCACATAATAAGAGGCCGGAAATATGAGCTACTCCAATTAATTATTGAAGGAAAAATTGAAGGAAAGAGGAAAATAGGAAGAAAACAAATGTCATGGCTTAGAAACATTCGGAACTGGACGGGCATTAGAACCGTAGGAGAATTGGTTCACAGTGCAAGAAGCAGAGAAGAGTACGCCAATATCATTACAAGCATACAATACCATGTGTATAAAGTGACCGCGTAACATCCAGTCGGCAACAGAAGAAGAAGATTGCTATCGTATTTTCCGAACACTCTGTAACAATTAATCAAATTCAAAATAAGTTTTCCTAGTTTTATTCACCTTGTCTTTATTGGTTTCGATTAAAATACCTTTTTCTATTAATGAAAACTGTTTTCATATAAGAATTTCTAAATATTCAAGTTTTTATAATAACAAAAATACTATTCAATAATTTTAAGTAAAATTGCAAATCAAATGCAGGTAGGAGAAAAAACAACTTCTTTAATTATAGCGCCTTAAACCGCGGTATAATAACAAAAAAAAACCATCAAAAAATATATATATATACCTAGTAGATAAGATTTATTTTGTACAATTTTAAACATCACGTCTTTAATTTTGTCGACAGAGTCGTCTCTTTACCTTTCACCATTGATATTTATCCAATGTAGCTAAATAAATCGAAATTTCCTCTGAAAAGGAAGAAGTTCAAAGAAATTGGAAGTGACTAGGTTTGATAGGTAAATAACTGGTTTACATAAAACCACACCGCAAAGAAATGATTAGGATGATGGCGATTGACTGAGTGACGTTGATATTAGGTCAACCAAGTCAAATTACATTCACTACTTCTTTTCTTCAATTTATTATAGAGTTTTTTCGATATGATCCTCTCTTCTCCATTTGGAATCTCACTTTCTATGCATATAAATCTCAAATATCTAGCTTCAAGGCATTGGAATGTTTCAAAAAAATAAAAGTCTGAGAATAATGAATATCATGTGAAAATTACCGAAGCATAATTTAATTGAAAAAGAACTAAATCGTGTTTTTTTCGATTAAAATAAAATTTTCATTTTTGCTTATAAAATTCATGTAATGCGGCCAAGTTTATTATAAGACAATGATTTTTATTAACAAGCGAGAAATTAATAATTTCTTCTAATTATAATATATTCCACAAAAATTAATTACTAATTAATCAGAAAAGTTAAAGGAGATTTTTGGAGGCAATTTAAATTGAAATTTTAATACTTATGGTATATAATATTTTATTAGATTTTCTTCGTAATTTTTTGTGTTTCAATAAATACCTTTATTCAATTTTAATGAGTAAATAAATTAGGTAAATTCTTAGGTATTAAATTTTCGACACATTTTTTAATTTGAAAACTTTTTACAAACCACAGCAGAAGAGTCAATAGAAAACACTTGAAAAAACATCAGATGAGACGTAATTCTCTAGCCTAAGTATAAAAAGCTTTACATTTATTTTGCTAGAAAAATGTTTAGAACATTTTTTCGTAATCCAATTTTAGAGAAATGTTTAAGCTTCAGGTTCAATTTGATTCGTTAATATATTATTATTTTAATATATTGGTCTTGAACCCAATTAAGATACACAATTGAACAAGTGTTCAAAAGTATTGATTTGCTTTTACAAAGGAGCAGAAGCTCTTCCCTGCATCTTTGGTATTTTGTTCCCAGATAGAATTGTTCCGAAACGTAAAACAACAGCTTGATAATATGCACGACGTTTCTTAAGATTCAATAACAACATTACAGTCAAACAAACGCTGCTGGAGATGACGTTAAGCGGGTTCGGGCTATGCTATGCACTGTAATATGAAAGTTAAAACTATTTAATATGTTTTTTTTTATTATACGACTTGGATTTAAATTTTTTTTTGGGTCAAACTAAAGGTAATTTCAAATCTCTGGAGACAAGGTCGTAAACTTCTATATAGGAGAAGAGATTACAATCATAACGGTTAACTGCTTCTTCTAATATGATGAACGCCATCAATATTAAATTTCTATAGCTGAATTTTTGGAAAATATCACTTTGTTGTTTTATGAAATTCCATAAATAATATTTTAGGTAAATAGAAAATGTCAATATTGCAAGGTAATCAGCACCTAATTGATCGGGATATTCTTTCTGGAATCAATTAACCTCATAAGTCGTGGGCATCCATTATAAATAAGTGAACTCCATTAGATTTTGTATTATTAAATAAATTTTTGTAATTCGAAGAAATTAAAGTTCTAAATTTTGATTTATTTCCAAAATTCATTTGAGTTTGTAAAAAAATTAGATAAAAAATGTTAAGAAAGACTAAGAAAATCTACAAAGAAAACATTTGATTTGATAAAAACTGATAAAAGAGATAAGACGAAAAGAATCATGACCGAATATAATTTTATGATAAATGATTCAAATTTTTTTTTTGGTCTGGTTAAAAAGAAATCTTTGTTATCATTTTCTTTCGAATGTCGTAAATTCTTTTGATATAAAAAGTCGCTTAGATTCAAAATAGATTTTCATCGAAAATAGAATCGAATATTTAGAGGAGAAGAAATATATATTTTTATTTAAAAATCACTAAATTAAAATTTTCTTGTTTAATTTTATCAGATAAAAAAAAAAAAATGTCGCCAATGTTTTTATATTTATAAAAAATAATTCTACGAAAATCTTACAATATTAGTAATATTTTTAGGTTATCATCGAAAAAATAAACAACAAACAAGCTTAAAAGCTATAAACTAAAATTGCGGTTACATCATCGCCAGAGTAATATAAATTTAAACAAATCTGTTTTGTACTACACGATGATAATAATATAATAGAAATTGTTTCGGTTTTGGCTATGCTCTAACTGCTTGGAACACGAGCATTAAATTAAAAGTCGCGGGTGGAAATTTAATAATAATAATAATAATAATAATGGAAAAAAAAAGAATAAAAATTTGATTCGTTAATGAAAAAATTACTTCCAGATTATAAAATTTTGTAATATTGTCCAATTTACAAATACATACCACCCTCATGAATTAAAAACAGTCATTTTTTAGAAGTAGGTAAATATATCTTCTCCAATGATAAAGATTTAACTGGACCTGAAAATTTGTTACTACGATCCTCAATTTTTTTGTGATAAGAATAAAGAAGATTCATCGATCGTGTATCAAAATTAGGCGGTTAAGAATGTTTTTTGTATGTTCTAAGATTCGAAGAAAGATATCAAAATGATATAACAAGGAAGGATTAAACACATGAGGACTTCCAAACTCGAAGATGTCAACCATAACAACAAAATAAAATGATTAAACCAACATTCCTGGTTTTTTTGGATATTGTCACTTTTGATACTAGATCCTGATCACTCTGATTTTTGCCTTATAACTTCCTTATCCTTGGATCAATTTTCCTCGAATACATTACCAAATCAAATTAAAGAATTGTCAACTTAGATTCCAAATTTCATTAAAATCGACCACCATGTTTATGAGTTATCGTATAGACAGGCAGACATTCATAACATCCATATAACTTTTGATTCTTTATCCATCCAGTTCCATTGAAATCGTTCTCCGATGATTAGACGATGTAGTAACAAAGCTTACTTATCATAAGGCATAATAATAATTGGGCAACATGAACTTGAGACCCTTTTTTTGTCTTTTATTTAAAACTATATCAGAATTAAGAACAATAACAAATAAAGCTTTTTATATTCTTCGGTTCGAGAAAGTGCAAGAAAGCCGTAATTTCTTGCAGAACTGTTGTAATGACAACAAAATAACAGTTAAAGAAAATATGTCGAGAACAAAAAAAAGGTCAAACGTGTTAATAAAGAAATGAAGCATGCACTAGTAAATACTCACGGCTTCACATCGTATGTACTCCATTAAAAAGGCTATGAAAATTGTTTGAACAAAAAAAAAAAAAAAAAACAAACACTAATTGCAAATGAACGACACTTTCTTACTTGCATAAAAACATTGCTAAAATGCAAAAAAAACTTGCATAAATAATAAAAAAAAAAAATTAAATTCACAATTACTAAAATAAAAAAATTTGAATTTTCAACAAAGTTTGTTCATTTTTTAAAGAAAAACAAAGTTTCAACACAAAATTAACAACAAAACTTTGACACAATAATAATTTCTTTTTTTTTTTTTTTTAATAACAAATTAGATCGGTTCGATTGAAAAGTCAAAAGTTTAAAAACGAAAATTACGATCGCGACATGTTAAAAAAAAAGAAAAAAAAAAGAAAAAGAAAAAAAATACGTAAATGAACGGAATTGAAAAAGAGATCGTATTGTAAAAATCTCTGAAAATCAGCTGCGCGCTGCGCCATTCTAAACCAAACCACTTCTTTAAACTTAATAAACAATTTTTTTTTTTTTTTTTTTTAAGAAAATACTTTTCAAGAAAAACTGTGAAATGGTTTCCGTTGCCGGTGCAATCGTTTCATATCGTGTTTAAAGTTAAAAAAGAAATGAATATGAATGTTTTTTTTTTTATTTTATTTTAAAAGATTTCTTCGTAATATGTTGTACCAAAAAAAAAAAAAAAAAAAAAACCATATAAAAAATGGGTGGTTGGCTGTTTAATTACAAACCAGGCAAAAGTCAAGATAACAGAAAATTCAACTACAACTAAATTTAAAAATAAACAAATAACTAAAAATGAAAAAAGAAATGTTTTATAAAATCAAATTTAAGGAAAGAAGAAAAGAGACAAAATTAATTTCTTATTTCAGATACCGAGTGTATCGTTTAAAACTCTAATGGAAAATGTTAAAAACGATATGAAAGCTCATTTATGGGATATAATGCAAACATCATCTTTCATATATCCGTTAATCACACCGCCTAATAAACAATCTAGGCCCAAGTATTCCAGATTTCGGAGATAATGGCCCTTATTATGAATGACAATTATCAACGATTGATAATTGATAAAATTTATCAATCGAAACAACTTTTTTGGTATTACGAAAATAGATTGATAAAATAGTTATAATATAATATAATAGTTATATAGGTTTACATCTTCATTGGCCGGAACTTCAAATTGTTCTTCGGCATTTTGAAGTACTGGCTCTTCGACTGCATATTTTATACAAATGTTATGCAGTGCTGCGCAGACGTTAATTTTTTTGAGAAGCTTTTTCAGGTGCATAATGTAATTCTCTTGCTCCTAAAATGCACCTGAATCTGCTTTTTAAAACATCGATTATCCTTTCGATAATATTTCGTCCTTTGGCCTGATTTGCGTTAAATCTTGTTTGAAAAGACCCTTCTTCTGTATTCCTGTACGGTGTTAAAAGATAGCAAAATATTACCAAACAAATTACATCCGATTTTCGAGTTCCAACGGATTGGAGTTATCTCTTAAACTCCTTCTTATTACCACCATTTTTTCTTCATAATAAGAATATAATTCTATTGACGATATTTTAAAGAAAACTCACTATAAAAAACTTAAAACTTTTCATCTTTTTCCTCTATCAACTAAAAACTTGCGGTCGCTGGAAACAGTTGACAGCTATCAATAAAATTGACTCTGATTGACATTCGTAATACCGACGTATCAATTTAGTTGATGGTTGTCAACTATTGTGAATTGACATTCATAATAGAGGCCAATAACTCTCCGTTCAATCAATGACATATATTTCAGTTAGCGCTTAAAAACATTGTTGTTGTTTTCTATACATTTAGAGCCAGGTTTTATATTCTCTCTCTGTCATGACAGAGAAAATAAAACATCTCCACTAATGGATCTCTATGTACATATACAACATACTGCCTCCATAGGAATATTATTTTCATAACTACCAGCATATTTACTATACCACTAATGCTGGAAACACATGTGCAGAATTTTACCTGCAGCGAAATTATAATACACAGGTTTATATGAGGCTGAACACATGTAAATTCTGCATGCAGCACGGCACTGCAAGGTGTCTCGATTTTTTGCTGTGCAGAAAAAGTGTTCCCAACTTACGAAAGCATAAATTCGTTCTAGAAAAAAAATGTTTGACATTTGACAACAACTTTATGGATAAACATTTAATAGAGTTTGTGAAAAATAATAATTTTTTGTACAACAAAAGAAGCCGATACGTGCAGCGCTGCATGCAAAATATCTGCTCATGTGTTTCCAGAATAAACTAGTTTGGTTTGATTTGGTCTGTACCAAAATAAAGTGCAACAAAAAATCATTCCAAATTCAAGTGGCACACCTTGTATAAAAGCTATAATTATAATTTAAACACAACGATTTGACGTTTACAACGAAAAGCTTTGTTTTTTCAACTTTCTAATTTCATTCTGAATTACAATGAAGATCATTAAATAACGCGTAAATCGAATAATATTAAAAAACAAAATTTCACTTACCCGATCACACAACCTTTCATCATTTTTTCCACGTTTTAATGATGGCGCTCGGATCACTTTACTGTCATTCATGTCCATAGTTGTTCACCAATCAAAATGAATGGTATAAATAAAAGCTTCAGCACTTGTATTCACCACGATCGTAGTTTATACCTTTTCAGTAACACAGCCAAGACACATTTAAATGATCGTGTCGTTTGTTGTTTATTTCACATTAGTAGGAGAATTATCGTTGAGTGGGTGGGTATGCGGATGTGGTTGGGGTTGCTAAAATCACATTTACGTCAATATTTACAAATTTTTATGAAAATCATCAATAATTTATTCAATTCCATGTTTTAATTCCATTTTTTTTGACGAATTTTTTCAATTCTTTTTATTCCATTGGAAGAGCGCACAAAATCAATAAAATTTAATTCATTTTCTTTTAGTTTTTTTAAATAAAATTATTCCATTTTCATCAAGAAAAAAATGTTGAAATCTGGAAATGAAGAGAAAAAAAAAACAATGATAGTAAAAAATTATTAAAGTACATATTTTTGTTGTAGTAATTTGTAAATATGTTAATGACTGCGGGCTATTTATGCTGGTCAAAGGACGTTCTTTTATTACGAAACAAAAAATAATGTTTATTGCAAAAATCAATTCCAATTATGATAATGGATTTATGCTTAAATCACCACCAAGTCGTTTTTGTACATAGATCTCGTACTAAATATATGAAATCAAATTTTATACGTGCATAATATTACAACATATTTGTAGAAAATTAAAAAAAAAAATGAATTTATATTTTAATTAAAAATATTAATTAGTTAATATTGAGAATATTATTTTCCATAAAATTATGTATAAACTTTCGAATTATTATATTTACCAGCATTTTTTTACTTAAAATCAATTTAAATAGCGGTATTTTGCAATTTTGCTGATTTTGTTAAATGCTTTTTATTAAAACAGACAAAAAAAAAATATATATAGAAAAAATATACAAGGTGGATTCCAAAGTAATCAGGACTTTAAAAAAAAACAGAACAAATGGTTTTTTCGGCAAAATCAATTGATTTTATTCAAAATAGTTTCTTTCTGCTTCAATACAGCTTTTTGCACGGTCCAAAAGCATGTCGAACGAGTGTTTTAGCTCGTTGGCCTGTATGGCCGCCAGTATGCCGGTGCAAGCCTTTTGAATGGCCTCTACGTCTGCATAACGCTTTCCTTTCATCGGCAAATGCATTTTTCCGAAAAGGTAGAAGTCGCACGGTGCCATATCCGGTGAATACGGGGAGTGGTTGATGGTTAAAATGTGATTTTTGGTGAGATAATCGGTCACAAGCGTCGATCGATGAGACGGCGCATTATCGTGCAACAAACGCCAACTTCCATCTTCGCGATATTCGGGCCGAACACGTCGAATACGGCGCACCAAACGCTTCAAAACTCCTAGGTAGAATACCGCATTAACGTTTTGACCGGGTGGAACAAATTCTTTATGGACAATACCCTTGGAATCATAAAAACAAATCAGCATTGTCTTCACTTTTGACTTCTCCAGGCGCGATTTTTTGGGTTTCGGCTCGTCCGGCGCCTTCCATTCAGCACTCTGGCGTTTCGTTTCGGGATCATATTGAAAACACCACGTTTCGTCACCAGTCACAATGTTATAAAGGAAGTTTTTGTCCTTTTTGACCTCTTTAATGATGTCCTTCGAATGTTGAATTCTGAGCAATTTTTGGTCGTCGAAGCTCATTTTCGCACCGATGACACAAACATACTGCACTTAAAACGCAATAACTTCACTTTCAATAGATGAAATGTCATGAAATTCTCACAGGAAGTCGATAAAGGATAGCAGATTCTAACGCACCAGTCGGCATATAGATGGCGCCACTAGGGGCGCTAGATTCAAAAAGTCCTGATTACTTTGGACTCCACCTTGTATATATAGAAAAAATATAGTTGCCTAAATTTTTATATGAAATAAAGAAAGCTGAAAAATGTTCTCATGTCTTTGAAATCTTGAAAAAGAAGCTTTTTATCGAAAGATTTACAAAAGATAAGATTTTCCCTATTATATACTTTTGAATTTGCAATTTTGCAATTAATTGATTCCTTTCATTCTTATAGCTAATCTTTTATCAACAAAAGAAAAAAAAACTTAAAAGCGAAATAATTGATTCGATAATTAATTTGTTCAAATATTTTATTAATTTAAAAATAATTCCGTTATATCAAGTTTTTACCTAAAACAGTTATATTAACAATAATAGGAAAAATTTAAGAAGCTCATTTTATCTAATAAAAGAGATATGTTTTTAAAATGGACAAATACTATAATTCTAAACCAGAAGCGGATTCGAGAACTGGAATTGAAGGAAATCGATAAATTCTGACTCTACATTCTAGCAAATGTGCTGAGAAAACTTTGATCGAACGACAAAAATTGAATATGTACATAAAATATAGATTCTGTGCTTTAATTTAAATCTTATATCTAAAGATTTGGCTTCTTATATATTTTAAAACCTTGGATTGCATTAGTTTCATAACAATTTTCTCCGGTGAATTAAGAGATAATATACGATACGTACAGTTAAAATGAAGAACCTTGTATATGAGGCACGTATACTGTTAAGACGCCTTAAGACTATCTGTTTTGTCATATGTCTTCCCATAAATTTTGTCAAAAATTAGATATTAAAAATGTTTGTAAACAATACATGACAAAACAGATGGTCTGAAGGCACCTTTAATAAGCATAATAATTTTTGAATCATTCAAAAGCGGAATTGTACACAATTTGTTCATATATGAAAGAAATTTATACATTCCAAGTTTCGTGAATTGAACTGCATTTATGAAAACAAAAAAAAAGAATTGGTTCCCAAAGTTTTTCGGTCTACCGCCCCCTTTTTAGAAAATTACATCTATTAAAACTAATTTTGCAGAGTCTTCTTTGTTTGTATTTGAAAAAGAGTCAAAAACTTAATTGGGTACGTTCGTTTTAAGAATATCTTCAAATCGTTGATTAAAGTCAGAATTCCTTCTTTAAGTTTCCGCTGCCTTCTCAATTACACCCGAGCCTATTTTAGTCCCTCGGGGAAACCTTATTTCAGATTTATATTAGCAAGTTAAGGATCTTGAATTTCCTGCTACTCTTCATGTAGATTGCACCAATAGAAGAAGAAAAACAATATGACCTTAATTCACCTGGTTTTCGAAATGTTTATAAACAAATTTTGAACTTTTGATCGAAAACATAATAATTTTATTTTAAATTGCTTCTATTTTTAAAGAAAAGGGGTTCATCATTCTTGCGTGAAATAACAAAAAGCTAAGATAATCTTTCTTTACACAAGTCTCAAATCTAATCTAATGATATCGTGTTGCTCCAATTTATTTACTATAGATAATCTCGTTTATTATAATGTTACTTTAATAGTTGTTTTTCAAAAAAAACAACTTCATTTCTTACCAAAAATGTATTTCTTTTTTTTTATAACTTAAATATAAATCCATCGTCCTCCATTATATTGTACTACTATAGCCTGTGGATGCTCTTAAAATACTTTCTACACAAAAACTTTTTTCATTGATTTTATGATGTTTTGCAATTTTAGATATTGATGAGCTCTCATTAGTATTATTTAATTCGAATTGATTAGTTTCAAGTCCAGTAAAATATGGTAAAGATAATATTTCTTGAGTTAGTTGATATCTTAACTTCCTGACGAAAGAAATTTAGAAGTTAGTTTGAATAGAATAAATGTATTAAAAACTTTTTTCAATTACTGCCAACACAAAAGTTGCATTTATTTGAGGAAAAAATGGATTTTATGATAGCGGTCGAAATATATAGATTTCAATACACTCATTCATTTTATTTTTAAGAAACTGTTCATTAATGAAATATGTAGGTCATCCAAGCAAAAAATTAAGGACTATGTAACTTAAGACATATGACATTCAATCAAAAATATACTCAAACTGCTAATTTGAATGTTCATATTCCTTAATATTATCATCATAAGATAGATCATAAGATCATTTGCGCTATTTAAATTCCAAATCAAAGCAAACACCATCATCATACGTCAAATTTATTATTGCCAAAGGATAAAATAAAATCAATAAAACCGTTGTATTACGGATACAAATCTCTTGGCATATCATATTTCCACGTAATAATACATTCAAGAAGAATTTACCATGAGCAACATTAGCTGGTATAATGATGATGACGTAGTCCAACGACCTCCAGAAAATTTATTATTTCAAATTCTGCAAAAAAAACGAAAAAATGAAAATGTATCCAGAAGCCCTGAGTCACACTCAATCTCCATAGCATGATCATACTGCAGATTTCTGTAGATTTTTGTACATCATTTTTAAGGTAAGATTGTGCGAGTACGTTTTATGTATATATAGTTGAAGATCAAGAAACCATGGCAGTGAAAGACAATACGTTGACCGCAAAAATGAAATATAAAAAAAAAAATTAAGTCGTCCCATGAGAATATTTCGCATAGAAGATCTATGACGAAGCTATTCACAGCATTCAATAGCAACGTTAACGGCACTTTAATTACTTGCGCTACCTTTTCCAGGTGGTTTCGTATTTTATATACTAAAGAAGAAAACATAAACGAAACAAATTTGAGACAATATATCTTTGACAAATGATTATATTTCTTCGACATTGTAGGCGGCTTGCGGGATCGCGATGTGTTTCCAAAAAAACTAAAAACAATGAATTGCTTTTTTTATACAAAAGAAATCTAAAAGTAATTTATTTTTAAATAACTTTAATTAATTAATTATTTAAGCTTTTTCTGACATTTTATTTTCATCCAAATTCAAGTTCTTTAAACTAACTATTTTAGAATAGAATATTAATAACTAATTAATCCTTAATAGAGCTGATACCAGCTGCTTTGCTCGCGTTATTCTTAGAACACAATTGACGAATCATGTCTTTTAAAAAGACACATAAACTTAAAAGCAGTTTCATGATATAGAAAATCGAAGATATACAGATATGTTAAGATAGTCGATCTTGTATAAATGAATGATCTTGCTATGAATTAAAATCCACGGACATAATACCAAACTCAACTTTTATATGAAATATTACCTATACTCCTGCAGTAACTTCCTTCTTTCATAGGGACACGATTGATTCTTAAGTTAAGATAGTTACAAGATCAAATCTTAAACAAAGTCAATGGGAATCTTTAATCATAGCATGATCAATTAAAAAACAATATTAACAGACTCCTGCAGTTCTCCTCAACTAACACAAATTATTCATAGTAATTTTAGTTACGTAGTTCCAAAAGGTTTCTTGGGTTCTTATAAACCTTCCAGAGGATGAAATGACATAATTTGAATTTAATTTGATACAAAAACCTGCAATTAAGATTATAGAACAAAAAAAAAATTTTTTTGAGCATTTAAATATTAAAAACGACTGACTGTAATATATTTTTTTTTTTAACTTTAAGATTATTACATTTTTTCCAGTACTTTCTATAATATTCTTCAAATACCGGAAAAGTCAGGGCATGGCGGTGTCATCGAACGGGACAGGTTAATGATTTCGGTTTTTTTATATAAATTTTTTATTCACTTTAACCGCATAACATATTTTCAAGAAGAAATTTTAAAGGCGCTGATGCGTAAAATAGTTCCAAATGAGAATATTTCAACGAAAATAGATGTTTTGTTAGTTTTTTTTTTGTTTTAGTTATAAATCTTCTATAAAAGAAAATTCATCAAGATGGATAAAGATTTTTTTTTTTTTTTTTTACCACACAGAACAATTGAATGTTAAGATTTGAAAGAAACGAAAACAAACTAAATATCAAAAAAGAAAAGATTTAAGATAATATTAAATATCAGATTCTGATTGCTAAACTATTATTACATCTCGGTTTTTAAGAGGAAAATGCAAAAAAAAGTGGTTTTACGTAATTTTTTCCGATGATGCATTATTTAGAGCGCGAAGATGCAGTTTTTTGCATAACAAAAAAAAATTACAATGAAAATTTTGCTGTCTTCGTCGACTTTTTCTTTTGAAATATATACTATTTTACATGGACTTACAATAAACTTCTGAGACTTCTTCGTCATCTCTGTGTTTCATTTTAAACATTATAAACATTCCTGAATATATCAATAGTCACGGAACTTTATTGTAAGACCATATAATACGATTTTATACAATTAGTAAACTAAATTTTACCACAAACTCTTCCATCTTTTACAAGCCTTTATGAGTCAGATCTCATAACATTTTTGTTCTTCTGAAATGTCTTTTACGAACATTGTTATTCATTAACACTAAATATTATATCGTAAATGTCCAACAAAGTTGTCTTGAAGACATCATGATGACAAAAAAAATAAAAAAAATCGAAACACAGAATGTATTTTGGTATTTTTCTTAACCACGCGACTTGGATGCATATTATTTTCTATCTTCTACTCGGAAAGAAAGCATCAAGGAAATTAGTCATGCCTAGGGAATTTATGTATTCTGAAAGTTAAATTAAAATCAAAAATTCTTGTATTTTATATCTATTAAAGAATTATTTTTAGATTTAAAATTGGTCCTTTTCGAAATTCTTGAGATATTTTCACAAGAGAGTCGTCGATAAATTATGTAACAGAAAACAAAAAAAAAAAAAAATCATTCGATAATAGAATTATTTAATTTGGCTAATTGTTTACACGCAATGAAATGTATCTCTTTGGAACATTTTCTTCAAAATTTATTTTGGGCCTTTAAATTTTACATACAACTCCAATATAGTATGACAAACATTTGTATTTATATTAATATGTATACTAAAAATAGTAATACCTAAAATTCAAATGGAATTTCTTGTTATTAAGAAAGAACGATCTATGTTTATGTTTCGGTACTTCTTGTATCATGAAATTCAATACTTTCAATTTACGATAGGTAATTTCTTGTATATTACAAAAGACAGTATAATTAAATTAATTCAAATGTTTTATTAAGTTCTCATCCTTTCGAAGGATATGCACTAAAAAAACGCATTGTTAAATACAACATTTTTAGGTTTGAATAAACTACTTTGACTACAATGAGTTTTTGAATAGTAAATACAATAGTTTCATAGTAAATTTTCATACTGGCAAGTCAATATGTCCTCATAGTAAATTCAATCGTTACGAAAAATATTTGAACAACACACGTAGTCAATCCGTTAGGTCTCTTTAACGATTTTAGTACGGCATCAATACAATTGTCAAATTAATAGGAGTCCATAATAAATTCAATTGTTGCTAAATATGTTTTAACAATGCAAATTGTCAATTTATTAGGTCTTTTTTTATGATTTCACTATCACATCCCAATAAATTTACCTATACCTTAGTTAAATTCTTAAAACAATGGTCCTTAAATAAGAACTTCATCTCATTAATATCCTGAAAGTAAATTGACTATGGTTACAGATGATAATTTGACTATGATTGTGCATGGTAAAAATTTACACGGGGTCTACATTACACAGGGTCTACATTAGCCAATATTTCTGTTATACTAATTGGCTTACCAGAAATAAAATACTGCCAGTTTTTTTTACGTGGGCCAATACTGGTATACCAATTCAGTATCTGACATGCCGTTGAACCAAGAACAGAAAATAAAATTAGCCAAAATATTGGCTTTAAAGTGTCGAATTCAATTCTGTGGCAATATCTTCGCATACCCTTTTTTTAAAATCAATCCTTCTAAATTTTTCTACTTTTTCTCGAAACATGCAAATGTCAAAAATTGATATAACAGCGCTGTCTACGAAAATGGTATACCAGAATTGTCATACCAGAAAAATTGTTATACCAGCAGGGTCTACACTAGCTTTTTAGCAACTAATTTTGCTGGTATACCAGAAATATTGGCTATAATGTAGACCCTGTGCAACTGAAACTATAGTAGCATTAAAAATGGCCAATGACATTAATCCTTCATAGTTCATTTACAAAGAGTTTTACTATTTTTCATAATACAAGTATTTTCCTTATAATCATATATCAAGCATGAGTTATATAAAATTTTTGAAAAGCATTTCGTTCATTTTACGAATGATATTAACCAAGATTTTCCACTTCTGTACATTTTACTGAAGCTTCAATAAAAATGCGTCTATACAATTTTTTAGGATAAGTTTATCATGAAATTCAAATAAAAATCGGAAGGAAATATGTTTGACTATTCCCTTTGGAAAAAAGAATTTTTGAAATCATCTTCAGAATAGTCGAGTTTCAAATAAATACCCACAAAAACCAAACAAAAATATGGGAGGGCTTTTTAAATATTTTTCCAATATGATAATTTAAAATTCTCTATCATAATATTTTTTTCGCGTTTTGAATAATTTAATGTTAAACTTTATTTCGAAAATATTGCATCATATTTTTTTACTTAGAATGAAATTAATATTTATAAACAAAAATTCTTTCTCGATATGATTTGAATTTGATATCAGTTTCAGCGAGGCATGACGCTTTTTTTAAGAGAATACACTAAAACAGCAGTTTTAAATATTAATTTACTTTAAATAATATTATCTAAAATCTATATAAATGAAAATAGGTGTTTTAAGATTTCCCGGATTCATGTTGTTCTTTGATGAATTTACATAAAATCATGATTATTTTAGGCATATTGTGAAAAGCTTTGTGAATATTAGCTAATCGTTATGGCGCCAAGAATGTCCATGTCATGATATAAGAAAAAATTTAACACATAAACATAGTGTAGCAACAGAATTATTATTCCTTCAATTTGGTAATAGCAACAACCCAACCAGAACACATCGGAATATCTGAATTTGATAAAATAGTATATCTTCCATGAGGATCTAGACATGTTGACTGCTTTTTCGACGCATCTCCGTCTATATATGGGGGCATAAAATATGAAAGTCCGCATAACTTCTTTCGAATACGATTATATGATAAAATATGAAATAAAAACTTCTTATTCGTTTCATATTTCCAAAATGCATTTCAGTTACAAGTTTTATCAGAAAAAAAAAGCTATAGTGCAAAATCACTATTGAAACTTCTATACGTATGTTCAAATCACATTACCTTCTGAAAATCTGGAAATACGTTTGAGTGAGTTATCCTAGCTGCAAATTATGAGGAAAATATGTAAGCAAAGTTTGATAATCGTATCATTTCATACAAAAAATCTGAATTTTGTTCGGCAGCTACCCGAAGTTGTAATCGGATTCAATTGATTTTTGGACACAACTGTTCTTTTATTGAACAAGTGTCTCATGCCAAATTTCTTTAAAATCGGTCCATAAATAACGTTACAATACCATGTAAAAACACAAAAAACCGAACTTTTGTTCGGCGGCTACCCGAAGTTTTAGTCCGATCAAATCGAACTTCTGATAGAATGGTTCTCATGAGGAAAAAACCGCTCTTACCAATTTTCATGGAAATTTCTTCAAAAATACGGCCGCAATCTTGTACACGATAGACGAACGGACAGACAGACGACAGACAGACATTCGATAAAAATGATTGCAAACGATTTAGAATCTTATAAAACGTGGAGATTTGTTTTTTGATCATGATTCCAGTAACTTATATACTTCGTATAGAAGTTAAAAATAATAGTTTAGAGCTCATTTGCATAACATGGGGTCTTATAATAGAATAAAACCATAATTCGATAAAATATAACACATTCGCGCGATCAAATAACTGGCCAAGAAAATTTTTATTATTTATTAAAAAACATGTTTTTTTTTCTATAAAAATTTTTAACGCAATCATTTTTAAAGTCTGTTTTTTGCTTTTTTTTTAAAATATGTGTTATGACTTTCAACACTTCAATAATTCCTTGGATATATGTTTGTTTTTAATAAAGACTTGTGAATTAAAAGCATTAAATAACATGAATTTACACGTAATAATCGCGCGGGGGCCTTATCTTCGAATAAATAATAAAGTAAAGAAAAAAAAAAACAAACAAACGTAAATATATTTTACGATGAAAGTCAAAGTATACTGTTTGACATTGCGAATTATCTGGTAAAGCTTTTATAATAAATAAAAAATAAAATAAAAAACGAAATATATCCCAAAGGTCGTTAGGAAGGTACTTTTGTAACCTTTTTTGTGGTTCGATTAAAAGCAAGGACACAGAAAATGACTTGAATGAGATAACAACAGAATACAATGGCGAACCAGTTAGGTGTACTAAGTTATATGCTCCAAATTTTGGCAATTTCTTCGTATTTCTTAAATACTACAGGGTGTGCCATATGAAGGAAAAATAAGAAAATTAAAATAACTGGCAGAACAATTGTTTTTCTGTAATAATTGATAGATTAAAAATTTCCACGAATCCATAAATATAATTTATATAAAAAATATTGGCAAGTACATATATCTAAAAATTAGATAAGCAGGCAAGGGATTGGGAGTCATAGCTCAATGGACAACGCATTAAACTACTAATTGTGTGATAGCCGGTTCGAATATTCACCTGTTGTTAGTTTAAATTTGTGATTTTAGTCACGGTCGTGTTTTTTAGAGGTCATGTCAAGTAGTCGGATCCGCTTTGAGAAAAAAATAGGCCCTAAGTGCTGCATAGTGTTCTCAATCATTATCACTACCAAGGGTCGATTGAGATTACTATCGTAGCATTGAAGAAAATAACTAAATAGTATGTGGAGAAAATATTTACTCATTTTGTGGCTTTTGTCATATTAAATGAAAATATTTTAAGAACTTCATTCGGTTTATGCCTTCTAAAACATCAAAGTAAATAACCCACTTTCAGAGGTAACAGGTCCTTTGTAGTTGTTCACACCAACTAATTAGTTCTATAAATAACAAAGATATCCTTCTCGGAATTTATTTTTGTAACATGTTCTTCTTCCTGGTAATACTAATAATCAGTTGTTTTGGAGCAAATCCACACACTTCAAAGGTAAATTCCATACTAGTATTTATTAGTTATTTTCAGTCATCTTAAATTGTATACTAGAAAATCAATAACTAAAAATATTCTACTATAAAAGGAATTATACTTTAATGTTCATGTTTCTTGTTATCTTTTGAATACTGCTCGGCAAAAAAATAAGTACATTTAAAATTTGCTTTCATACCGACCACCAATTAAAGGAAAAACTAAAACAATGTATGAGTGTGTTCATTCTTAAATTTTTCCGTAAACAAAAATCGAATTGCAACAGTCTACAATTACACAACACACATTATTTACATATGTGGTTCTTCGGAAGTCTCAAAATCATGCCAAAACAAAAATGCACTACTATTAAAATTCGATAGTATTATGTTTATGCCCTATGGTAGGTACTACCAGAGGGTATATTAGTTTTGTAAATCCATTTGTAACACATCGAAATAATCGTCGTAGAAAGGTTTTAATGGTATGATTGTGTCGGGAATCAAAAGTTATTTGGATTTATGCATGCCCGTCCGTCCGTCCGTCCGTATACAAGATAACTCAAAAACGCGTTGTCCAATTTTGATGAAATTTAGAATGTGAGTTGCTTATTCCTTAACTTGGTTTCGTATTGCATTTGAGCAAAATCAATCCAGGGGGAGCAAAGTTATAAACGAAAAACCAGGAAGTTTCGTCGTTTTTTTGGTTTATGGTTTTTCGAATTTAATCGGAAAATTTGTGAAACAATTTTATTGAAATTAATTATGCAGGTTAACTACATAAATAGGCGATATCATGTTAAATTTCAATCAAATCGGTCCAAGAATAAAGGAGAAAGAAATAATCCTAGGAGAAAATAATCCTCTCTATAAAGTTTTTTTGGTGTACTTTAAAAATTAATACACCGATTTGAATAAAATTTACAGATTAGACTTATGCTATCAAGGTCTAGGTAACCTGCAAATTGGAAATTTTGAAAAGAAGAAACAAAGTTATGAAGAAAAAACCTTGAAATAATGTTAGTTTTGACAGTTTTTTGTGTCCCATTTCTACCATAGGGCATCAAAAAATCGGCTATGGGCCGATTTTAAGTTACTATATGTTTTATTTTTAAATTAGTTTATTTTAAAATTAAATAAACATAAATATTCGCATATAAAATTGTGTAATAAGGCTTCTTTTTTTTGTTGTAAAGATAAATAAATAATAATTATTTTAATAAGAATAAAACATTTTTATTTTTTTGGTTGTATGGCAATGACCGACTGTTCTAAATCCAGTCAGCATTCAATTTTTTGAGTCAGATGTGTTCATCAGACGAGAGTTCAACTTGGCTGACCAATTTAATAATTTTTCTTAAATATATAAATTTTTGTTTCTTTTTTTGATTAAGTATGAAAAAGAAGGTGTGTACGAGAGTATATTATGGACTGATTAACATAAACAATAGATCAAAATAACAGTCGATGAACTTTTGCATGATATTCGGTTTGGTCTAAGTAAAAATGGTTGAAGAAATCTATTTTTTTTTTTTAGAAAAGAAAAATTTTGACCTCACAATAAATTTATGTTATTCATTAATTTAAAGAAGAGACATTTTACTTTCAATTTTATTTTAATTTCTTCTTATTTTTAAATAAAAATAAATTCATTCATTTCTTAGCTTTTTATGGAACATTTGTTTGTTCAATTAGCTATTTAGTTTGGCGTAAAAAATTTTTGGTAATTTTCATTCATTGAGAAGAAATTATGCTTCTTTTATGTTAATGTAAAAACTTTTGAATATTATCATAAGGAAATTTAAAATAAATATCGTAGCTAATTTATATTTATAATAGAAGTGAATGCTTTCTATCTTAATCAGATAACAGTGGAACCTACTTAAGTAGACCATCCTAGCATGATATGCCAAATTGTTTATACAGGGGTAGGCATAATTATTTTTACACTTGAAATTTTTTGGAAAACGTTTCTTTGCATGCCGATTTTATTGAGTTCTAATTGCAATTTATAACATGTTTTTCTTGGAGATATAGGATGGATATGTTCAAAATGCAATAGCAAAAAAAGGGGCGACAGAAATGTATGACATATTCCAGATAACGTAAGTCTTTAATACAGCGTTGGTGCATCTTCTAGGTATGGTCTATTTACTTGTGTTTCTTCCAGCTACCTAATTTGAATTTACTGCTACTTTATATGGAGCAATAGACGAGTTATTTTAATAGAACCGACAAGACGCCTGTCTTCGTTGTCGGTTGTGACTCTATTTCTGCAAATTCGTTTGATCTTTTTAAGTGTTTCTAACTCTTTCTTTTTCTCTAATAGTAGACAAACAGTCTACCGTGAAATTTGATAAGTTTCTGTTTTAGTAGCAGAAATTTCACACTCAAACTTCATTAAAATGGTCGCACGGTCTTCCATATTGATTTCCCTTGCTTTCGCTATTTTGAAAGTTTTTCCAAAAAAAAATTTTGTTTAAATATTAAAGATTAAATATTAAAAACTAATTTTCTTCAATAATTTTATCTTTACCCGCAAGTAAACGGATCATACTGACCAAAACGCAAGACTTCCGACACTTTAGAATTAGAACCCAATAAAATCGGCATGCAAAGAAACGTTTTCCAAAAAATTTCAAGTGTAAAAATAATTATGCCCACCCCTGTAGTAACGCTTACCAGCTAATAGTTTCTTGGTATTTTTCCTATCTGCCTTGGAATTTTATATTTAATTTATATCTAAAATTGATCTTAATGTTTTATTTTGTACTATGCATATTGTACAACGTTTAAAACTTCAATTTGATTCATTTCCTTGAAATAATTTAATTAATTAAATAATAAACTATACTATTGAAAACTCTGAAGATTAATCGTTATTGTGATACCTATTAATGATTTGAAAAAAAACTGCTAAATATTGCATGTTCATTTTAAGCGGGAATTGCATCTGATATAATTATATTTTATAATAACATAAATCGGTTGAAAGTAGACATCAACAAATCCAGTCTGTTTTGTGATTAACCTTTCCGTCTAGCCGGATTATTAAAAAAGAAAATCAAAATTATTTACTTGAGAAAGAACCGCACGAAATCATTGTAATTTCAGTTTTATTTGTACGCGTATGTTGAAGACGATGTTACACGTGCAATTTTAATATAATAATAATGATATGTAATCTGTGCAGATTATGATATATAGATCAGAGCTGACCATAGCACCAGTTGAGCAGGCTTGGGATGAAGCTCTTATAATAAGGATTATATTATGCTTATTTTGTTGTCTTTTAAATGTTTTTAATATAAAAAAAAGCATCCTTTCTACTTCATTTTAAATTTTTGCTAATAATGAGAACTAAAATGGTACTAAATCAACGAATTTGTTACTTTATCATTATCGTATAACAAACACCAGTTGTTAAATTAACAATATTCTGGTCGAACTTGAGGAATTCAATCAATCAAACGTTGTAAAACTTCCAAATAAAAGTCACCAGTAACTGTTTGAAAAACTAGAATGGGTTCTTTGTGGATGATACCTTTGCTATTGATGAAAACAATGAGTATTATTTGGAACTTATAGCGTTTCTCTGCTTTTTAAAAGTCGTTTATTCCATTCAAAAATATTCGACTTTGATAAACAATTTTTACACTAAATTTTTCCATTATTTTGTACAGTTTCGTGATTGATTAACAAAGCGTCATAATATTGATAAATGTCAATCGATAACGCTAAAATTTTTAGGGTTTATTCAGAAATTTCTTAAAATGAAACCTTTGACCAAGAGATGACGACTTTAGTTGCAGAGATATTAGAAAAATTCCAGAATTTTACAGTAGGACCGTGTATTCCGGTTTAAAGTATAAATAATTTACAAAATAGCATAAAATACATTTCTCTGCAAAACACTGATACTATAAATTTAAATTTTATCATGGTGCATAATTTTCTTGGTTAAAGCTTTTTTTGAGGAAAACTTTAAAAACTTTTAATTTTTCAAATGTGTCTGATGTAGATACAGAGTGTCTATGAAATTTAGTAAAATTGACCTCTAATCTAATGGAACTAGATTTTCATTATGTAAAAGACAAGTCGTTTGCAACTAAATAAAAAGAGTTGAATTACAAATTAACTAAGTAAATAATTACATCACAATGGAAACTTTTCTTTAAATAATGAATACATATTTATTTTATAAAAAACAAATGAATTTTTTAAAAATTTCTTTTTCTTTTTCTTTTTTTTTTGGTAATAATTCCCAAAACAATATAAAAATATTTTGATATAAAATGGGAAAAAAAAAGAAATAAATATTTATTGTTTGCCATTTCAAATCTATTGAATATATGTCCGCCATCCGTGCAATTATTTTTAAAATGATATTCAATGAATTATTTATTTTGGCTTTATTTAGAAGGAAAATAAATAAATAAATAAACTTTCTTCTCGTTATAAAATAGATACACATAAAAGATAGATGAGGCTAAAACAAATAATCAGATAAAGTACATATATGACATATGAGTGAAATTTAAATAAATTATCAAATTAGGAAAATCCATTCAAACATATTAAAAAAAAAGAAACATAAGAAAAACGTGTGACATTAAAATAAAATGCGTTAAACAAATATATTTCGAAACTAATATCGCGATTAGTTCTAATTATTTTAATATGACTTAATAATAAATATGAATTTACAGACTATTCCATGAGATAACTGGAAGCTAAATAACATGGTAGGTGGTTACCGAAGGTGAAATGAAAAACGGAATTAAAAAAAAAAACCAAACTTAATTACTTACGTAAGTAATGAGCAAGTTCCATGTGAGATTGACGCAAATGAATAAAGTAAAACTGCTAAAAGAAAATGAAAGAATTACAGCTTGTAGTATGTCTTGATGACAAAATTCTGCACTAAACAAGGAAACATGCCTGTAACTATTATGGAAGTAATATTTTAGTTGTGGATCGCGTTTGATAATATAAAGGGTATTCTCTTAGCACCAATTAAGGCCTAAGTTATACGACGATCATTGTAATGAAGGAAATTGTGGAACTAGTGAAACCGAACGTTTTTCTTTGATTTTCAATGAAAGGTGGTTATACCTATTTTACGAATGTCAGAGAAAATTACAGTCAGATTTTAGTTCACAGCTGATGGTTTCTTATAAGAAGAAGGCTTTTTTCATCGAATCCAATTAGATTATTTCATTTTTTTTCAAATATTATTATTTTCTTATTGGAACGCTGAAGTTTGAGGTTAGAATATCGACGAAAAATTCCTGATGATGGAATCAACTTGGCAGTTCTCCAGTGAAAGAATGAAATTCAAACGCAGTCCACAAAACAGCTGATCGATTAAAACATGTTACCGTCATTCAAATTATAAAAATCATTATAAAAAACAAATTACGTGATATACCTAAGATTTTTTATTTAAAATCTATTTACTAAACTTTTTCCCATGTTTTTGCATTATTTGTTTTTAAAGAAATAATCTTTGTAATAGGTTAATTTTCCATTGTAAAATAATTTCCTTCATTACAATGATCGTCGTATAACTTAGGCCTAAGAGTATATTGTTGTAGAATTCTTTTTATTTTTATATAAAAATATGACGACACTGTTTTGTAATTGTAGTTACTACAATGAAGTTTATGCCTAAATTAAATAATTTCTGTCCTTAATTTCATTAAATCGAACCTAACAATAGGATTAAGTCATTGCTACAGTATAAACAAAATCTCAGCTGTATAGACTCTAACAATTCTTAAGGATACAAGCCCACTTACACTTATTTAGTGGTTTCGTCACAAACATAAATAATTGATTACCTGGTTTTTATCAATGATAAATTGATGATGGCTTCATGTCAAACCTAATATTTTGATAGAATAGTAAAATAATAACAAAAGAAAATAAGATATAAGTTCTTTTGAAGCAAACTGTTAAAATTAAGTAGATTTTTATAGAATAAAAAGCCATTTACTTTTGTTTCTTTACTATTTGATAAATTGAAACATAATCTTTTGATGTTGATGCTGGAAAACAAGAGCAAACGATCTAATAAAATGATTTGTTTTCTTTTTTTTTCCTCTCTCGAAATCATTTGACATATATTTATAAAGGATTTCAAATATCCCACAAAATATATATAGAAATATTTCATCTTTTTCAAATAACATAAAAAAAAAGGAAATGGTCCATAGTTGACATGTTATTAAACACAAACGAGAAAACAATCTATAAAATCTTCTGGTAGATTTCTTTCGTGTGACAATTTTCCATAAAACAAATAAAATAGAAAGGCCACCGGTGGTTTTTCTGTTTGTTAAATTCTTAATTTTGTTTATTTGCTTTTTTTTTTTAAAGAAATTTTCTTAAAGATTTTTGTCTATTTATAGACGCCGTTCAGCCGTTTTCCGGCGTATTTGTATAAAGTTCAAAATCGCGGATGATCTTTGTGTATGTTTTCTTTTCCCATCATTTAAAAACATTTTGAAATTAAAACAAACAAAAAAAAAACGTTAATAAATCAGAGTATCATCTGTCATGTTTTCACTTGGAAAAAAGGTGAAGGCCTAGTTTTTCTTTTGATCCAAATTTGATGCATTTTTCATACTTATTTTTTTCTTTTTAATAAATTCAATATTTTCAAAAGAAAAAATATGATTTTCAAGTTAACTTTTCATAACTATGAAGGATTTCTATTTTGTTAAGAAAATGTATATAATGAAATTTTCCTGAAAAATCATTTATGGGGATGTTTTGATTAAAAACTTGTTTTCAATTCACGTTCGCGTCTTTTATTATTAGTAACAATATAATGTATGCCTGTTCTTGGAAAATCTAAAAAAGGTAATGTATAAAAATTGTATTAGGAAAGACTGCATATAGAATCATGAGTAAATGTGGGAATGGGAAATGTTGATAAATGTACTTGGGTAGGTACACTTTTATCAGTGAAGAAAAATTTCAAAAACTTGCTTAAAAATGAGATTTAATTCATATGACTTGATAAATAATTAGCTAGATTAATTCCCTTACAAAATAATCATTAAAAAAATATATTCTAATTACGGAAAATTATTATCAATTAAGTAAATTAAGATAAAGTAATTCCCTCCGTATCTTATTCTGCTTGAATTTTATCGTAATTATTATAATAAATATAACAAATCTGTATTCAGGCATAGAGTGATTCTAGGTCATATATGCATATTGTGAATCAGGATATTTTTGAGATTAGTTGAAATACCATTACGTACAGCAGTATTGTATAATTCAGTATTTCGTATAGAAAATTATATACAACGATACACCATTATTTACAACGGTAAGGGAATACCCATACTATGTCTTTCATTCTGAAGCCGAAAGAAAAGAAAAAAGACCACTAGGAAATATATAAATGAATAAAGATTCGTAAAATTCAAGAAGTTTTTATCATCAGATTACATTAGTTGTTTTGGTAAGATGTTTTCTGATCTTAAAGCTTCTAAATGAGCTAGCAATATATTTTTTGATTACATAAATTTAGACCGCATATAAAAAATACCACGTAAACGGAGAGAAAATTTACCGATTAAAAAGGATACCGCGATCAGAAAAAAGCAACCACATTTTCTGATAGATATTCATTGTTTTTTTTTAAAAAAGACAAGAGTAATAAGATACAAATCTTCTGTCAAATAGCTTGTTGCACGTAACTTGCAGAATAGGATTTTAATTTGTTGTCGTTACCAAGCAATCACAAAACTTTTATCAGCATCGTGAAATAAATTTATCAGTTATGGTTTTTTATATGTATAAGTTGATTGAAGCTTGCAGTTAGTAAAAAAGAGACTTTAGGTCTGTTTTATTTGCCATACCCTACCCCGGAGCAGGGTAAGTGGCAAATAAAACAAGCAGGAGTAGGAAAAAGCTTTAATTCAAATGATTGTAGCGCTGCTTAGCAACCATATTGTAATGATATGAGAAACTTTTAGCTAATACACTTTTTATGGTAGAAAACTGAACTAACTCGGGTGCAATAGTTTACACCTGCTCTGAAAGTAGTGTAGGATTTGTTCTTTTGTTGTTTTCGTTTTCAATGTAAAAATTTGCTCTACCCCAGAGCAAGTGACAAATAAAACAAACCTATCGAAATAATATAATGTAACACCCAGTTAAAAATTTGTATTATAAATTTTATTTTATTTAATTAAATGGAAAAAATGTCAATTGATATTAATTCAAAACTTCAAGTTTTTAGAATAAGATTTTTTGCTCCTTTCATAATAAATTCGTTTCGGTTCATTGATGCATGTGTTCTTTTTTAAACTTTCCATATTAAAAGGAAGTAGAAAATTTTAAAGAAAGTAACAAAAGAACAAGAATACAATTTTCACTTGCTTTCTGTAAAAAAAAAGAAGACTTTTCTTGTCAAATTTTCCATTTTTTTTTATTTTGTATGTGAGAGATAAGAAAAAACTACACGCAACTGCAATATTTTAAAAGAAAACTGTTCATATTTTAATGCATTGTTCTTGTTTAATTCTTTTCTATATAGAAAATGTTAATAATTTTATACTCCTGAACAAGGTGGTATCTTCTCATCGAGAAAAATTACTGCAATTATATGCTTTTGTATTTAAATTTAGATGAAATTAATATATTTAATTTAAGGTCATATAATTATTTCCTTATAAACAAAAAAAAAATAATAATAATATTGTTGCAGTTTTTTTTTTAATGAATTTCCATGTTCAAATTGCAATTAAGTACTTATATGAGGTCAGATTTTCTATTTTATAATTCAGCAAAAGGTTCATAGCGGAAAAAATTCCATTCAAATTGCTTTCAAGCGTATTTTTGCAAATTTATGCATGCTTTTTGTTAAAAATATATAAAATTTAATTTGATCAAAGTTTAAAGAATTTAATTCTGAATAATCACTTTAAGTTTTTTGATAAGAAATGAATACTTTTCCATCGTCAAAAAAAGGAAAAATGTACCAAGAAACGAAGGGGATCCAAAGGAGCTCCTAATTCCCAGAAAAGCTGGGCTTCGATTGGAAGTAGGTCAATATTTGATTGAATAGAAAGTTTTGTTTAAAATTTTAGAAATCATTCGAAAATGAAAGACTTTCAATTAAATCGATATAATTTTAAAACAGTATACACTTAAGTATGTCTTTTTCTGCTGGTCGCATTAAAAATATCATTAATTGTTAATCCCCGAAGGCATAAGAAAGTGCACACGACATTAAGTACTCTAAAATTGATAAAAAGAAAATGTGGTTTCTTGCTTTTTCAGAGTTATTTGATAAACCAACTTTTTACAGTAGGTTATCAAAACAACGAAGAGATTTACGTTTGTTGCAGCTTCTTTTTGGTGAAACCTCAGTTGTCTTGTCAGGTATATCATAAATTAAGGAGTTAAAAGCAGCCGAATATGTGATAAATGTTTTCTTTTATGACAGACTGCGCATAAAAATTGACATTTTGATATTGTGGCATTCTTCAAAATACCAAGAAAGTTTGCATGATGTATACAAAAGTTGGAATTGTAATGGCCGATAGAATAGTTTGATTGAATGATTTTCAAAGCATTGTTATAAATTGGATACAAAATATGTTATATCTCAAATTTTTCGCATAAATAAACTATGAAAGACTAAAGCTAGTTTACCAGTTACGTTTGAGTAGAAGAAACCGAATATGCTTGAAAATTTAATATCAATAATATCGTAAAGTTCATACAACTTAATACCAAATTGGATCTATTTTCAAAAGAGTATTGTACAAAAATAAAATTTGATAAGCGAATACCTACTTATGTGATAGATTGGATTTCTTATCATAATTTCTATCAAAATTCATAAAAATTTTTAATGATATAAAACGTTAAATATTTCTTGATGATTTCATTTGTTATGTTTTTTAACTTGTCGTTTGATTTATTTTTTTGTATCATTTAATACTTCATATCAGTGATTTCGAAACTGAGAAGAACACGTACTAATCCAAAGGGTATTCCAACAAACTATAGTTGTTTGGAAACTTACAAAAATTAAATCAATATGAACAAACTATATAGTGCGCAAACCACTATGGAAACTTCTATACATATCCATCAAATTATTTCATACAACAATTTATGAAGTTGTAATCGGATTCAATTGATTTTTGGACACAATTGTTTCTTCATTGAAAAAGTGTCTGATGCCAAATTTCATTGAAATCGGTCCATAAATAACGTTACTATGTGATGTAAAAACACGAAAAACCGAACTTTTGTTCGGCGGCTACCCAAAGCTTTAGTCCGATCAAACCCAACTTCTGATAGAATGATTCTCATGAGGAAACTGCTCTTACCAATTTGGAAATTGCTTTAAAAATACGGCCGCAATCTGGTACACGACAGACAGACAGACATTGGATAAAAATTATTGCAACCGATTTAGAATCTTATAAAACGTGGAGATTTGCAGATCATGATTCCAGTAACTTATATACTTCGTATAGAAGTTAAAAATCAGCAGTTACGATGAACAGAAGTTTAAATTTTCTTTTTTTCTTTATCATATTTCTAAAAAAGCAATAACAAAACTTTTAGTGACAAACTCATAAAAATCGATATCTATAGCGTATTTTCATAAAAAAACGTAATAAAAGATTGGAAATTGTTTTTACGATTTCATTCTATCTTTCTTAAAGATCTTATTTGTCCTTCAGCTTTTAAAGATCTGATAAAAAATAAAAGTTAACCATTTTTTTCATAAAAAAATTTATGAAACACCTTGTATAAGTGTTATATTTTTCATTAATTAAAATTTCATTTGGAAACTAAACAATTAATAAATCTATAAAAATTAATAATAAATTCGATATGCTATTATTTTCTTATGAAGTCACACTGATAAGATTTAATAGTTTTATTTTTGTTTGTTTTTATCACCGCCAAAAATTGTGAGAAAAACAAACCGTCAACAATTTCAAATGTAACAAATTTGATTGATTACACAAAAATTGAAATTTATTTATTTAATTTTTTCTTATTCACGTGGAAATTTTCTTTTTTAAATTATGAAAAACAAAATTGAAAATATTGATCTTTTGATAAGACTTTCAAAGTTTGTTCAAACGCATGTAAATTGATAGAAAAAACAATTTCCATTTCATTAGAATGCACGTTCGAAGAGATTTCAATTCATTTTTTTTTTTTTTTTTAGATCATCGAACTTGTAAACATGACAATTTATGAAAACATAAAATACTTGAAAATATCGGTCATGAAAGAAAGAGAAAAGTCAATTTATTCAAATTTGTTATACTTTAAAGATTTTTCATCGAGAAATTTGAAGTGATTTTGAGATAAGATGCGCTTCAAAAATATTTTCGCGATAATATTTTATTAATTGGAATAAAATGCATTCACTTGAAGTTATCAATTTTGAAAATGTATTCTATACCGGAATTCCCTTACAGATTTTATAAATCTTGACATTGTTTACATTTGAAAATTATCCATCGAATAAAATTCTCTGACACTTGAAATAAGTCTCGAGGTATATAGAGATGTTGCAAAAGCATTCAAATTTCATTATTATTATATAAAAATTCGGGGAATAAATATCATATTTAAACACGACCTTACAACTATTGCAAATAGGAAATTCAGTTTTGATTCAGAAACAAATCTATTTTGGATTTAATCTATTCCTTTTTATGCCCTATGGTAGGTACTACCAGAGGGTAACATATATTAGTTTTGTCACTCCATTTGTAACACATCGAAATAATGATCGTAGAAAGGTTTTAATGGTATGGTTGTGTCAGGAATCAAAAGTTCTATCGATTTATGCGTGTCCGTCCGTCCGTCCGTATACAAGATAACTCAAAACGCGTTATCGGATTTTGATGAAATTTACAATGTGAGTTGCTTATTCCTTAACTTTGGTATTGCTTTTGAGCAAAATCGATTCAAGGGGAGCAAAGTTATAAAGGAAAAACTAGGGTGATCAGAAAGTTTTGTCGTTTTTTTGCTTATGGTTTTTCGGGTTTAAGTGGAAAATTTGTAAATCAATTTTGTTTAAATTAATTACATAAGTTAACTACATAAATAGACGATAGCATGTTAAATTTCAATCAAATCGGTCCAACGATAAAAGAGAAAGACATAATCCTAGGAGAAAATAACTCTCTTTACAACGTTTTTTTGATCTAATTTAAAAACTAATTCACCGATTTGAACAAAATTTACAGATTGGACTTATGCTAGCAGGATCTGCAAATTGGAAATTTTGATAAGAAGGAACAAAGTTATAAAGAAAAAACCTTGAAATAATGCTAGTTTTGACAGTTTTTCTGCCCCATTTCTACCATAGGGCATCAAAAAATCGGCCATAGGCCGATTTTAAGTTACTGTGATTTTTTTTTATTGTGATTTTTTTTTGAAAACTTTTAAGAACAATTTAAAAACCAGTGCAGAACAAAATTAACGTAATTTTCAAGTCAGTAATTAATTATTGAATCAACCTTTAAAAGAGTTTGAAGTTTTAAAGTTAAGAATGTAGTATTATAAACTAACGTAGAAAAACTTGTTTGTTTTCATTTTGAAGAACTTTTAAAACTTTTATTTAAGGTGTGAACTTTTTTTATATTATTTGTTCAAATACCAAAATTGCCCTCTTAGATACTTTCTTCTTTTTTTTAATAAAAACTTCATAGTTTAACTAAAACCAGCTTTTTTCTAATCAAAATTAATGCTATGTTAAGTGCAAGAAGTTTTTTCGTTCTATACTAAATTAATGTCCTGAGAGTATACGTGCAGAACATAAAATTAGAAGATAGCTTAAAGCAAGATTCCACCCTTATATGTACTAAATAATCAAATATGTAGTTGGTAAATTTTTTACGCGATGCATGAGTGTCTATTTTTTTTTTATGTATACACTTAGGGACATTGGCCTCATTTAGTCGTAAAGGAGGGATATTTTTGTACTCAATTGAATCACTTTTCCGACATTAATAGTTTTTTTTTCACCGTAGAGTACACACCTTGTTTTAGTTACTTTTATTAGGGGTTTTGAATACCTTAAATTAAGTATAAAGAAGAAAGGAGTTTCTGTAATTTTTGTTTTAGATAATCATGCAAAATCATTGATTAATAGCGTATTATTATTCTTTCCTTTATTCTAAACGAGAAATTATAATTCAATGCATTTCCCCTATATATGCGTCATGGGAAAACGCCTAAAAGAAAAATGTATATAAAAATAGTTCAGGGAATAAAGGATATTATAGATATTATTGGATTAAACATTATGTTCTAGTTATGTATGTTTAGACCTTTTTTTGTATAAAAATCTAAAATACTTTTTTTAATAACTTGAAAACTTCAAGGATTCTGGAAATAACCGAAATTGTGTATAAAAAAAACTGTTCTTATGGAACGATTATTATTCAATTATCTGAACGAGAATGTTGAAGAGATTAATTCCGGCTCAATGCGGATTTATATTATCTCTATTAGAATAGGTTTTTAAGGATTTCGTACGTTACCAATTTAGTTGTGTAAATTATTAATACGACTATCCTATAGTTCTAACGAATACAGTGAAACACAATCGATTCTGCCATTGCAATATATACTTATATATGCAAACTAAAACTCTCTGTAGGAAATGTAATGATTTCAAAACCAACTCAGTATACCATTACCGGTAAATGCAATTAATTACATTTAGGATTCGAGCCAATCTTTTTTTTTAACACGTAGGAGTTTGTATTGGATTGTCTCTGCAACCAACTACAAAACTAATACAAAGGAGAGAGGTAGTTTCACTATTTCCCAATTTCGTTAGAATCAGTGAAATAAAAGCAACTTGCTCTTGTTTCTGGTGAAGCAAAGATTCACGTACCTAATTTGCCATTTAATTCATGTTGAAGTTTTGCGCGACTTCCATTATTTTGTGGTATAAAGAATTTTTTTGCTGATCACTATTAAAATTTTCTTCGGAAGTTGACATACATAAATACTTATTACTTATTAGTAGAAATTAAACTGACCCCACAATGAGATAAACGTGAAGACATTCATTTCTGTGTCTTTAGTTGTCTGCATTAGGCTTTTGCATTACTAGGAAACTAGTTCACAATCCACAATAGTTATAGAACTGGTTCCAAATATAATTTCCTACAGGGAAACATTTACAAAAGAGTGAACTTAATTACTTCTGCTGGAAAATATCATTAAATTAAAAACATTTCTTTAAAGAAACACTCCACCTTTTGAAAATGACATTGAAAAGGTTGATAATGAAGTGATTCCCAGAAAATGAGTCAATGCCTAAATTAAGTAATTAGGACAACATTTAAATCGGATATTAAAACACAATTTCATATATTGATATTTTAACTCACTTCAATAAACTTCATATAAGTAAAATCTTTACCTGAAGTCTATATAAAAGAAACGGGAACTTCCAAAATGTACACAGACAAATTTACGTGCGTTTGTTCTCTCCATAGTTTATCGTCTGATATATTATAGGTATTTTGGTTCCATTGTTTCATTTCAATTGACCGATAAACCGGAAACAATATGAATTAAAATGTTCTCCCTGACTTCAATTCGTTTGCATCCATCGAAACAAAAATTTCCATATTCTTTCTTTTTTTTTGTATAATTTTCATCATTCAAAGATTTTCGTTGGTAAAAACTGTTCATTGTTTTTCCTGGTCTTATTTTTTTCAATGACGCGAGAAATTTTTGCGGGAACTTTTATTACAAATGATTTGGAAAATTAATAAAATAATAATAAAAATAATTGGTTTCATTTTAATTTTATTCTAATATTCATAGTGGAACAATAAAAAATTGTTATGATGAGTTTAGAAAAACTGGCTCTGGCGTACTTTCCCGGACCTAAACTACAGACTAGTAGAGTAGTTCATTAGTAAAGTAAAACGAATAACAGATTATTGAGTTAAGAAAAAGTTGATTAGAAACATTTAATTTTGATGAGTTTTATAGTGCCACTTTCTCTTATTTGGTGACAAATCTTCTTTAAGATAAATAAAATAAATTGAATTTGAAGATTTGAAATATCTAAAACTTTATTTTTTATCTAAAGTTGGGTACCCTATTTTTGATGTCACTGTTAATCTCTTATTTAAAAATATATAAAAACTTAATCAACTCGTAAAAAACTGTTTAACCATAAACATTAATTCTTAAATCCTTTAGAAAATTTCCCGATGGCTTACACAACGAGAAATAAATAAGTACAGTATGTTCAATAAGATCGTAGATGAAACTTTTTAAATAAATTTCATTTCAAATGATATTAAAATTTCACTAGTCTTAAAGCTGAGGCTGTCAAGTGTTTTCTATTTACTCTTCTGCTATCCCTCTCAAAGAGCTTTCAACTTAAAAAATATGTAGAAAATACTCACTATTTGAATGAAGACTTTGAAATTAAGATAGGTAAGAATTTATAAAGTCCAACAAATATGTTAAAATATTTAAAACTCCTTTAAATATTGATCCGATTAATATATCTGCTCATTTTCAAATGGGGATAATTGAATTACAGTCAAATGATGAAGATTTGTGGCCAACATGCCTGGTCTAAAGAATCAGCTGCAATTTTTGATTCATATGATTGTAACAGTTTGTCGACCTTTTGAATATGACTGCAATACTATACATATATGTATGTGTCAAACATTTTCAATTGCAGATTGCAATCTTCAAATTGATTACAGTTTCTTCTTGTCAAGTACAATTTCTACCGCAAAACTATTTTTTTTTATTTTTTCCTTACGACAAAAGTATTTAGTAACGATTTTCTGCAGTTTTCTTTTATTTCCAGTAAATCAGACCACATTCTTTGGCAGGAGAACGAGGTAATTTTTGCTCTCGATGCTATTGATTTTAATAAGTATAGACACTAAAACTAAACCATAAGGACGGAACCAATTTTAAGGATTATGGAAATTACCTTTTCCGTGTATTGGTTGTATAACTCGGTATTTTTCTATACAAAATTATACTATTAATTAAGCTCTCACTAAATATACTGTAGTTGGAAAATTGGAATTGAAATCTAAAAATTCTTGTTGTAACATTAACCTTCATATATAACTAATAAACTTTGGTAATCAGCAAATAAATTACTATTTGTTTACATTTTGAAGAATTTATTGTGACAATTTTCATGATCCTTAGTGACATTTCATCGAAAAGACTAGATTAATATGTGTTAGAATTATTCCGTGAAGGTGTTCCTCTCCAACTAATTATCTAAGTTCACATAATTTCTTTTTCTATTACGAAATAAAATTAGCATATTTCTTTCCACGTGTATGGAATTTAATTTTTTCTAGAAATATTATTCTTTTATTAGTTGGTAATCCGTGCCAAATTAATTTTGTATTTTTTCTGACTTTATGAGTTGAATAAAAGAAAAGGTCATGTTCTAAAGGTTATAGAAAAGAAAGAAATGGTACCATGCTCAAGAGAAACCTAATTCGCAAAAGGGAAAACTTTCAACTAGAAATATTAATCGATTCCTGTTTTTTTTTCTACTGCTACAATAAATCATAAGAAAATAAGCCGGTAAAATCTATTTTTTGATTAAAATAGAGAAAATAAACAGAAACATATTTTATTAGATTTTGAGAATTACAGACTTTTTTTTCATCTTCTGGCATTGGACCACCACAAATTCTTATGCTTGGACGCTAATGAAAAACTTGTAAATATAAATTTTGTTTAAATTTGGCGAACAAATAAACCTTGAAGAAAGTATGTTTATTTTTCATGAATTTTTTATTTTTTCTTTTTTTTTCTTCTAAAGTATTTGGTGCTCAATATTTTATGTTCGTTTTTGAACATAAAAAAAAAAAAAAAACAAATTTGTTTTTAGAGCTTTTTAGTGAATAGGTGTGGAAGACAAAAACCAAACAAATTGGTTTTTTCGAGTTTAACTTTCGTGATTAGCCAATTTAACAAAAAATAAACAATTTTTAAACAATTTGTTCTTAAAGAATAAAAGCTAAAAAACTCATTCTTCTTATAAAATTCTTGGATAAATACAAATTAAGATTCGATTAGCAAAATTAAAGAGTTTCTTACAATATTCTGCACACTTTTGAACTACCTACAAACAATGAATTAGGCCAGTTATTTTTTTTTCCCCATTTTTAATTGTTAACCTCAAGTTTAAAGTATAACAGTTAGATTAATTTTCTTTTTGAATTTTTTACCAACTAAATATTCCGATTTTTTTCTAAATATTTTGTCTAACATCGTTGGTCACTTTTGTGCCACCCGTAATCACGAAAATTTTGATAGTGGTTTTGCTGCTTATACATATGCCCTTCCTTTCTTGTTACGGAACATTAGCTGGATTCATATTTCCAGAATAAGTACGTACTCCTTTACAGTTTTTAAAGTAAATTATATTTTTGAAACAGATTTATCTTTTAGATAAGTAATAATACCAGTTGGACGTTTTTATGCAATTTGAAGAGTAAATGGAAAGAGTGTAGTACAATTATTAGGGTGCATACAAGATTTTCGTAAAACAAGGCAGTTGTTATTAAAAAATAAGACGAAAATTATAATTATAAAAAAAAAACTTATTGTTGTGGAACGATTTAACAGGTTTTTGATGTTCATCAAATTTTGAACTGAATTTACTTCCAAAGAAACATAAAAATTATATAAAAAAAAAAAAAAACAGTCATACCTCGATTTTAAGATTTTAGTAAGAAATACCAAATGCCAAAGCCATGCATTTCAAAGAATTATTGATCATTCCCGTATAAAACTAATAACATACAGAAACTCAAAATCGGCTTGTAGCCTATTTTGTGATATTCTATGGTAGAAATGGGATTCGCAGTTAACACATTTATATATTAATGAATTACTTCTAAGACAAACCAACAAAACTAAGGTAATCATATTTCATTGTTTTTTCTTCGTAACTTTGTATCCTTTTCTTCGAATTTCTTTTAATTCACAGATTACTTCGTATCATATCGAAAAAGCATAGGAATGACAATGTTTTTCGATACGAGTTAGTCTCAATTGAATTACACAATTCCACTCCTGCTTTTTGTACTAATTCTTTACAATTCTGTACAAATTCAAGAACAGACTTTAGACTGGACTCTAGCTCTTTCAAAAACTATGAAATATACATATATGAAAAAAAAATTCTTTAAATAATTCATAAAATCTCTTAGAAAGAAATCCGTTCCGAACCATTAAAAATAAACTTCGTAAAATTTCAATCAAACAAATCGACCGGACAGTTTTTATATTTTATACAACAGAAGAACAATAATGTAAACTTTCCATAAACAAATTAATAAAATTCAAATAGTATCTTTTCATCATCGTGATCAAAGAAGAATTTCTTGAATAAAGTTTCAATCTCTTTTTCTTTAAGAAAACGCGAAAAAAAAAACTCCCAGGCTTATAATTGCATTAAAAACACAAATTCAATACCTTTTTTTTTTCAGATTCCATTTCATTTAAAAAATGTGCATCTTATGAACGTTTTCTTTTAGCAAAAATTTTCATTTTTCCTTTCATTAAAAAAATTGAGAAAGTAGTCAGTTAGAAAGGGATTTTGTTTTTTCGCGAGAGTGTTTTTCAAATCCAAACAAAATGCAAAATTTTTCATGAAGGTGTTGAAATTGTTCACATTTTGTGTGAGTGAATGTGATTTAAACCTGATCTAATTTAGAGCAGGCACAGAATTTTATGACAAATAATAAAATGAAAAAATTTCTCAACAAATTATCTTTTATTCATCCACAATTTGTGTGATCTTAGTTTTCATCTTCATTTTTTTTTTGGTATTTTAATATTTTTGACCTTTTCAAGAAAAACGGCAAACAAAACTATAATTCGATTGCGCATGCTATTCTTGAAGGCTAACGTTTTTTTTTTCGTCTTCTTTTTGGTAACCATGCACTAAAATTGAAAATAAAACCATCAAAAAATTATGAAATTTAATTTCGTAATTAAAGAAAGAATTATTGAATAATTGAAAGTTATTAATTTTTAATCCTAATAACAGAACAGACGCTACGTCATCGTTAGGACTAGACTATATTATTTTCATAAAAGAAAAAAAAGAATGGAAAAAAAATCGATAGTACAATATTTATAAAAGCACAAAAATCAGCTGTCAAAAAAAGGGCATGGAAAATGGGAACAAAACTAGAGACTAGACCTTAAAACTAACTGGCCTTGTCGCTACTTTTTAATTCTAGAACTATTATTATTTTTATTTTGATCAAAAAACCTTCAAGGTATTTCTTATCGGCCATTTTATAAAAATTATCAGTTTACGTTGGATGGTTTTTTGTTTTTCGTTTCTTTCTTGTTGACCTGCTGAGTACTGAAACGTACTCACCTGGAAATCAAGTTTCTTATCATTACAAAAACAAAACTAGAAAAAGAACTTCAAAAAAAAGAAAAGACTCACCTGTCTTCAATCAAAGAGCGTGGCAAAAGTAGAATCAATCAACCAGATTTAAAAAAAAAACAAAAAAAAAAAAAAAACTGTATGTAATCCACGGTAAAATACTTGTGATATATTTTTAAAATAATTAAATTTAAATGTAAATATATGTTTTGAATGAATGACTAAACTTAATTTACACTAAAATGAGAATTTTCACTTTATTTCTTTTTTTTTTTTGTATTATTTAAAAAGCAAACAATAAACACCTGACATGACACTTCTTTAGGACGCCTAACTTTTTTTTTTTTTATTATTTGCGATGACGATGATTCCTTATCAAAAAAAAAAAAAACAGAAGAAACACTTAAAAATTGAATTTTAAATTATTAGATAACAATTTTGTTTTAATTATTCACAAAAACATTATTTTTTTTTTTGTTAAACTTGCTTCACAAATTCCATACACGGCTTTTTTTGTATTAAAAAAAAAAAAAAAAAACAAAGAAATTATTAAAGTTGATAATATTTTTAATATTATTTCACATTTAACAAGAAGACATCACCGAACAAGGAAGAACGACGAAAAATAAATACAGAAGAAAAAAAAAATCAAATTATTTAATAAGAATTTAGAAAATTAAAATGTTTTTTCTAAGGAAAAACTGATACTTCGCGATAGTTGCGCGCTTGTCAACGAACTGAGCGAAATGTCTTGTGTAAAAGAATAGAAAACGATTTTTCCATCTGACATCAACGAACTTGATTTCGAAGTGGACCATACGGGAATTTAACGACGTTTAGCCATCTAACGGTGTTGTTGGTAATAATCTTGTTATTTGAAAAATAGAAATACCACGTTTTGTAAATTTAATTTAACAAATAAGAAATTCAAATAAATTGTTTTTATTTTATAGATTAATATTTGGTAAAGTGTTTTCCAAACATATTCTTTAATGAAAAATTTTGAATTTAATTTATTATTTACTCTTTATTTCATATAATAATCGTTAAAGAATTTTTTACAGTGGCAACACGAAATACAATATTAAAAGTATGCACAGCTGGGTCTCGATTTATTCGGTAGATTATTAGGCTTGTATGATGTCATATGTACAACAGGGAATCCCCATATTTCAAAAATTCGGTGGGTATATTTTCATTAGATCTACGTACTTATATACAACGGAGAGACCCTAAAATTGCAACCATATAACTTGAAAATCGCATTGTAAAATCCATTTTGTATGAAAATTTCGTCCGAAGAATTTTCAATGATTTATTAAAGTTATTTCTAGCTTTAATAATTTAATTTTTTTAATTTCTTTGCGTACATAATTAAATAGGGTAACAAAATAAATTAATAAATAATATATTTTTTAAGTAAAAGCGTTTAAAAAATTAATTAATTAAATTGAAAAAAACCGACGAATCATGAATCTGAAGAAATAAGCCTACTTTTAGGCTCGTTAAAATTTATTTTGTCAATATCGTATAAATTCTCAAAATGGAGAAAGGAAACAAGTACGCACCTAATTAAATTTCTTGTAATTATTATCATTAAAAAAAAACAATAATTTTGTTATAAATTTAATTGTTTCCATGACCTTATATGGTACAAAATTTAAATTACCTGAAATTCATTTAATTACCATTCACTTCAACTAACAAAACAATAAAAAAAACTTCTCGTAAGAAACCTAATTTTCTATATTTCCTAATTTTATAAATTATAATTTATATTAACAAATAATTTTAATCTAATTTTACATCCATTAAATCGGCTGTAATTTGCTGTTTTTCTTTTTTCAAAGCTTCACTTGATTCTGGAATAAATATTTGTAATTTATTTTCTTGTTTTCCGCCATTTTCAACATCATTTTCTGTTGGATTTTGGTGATAAAGTTTTTGCAATTGTTTCAAGGCACTTTCTGATATTAATGGAACTGTTTGAATAACTAGGTTTTTTTGATTATTCTCTGATCTGGTATCTGTTATGATTCCAGCTCCATTCGCATGAATATGATTTGACCAATTGGTTAACCAACTAGTCGCCTCCTTAAGTTTCTCTTCATTATTTTGTAGATTTTCCTGATTTTTATTTTCATTTTTAATATTTTGAGATTGTCCATTTCTTTTTGATCTTTCTACGTAATCGTTTTGATTAACGTTTCGTTTTGCTTGGGATGATCCTCCAATCGGACGTGTATTCGTTTGTGGTCCCAATTCATACATAACTTGAAAATCAGCATGATTTCCAAGCCGAAATCCGAAACCAACACGTGAATCAGTTCCTAGAAGTTGAAAAAAGTTTGTTTTGAAATAGAAACAATTTTTTTTTTGTTTCGAATAAATTTACCTTTCTTTACTGGCGGAATATTTGAATAGACCAATGATAACAGTGATGGTAATTCTTGGGGAACAATTAAAGCTTCAGTATCTGAAAATTGTTAAAATAATTAATTAGATGTTTTTAAAATAGGATATGAACTACGAAGTTGGTGAACTCTTATACGAGATGGAAGATACAAATGTGCCGGACTCATTAAAATGCCACTGGATTAATTTTTAATTTTCTTTTGATAGAAAAATACGTTTCTTTAAAAGTAAAAACACAGTATCTTTTAATCAAAGTATTGACAGTCATTTCCCATCTTTCAGGTAACAAATGGATTCCGCAAAACAAAACAAATTCTTCTTGTTTTGAAGCAATCCATTCATCGAGCCATTATTTATATTTTCATAAGTCTTGAAGTGCTGTCCAGATACAAATATTTGAAACAAATGGTAATCAGATGACGTAATGTCCAATTGCTTCCAACATTTCTGTTACATATTCATATTGGTTTCAGATGTAGCACGATCATCATAAAGTTCCACCAGCAAAATTTGACAAAAGTTATGGGAAATCATATGACAAAACAGATACTCTGAAGCAACCTTAAGTCTTTAAGGCTTTGTTCAATTTTTAACTTTTGGTAAGAACTGTGCTTTATTTTATTACTAGTTTTTATTTACATTTTATTGAAAGTAGTTTTCTTGTTCAAAATTATTTTTAACTTGATTTCAAATCTATAAATTGAAATGTCTAAGTTTATATCTAATAGTGAGTCCATGGCCTTGGTCAGTGGGTCCTAATATAAACCCACGATTTTTTTCAAGGACTATTGGTATCGAAATATTAGAAACAATGTTTGAAAATGCAATTACGCAAGTAATAATACTGCTATAGATTCTGGTTTTGGGTATGATAGTTCTGATTTAAAAAAGAATTCACAAAAATGCACAAAAGCATACAAATTTCTGTATAGAAAAAATGTTAAAGGTTACATAAAGTTACCGGCCCAAAAATTTTAAATTTATAAAACTTAAATTTAAATAAAAAATTGTATTAATTTAAAATTCATGCAAAAATTTTCTTGACATATTTTTCTTTTTTATTGTTAAAACACAAAAAAAAAACCCAAAAATATTGTATTACACAATTTTTATGATATTTAGCTTGTTTAAAAAAAAAAATGGTTTCGAAATTTTTCTTTTAGAAATATTATCGAATTGTATGTTAAATATCTTTTTAAAGAAAAAAAAAAAGAAAAATGTTGCACAATTCATGTTTCTGTAGAATTTTATATATTTCACAAAACTTACACAAAAACAAAGATAAAAATAATCCCACAGAATATTTTAATGTAATTACTTTCATTTTAATTACTTTCATAAAAATAACAAGAAAAACCAAAATTCCAGAAAAATTAGAAGAAAAACAATGCACTTAAAAACTATTTAACCCTTTGAATATTACAACGAAATATTTAAGTAATTACTTATTAGGGTTAAAAAAAATTAAAAAAAAAAAAACAAAAGAAAATTAAATTTAAAATATTTCATTGACGACTTCTTCATATACACTAAAAATGAAATCGAAACTCTTTCGCGGTTTTGACCCTGTTTTTCTTAACGTTTACCATCGAAGTAGAAAAACATAAGTTTTTAAGAAACAATTTTTTAAGTAAAAAAAACTCTCTCTTTTTTACCGTAGTAATATACGTCACCGTTGCAAACCGCTAAATACATTTACAACGGAACTTTACAGGTAAAACTTAATGACCAGAGTGGTTATTATATGTGATCTGGTTAAACTTATAAAAGCTAAATGATTCGAAATACACTCCACGACAAAAATATTCAGAGATATCGGTTTCTTGTTCCTAAAGAGTTTTCTTTGACAAAATAAAATCTCTGTACTGTTGTCTATAAAGGACTCTAATTCAGTTAAAAGGGAAGAAAAATGTTTGTTCATACAAAAGGCTTCATGTCTTCTTCAAAGTGGTTGTGGTCTTTAAGTATTGTTAAAGACTAAAGATGGAACGAATAAGTAAAATAGTAAAAAGCGGCAATACTATAATTTGCCTGGCTCTCATCTTTACAGTCTCAAGTTTTGCTCGTCGATACTCATATATAAAAGAGATGACGAGCTAGTTGTCCTTTGAAATCGACAAAAGTAGAAGGCATACTGAAAAGTGCACTCTATTTATGGTTGAAAGCTTAGTAGTATTATATATGATTGAGGTGGGTAGCATCTCGACTACCCTTACTTAGGACTTACAGCCCATTGTACCAATTTTTGTCGTTTTTTTTGTCAGTTATGCACTAACCCGATGAGACCAATTACTTAACGTGCGAGAATGAAAATCATTAATTCAAACTAAGAACAGGTGAACCATTTTTTTTTCAACCCGACTAGAATTCGAGCCTATGATTACAGACTACGTAGTTCCACTCATTATCCATTCAGCCACAATCCCCGATACTGTTTCAAATAGAGATAACTCAAATTGTTATTTTCAAAGAACAGGAAAAAATTGTGATTGTTCCTTAAAAAGAACTGTTGATGTGAACTTATGTTCCTGAGAGGTATACCAATAAGTTTGCGTTAGTCACTTGGATGAAAATTTTCATTAAATATTTGGACTTTAGATTTTATTGTGGTCGCGGACTGTATTTTATGAAAAAGTGAGAGATTCTTTTTCTTATTTACCTCTCGTTTATTAAACTATAATAACGTCATTAAAATGCATTCCCACCTAAAAAGTAAAAGGAAATCAAAGATGATGGATAGTTGGATAGTTGGAGGTCGCGTGCTGATTTCACTTAAGACTTTATTAAAATCATACAATATTATCTGATATCGACGGAGTAAATTCATAAGAAAAGAAAATCTTAAAATCAGCATTATAAAAGAATCTCTCAGTTTCAAATTAAATTAACTAATTCGATTATATAATAGAATATTTAGATTCATGTTGTTATCTAATATGGAAATTATAAGAAGCGGGATTGTTAACGTTGGAATTTTCGAATTTTACCTAACAAAGTGCATTCACCCTTTATTATCGCATAGTTTTTTTTGCATCACAAATAGCATCAAAAGTTACTTCCAAAAGAAAAATCAATCCTCTTCTGTTATTAAAAAGTTTTAAAAAATAAAGAAAATGTTTATTTATTAATTGGTATGTATTTAATGAAATAAAACTTAATATTCGCATTTAAAAAATTCGTAAATATTTCGAAAAACATTTTCATTTTCTTTTGGTAATTAATTGAAATTCGCTTGGAAGTGCTTACAACGATTTCTGTACTATTTTCTTAAACTACCCAAAGATTTCGCGTCTGGAATTTGTCGCTAATAATATTTATGAGGACGCAGGTGGGTCTTTTATATTAAAAAAATACGAGTATACTAAAAAAATTGATCAAGACACATCGGTTTTTACAAATTAACAAAATTAGTTCTACACTAAATTTTATTTGTTTCTAAAAGTCCACTGACTCTACGGTGTAATATGTTGCTAATTCGTTTGCGACTACACTCAGCGAAATTGAAAATTTTTATGAAATTATATATTTATAGCCGGAAAACAAATAAAATAAATTTGTTAAATTTTTTATTAATTAAAGATTTGCATGCTTCTGGAATACTCCTTGTTAATAAAAAAAGAATTCTACACCAACCTTTTCAGAAGAGAAACCACTTTTAAAAAGAAGATTCATTTATTTTAAACTAACCTTCTTCCAGTTAAAAACCTTAAAATTTAAAAGAAAAACGAGGACTTTGTACTATTCGGATTTTGTCTTAGTTTTCCAAATTCAAAATATTCGATATTTTCTTATAAATTTCGTTAATCGTCAGATTTTTTTCGGTGACGATATAACAAGCCTAATAACAATTCTAGTAGCTGAATCCTGAACTTTTCGTGAACTACTACCCGCAGTGGAATTTGGATTATTGTATGTTAATTTAATATCAATTTTATTTGGTAAATTTCATACTATGATACTTTAAAATGAACATTTAGCGATGGAAATCATTTGGAATCATTTGTATTATTAACTAGTTGACCCGACAGACGTTGTCCTGTCCAAATTTCAATAAATTTATTTGTGATTGTTTTGTGGATTTGTAAAAAGCTATTTTAGATAGATAGATTTATTTTATTGAGACTTAGAAATAATATAACATATAGTACAATTTATTTTAAAATTTCAAATTATCCACTAGTTGGCTTTAGCACCTAACTTAAACTAATCACTTCAAGAGAAAATAAAAAAAATTCATAAAAATTCAAACATTCAATTTCATTAAATAAAAATCTCATGTAAAAGTGCTTGCTCCCGGCACTACAAAAATTACTTAAAACTAAACTTAAAACTAGGTAACAAATACAATATTAAATAATAATATAAAAAAAGGAAACGACAATTCCAAGCCGTTTCAAGCAAGAGCTAGAGAGATGACCGACTTCACAACGAACTCTTCTCAATAGAGCTGTTAACCTCGGTAAATGTGGCCTGCATCTTTTTTATACAGATTCATTGTTAGAGGGTCATCGTCGGAAGGATTAAAAAACCAAACCGAGTTAACATTGAGGAGGCTTAATGGAGATGCATAATATTCAGCACCGAGCGGCGAAGATTCGTTGGTAATAAATAATGACTTAATTAAGTTATTGGAGTGATTCTCCATTTTCATAAATCTTTTTTTTGTTACGTTAATTAGGTATGACGTAAAAGGAATAACTCTCGATGATTCGTATATAAATTTATTCGGAAACCATTTACCTCCCGGTCTACGAAATTTACCTAGACATTTTCTGAGAATTGTTCTTTCAAAAGTTTCTAATTCTTTAACAACATTTGGAGTAATAAAAATCCATACACCAAAACCGTAAGTTATGACAGGTCTAATCAATGTTTTATATATTAACAATTTGGTTCTCGTTTCCAAAGCTGTGGAGTTTAAAAGTGGTTTTAGCAGAGCTGCGGCTATTTTTGCTTTATTCAATGCATATCTTGCATGTGGGTTAACTTTCAAACGATGGTGCATTTTAATTCCCAAATATTTAATTTCCTCTTTTAGGGGAATGACTTGGCCTAATATAGAAAGTTGTAAGCGTTTACTTTCTCCTACCGCTAGATAATGACCTTTACCGCTAGCATTCCTGAAGCAAATGAGTTCACATTTGTTCAAGTTGATATTAATACCCCATGTTTTGTAATATACTATTAATTTAGTAAGACGAGCCTTAATTTCCTCAAGTGCTTCAGATGGCCTTTTACGTGAGATCGAAATTATAGTATCATCCGCGTAAAGTATTGCGCTTGAATCCCTAATAGGGAAGTCGTGGAGAAAAATGTTAAATAGCCTCGGACCTGTAAAAAGCTATTGAAAATGTGTAAACAAAGTAAAAATGAGATAAAAACGTATTTCTGCTACAAAAATCTTATTGAAGAAAAGCACTTTCAATTTTTCCCGAATTTTCCAATTTCCGTGCAAATTTTCCCATTTTTCTTTCTGTAAGAACCTTATTCGGACTACTACGACCATTTTAACAAAAAAATGAACGAAATCGGTTCTGCCGTTCTCAAGTGAAGCGCTTACCAACGAACAGCATTTAATTTTTATTTATATAGATCTATGCTAAGACGTGTGTGTGAGCACTATTAAGTGTTGTTGAAACAAAATTTTTATTTTTAATGTCGAATAATTTATTATAAATCTTTGTAATAACATTCTTCAGAATTGAGAAAAGATATACAATTTAAATAAATCTATAATTTATTTGTTATTTTTGATTTTAATTATTAATGTTAATAACAAATCTTAAGAAAGAAAAATAAAAAAGAAAGAAAATTTAAACGCCTAGAAATATATTATTTTCCAAAGTATTATTTTTTCGATTTTTTCTTTTTTAGTACATTCATTAATTTTATTGGAATGTAATTTAAGAACAAAAAAAAAAAAAAATTTAACTAATTAAAATGAGATATGAAAACATTTTCTTTTTTAAATTAACAATTTTCTTTTGTAATATTTTTTATCTTAAAAATAATAATGAAACAATCAATAATAATTACGTATTAACAAAACGAAAATTTTATAAATATTTTTTTTTTTTTTAAATGAAACTTAAAATTTTAATGCCACGCGAACACAACATGAGCCATCATTAGATATCCAGTTGCAATTATTATGCTTCCTATCATAATTGGAAATCCAACTCTGAAATTCCAAGAAAAATAAACATAAATTTCTATAAAAAAAACAAATCCATATTTTCTTTTATATACTTGAAATATTCTATGAAAGTAAATCTATAACCATGTTGTTCAGCGACGCCAGCACAAACAACATTTGCTGAAGCTCCAATTAGAGTTCCATTACCTAAAAAGAAAAATTCCAATAATAAAAAACAAATTTGAATCGTATTTTAATCATTTCTAACCTCCTAAACAAGCTCCAAAAGCTAATGCCCAAACAAGTGGCTGTAACGGAAGTTTAAGTTGTTCATTTTGTGCTAAAGATATTGCAATTTTCACCATCATTGTTGTTAATGGAATATTATCAACAAAAGCTGAAGCAATTGCTGATACCTATAAAAAATAAATAGAAAATTTAATAAAAAATTACTTGATAAAATCAATCTGAAATTTTACCCAAAGTATTAAAAGTATTGCAACAGCAAGTCGTGATTCTTCATCAACCGATAGAATAACATTTTCAGTTTGTTTTCCAATCCAATCGATAAGACCTAATTCAGATAAAGATTCCATCAATATAAAAAGTGCTGCAAAAAATAATAATGTTGACCATTCAACACGTGCCAAAACAGCTTCCATATCTTCACGATCAGCTAAAATTAATAAAAGTATTGCACCTAAAAGTGCTGTCCATCCTAATGATAAACGTTGAAGTTCAGGTACTGAATGCAAGAAAAAGAAACTGATCACGAAGACTAAAGTTATGCCGGACTTAATAAGTAAAGTTTTACATCTAATTGGATACTAGAAAAGTGCAACAAAAAAAAAAATGAAAACTAAATATAATTTTTTTTTATATAAAAGTATTTCACAGCGATTTAAATTTACTTTAGCTTGTAATTCTTCTAGTGTTGAACGATAACTGTCCATCGGCACAGATCCGGATACCAATTTCTTTTTAAGTGTACGTGATAATCTATTGACTTTTTTTACTAATGTTTCACGTACCAAATCCTCATCTTTTGAGTATGATGATAGAGATGCTGCAGCACGTTGCCATACTTGAATTTCATGTCTTAACTCTTGAACATCTTGTGGTTCGTTGAAACGTAAATCGTTTATATTTCGAAATGTCCAACGTAATTGAAAATATGTTTGAACCATTACGAATAATACACCGATGGCCATATGTAAGGTAAATACTGTGAAACTTACTCCCTAAAAAAATAAATGAAACGAAGAAATATTAAAAATACAGTAGTCAATAAAGTGCTACAAAAATTGAAGAAACTATTCTGATGAAACTCAATTTTTGTTTAGGAAACCTTTTACACTGTTTATCATTCTCCTAGCTTAGATTTGCTGTTGCAAACATATATCAGAAATTCAAAAATGTTTCTACAATTTAATAAATCTTTAAAAATGTAGAGTTCCTCATCAAATTTTATCTATTCTATTTAATTATTACTTTGTTGGACAACTTTTGATGAAGATCTCTACAAATATAACCTCCAGCATACTTACATTCTTTGCAATATAACTATTTGATGCAATTATCACATTTGGTGGATCTCCAACGGGTGTTAATGAACCACCAATATTTGAATAAATAATCATACTCATTAGAATTGGTACCGGATTTAAATTCATTACTTCACATAATCGTATACTAACTGGTGTCATTAATAATACTGTTGTAACATTATCCAGAAATGATGACATAATCGCCGTGAATACACATAAACAATTGATTAATGGCCAGACTTTTCCGCTTGTTATCTAAAATGTATTGTAAGCAAACGAAATGGAAACTAAATTTTTATGTTATTTAATGAATATTCGATATAATCAAACTAACTTTATAAGCATATACAGCTAAATAATCGAATATTCCAGTTTCTGATAAGATCGCAACTAATATCATCATACCAAATAATAATAATAATGTTTCAACATCAATCCATCCCATAATTGTTGCCATTGCTGGACGTTCATCCATTGCAGCCAATATTCCAATTGACATTGTTGATGCTATAATAGCAGCAAATGTACGATGTACAAATTCCCAAATTATCATAGCATACAGTCCGAGTAATACGATTGCAGCATATATTACACCACGATCTTTATCAATTGGTGAATCATCATAGGTGAAACGTAATGGTAGATATTCTTCTAAATTTGTTTCCATACGGATTCGTAAGATTCCATTCTTACTGCGTATTTCACTTAAAGGCACATGTCCAATATCAAAAACTTTAAATTTCTTTATTTCTATAGCCGTATCCAAAAGACTACTATTCACCACCGGTATTTCCCATTCTTCACTAATTGTCTAGAAAGATTTTTTTTTTTGGAATAAATATTTAATAAAATTAATTATAAAGAAACTAAAAAAATACATTTGCATCATTTTCTTGTTCACTATAATTATTTTTCTGATCCCTGTACAGTAATTGTACGTACATCAACATATGATTATTCGTTGAATTCTTATAATGATCCGCTAAAAAGGCACCTTCTATTGTAATTCCTATCCGAGGAATATTTGGAATTTCATTTATTATATAATCTGTTGAAAAGAAAAATTCAATTTTCAATTATTTATATCAACTTCGAAAAATTTACATACCTTTGTAATTACTAGATGGAACTGAAATCTGTTTAGTTTCGACAGATTTCTCATTGGTTGTCATTAGGAAACCTGTGAATAGACACCAAACAATCAAAAGGATTCCTATTTTAAAACAATTCAACCATTTTTTTGTCTAAAAAGAAAAAGGAAATTCTTTTTAATTTTATAGTTTTTCTTAAGAATATTAATAATTACTTTGCTAGTTTCTCCTCCTCCTTCGACATCATCAATATGATTATTTTGATTGGCTCCATTAGGTCTAAAAATATATAAAAAAAAAATGTCTTTCATTAAATTTTCAGATACAAGAATTATGATATGAGATATAATTGTTTTCTGGGATCTTATAATACATAACTTATATCAAAGATGATTGAATACATAGATCTTTACTCTAGAACAAGGGTGTCCAACCTTTTTGTTTCCCTGGGCCGCATTGGAAGAAAACATGGTGTTTTGGGCCGCAAGTATATTACTATGTGTAAATCCATATCATAAAATGAATATTATACCTGGCATTGAAGTTGAGAAACTAAACCGTCAGCAGGTGGTTCGATTGACGTGGTTGCAATTCTCAGGCAGTTCTCAAGGTGTTCATCCAACATGTTGGTTCTAATTTTACACTTAGTATGTTTCATTCTTCACTTAAGCCACCAGGTGACAAACAACAGAACAGTGTAGCTGAGCGAGCGACACAAACAGAAAGAGAATTTACTACATAACGAAAGAGCTTTCTGTTCTGTTCCTGGTTCTGTTATTTGTCACTTGGCAACTTTAGCACGAGAGCGCAAACACACAAATAATTCCTCAGGAAAGTGGACATGCTTCAGTAACTTTGAATATTTTCGGGCCGCATTGATACTTGCTTACGGCCCGCGGGCCGCGGGTTGGACAGCCTTGCTCTAGAACTAATGTTTGTGACCACTTTTTGAAAGAACTTTCAACTGATTTGAAGATTAATTTCACGTACAGTCTTTAGCTAAAATGTTATTGAATATTTTTGTGTTTCAATTATGAATTTTGGAATGCTAAGTTAACACTTTTATGTGCAGACATTTAGTTGGAAATGAACATATGTACTTTATTTTGTAGGAATTTTAAATATGATAATTATTAAATGCATATGATCAGACAAATAACAAGAGAATACAAAGCAATTTCATGTCTTTCGTTACTAGCAAGTGTCAGGTTCAATTCCTGAGTACTCGTGATTTCACATTTATTTTTCTTTGCTTATAATTCTTTTCTCAGTAAATATTTACTTAATTATCATAATTGAAATCGTATATCATAAAATTGATATACTTATAAATATGTAAATTAAGTTTTAATCGTGAATTAAATAGTTTTTTGTTGAAATCGACACTTAATAACCACTTATCAAGGTTTTTGAGGTTTTTAATATATGTAATTCTTAACTGCCGACATTGGAAAATTATGTTGGAGTTAATTTCAATAGAATCAGTTACTTTTTTAAGAAATATAATGAAAAATAACATAAATTGAACTGATTGAATTGATCTGATCATAAAACTTATCAAACTTTTAATACATTTTGTATAAATTAAAAACACTTGAAATTCGTTTCATTTACCTTCTTTCATCGACTTTATTGACATGTCCCAATTCGTTTGTTATATTTATCATAATATCATTTGGTGGATTGCTAATATCAGATATATGATCACCAGCAATTGATATATCTTCAGCAGGTAGTGGATCATCATCTATTCCTGTATCACCTGGAAATAAATTAAATTTTGTTATTTATGATATTAAATATGTTATTTTTAGAGTATAATTGTATAACTAGGTTAATTGACAATACTGTTTTCCTTATAAAATTGACTAGTTAGGGTCTTACAGGTAGTAATAATATTAATTCAATTGAATATTGAATTTTGTCAATAAAATCCGGCCAACGGAAGTAGAATTTGACTGAATTCTTCAAAGGTAAAGAAAGAGAATCATTTATTAATTATTTGAATTGCGTTTGAAGAAATCTTCAATCATCATTTCACTACATTGAAAGAAGAATCATAATTAAAAAGAACCGAGTCTGCCTGGTTAATAGTTTGGGAAAGTAATTTATTACGATAGAAAGAAAATGTTTAAAACACATAATGGTAATATTTACCAACTACTAGATTTTATCTACCGAGTTCTTTGTCCTTACTGTAGTACGTGACCACATATTTCTAACATTTTATAATGTAGTTCTTCGTGTTGTATCTTGTCGAGTATAAAGTTGAAATTAAACGAATTAAGGCCATACTTCATGCGAACAGGATTACTTCTTATTTGAATACATCCTAGCAGCACATTTGACACATATGGATCTTAACTACTACTTTTCGACTATATACTATGATACAAAGCGTCGTTAAGTCTTATACATTACTATGGACAAAAAGTAATGAGACTATGTTTTCAACATACGAGCGCAATGAATATCAATGTGTATATTTATTTGATAGATTGATATGACTGTTGTGAACAGCTAATAGAAATCTCATGATGTTAGTTTAAAATTTTCAACGTCTTTTGTAATTGTGAAAAATTTGTTGTAGTACGTCAAACGTGCTGCTTGGGTAACTTAAGCGAATAGTACTGAATTCCGTGTGAAATTCGTAAATAACTTCTAGACTTTTGGGTATAATAACTTAAAACTGGATAACCTAGGAATCACGCTAATACATATTTGATTTGTTTCAATCAAGGTTTTAAGTCAATTAACCACAGAGATTTTTCTGAGTGTATTAGCAAATGATAATAAAATCAATTTATTTAGAGACTACTAATCTAGTTACTAAAAATCCATCTGTTTACAAATCCATCTAATAAATTCTTACAATATGAAAAGAGAAAAGATGTGGATATTCGCGAACGTTTATTATGAATTCTTAAATTAACATTGATATTATGATTTATTTTAAAATGTTGTTATAAGAATGTGAAATATCTTCAATAAATCATTATCGTATATGAAGGAGTAATGAAATAAGTACCTAATAAATACCATATTTCCTTCTTTTTTTTTTCAAATGTTTATTTTTAAAATTATTCATAAATTTAATTATTTATTTATTCTAGGCCACAAGACAATAAATTAAACTGTTTAAATTCCAATCATCATGGCTAGCGCATGTATTATTTTCGTATGTTATATTGAATAAATGCAAGATTTTGTATAATATACATCCCGTGTGATAATCAGCTTGATGAATGGATTATCTCTAATTATATACTTATTAGAAAATTTTAAATTTTTTTTTCACACACCTTCATATCAAAAAAGATTAAAGTGTAAATTATTATCACGACTCGAACGTTTGAAAACAATATGATATGGCTGAACTTGACCTGCCACATCTTCGTTAGTTTTATGAATTTATATGTTAAAAATAATAATTGAATTGGACATTCAATATACATGATAATTCGCGGATGTATCAAATGCAATTAGACATTATATGTATGTAAAAGAAAATTACAGATAAATTCATTAAACATTAAAGATTCGTATCGGTATCATTTCTTGATTTGATAAAAAAAACCATTGCCTTTTTGCCAGGTTTCAAATTGGTTTTTCTGCGCACCTAGTACGTCACAGGGGACTTGAAACATATTGTTTATGTGAAAAATTGCGATTATTTATTTGAAAGAAAATCGCATGTGATGTCAAAAAAGTATCAAAAGAAATATTTAAAATGGCCGACATACACATGGCGTAATCTGTATATTCTTTCATTCATGAGTCTATATTAGTGGCTATACTATAGATATCATTTATTAGAGATATAAGACTAATAATAGGATAAGATTTCCAATGTTTGAGCATTCAACTGATTCTTCTTGTATATTAATATCTATACACATCATAGATTCTTTTCATTTCTCTCTTAATACATTCTCCTTCAAATTCCACCCACAATAACGACACTGAAGATCACTAGGCATGGTTTGAACATCTATGTAAGTATGTTAGACTATGCTAATAGATTTTAGGACACGATAGATAGTGGTATACCAATAAATCGCCTTTAATAAAGTTTTAGCAATTGTAGGCAATTGCTAAATCATAGCAGATTAATAACTACTAAACTTTAATATAGCTTTTAATGATAAAAAATATTAGAAAATATTGCTTAAGTAATAATTTAAACAATTTAAATGGAATATTGAACTAATCTTCGGTTTAAATAGATTTTTTAAAAAATCAATTAGGATGCCATTAAAAAAATTAAAATTTAAACCAAAAATTTCAGTTGGACATAGTTCTTTTTTTCACGAATCTTTTAATTATTAATAATTAAAAGCTACAATAACAAGAAGTACAAAACATTATGTTTCATCATTTCAAAAGATTTTAATTAATTTCTTCCGCCAAAAAACAACAGTAAACATATTTCGGTTGTGGCTGGAAAATTTTCTTTATTTAAAATTCTAAATAAGTGTGCTCTTATTTATGCGTCGGCATGTACTTGAAACTTTAACGTTTTTCTTTTTCTTTTATAAAAAGAAAAGTCTTTTGTACACAAAAATATTAATTTTAAAATGGAATTTATATTTAGCAAAAATATATTTTTAATTAATCAATAAATTTTGTTGACGCATCTAAAACAAAAATGGAATTCTTTTTAATGCATTTTTAATGGATTAAATTTTTCATATATTTTTCTTAATTAAAAAAACATTATTAATTATTTAATATTTTTTACACATGTAATTAAAAAATTAAATGTAATTTTGATTGTTCCAGAAAACAATTCAAATATTTCCTAAGTTTTTATTCATATGTGTTCAAAACTGCCATAATCATCAGGAGCACAACATTCAAGTATAAAAAATACAAAACAGAGCCATCTAACATATATGTTCAATATTGAAAAAAAACTGGAGTATGAATTTTGGTCTAAGTAAAAACTAGTGTAAGAGTTGTTGTTGTATTCAATGTAAAATTTTGCTCTGCTCTGGAGCATTTCTTGGAGCTATTTCTTACGGATTACAAATTTTAAAAATTTAACGATCAATTTTAAATCATTAGTTTCAGAATAAGGCCATTAATTTAAAAAAAAAGATAAAATTTCTTACCATGTAAACGTTCATGCTCTTGACGAAATGATGCAAGGCTCGGATCATGCCGTATTTTTTCAGGAAGAGTTCGCCATACTTGCAAAGCTCCTTCCGTAACTTCACTATAAAACATAAAAAAAAAGTTCATAGAAATATTATTATATTGATGATAAACAAGGTGTACGTAATAAAGAAGGAAACCTTTTACAAGTGCTAAGATTAGGAAGATTCTAGTAAAAGTTCCAACCAAACCATTAAGACGTGTATGTATATAATTATTATGATAATTTATTTTTTTTAAACTTAATTGTCGCACACAGAAAAGTTTTATTGGCTAGTTTTTGCAACTGAGCAATAGTCGTGAAAACTAAATTTTTTTAGTTGTGACAACTAAAAGAACTAAAATTCAGTTGTCAACTTGTCAATAACCACACAATTGTCTGTGTTAGTAGTTTCTCTGATATCCGGACAATTTCGTATAGAAAATAAAGAGTTCCGATTACCAGAGCTGTGTCAAAGAATATTGAATTTGAAGAAGAAATTCTTTAAAGGCTTCTTTTTAGAAAAACGGCTCTCATGTAAAATGCTGTTTTTCCTAAGAGGAACAGCAATGTCACACGGCGGTGTGTATTTAGGGATAGTAGGAAATTAGTGTGACTATCAAGTTTCATCGTTTTTTTTGTTATTTAGCTTTAATTTCAAAAACCACTTGAGCGATTTTAATACAATTTTCAGTATATATTATTGGATTGTATGTTAGTCTTAACTTAGAACAGAATCTAATATGGTGCAACGAAATATGCTTCCATTTCTAGAGTATCAATGACCGGGGTAATAGCACGTATATTTCACACTTCGTATTTTAGCTTTTCGAAAATATACTTAGGGTATTCATGATCTTTCGTAAAACCCTCGTATTACTTGTAAACGGCGTAAACTTCGTATTCCGATAAGTCTCGTAAAGTTTTGTAAAATTTTTGTATGGAAAATTTAAATACGACTTCGATGCGAGATACACGACTTTGAAGCATGTTTTTTGAGTCTCGTAATTTTTTGACATTTGATTTTGACAAGTAAAGAAATATGGAAGTAAAAATGTGTTATGTTATTTTCTTTTTAAATTTTAATTAAATATGGTAAATTTGTGTTTAATTTTAGGAAAATAAATTAGAAAAAAAAAGGAATGTTTAGAACATAATTTCAAGTTTGACCAATTTGACAAACGTCAAATTGACTAACACATGAAAAACTTACGAAAAATTTAAATGGGTGCGTTCATGATGTCTCGTAATATTAAAATAGGAGATACGCAGAAATAAAGTATACGAAAGATCATGAATACCCTAACTATATGTTTTTTGACTATATGAAAAACCCAAACTAAAAATGAAAAGATCGAATCAAAAGTGTGAAACAACTTACGTGCTGATACCTCAGAATTATATGCTTGAAGTTTTTAGACGTTTTAGTTTAATATAATTTTCAATTTAGTACTTTTGAAGATTAAAAACTAATTGCGCAAAAGTTTTCCAATACAAAGTTACTCAACCAAAAATGTTTAGATTCGACGATTTGACGTAAAAACATGCAATTTAAAAAAAAAAAATAAAAAAATATTAAATTTATTTATTTATTAAGGTGTATTGTTTTTGTTGAAAATTTACGTTTAATTTTAAAAATATTTTAAAATAAATAATTTTGTAGCCAAAACTGAGTGGATCTGAACCAAAAATTCTTAAGAGTAAATATTTTGGAAATGAACCAAAAAAAAAAATTTTTTTTCAACGCACACAGTTTAGTCCCAGTTCCAATATATAATATATTTTCTTAAAAAGAAACTCCCAAGGAAGTATGAGTTTTTATTACATAAATTATTATTAATTGGTCTTTTATTCTTGACCTATTATTAGATATTTGTAAAAGAAAAATGCGATAAAATGTTTATTTTAAGATATTTTTTTAACGAAATATTTGAGATAATATAAATTTTGAAGGTGTTCCAAACAATATGGAGCAACAATGGAAAATTGAAAGTAATGTCGAGTTATGAAAATTCATTGTGTCAAATTTGGCTAAATTGAAACCCAGCTATAGTATATTACGCAACTAGATGATAGTCACTAGGAAATCTAATCAAAATCTAGCTAGAAATTTTTGACTATGTTTTTAATTCGACATCTAATACTAGAGGCACACATAGGGTATTCAAACCTTAGTATCGATACTACAGTATAGCCTTGTACCATAGTATAAAAAGGGGTTGGCACACATCAAACATAGTATCTGTCTGACATTTGAAATTCTGCCATTTCAGCGAGAATATGGGAATTTCTTTTCGGTCCTCTTAAATCCTCTATATGATTCCTACAAATATCTATAAATTTTGAGGTTTCATTAACGCATAAAATTTTGCGTATTTAATTACTTTTTTCAGTTTTTTAAATTAATATTTTCAAAAAAAAAGTGTAAACATGCGTCAATTGCTAAGCTTTCCTACAAAATTTCATTCGCTATTTTCCGCTTCAATAAAAAAGGCGCGACAATCACTAAAGAACAAATTAAGTAAAAAAGAGGATACCACGTACTTTTTCGAATTTAAATACCAAATTTATGCTACGTAGTTGAAATGGTATTCAGCTAGTATTCGACGACACACATATTGTATACCACATGGTATCCTTAAACTATGGTATGAATACCCTATGTGTGCCTCTAGTATAACTAAATGATCTAGTGTTAGTCTACCAACCCAGCTATCTTCTAGTGAAAATCACCAGATATTGATATTTGATGTAGAAACTAGAAATATAGTCTCATATTGCAATAACTGTTTTCTAGTAATTTCCATAAACCTAGTGGAAGTGCCTAGTTTCTAGTAAAAAGGCTATAATTTTATAATTTTTCTCGCACATGAAAATAGGATTAAATTTTCAAGAAAAATTATCAAATTTTTAGTTTATAAACAAAGTTCACATGAAAACATGAAAACTAAATTGGAATGAGGCTAGAATAATTATCATAGCAAGTCATTAGCTGTGATTTAGCTAGTTCTACCTTTATACCACTAGCTTTTTGCCGCACGAAACTTCTAGTTTCTTTATTCAATAGATTCCTAGTCCTGAAAATGGCATTATGAATCTAGCTCCAATAACTCAGCTCAAAATGAAGTTAGTATAACTGGAAGGTATTGCTGCATGTATGTAACGAGACCTTTTAGCATAGTACATATATAGTCGCGAAATAGTATTTAAGATATATGCTTGGGCTTTTCCCGATTTTTACTAGAATACTCTACCCTATGGAAAACACAACACTTTATTTCTAGTAATGCTAGTAGAACTAACTAGAATCAACCTTTGGAATATAGCCAGTTTTGGTTTAGAGAATATAGAAAGGATTTAAAATAGTACCTTTAATGTTAGACTACTAAATCTTAGTCAGTAACGGCTAGATTTTTTTCTCCTTGCTTGAGTTCTAATATTATTTCATCCAAGTAGAATCTTGTTCCCAGAAATGGGAAATATACACCCATACCTCGCTTTACGGTCTAGCTACGTTCCGGAAAAGTTGGCCGTAAAGCGAAAATCCGTACAAGGAATCAACTATTTTTTGTACTAGCGCTACCTAAAGGAAGAAACTGAAACTAAACAGAAGGTCGTTAACAGTATGTACAGCATTTTTTTGCTGTATAACGAAGCATTGGGGGCCGTAAATCGAAAAAGTGCCATAATTAAAAAAGGACGTTATAGCGAAATGCCGTATAGCGAAGTATAGGTGTATTTGGTTCGCTCCTTCGTGACAATATTTGAATTAAATTAGATTGTTTTTTCCTTAAATTTTAATATGAAATTGATTATTATTACATTATTATTGGTCATAAAAAATATTTAATAAATTTTTGTTTCTTTATTTAGAAAAAGAACAATAATAAGATGAACAATATTTCTTCTCTTCGCGTTTTCTGTGCGTGTAAATACAGTTTTTTTTATTGCTTTCTTCCTAAATAAAAATAAATTGAAGATTTTAATTAAAATTAGCATAATTAAGTAGGGCACGGAACATTGACGAGAATTAAAAAAGAAAAAATACTGTGTCTTTTCTTTTTGTAGAAATTTTGTATTGAAGATTTGGATTGCAGTTAAAATGATCAACAAGACTTAAACATTGCAAGATTATAATAATAGAATGAATTTTTAAAGGCCATAAGATGACTTTGAATTCAAATAAATAATGATATGGAGAAGAAAAAAAAAAGTTATGGAATAATTGAAAATCACATCGACTTTGTCCGGTCACATATAAAAAACGGAGCGGAAATATCCATTTGAGATAGAAAAGGAAGGGAGCTCGGATATATAGGAATATATTGTATTATTATGATAATTGTCTTTTTTTTATATATATAATATAGACCTTAGGCCACTAACAATACGAATTAAAATAATTTATGTTCTTTAGTATATAAATTAAATTCTGTTCGTTTTAAACTTGAACCTTAAAATTATTTTAAAAAATTTGTGCATAAATGTTTGAATTAATTCGTTTAGATACGTAAACAGGCTGCTTTTACAGGATTCTCTATATACAATACATATAACTGCAGAGAAAATTAAGCAGTCACATATTCCTGTATTAATTTTGATATTATTACAGGTCTGGAAAGAAATATATCTTAGTTATCTTTATTAGTGATTGTAAAATGGATTGTCTCTTTTACAAACACTAATAATGAGATAAACTATTTGCAGACTGAAATTCTAGTGTATGAAGAATTCTTTGCGATGGCTCTGTTTATTATACTCTGTGATATAATACAAGCCTTTCAGAAGAATGAGTGTTAGAGTTTTTCTGAAATGATTTTACAAAATGTTCAGAAATCATAAAATTAAGGATCCTCTGACGGAGAAAAGACTAACCCCACGACACTATTAGATTTATTTAAAGACTTATTTTCAGTCGGACTGAAAAAAAGTCTCGTGGAGACTCGAAAAATTGAACTTTTTTTTCAGTCCGAAAAATCTAATGGAGTTGCCTGGTAAAGAAAGCATTAAATCCTTTTCTTACTAAAAACAACAATAATTTTTTTTTTTTACAATTTACCAAAAAAGTGAGATTAACTTCCAAAGAGTAGGCTTATTCGCATTGGCTTTGGAATGGCTGGATTTGCCTCTAAATCGATCAACTACTAAAATTTAATATATCTGTAACTCTTTAATTAACTCGTATTAACTTAGAATTTTCATAAAGAAACTTAATATCTTATCTTTAATTTAATACATTAAGAAATTTTCTTAAAGATATTATTTTCTTGTCTAGGAAAAAAAGAAGATTTCGAAACTTGCGACATTTCGATATTTTCCTATCCAAGACAAACGAACCCTCTAGTCATGTAAGTACTAAATTTTGTTTTCTTTTTCTTTTATTTATATTTATTTATTTACTTATCTATATTATTCAATTGAACTAAACAAATAAAAAGCAAATTCGATCTTGTTGAAAAATGATACCGAACAATTTAAACCAGTAAGAAGACCGAAAAAAACCCGTATTCAAAGACATGTGATGCTTAAATTTGCACATCAAAGATATCTCTCGTATTCTTATTATTTAATCAACTCAAATAAATAAGTAGAAAAAAGATTCAGTTTCTTTTGATTAACAATAATAATAATAAATTACGAACAATTTAAAAAGATTTTTTGGGAATAACTAATATAAGAATATTTGTTTTTTATATAAAGTTTTAATCAGAGTTATGCTACAGTTCAAGATCCTTGCTAAAGAAATTCATCTTTAGAAACAACCTGCCAGACAAATTTATATGAGGAGTGTTATATCCAAATATGATAAGTTCACCTTTTCAAAAATTTTAAATACCTTCAAAGCGAACCAATAACTATTGTAGTACCTCTTAATATGAAGAAGAGTTCTAGTTAGAATACTGTAATAAAATATAGGGCTTCAAAACAAATTTTATTCGATATGTTATGATATGTCACTCCTAAAGTGTCTAGAGATAAAAATTGGGTAAAGTTGGGTACATGGTATACCTTTTTTAAACTCAAAAATCAACTTTCTTTTAACAACCTTTCGAAAATAGAATGACCCTAATTTCACTAGAGTTCACTTTTATAAGTAACTTACATGAGTAGGGTCACAAGTGATTTGTAATGACCAGTTCAAAATCGCCGTCACTTCAAAAATAATAATTTGTTACTCGTAAACACACTTTGACTAGCTACTAAGTTTATTCCTTAATATCCCATACGTGTATAAAGAAGTAATAACCATAAATAAGATTAAATCAAGATGCATTATCTAACCCACTGCCGCATGTTTTCCAACTTTATCCTGTGCCATCTTCTGACAGATTAGGATATTTTATCTAAATTTTAACATCAACCAGGATTAAAATTCAAATCTATCATGAACCAGATTTTTAAATCTAGTCTTTAAAGCTAATCTAACTCGATTGCGGGCGAATTTAATTGGATTTATAAGTCCAGCCCTTCAAACACAATCAGACGTGATCCTCAGATTCTGAATGAAATATACTAGTCTGTCGGAATTTTATAAATCTAAGCTTTAAAGCTAATCTAACTCGATTGGGGGCGAATTTAATTGGATTTCTAAGTCCAGTCCGTGAATCACGATCACACGTGATCCTCAGATTCTGGATAAAATATCCTAGTCTGTCGTAATTTTAAATCTCCGAAGTTTTGAATTACAAAACAACTTACTTATCATCCCATTTTCCTGTATTACTACCATTCATACTGTTACAATATTTTTAAATTTAACACTTTATTTTTTATTATGTTTTTTTCTTCCTTTTATCCTCAACACATATAATTTATGTCCTTTTTTAAATAATTTTGCATGTTTTTTTGTTTAAAACAAACAGAATAAAATAACTTCTCTACTCTAATTATAATAATTTATATAAATTTAACATATGTAATTCCGGTACCGCGACTTTTCACTGATATTATTCCACCAAGACTGATTTTAAATTCCATCCAAACATTATAAACAGATTCTCTAGAATATAAAATATAAATATTATTAGTGTGCTGACGGAGGGATGACGGACGGGTTATGGAACTAATGACAAATAAAAGAGATCGACAAATAAATGACCAACTACATGCTATTATTGTACTTAGACAATACATTATAAATATAAATGTTCGGAGTTATGTAATTACAGATAATTTCACAGATCAAAAATAATTCGCGACAAAATTTTTATTTAAGCTTCTGTTCCATCGGTTTAGATCATATTCGAAAATATCTACATACATATGAATATCGCGTAATATGTTGCGGTTTTTCTTTTTTATTTTTTTTTTTTTTTGCAAATATTACATTTAATATGAAGGTATCATAATTTCAAATCATCACCGACAAATATAATATTGTAGTATAACTTAGAGAAGCTAATTTCTGAAAAAGCTTGGCTATTGTTATAAATCTGTTAACATATACTCTGTTTTTTTTAATGGATTCAAGTGAATGGGAATTAATTTGTATTATTATATAGTCAACATTTCCCATCCTAATATATTCACGAGAATTTTCATTATCATTATTTATTAATCGATTTCGAATAAATTATAATCAATCCAGCACAGAATTTTTTGGATTTTGAAAAAAAAATAGAATTTTTATATAAAAGCTTATATTTTGGAAGCTAGGCCACATGAAGCATCTGTTTCGTCTATAGTTGTTTTGTCTGAAAATAATTCCATTGTAAAAATAGATTTGTACGACGAATGAAGTTAACTAAAAATAATTTTTCTTTTTTTTTCTTTTATTAGCGGAAAATCTTTGAGTAAATGAAAATTCTCCAAAAAATATTGATTTATTTAAAAATATTTTGGATATTTATAATTTTTAACAATGAATTGAACTCTTTAAATTATTGGATTTATTACGACAAACCCCCTCAAAGTATGATTCAATTTTAAGTGGGTTCTTTTCCTAGTTCATTCGCACTAACCCGGTGGGACCGACAACCGTTTACGTACTTCAAAAACACGGACAAAACTACTTAGGTCACAAATTCAAACTAGAAACAGGTGAAAAATATTTGCTTTTTTCCAACTCGACTGAGATTCGAACCTACCTATTTGATCACAGATTATCCATTGAGACAGATCCTCAATCTACGATACTCATTTGGTTAATGAAGCAGAATTCTTGTTTTCCGTACAAGGTGCAACTGATATAACAGAAATTCAGTTCCTGTATGATTGTCGTACCTTGTTTGTAAGTAGACAGTCTCCTGCTTTTGTTATATTTTGTTATATTTAAAGAAAACTAAAGAAATGTGAGTAGCCGAGGCTGGGAATCGAGCCTGATATCCTCTCAGTTACTAGCAACTATAGTTTTAAACCAACAGAATCCATTGAGCACTGCATTTAATCAGCTTATATAATATGATATTAACTTTGAATATTATTTGACACACATAAATGCTAATTAATTTGTATAAGTTCATAATCAATCTCCTACAATTGTAACTTGCAAGTCACTACATGAATTTAAAATATCATTTGAGGTCATGAATGAACGAATATCCAGATTACGCCTTCCCATATTTCAAATCGGTTTTTTCTGCGCACATACGTCACAAGGGACTTGAAATACATTGTCTTGTAAAAAATTACGATTATTTATTTGAAAGAAAATCACATGTGATGTCAAAAAAGTATCAAAACAAATATTTAAAATGGCCGACATACCCATGGCGGAATCTGTATATTCTTTCATTCATGATTTGAGGTAGTCTAGTTAAGCAATAATTTCAATTATCAAGTTTGTTGAAAGTTCAAAAATTTGTTTTATAAATGAAATGCTTTACAATTGCTGTGTTATTGTTGATAACGACATGCAAATCAATCAAATAAATAAAAGAGTTTCCGTTAAATTTGGTCAAAAATGAAAAATCTGTTAAACAACAGAAACACCCTGTATAAATACTATTAAAAATTTATAATATTTTCTATAAAATCAATTGATTTAAATTATTAAAATGACGTTAATCGTAATCTCTTTAAGAAATCCTATAAAATGTGGAAAATTTTTGCATTAACACATTCTAAATTGAATGAATTAATTAAAAATATAAATATAACAAGACATTTTTTAAGATAACATAAAACGATGAAAAACAAGAAATTTTATGAATAATATTTCTAATAATTAAATTATTAAATTAAGCATAGACTTTGCTAAATTATGCGAATCTTAGTCCCAATTGATAATCGAACTTAATTAGTTAGGCACATGATGATGAGGTGATAATTAATATTCTACTTTTAACAAATCACATGCCAAATTATTTTTGGCAAGAAGACTTGTTTTGTGTGATCACCTTTTTAATTAAAAGTTTATTGATTTTTATAAACTTCATTATATAAATTAGATTTCTAATCGACCTAAGTCTTTTGTTGTTGACAAGCTAACGGTTGAAGAAATCACTTCAAAACCAAAGATATAAGTAAACAGAATATATAGAAAGTTCAAATAAGTATATAAGTAAATTACATTAGCTCTTATAGCAGGAGATTTAATGTCCTAAAAGCTTTTGCCATAAGATCTAATTTACAATATCGTATTTATATTAAATAAAAGCTTTTTAATATTTCACATATCTTTACTCATTTATATCTTTGTCAAGACCTAAATGAATGGCAATATTTTCAATATAAAGGCATCCATCGATGGCGATTACGAATTACAGTCGGTTCTGGTTAACATAGCTTCTAAAGGCCAATCTCCACACAGCCGACATCCTATTCTGACGAGAAAAATCAGAAAAGTAGAAATACATGGACTTTTGCAATTTTCGCTAGGATTGACCAAATAAAAACATCAGGGTCTCTCCCCACACAATTTATAATATTATGGAAAAATTAAGAACATTCCCTTCCATTTTATAGGAAAATGTAGTACCAAATTGTGTTTTCAGACTTTATCATAAGGCTTAAATTCCTATCTCATCTAAAAACAAGCTATAGTGCAAAACGACGAAACTTCTAGACGTATGTTCAAATCACGTTACCTTCCGAAAGTCTTTCTAAAAGAAAGCTATATGAATATGGGAATTCAGAGTAAACCATAAAAATCAATTCGTCATAGAAAAACTTCCTATAAGAAAATTTGGTAGTGTGTAACGATATCGTGTGTGGTTATTGTGAGAGTATGCAAACGCAGATGAAGAGCCATAAATCAGATGAACAAGTTTATCTGCGTTTGAGGGGAATCATCTGGCAGATGAAGAATCAGATGGGGAAATGAGAACTGCAGAAGACGACAAAATTCATAGGATGATTGTTTCTCCCTTTCTGTTTAACTAAATTTTGCATAAGTGCATCCCATACTTTTATCAGAATAGGATGTCGGCTGTGTGGAGATTGGCCTTAAATCCCGTGTACTTCATGCTTGCCTATACAATATTTCTCAGTTTTTTTTTGTCTAAACTAAAACGCAGTTAGGCAAAACGAGAAATCATGAAGGGAAGTTTCCTTGGGCAAATTATTATTATACGCAATGACTGTGTTTTGAATATACATTCGACGACCATGGATTTAGACCTTTAGTGATAAGTTGTTATAAAATTGTTATTTTATTTTTTTTTTACAATAACAGAAAAGAAAAGAATTTAATGAGATAATAATTTATACAAAGTCACATGTGATACATTCTCAAGTGACGAAAATAATATTATCAAAGTATCGATCTTCGAACGAACACTTCCACAGAAAAGCTGTTTTCTTGGAAAATATTTAATCAGAAAGCAATCAATTTTATTTTTATTCATTTGATTTCATAAAATTGAATAAAATCTATTAAATTATATTATTTTATTATAAATTTAAATTAAATTATCAAAAGTTTATTAATTAAACGTGTTCATGAATTATTGAATAAATTGACAATCTCTCTTTATTTTATATCGATTTAGAAGGAAGTCAAGTCACAAATATGATTTTATTAGCACTTTAAATTTTCGATTATAAGACTTGAAATAGGATTTACAGAAATTTGAATAATTTATGAGAAAATTATAAATTTAATTTAATCAATAAAAAATAAATTTTTCACGTTTCGATTGTAAATAGGCCAATGTCCTATTTGCAATTTATAAATTGTTAAGAATCCAAGACAAAGCTTGACTTTTGATCTTTTTTCAAAAAACAAGAAAATATGTAATTTTTATTTTCATTATTTTTCTCATAATTTTTAGAATGTAAATGAAACAGTGTTGACATAACGGTATTGTAACGTAAAGCTAATTACAATCTGCCCCAAGATGGTAGAAGAATGTGTGGCCAAATTAAACAAATTACCCAACAAAGTTACCCTGTACTGGATACCAGGGCATGTGGGTATCGAGGGCAACGAAGAAACCGACAAACTAGTGAAACAAGGGGCAGGAACATAGGTCCAGAACCCTTCTGTGGAATCGGACTACACATAATCCGAGAAATTTTAATGGAAGAAGAAGCGACTGAAAGAACCAGACACTGGTAAATACAATCAGGACTAAGGCAGGCCAAAGATCTCCTTGGGGAATACAACCCCCAGAGATTCAAAGCCTTTATCAGCATCAATAAGAATAATATAAGAGTACTGACATGAATACTAACAGGACTCAAAGCACACCTTAAAAAACTACGACTTGAAAGAGATATCACCTGCAGATTCTACGAGGGAGACTAAGAAATCCCAATGCATATTTTCTCCGATTGTGAGGCACCACTCCATAGGAGGAGGAAACAACTGAGGGCATACTGCTTCTCTCTAAGTGAGATACAATCAATTAACCCATTTCAACATTATTTATTGTTTTGGTATTGACATATCAGATGATTATGAATATTTATACTAGGAGACAAATATTTTAGACCAAGATAAAATGAGTCCAGTAGTATTTAGTTAGTGAAAAAAAGAGAAATACGAAAAGTTGTTTATTTGAAAATGAATGTACGTCATTCATTTGTACTTGAAGACTGAACTTTATCAGCTGATCCTTGTGCATGTCGACATACTTTTACTTTTAAATAAATGTTATTTTAATATAACATATTTTCAAAATAATAACTGAAATTTCCAGATGACCAGATTATGGACACAGAACGTATATATTTAAAAACAAATTATTACACTTATAGTATATATATTTGCTATGTCATCAATTTTCTCATACATCACAAGTATAAAATGATTACCAATATTGTACATGTGAACATGGGTCAAGAACATTTTAACGTGTGATTTTTTTTTTTATAGCATTTCATCTCTTATCTAATTCGGGTCACTTCAAATCCATGAATAGACGAACAGAGAATATGTTCAGTCTACTATACTGTTCTACACTTCACATGGGTGAACTTAACAGATACATTACCAGTGATTCATTTCATATTGAATTAAAGAGATTTAATTTTTTTTTGAAAATTCCCATATTTACCTATTTTTCAAATCTATAGAAAAAAGCTTTGTATCCAAGCGTGTAGTATTGTATAATATCAATTTTATAGCACCATAAATAACCGTTTTTTTTTAAAATATCAATTTAAATTCAAAAATTCAAAACTTTAAAACAAGCTAAAATTTTCCTAAATGATTCATAATTGTTAATTTCAAACATAAAAGTCATAAGTCAGAAAAGAAAACTTATTCCAAGAAAATTCTTAGTATTTTTTTTTTTAAATAATCGATTGATTAGATGGACAAAGTATGTACAGATGGTGGAATAATAAATTTAATAATTGAGTAAAAGAAACAAATGACAAGGTTAGGTCTGTTTGTGTCCGCATTTTATTTTTCTTTTGCATATTATTACCAATTAATTGTTGCCCATTAAATTTTGCATTTAATTATGAAATATGTGAATTGTATTGTATTTTTTTTTTTATTGTAAACATATTTTACAATATACTAAAGTCTTTTTCACAGCGGTTTTCTTGGAGCAATAAGTATTCATCGGAATATAATTATGAGAGTATATCATTTCCAATATATCTCAATTATTTAGAACAATAGAAAAAAATTGTTGAAAATTTCGTGGGAAATTAAGGAATCTTCATGAGAGACTAGTATGACCGACTAGATGTCATAGCTATATGAATAACATAATGTTCAATGTTTGGTATTCTAGTTGGAGTTGAAGGAGAAGACATCAAAAGAGTTTTAAGGTGAAATAAACTGAAGAATCTATAATGTGTAAAGATATTAGTATACAAGTCTTATGGTATACTAAATTTGTAGATAACCAAAATTTATTTGAATTTCTACGCGTCGTTTCGTCTGTAACTCAAAAACTTGTTTGCTGATTTTAATCAAATTTAGAATATGGATTGGTAATACACTAATTCAATTTAGGAGTGTATTTCCATAAAATCAGAACAGAAGTACCAAAGTTATAACAAAAAAAAATTAAAAACAAAATTTTGTTATTTTTTTCGCTCTATCGGATCTGATTAGAATAATTGGGAATAAATCAATAGACGTGTTTTTTCACCAGTTGTTCCAGAGCAGAGCAAGTTTTACAATTTTCTTGTTCTTTTTCACATACTGCTTTGTTCCGAGCAGAGCAGAATGAAAAAAAATACACCACATTAGTACAAATCTTGCATTCGATTTTTAACTAACTTCCCGACTGTGTAGACATTTGAAACTAGCTCAGAACACGATGACAATGCATTGTTTTAATACTTTTAGTCATCTTTAAGCAAAATTGAATTCATTTTCATTCAAATTTTGTTTTGTATAGAAAGTTGGTTTGGATAGAATTGTCAAGTTTATATGATTCAACAGAAAATTTAAAAACACGGTATATAAAAAGTTCTTTTTATCTTGTCTTGTTTGTTTTCAATTTACTTCATTCACGTTGAATTTGAATAAGTTTGATTAATGGATAAGAGTAAAATCTGCAAGTCTATAAAGGTTCATCGTTTTCTTTTTGTTTAGTTTTCCTGATTTAATTAGAAAATGATTTGACGGATTTGAATAAAATTTTCACAATAAATTTATTACAACAAAATCTAATAAATTGGAACGAAGAAGAAACTATTAAACTGTTATATTTGTTTTCATGCTTTTTCCCATTGTACCAAAATGTTAGGTTTGGCTACTTAATTAGTTGAAAGTTCGATTTTGTATGAATGTATTTTTAAATGAGTTTAAAGAAAACACACTGAAATTGAACTATAATGAAACTCTAATAGAAAACATAAAAGAAAACAAAAGAAGACTCACTGTGGCAAAGGATATGTATCCAATTCTTTTTTAGATTTTCTATGTCTACAAAATATCCTTTTTTTAGTTGATTTAAATCTCATTTTTAATACACTAAATATTTCTTTATTTCGCAATACTTTAAGACACTTAAAATTAAATTTAAATATAAATAAAAATTAAATTAAATAAGAACACTTTTACAATGACTTTAACTTTTATTATTTAAAAATTAAACATAAAACGAATTAATTCCACTTTCACAACATTATTGAATGAATTTTTCCATAAATTTTTTTAATTAAATAAGAAAGCATATTTCTTTTTTCTTTTTATTATTTTAGTAATTTTCCATTTAAATTATAATAAAAATTAATTATTTTTAGAAAGAAAATTTTTACAAAAACTTTTATGATATTCAAAATTTACTAAAAATAGACTTTTCACACTCTTTTTAATTAAACAAATTTTTAATTCTTATTAATAATAAGAATCAGAAATTTAAAAAATATTTTTTTTTTAATTTAAAACTTCTTCTAAAAAAAAAAAAGTTCAACTGTTCACAACTGAAGTCGTAGACAGAATGTTTTTAAAGTTGTTATAACCTCTCGCAAGGAGAAGTAAGAAAAAGAAAACTTTGTTTTGTATAGATTCATAAAAAAAAATTTATTATGACACTATCTTCTTGTAAATATGTTTGTCGAACTTTAAAAACAATTAATTTAGTAATAAATATGGAAAATGTTGAAAGTGGGAAATCGAATTTCGTCATTGATTAAAAGGTTACTTCCAGCTAAAAACATAATAAAAATTTTGTTGACTTGAAGTCCATAATTTTTAAATAATAACACTTCTTTTCACTAATATAATATTTATAAAGATAACAGAAAATACAAGTTCTCTACTATATACATATATATAGACAATCTGTTTAATAAGAAGTTTAAGATTATTGTAAGACACAAAAGATTCTCAAGATTTCGATTATTATTTCACGAATTCATTAGAAATATTAAAGATAAAGTAAAAAAAAACAAAATCCTTTAATTTACTTTCAAACAATATCAATATTAACATTTTATTTGAGATCCAATAAAAAAAAAAAACTGATTTTTGTGTGTAGGCAATTTGTAATCGTCGAGGAGAGTGGAATCGATCAACCTCCTCAGTACTAACAAGAATTACATAGAACTTTGACTGTATAAATTATTAGTCATATTTTAAATGTCGAACTGTTGATTAAACTTTACCAAATGAAAGTGCAATAGCAATAGCAATGATTCAAAGAAAGTAACCATAAATTTGTGCTTTATCTTTACAGTATAGTTTGAAATAAAAAGCCCAACTCCATTGAAGAATATTACAATATAGAATCACCTGTAGAAGTGCCAGATTTCAATCAATTAGAAAATATATATAGTTCAAATTATAACTGAAAATAACACTTTCAAGGAACAATCTAAGTTAAGTTTTATTCATATAAGAAGTTACATATCAAATAATACCATAAATATTCATGATCCTTGAAGGATCTTCATTTCTTCATTTCTTTCTCAACAGACTGTACAATTATTATATACAAAATTTCTTGATAACAGTTACTATACGCCAAATTTTCAATATATGCGAGTTCTATTTGGTTAATTCATGATTTGGGCAGATTTCTTATATATATATTTTCTCAAAGAATTAAAGTTCGATCACGGAATCGAAGTGTGTGATTAAGAAAACTCGTCACTAAATATAAAGATCGGAAATTGTTTACTACATAATTTAAATATTAAAACATATAGTAACTTAAAATCGGCCTATAGCCGAGTTTTTGATGTCCTATGGTAGAAATGGAACAGAAAAACTGTTAAAACTAAAAATATTTTAAGGTTTTTTCTTCATAACTTTGTTTCTTTTTGTCAAAATTTCTTCTAATTTGCAGGTAACCTAGACCCTGATAGCATAAGTCTAATCTGTAAATTCAAATCGGTGTATTAGTTTTTAAAGTACATCAAACAAACTTTATAAAAAGGGTTATTTTCTCATAGGACTATTTCTTTCTTCACTATCCTTGGACCGATTTGACTGAAATTTAACATGGTGTCATCTATTTATGTAGTTAACTGATATAATTCATTCAAAATAAAATGGATTCACAAATTTTCCAATTAAATCCGAAAAACCGTAAACAAAAAAATGACAAAACTTTCTGGTTACCCTGGTTTTTCCTTTATAACTTTGCTTTCCCTGGATTAATTTTGCTCAAATGCAATACCAAATCAAGTTAAGGAACTCACATTCTAAATTTCATCAAAATCGGATAACACGTTTTTGTGTTATCTTGTATACGGACGAATGGACGGACGAGCGGACATGCATAAATCGATATAACTTTTGATTCCCGGTACAACGATACCCTTCAAAGTGAGTGGTAGTACCTACCATAGGGCATAAAAAACGCTTTGAATTTTCGCATTTCTTTTTTAAATTTCAGAACATCAAAATTGCTGCGAATTTAAAATAAAATATGATTATTAGTAAAATTTTGTTGTAAATTGTCAAACAATGGAAGCGTAATCGAAGATAATTTGTCGTCTTGAAAATATGGACCAACTTCTGTGTATTTATTGTCCAGAAGATTACTCCGAAAAAAAAAGAATTAAGATGTTGATTATTTTTATTAAATACGATTTTTTCTTTGAAAGCTTTAGATTGAAATTATTGCGACTTTTAGGTTATCAACGTTTATCGTTTCTATAAAATATGATTAAGAATTTTTTTTTTTTTTTTTGTAGTTCAACTATTCTTTTGTCGTTAACAGGAAAAAGGTAAATAGACATAGTTTTTTTTTTTTTTGCTAAAAACATAAATCTTATCGAATAATAATGATTTTTGTATATTTAAGAAACAATCACAAAAGATAAATATCTTAAAAAGAATATTTCTTATTAAAATTTTAAATATCAGAATTTTTTCTTCATATTATTCTCATAATAAAAAATTAATTAAGATACAAGTCTTGTATAGGAGGAAATTCTTAATACAAGATGAAATTTAATAATCACTTAAATGAATTTACTAATTACATTTATTATTCGGTCTTATTAGTGTTTGTTAAGTATTGTTGTTATTATTTCTAATTGAATAACATTAACAAATTTATGTCACTAGAATAGATTTTTGCTAATATTTTTTTTCAAATGGTTTCATTCATTTCTGCGAAATGTAGTAAAAATGTTGGAAAAAACTTCAAACTCAATTAAAATAGATTGATTACATCCTTAAGTTAAATAATTTCCTATTTTTTAGGTAAAAATTGATACCTGAACTGTACCCAAATACATTGAAATGAATAGAACCATTATTGCTAAATAATTGTCAAATCACAGCTCTTTGATAGCTAAAAAAAAATATGAATAAATGTTGCTTGAGTATTTTACAAAAAATTGCAATATTAGGTGTATCAAAATTTTGTCGGCTGTATAATAGATGTTATGCTGCTAATCCCGCAATTATATTATTTTTAGTATGGTACTACTATCATATGAACACATGTAAAGTTCCATGTCGGTTTGTCAATTAGTTTAGCTTTAGCATTTGAATTGAACAACTTTTGCCTCGTACCAAATTGTAAAAATTCTGTGATTAAATTCCTGGTCTTTGAATGGGGAAACATTTGATGAAATCAAAGAAAACTTATACGCGACCTATTAGGACCCTGCATCTTTGATGGCAACTATCAGATATTGATTTAATTATATAAAAGTGGATTGTAGAAGTATTTATGATGAAGAATGTATTTTCCAGGTCAATCTCCGTCCGGAAATACGTTTGACTAACTCTGTCAAGCTTGCAGAAGATTATACTGAAAAATAAAGTATATTTCAAATATGTACAAATATACAATATGTTATTTGGTGTGGTGAATTTTTTGATACATCCAGCCTACGAAATGGCAGTACTATATTTCGTATGCTTCCTTCTTCAAAGAAGCAATAAATAGGGCGAAATTGAAAATGGTTCTGTACATATTCTGCAACATATTTATTAATTTCAACTCTTGCATCAAATTATCAGTTCTAAAATAACCTAAAATAAATTTATTACTCTTGGGTGTGGAGTTTCATCGAATCAATATTATTTATCCATGAATTTTGGATACACTATAAATAGTCTATATTTTAATTTACGGATATATTAAGTGTAATTATATAAAACAACTAAGAAAATTACTTTGATAATTTGTTCATGTTCAACATTATTAGGAAATGAATAATTATGGTGGAAAAGAAAACATTTAAATGTGAAATAAATTCAAGACGAATTAAAAATGATTTATTTCTATGAAAAATAATAAATTTTGTTATTAATCTTTTTGTTAGTTTTTCAATATTGAATAAATAAGATATTTGGAAACATAAAGTAGGTCTTAAAAGACGTATGGACAATTCAATAAATCTTTTAGTCATGAAAAAATCGTCACTCAATATTTTGAGTTCAGTTTGTTGTCTTTTCAGTTGCTAGACTAAATTGTGACGACATTATTGATCTACTTTTATTACTTACTAAAAGTATATAATATATTTTTAATTAATTCTAGAAAAATTAAAAGAAACGAAACTACGATTAACCGAATTTATTTAAAGGATTTGACGTCATACTATTATGACTGAATGGAAAAAATTGAGATGAAAATTTGTACCACAAAGAAATTGAATGAAAATAGAATTTTGACATGTTTTCCAAACATTTTCCGTTTTGTTTTTGTTTTAATTGAGATCAGGGTACTTATTCTGGAACTCAATCGAGCTCACTAGTATACGGAAATATGTTAAATGGCCTCGAGTTTAACAAAACCCTTATTCTGGTAATCCCTATATGAATCAATTCGTATCGCTGTAATACGGAAACCACTCAACAGGGTTTAACCAGCGGAAAATGAATTCAAAGAATCCAGGAATATAGTTTGGAAACTATATTGTACTATTATTGTTTCTGCACGTAACTATGTTGAATGAAATCTTCTGTAATTCATCGAATATACTTTCAATACCCATGCGTCCTAGGAAGAATACCAAATTAATTTGTACAAAATTACAATTGCCTGTGGCTGTGACCTTATTTCAAGCTACATTTATAAATAAAGTAGACAAAGTAAAAATAGCTTCCTTTATCAATGGAATGACCTCAATCTCTATTCAGCTGATTTTGCCAAATTTTTACAGGATCCATTTTTAAATTGAATTCCTGTATTTTCTCTATAGGATATTTTTAATGATTAAAGTCTCAATATTTTACTGGACAATAATAATAACAAAAACAACATTTGGCTAGTTGGAAAATGGAAAATTGGGCTAATTTCTTGACTAGCAACTGTACGAGTATATCACAGGTATATCTTAACGATTTTCTAATGTTCATCTGTTAAACAATTTACATAACCAAATGATCAAATAAATTTTTTCTAAATATAATTCATTAGAAACAAGTAATTGTCATTTATTGTTTTATAAAATAATAGTTCTCTGAATAAATCTCGGGATTTTCTTGAATATATTATTATTTTTCTTTTTTAATCAAATTATATACACACAGAAAAATTGTCAAGTTATTAGCTAGTTGTGACAACTGAATTTTAGTTGTGAGAACTAAAAATTTAGTTACCTCATACTAGTTTTGAGTAATCTGTAGTTCAAATAACCATCAATGTAGTTTTCACATTTTCACAGTTGTTCAATTATTTCAGTCTACTGCTATTTCAGATGTGGGATATTTATTCACAGAGCCTTATAACTTCGGCATGGAATGGCCAAAGCTGTAAGAAATAAAATTAGCTGGATTTAATTTTCAATATGAAAATCGTGTAGAAATAAAGAACTGCTGAGCTAATGGAAAAGTAATAACGTTTTTCTATTGAATTCAATTAAAAGCTTTTTAATTAAATTTATAAAATTGAACTTAACGTTTTATTTAATTTTCGTCAGCTTTTTGAATACAACTTTTATGTTCTAATAAGAATTTGAAAATAAAACCAAACAAATTAAATATAAAATGAAAAAACAAAACATTTTTGTGTGGTAACCGGAATTATAGAAACTGGCTATTACCCACGACGTGGTTATAGTAGTTTTCTCTCAATGGGAACAATTTTAATATGATATATTAATAAATTAAGAATTCCCACACAACGCACAACAATATGGAATACTAACTTAATTTCGGCTTATGTGACATTTTCATTTAGATATAAAGTTCTATAAAGCACCATAAAAAAATACGTCAACAACGGTATTTGGGGTCTGAGGAACTTAAACCAAAATCTATCCAACTGATGAAATCATCATAGTTTAAGGACTTACAATTTGTATGTATTGTACAACAAAAGTCTAGTCACATAAAATCTTCTCATTCTTTTAGAACATCATGAGTGATATAATCATAAGCTTTTAAAGGCCTATCTCTTGTACTGCAGGGGACTATGCCAATCACATTACCTGAGCTACAGTAATGTAATAACTTATCATATAAATACAATAGTATATTTTTTACGTTAGTTTTCATGTAAATTTTTTTGAAGAGACCTTAATTTTGAAGTGTTATACGATAAGATATTAATTTGACTGGAAAATTTCAATTAGTACATAAAAGAAAAATTATCACAAACTATAATTGAATCAATAATTAAGCAATCCATTAGTTGTTATAAAAACCGTTAAGTATTTTCTAACGAAAAATAATTGAACACGAAAAATTACATCGATTAGAAATCAATTAATTACTAAATTAGATCAAAGATAAAATTATGATATAAATATGTTCTGTGATTCTTAATAGAGTATTCTTTTGAAGTTCATTCTATCTCCTAAAACATGTTTTATATGAACTAATTATCAACTAATGAATAATGTAGTTTCCCAAACAAATATTACTAACTATATAAAAATTTAGGTTGGGCTAGACAGTCATCGCTGATGGGACTATAAAATCCCAAAGAACTACCTTTTTTCGTTCAAAGGTGTATAAAGTAAATTCTTACTTTAATAATACTATTAAAGACTCGAAACTTTTAAACACAATAAATTATTAATTTCGAAACAAAATATTGTAGAATTCATATTGAACCCAACCTCAAGGAAAATTTATATTTTAATTACTGGAATATTCGTGTTTTAGAATGTTTTGTAGTTTTTCGTCGTGACCGTTAAGTTGGTTCAAGAATTTGATGGAAGGTACAGAGATAGGTGTGCCCAGTTCCAACATAAGTATTTATTTCATTTATATAAATGGAAACGTAAAATAGTAGCAAAAGCTTCATTTATGAGCTTTGATCGATTGGGTGGTAGAATTAATTTTCGCTGCTTTTTTCCCGGAAAAAGAAACATATTTCATTTAAGGTATGGTCCATGTTTTTCTCATCTTTTGGGTAACAAAAAAAATTGTTATTTTGAAGGATCCATTTGGTGTCATTCTTGAATTCCTTCTAAAGTTTGAAAGTCCTGTTCAAAAAACATATGCTGCATCAATCGAAACAAGTGGTAGTCAGATGGCCCAATATCTGGTGATTACAGAAGGGATATACAAGTACTTCGAACGTTTCCTTGATTGGTTTTACAACATGTTTTTGCGTCGTCGTGTTGCCATATTGTTTTTGAAATGAAAATCCTTATCTTTAAATCGTTTGAAGCAACTTCGTCAAGTAGTTTCAGTTAGAGAATGTTTACCTTTTACCATAACCTTCCAAGATGACTTTGAGGAGCACCTTTTTTTTAAATTAAAATGAAAAGTATCGATTGCTGCAAATGTTGTTTTGCCACAAGAGTAGACAATTTCAATCCAATAAAGAACAATAATATATATTAGCTTTTAGATAAATAATGTAGAAATGATGGGACTAACACCACCTCCTAAGCAACAGCCAGAATTAATTCTAGCACTTAATATGTTCACATTTTTGAATAAAAACGAAACTTTTGCCACTCAAATAATAAACAAAATTTTCATTTTTGTTTTATTATTATGTCTTTGAATTCAAAAATAAAATTTTTTAAATAAAAATTATATTTAGACTCAGTCATAGTCTAGCCAAAAAGATAACTAAAATATTAACGAAGAAGAAAAGTCTAGTTTCTCCTTAAATAGTACTTGTGTTGCACAACTGATTGCTACAAAAGATAAAAGGATATTCATTTTAAACGAAATTATATTTGTTTTATGATTCCTGTATAATTAGGCGACATAAGAGAAGAACAAACGTTCACATCCTTATTAACTAGTCACAATTTAGAAGTCTAAACTATGATTTTTACTAATAATCGCATCACGTAGAAACTCTGAAGAGGTCCTAAAGAGAATAACTTTTTATATCCGAAAAGTATATAAATTAGAAATCTTGAATAAATATTTAGAAAAACGTTGTGACGTCTCACATGACGACATAACGTTAAATTTTCTTACAATTTTGTTACTATTTGATTTATAATGACAATTTTATTTTGTTTTTAAAATAAATTTTATTAGACTTTAAAAAATAGAAATAAAAATACTTGGAAAATTTTTGAAAAAGAAAATCTTTTTGTTGATTTTAGAGAGTTGAGACGACAATTTAAGTTTTTAAATCTATTTGTGTATTTTGTATAAATGAAAAATTCAAATACCTAACAAACTTTCAATACGCAAATGTCCTGGTTTTGAACAATGACCCATAATAATAGATTTTTCTAAACCACTATATTTTAAATCGGATTTGAACCATTTCGAAAAGTAAGATGCTGTTTAGATTTGAGACCTTTTCTTAATTTGAGAAGGATTCCTTTTCCTCTATTCAATACATATATATATAGATTGTATACTGGAAAAGATTGTCACAAAGTTTCCTCTATTTTTAAGAATATATTATTTCGTTTTGTATTTACATTATAATCTCATTCAATGGATATAATCCTTTTACACTTATCTAGTTATTTTATTATCTAGAATCTACTGTCTAGACCAGTAATTCCCAAAGTGGTCTATATCGACCCCAAGGGTCGACGACGATCTACAAGGGGTCCATGTCAGTGAAAAAAAATTTGGGGGTCCATGAAACGAAAATGGGGGTCAACATTAATGGATCGTATATAAGCAGGTCGTGACATTAATTTTGACATTCCATGAAAATTTATGGGGAATATATTTTGGATAATGAACCGTATAATTGTCATTACTTCATTTTAAACAATTTGTTCTGTTCATATACAACGTTACATAGTATCTTACATTATATTTATGATCTTGGGGTGGTATACTCACTTTTAGCCCTTTCAAAGTGAGTAGCACTATACCATATATCAAAAATACATTTGAAGTTAATGAATTTGCAAAAAATCAATATCAGGTAAGCAAGGGGTCTACCCAAAAACGAAAAACATGGCAAGTGGTCTACGAGACAAAAAAGTTTGGGAACTTCTGATCTGGACCGAAGTGTAATTCTAATTACCGAAAAACAAGTTTGTTTAAATAAGTGATCAACTAAAACTACTATTTCAGCGAAATTTGGCTGGATTCCCAGTAAACCGAAACGAAATCTGGTTAGGAATTTTTGAGTTGTTTCTAGTTCAACATCTAACTAGATCTAATGCCATAATAGGGTAGGTAGCTAGTTTCTAGTAAAAATAGTCAGATATTTTTTTTTATATAGAGACTATAAGTACAATCAGGGCTGCTAGATCCACTATAGAACCACTATTTTCTAGTATTTTGCATCAACTAGAACTGGAAACAAATCTCTAAAAACTAACTGCCTATCTTAGACTGGAACTAGATGGAACTAGATCATCTAGTTAGATTTGAAACTAGAAATGTGATCAAACAACTTAAATGTTGTCTAAATTTCCATCTTGTTTCCAAAACCAGCTGGGTTTAATAGTAATCTAGTTCAATTTAGTTTAGAGAGTACAAATTTCAAGAAGAATTATTATTTAAGTCTTGATTTTCAAATATCTTCATCCATTATACTTCACAGCAAAAAAGTTACTTTTCTTTGTAGTCAAATAAGGTTTTGCAATAACTAATAACTAATGGAAAACATATAAAAAGATCAACAGATCAGCCATCACTTACAACTGATCACTGCGACATTATTTTCCGGTACTCCTAATATATACACATGTGAAAATAATAATATTAAAAAAAAATTTCTTTTTTTTCCGAGGTTTCTAATGTTTAAAAATAATTATTGTATATTTAGTTTTTTTTTTTTTTTGTAGATTATGAAAATTTTCTAGTATATTTTTATTTTAAGGAAACTGAAAAGAAAAATCACAATTTTCTTTTTTCATTTATACATTATTTTTGAAAATATAAACATTGAAGGCAATTTAAAAAAAAAAAAAAACAAAAATACCTTGAAATATATAAGAAAATTTAAAAAAAAATTTAATAATTAAATTTTAAAACTAAATAATTAAAAATCAAACTCACAGAGACGGCGGATCTGATATCTTATTCGATTCATCTTGTTCTGAATCAAGTTTTAGAAATGCAACTTTTGATGAATGAGGCTGCAAATAATTTTGTCGTTCCATAATTCAGAAAATCTATTTTTTTTTAGTAATAAATTTTTTTTTTTTAATAGAATTTCATTGGATTCGAATTTATTATTGATTATTTCATATATATTTCACAAAAGAAAAAAACCAACTAGAAAAAATTCATAAATATAACGGATAAACAGTTATATTTGAATATTAATAAAAAAAAATCAATTAAAATCGAAGAAAAAAGTAATATAAAAAATAATTCAAGAAGAGTTATGATCGATTTTCTAATACATAATCCTTGCCACTAATTTTTTTCCACAGAATTTTCTACGTTTTCTTTTTTTTTTTTGATATAATTTTCTTTTTAGTAGATTAACTTTTACTATTTATTAACTATATATATCAATTTAATCAATTATTTATAATATTCATATGAACACAAGAAACTAATTTCACTAAAGTATAAATTAAAAATAAAACTATAAAAATCCGTTATTTATTAATAATTAAATCCAATCAAACTTTGTTCAGGCTTATGCAATGGGGTTTTTTTTTCTTCTCCTTTCTTTTCTGTTAAAAATAATTACTAAACACTTTCATTTTTATGTAATTTACTAATTTTTTTTTTTTTTTTGGTGATTTTTTTCTTTTCTTTATTGAATTTTCCACGAAATTTTTCTTTATTGAAAATTGAAAATCACAAATAATTCGATAAAATAATTCAACATGATCGACGAATAAGAATTTTTCGACTGGGAATATATTTTCTAATATAAAGCAAAAAAACTATTATTTCGTTTTTTTTTTTTGGGAAAAAAAATAAAAATTTTTATTATTAAAAAAGAACTGTAAAAAAAAAAATAGATGAAAATTGTTCACTCTCCACAGTTCTCTTTGGAAGACACACCAAAAAAATAACTTATTTTTGGATTTTTGTGTACATTTTGGCAAAGAAAATCGTCATCGTCCCCAGCGAAAAAAACTGAAATATTTCAACTATACCATAATATGTCTGAAAATTGATGGACATTTTTTATTTGAATAAATATTCCTTTCGTTTTCCCAATAAATTTTCACGTAGATCACGATTTAAAGGTGAAAAATATTCGAACACAATTTAATAGAATTCTTTAGAAGTTTAGATACAATATAAGGCCACATTTTCTTTTCTTTTTTTTTTGAAATTATAATATAATTCCAATTACACCTGTTGAATTTCTATACAAATATTCACACTTTTCCTGATTTTCATTTCATATTAATTTTCACAACTAATAAATTTACGATATGAAATGAGTTTTAGGCTGAACTGATAATAAAATATTTTACATAAAATCAGGCGTTTTTTTGTCTTTTTTTATCAAAATCGAACAAAAATTGTTCAACACATTTTTGATAAAATTCCGAATATTAAAACGTTTAGACGATGACTGGACTTTCAAATTAGATTCGTTTTTCTTTTTATCTGATTTCCATGAGCGGGTGGTTTTCCATACATTTAAAAAAAAAAAACATAATAACTAATACACATGATGCTTTGAAAATGGCTCCACAAGCTTTGATGAGCTTTTTTTTATATCAACTGTGTTTTAATCAATAATTTCCAGTTTGTAATTTAATAAAATTAATAGAAAATATACGCTGAGATATGTACATTGTTTTTCTTTTTTTTATAGGAATAAATGATACTATAAATAGATTGTTCTATTTTTCTAAAATTAATAACGAAAATATAAAAATAATTGAATATTTTGATGAAAATTCTTACAAAATTTTTGTTTCAAATACATTTATTTGTTTTATAAATCTTTATAAAATCTATAGATTAGTATAATGACTAAAATTAAAACAAACTAATAATATAAAACATTTAAAACTAAGTGTTTGTATTAAATCACATTCATAAAATTATAAAATATAATTAAGTATGTAAATATTTCCCTGTTGCATATAAAAACTAATAATGAAAATGTTTAGAGAACAATATTGTAGGTAAAGAAATATATAAAGGGTATTTTCCCTTTCCTTGTAAATCGTGGTATATCGTTGTAATGTTTTATAGAAAATAACTGAATTATACAACGATACATTACAATTTACAATGTTAAAGAAGTACCTTTATTAATACGAAAAAGCTAAAGTAAGTAATTGAACATGAACTCATTCAGCAGTACCAACGCTTACTATATTAAAGGCATTAATCTAACGTCATCAATATAATTACATCGATGTAATATAAAAACCTAAAGAAGTCACAATAAAAGCAATGATAGAGAGTGGAAATGACTCAAACTGTGATTGTTCTTTGAAAAGAACAGTGATTTTTATGTGTTCTTTTTCATAGTCTGTGATTTTTCGTAATGGTGAATAAAAATGAAATGCAAATATTTATAGAAAACAGAAAAACTACCTTCATGTCTCTCATTATCATACATAATCTGTGATGAAGTAAGCGTTGGTACCACTAGCAAGAGTTGTAAACGACGTGGGCTCCAAAGCAATGCCTTCTCATGTAATTTGCATTAGAATCGTGATTCTCTCTTGTTCACATACTTCTAGTTAAGACGTCATTTTCATTTATATACTGGCCTCATAAGATATAAAGAAGGCATTGCATAAGGTCCACTATCTCTTGTCTTTTTATTTGTCTCATTCTATTAATTAAATATTATTTAAACCATATAAATGCTAATTATTTGCATAATGACTAAAACTACTACAATGTTTTTGTTCAATAAAAGAAAAATCCAATGAGAAATTCAATGAGCTGATAATTAAATTAATGCCATTGGAATAAAACATGCGCCACCATTAGATAACCAGTTATAACAACAATACTACCGATCATCATTGGGAATACAAGTTTAAAGAAGTCCATAAAAGAAAATCGATATCCATGTTGTTCTGCTATTCCTGCACAAACGACATTTGCTGAAGCACCATAGAGTGTACCATTTCCTAAAAATAATTGATATGCATATGAAAAAACCTATCTTTTAAAAAAACAAAAACAAATAATCTATATACCTCCTAAACTTGGACCAAAAGTTATCGCCCATACAAGTGGATGTAAAGGTATTCCCAATGTTGAATTTTCAGCTAACGAAACAACAATTTTCACCATCATTGCTGTAACTGGTATACTATCAACGAATGCAGATGTTATAGCTGATATCCAGAGTATCATAAATATTGCCATTGCTAAACGATAATCTTTAGAAACATATAAAATAACATTTTCAGTTTGATTTCCGATCCATGCAATTAATCCAAGTCTTTCCAATGATTCCATAGTGACAAACATAGCAGCAAAAAATAATAATGTTGTCCATTCAATACGTGACATCAGTACATCCATATCATCACGATTAGCTATTATTAGTAGTAAAATAATACCAAGTAAAGCTGACCATCCCAATGTAAGTCGATGAATTTCAGGAATTGATTGTACAAAAAATAAACAAATAATGAAAGCTAATGCAAATGCGGATTTTATTAGAAGAGGTTTATTCTTAATTGGATGCTAAAAAATATTAATTATTTATTAGAAAATTGAATTTTAATTTGTAAAATTATATTTACAGCAGCTCTCAGTTCTTCCAATGTATGACGATATGCTTCTGTTGATGCTGTTCCTGCCAATTCTTTCTTTTTTAATTTATGCTTTAAAATCTTCACCTTTTTCAATAATGTTTCACGAACTAAATCAACATCTTTTGAATATAAGGATAAAGAATCGGCAGCACGTTTCCAAACACTGATTTCACGTCGTAATTCTTTCAATTCTTTAGGTTCTTTCAATCGTAATGTATTTATATCACGAAATACGAAACGTAAATGAATTAAAGATTGTATTACCACCAATATTACACCAGCAACAATATGTTCAACGAATGTGAAAAATGTAACACCCTAATGGTCAACAAAATCTCATTATCTTATATGGAAAATTTCAATTTTATATATATATATGTATATTTACACTCTGTGCAATATAATAATTATTTGTAATTATTAAATTCGGAGGATCTCCAATTGGTGTTAATGTTCCGCCAATATTTGCATGAACAACGATTGCCATAAGTACAGGAACCGGATTTAATTCCATAACTTCACATAAACTATTTTAGCCGTTGAAAAAACAAATCATAAACATTATTTTCTATTTGGGAAATTTAAGAAGTTTACCGTATTGTAATTGGTGTCATAAGCAGTACTGTAGAAACATTATCTAATACTGATGAAATCAAACAAGTAACAATACAAAGACAATGTATTAATGGCCAGATTTTTCCAGCGGTTACCTTTAATAAGTAATCACTTGAAAAACAAAACAATCTTAAATATTTTATAAAATATTAAACCTCAAAAGTTAGCACAGCCAAATAATCAAATACTCCAGTTTCAGTTAGAATAGCAACAAGAATCATCATAGAAAATAATAATAACAATGTTTCTATATCCATCCATACAACAATTTCAGTCATTGTTGGACGATCACCAAGAGCTGCCAAGATTGCGATACCAACCACTGATGAAATAACAACTGCGAATGTTCTATGAACAATCTTGATAATAAAAAAAAGATAATATTATAATTAATATTGATTTTAAACAAAATAGTAGAAATCTTCATCATACTTCCCAAATGATTAAAATATATAATATGATCAAAACTGCTGCAGCATAAATAGTTCCAGTGTAAATATTGACCGGTGAAGGATCATAATATACTTGAAATGATAATGGTTCATTCGAATCGGTGATCATTTGTAAACATAATTTTTTGTTTGGTGATTCTTCTAATTCCAATAATTCGAGAGCATTAATTTCAAAACTATGACGTTTCTGAATCGATCTGGAGTCTTCATATGATTGAGGAGCAACCGTAGCAACATTCCAAATATCTGAAATTTTCTAAAATATGATTTTTAAAGATACGGCTAAATCGGACTACACAAATTACACAATTCCAATCCAAAGTTTCAACTATAACTACTTCAATACTAGTAAGAACTTAAACCATTCATTTGGCCATTTACCAATGCTAATTATTTTCATAGTGACTAAAAATCTTACACCACATCTTATAGACAGGCTTAATTGTATATACATAGAGAAGGAAAATTAATATTTACTTGAACGTGTATAATATCTGAACTGTTATCCAGTATTGTAACAATTTGTACATGAACTCTAAGATAATCTATAGTTTCATTTTGTTCATAGTCTTCAGCTGAAAATGGCCCAGCCAAACGCAATATAAACTGGTTACTTGATGGTAACTCAGATAATATAAAATCTACGAATAGATTATAATTATTTTGATTTTTATTTTACAAATTAATTTATACTTTTAACTCCTTTTTCGGGTACAACAACTTGTTTCGGTTGAATCTCTTTTTCATGAGTTGTTGTTAATGAAATAGCCGAAACAATCCAAACAATTAAAAGAAATCCTATTTTTGTATAACGTTTATATCGTTGAGTTTTTCCAAATGTTAATTCATCATTTGGATCCAATTTTGGTGGTTCTATTTGTCTGAAATTAATATATAACTTTGAAAAAGCTTAAATTTGTAAATTAAAACATTCTAACTTTGCATGTTCTGATGGTGGTGTAGATCGTTTTCCTTCCGGTACATTTATGGTGATAAATTCAGATTCATCTTCTAGATTTATATTCATTTCAATTTCTTCAATTGATCCTCCATCCTCATCACCTGACGCTGAATGACCTATATTAGAGAAATCATCAAAAATGGGCTGGTAAAATTCATATATAAATAAATTAAATACTATAAAATACAAAATAACATAGAATTTTTATAATTATGGGAAATATTTAAGAAACAATATAACAATTATTTAATTACAATAATTTCTAATATTTCAAACGAGAATTATATAATTACTTCCTTTTGTTGAAATAAATACTATTCTTTAATGATAAATATTAAATAATGGAACATTATTTATGGAAAAGAAGCTTCGCATTTATGAAAAATTGTTACATTAGACATTTTGGGATGATTAGACATGAATAACTTTTCTATTTTATAAAGTACATATTACTATGCACAAAGTTATGTGATTTATTTGCAATTTAATAATTGTATATGAACTATTATATTTTATATACGCATGGATGTTAAGTGTATGTAATTTAACATGTTATTCTAACTTATTTACTTACAGTTCTGATATAGAATGATATAAAATAAATATGTAAACATTTGGTGTGGAAATTCATCCCAATTTTCTAATACACAATATTCAAATTTAGTTTTCTAAAAAACTATGATAGATACAAATAACTGTTGTATGCAAAAAATATGTAGAATCTAATTCTACATCAAAAATTATTTATACATTTTTTTAATAAAATCAATAGAAAGGAAGATTTTATCGAAAAACCGAAAGTTTGCCTCATTTTAGTTAAAAATCATCCACTTTCGATCAACCGTTTTTATTCGAAAACTAATCGAATAATTACTTAAGGAAATTTTCCAAGTTTTCCATAACATGTAATTAAAAATTTTCATAATTGATCCGAAATTTCAAAATTTGCTGTAAATTACGTCATTTGGTGTGTTGTAAAGCTTGCTACACACTCAAGGGATGGGGCTAGGGAATCAAATTATGCAGCCCTAATTAGGGAATTTTTTATCTACTTCAGAATTCTACTAGTTGATTGTGTACAAAAAAAATGTTTTTGTCCATATGGGGATATAATATGAATCCTCCTCATTTACCTTTTTGTTAATTTGTTCTATTCACAAATGCCATTTTTAAGAAATTTCATACATGTAATTTTATTTTACTTAGCCGAAAATTGAAAACATTAAATTTAACACTAAAAACAATTTAATTTTGTCATGGTCAACTCCAAACTTACCATGTATTCTATCATGCTCGATTTTAAACGAAGCCAAACTAGGATCCTGACGTATCGTAGATGGAAGTCCCAGCCATACTTGTAGTGATCCTTCGGTGACTTCACTGGGAGAAATTAAATTAAGTAAAGATTTACGTCTGTGCCTTAAAGGACTTGATCTATTTGTCACTGCTCTTTGCGGTCGGGGTGACGTTGATTTCGAACGTTTAATTATTCCCATATTTTTAACATTAAAAATTTTAAAAAGTTTATATTTACTTTAAAACAAATAATCGCGTAGAAAAATAAACAAAAAATATTTTGTCAAATATCCAGGAAAAATATTTGAATTTTGATTAATTTAGTAAATTCTAAATTTTTTTTTTTTTTTTATTCGTAATAAGTTTTTAGTGCCAAGAATTTTTTTGGTCTTTAAATAACTTGGAAATCTATGAAAATCCTCAAAATATTTAAAATAAACTTTGAACACTATCTCAAAAGAAAAATTATGACGTAAATTCCGTCCGAAAACGGATATTTTTATTGGAGTTTTTTTTTAGGCAAGTGGCAATGGATTTATGCCATTTTCATCACTCAAATTAACTAACACCTTTTGTAGTTCTAATTTAATTAGTTTCAAGAAGATTTTTCAATTCAATAGAAATAACAAAAAAAAAAAGAAAAGAGTTTATTTCAGGAAAATTGCTTGAATGAGACTAAAATTGAAAAGAAAAATTCATTCGTTTTGTGGAAAAATCTGTTGATTTGAAAGAAAAACTTTAAAAAAAAGCTTTTTATTTTGTTTATAATTTTTTCCCGAGCTTTAACTAGAACTTTTCCATTTCTTTCAGTTTTAGTTTTATAGCATTTTTAGTTTGAATCTGTATTGGAAAATTATTTTCACAAGATTTTCTTTTTATTTTGTATTGAGTTTTGAATGTATTTGAGTCTAGTGTAAAAGCAATTTTCATTTATTTTGAAATCTATTTCGAGTTTATCATATAATCACCACGAAATATTAAACTAAAAATTTGCTACAAATTTCTTAAAGGCTAATAAGTTTCAAAGATTCTTCTACAATATTGAAAATTTTTCAACCCTTCATGATATTTCCAAGACTTCCAGGGAATATTATGTTTAATTCCTTATTTATACTATGTTATATTAGAAAAGAAGACCTGTAGTGGCATTATGTAAAGCGACAAACGATTATCACTTATAATCTATTTGAAAGTAATCACCGCATATTTCGGCATTATGGAAGGCGATTAAGTTCTAAAATTATATGAAAGCGACAGGGTTTCAGCTGTCACCTAAAATTCATCAATATGCGGCGATATTACCTTGCGAAATGCTGAAAAGCGACAAACGATAATCGCCTGTTGCCTTATAGAATGCCACTTCAGAATTCCTGGTTTAATGGATGATCATTTCTTATAAAAATTCTATATGAATAAGTTTGAGGAATGATGGAACAAAATAATCCCCAAGTATCCCAAAGTATGCATTAAAATTAATTCTTTTTCTAAACCTTCTTATATTAAAAAACAAAAAAATAAATTTAAATTCATTTCCATAATAGAACTGTCAAAGGAATTGTCGGGCAACAAGTGTCTCATAATTTGTCAATTTATCATTGACTAATTGCAACTTGTTGCACGAAACTCTTTGTACAATCATTTTCTACTATGAAGGAAGTTAATTGGGCAGAGATGCAAACCGGTTTCTTTGAACCGCTTTGAACCGAACCAAAACCATTGAACCATCGAAATTTTCCGAATCAAAACCAAAACCAAAACCAAACCACTTTTAAAATGATTCGGTCGAACCAAACCAAAACCAAACCAGTTTTAAAATTAATGCTTGAACCGAACCATAAACCGAAGTTTTTCTATTGGTTTATGGTTCGGTTCAACAGAAAAAATTTGTCCTAAAATTTACATTTTCATTTTAAAAAAACTGAAAAAATATACTACATTTTCTTATAAAAACGATGGTTAATCAACATTCAACAGTTTGCCAGTTTTCAAATTTGTTTTTAACGAGTAATCAAACACGACATAGTTTTTCATTTAGTGAAATCATAATTAAAATAAAAACAGAAACAAACACAAGAAGGAAGAATATACTTAAAATTAAAAGATATAAAATTCATATCTAAATGACAAATGTAAGCAAGTCTGAAAAAATTTTGCCAAGCAAATCTACATTGGCTTCCTTCGTTTCTGTCACAACAACTAAGAACAAAGACATATTTGTTCTGAACCAAAACCAAAACCAAACCAAAACCAAAACCAAAAATTATGCAGTCTTTAAACCAGAACCAAACCAAAACCAAATTTTGAAATATTTAGAAACCAAAACCAAACCAAAAACCAAAAAGAAGGTTTATGCTTAAACCAAAACCGAACCAACTGTAAAAAAGTCTTGGTTTGCATCTCTGTAATTGGGTTCCTTTCTCTACGTACGAATGAAAAATAGTTTAAATAAAATAGAAAACAATAATTTGAAATTATCAAAAATTTAATATTGTAAACTATGGAATAACCAGGTGACATACAGTACCTATATTACATAAGTTTTATAATTTTTAAGTCGAATTTTTGAAAATATTTTCATACGCTCCTCTAACTAAATCATAGTCCCGCAACCTTTTGACCTTGACGGCACACCTAACCATTTCTCAGCCTTCTGTAAGGCACCACAAGTAAAAATATATAAAAGTTAATATGTTTTATACATAATCAAGTGTCCACCATCAAATATGTGCATTTTCTTCTCTTGGAGGAATTAAAAAATGGCGCATCTAGCGTCATCTATCTCGTGGCACATCGATTACGCAGCTCTGTCTAAAAAAGACTTTAGCCACCGTCTTCTATTTACAAAACTGCTAATTTTACGTATGTACATAAATATATTTGATATACTCTGCTAGACTTTATGTTTATTTTGTAGAAATTTGTTTAAATATTTCGATATTTATGAACTACTAAATCATTGAAATTTCAATAAATAAATCAACTGAATTAATTGCTTTTGTATTATAGTAAATAGAACTTCTTCCAATTATTCTATTTCAGTTTTTTTTATATTTTAATAGTGTATAACTCGGTCTACTAGTTGGAACTTAAAAAATGGTGATTAAAACAGAAAAAGGGAAGGTGTAACTATCAGTTAATATGAAGATCTCATAGAAATGCTAAACCAGAAATAAACGATAGTGGGATAACTTTATGGTTTTCACTGATCATCTTCATATGGTCATTGCTAATAAACTTTTTTGATTGCAATTTCGGGTTAAACTCTTTGAAATAAGGTGGTTTTAATTCTCATTGAAAATTTTTATCTTTTCAATTGTATTAATTCTAATTGTTTCAATATGCAAACATTCAAAAAATTGAATCCAAACAATTTTAAATTGATTTCAAATAGATTCTATATTTAGATCAATATTTTATAAATCATTAATTAATTGAAAGGTTATTCAAAAATGTTTTATTTTTTTTTTTTTTTTTTATTACTTACTTTGGTGTTGGAAAACGATAAATTTTTCCTCGTCGGCCATAAAGACGTGGTCTTCTTATATTATTCATTTTTAAATTAAAATATTTTAAAAATTGCCAGTTATTAAGAAGAAAAAACTTTCAAAATATCATAAAAATTCCATTATCTACAAGAATCACACATATTTGTATTAGAAAAAACAAAACCTTAGACTTGAGGTAAACTTACACTCCCGGTCGCACAGAAATTCAAATCAATATTTTCATATTATCTTGATATACGATAAATTCATCCATTTTAATTTTCAGATAAAAACACTCTTCATCAAAAATGTTGATAAAATTCCAAGATAAAACAAAAGCCAAAGGAATTTTAATATGAAATATTGAACCGACGTACAGCAATCTACTAATATCTATTTTGGAAATCATCAGTGAAAAACAGCTGGAACTATATTGAAGTGTATATCGAATGTTTAGAAGAGCGCATGCCAATTTATTAACAATAAAAATAGATAATTTTGACATATAGATGGCAGAGCTTAATTTACTATCTAAATTTAAATTAAATTTTTTTTTCCGACTCTAACTAGGTGCCGAAAAGTTCTTAGATTCGCTCAGTTCTTGGTCCTAATAAATTCCAACAACTGAATTACTACTGTTTTTTTTAAAGATCTTATATTCTCAGATCCATGGAATCCAAATTAACAATTTTTGTAATAATATCTAGATGTCTGTTTCAGATTTATTCTGTGTAGGCATGATAAATTGAAAGTGCGTGCACTAATCTTGATAAAATTTGGTATACAAGTGTGTTCTTCGAATAAAACGATGATGTGATTAGTTTTAGTTTAGTTTTTGACTATGATGAAATAAATCTATTATTATGAAAAATTAATTAAAAGATAAGAATTAGATAAAAAAAACTAATTCGTCTTTGTTTTTGTATAGCAGGATTTATTGATCAGCCTATAATATGTTCATCTCACTTCTGAATTACAAAATTTTGATAATGAAATTGGAATTCTAAGCATTAACAATACTAATTATACAAATTAATTAATAATTATAAAATTTATATACATTTAGAGAAATCAAAACCGAATTGTATTTTATTACCATAAACATGATTTCGAAGAAATCAATAATCAATTTTTTTCTTTTGTTTGGAAGAAACTTTTGCCACCGTTTTTCTGTTTTTGTTCACTTCGATAAATTTAAATAAAATTTCGATTATTTTGAAAAAGAGAAAACCATAGTAAAAGGTTTTTATATGCGTGACACAGTAGTTAAATTGCCCATTTAAATATGTCTATAAATATGTAAACAACCCACTTAACCGGTAAATAAAAACTTCTATAGAATAATCAACATATCAGAAAGTTACCGGCTGTGTGTATTATTACTTCATAATAACTGGATTTTGACCAAACAGTCAAAACAGTTTTTAAATAAACTTGATTTAAAAAAAATGTGTGTACTTTAAAACTACATAAGAAGTTAGATATTTATTTACTTGCTATATTATGCCATTATTCTTGTTCTGGAAAATTTTGTATTGCAAAAATAAATCTATCGCTTCCGGATTGGAAAATATGTACAATTACTCGATGTACCCACTCCATAAGATTCCAATATATTAAAATCTTCAAGCATAATCTGGATATAGCCATAATAAGAAAAAACTTTAGACGCAAATAGAATATATACCCAGCAGGAAAAGGGAGCCTTTGGGCTGCATTTTTAGTATTAGTATAAGCAAATCATCGAATTATGGTTTGCGATATTAATACATGTATATCGATAGCATAAAGCACAAAGTGTATATGTCAATAATGGTGAAGAATGCGAGCTACCGCTGGTTTCACATAGACTAAGTATTTTGGTTCATGAAAAAAGCTATCAAGTGGAACTAGAACAGGTAACATCGCAAGGAGACAATGAAATACACTTAATCCTAGATTTATACGGTAGATTCCCCAAAACTTCTGTGTAAATTGAAATCATGCAATTCAAATCCAAGACTAAGTGTATTTGTGTTACATGCAAGTAATCAGTTCATATCTGAAATGAGAATGATTTTATCCTTGAATGTACGTTTTATTCCCTATTAGTTATAATTGTGTGGAAGTTTGAACAATAAATTGGAAAAGCTTTTAACTGTTCTTATAAAACCGATGTAAGTATTGTGCTTTATTCTCCTACTGCAATAAAAATATATGCCTAAAATGAGGACACAGCCTATGTGATTTAAGCCATCGATATATGTATTGAAAATACAATATTACAGGAGCGAATACTGCACTAATTTAGATAAAGCGAAGAAATTATAAAATAACCAAAGCTAGAGAATGAAAAAAATCCACCAATTAGAGTAAAATAACTACGTCATGATTTTTAAACTTTGCTTCGACACTCTTATTGTTTTTTGGTGTTCACGTATTCCTACATGAATATTCGTATCTATTGAAATCGAATTCAAGCTTTAACACGAAAGAGATAGAAAGTTGGTATAATTTATTTTATTCATACTTCGGACAAAGTCATGTGTGCATTAATATTATTGCACTTTTCCAAATTTTTAATTCTTGATGCATTGGATATTCCGCAAAATTCAAACCTTCTTAATACTTTACCAATCGCTGCTCAAATTTACTACTGGGTATACTACTCTTCTTATAAAATATATACGAAATTCTGTACGTACGACGGGAATTCGCATTTAATAAATCCAATACGAACAATGTGTTTTGGGTCGAAATATATATATATATTATGTGGCTAACCTGAATCACATGAATTTAATATTATTTTGTACACAATATAATTCCATATATTCTGTGAAGTCAACTTCTTAAGTTATTATGATGAAGGAAAAGCAATAAAATGAAAACCAAAAAATATCTATATGGAAAAAAAACTGAACGGATTTACCGCTATTCTCATATAAATATGATCATTCCGTACGCGGATGGCACCATTGTACTGTGCCGAGTGCATCCAAAAACATAACCAATTGTGTCGCGGTTCGTATATCGTAAATTTTCTAATAAGAAGAATCGTGTTAGAATTTCGTAAATAATAAGGTAAGTAATTTTGTGATAATCTTTTAAATAAGTTAATCCAATTAATTAGTGTGAGATTATTCAGTTATTGTGTTCTGAACTTTCTTGAGGAAAAGCCTTTCATTGATTTTGGAAGTTGTAAATATTAGGTCATAGTTTTTTTTTTTAAAGATCAAATTCTAGTAAATTTTGTGTTAAAAGATGAAATCTATTTAAAAAAAAAAAGGTATTATGTTTTGATACAATATTTAATTGGTGCAAATCTTATAAAAAATGGTAACTTGTGCCAATTAGATTCGTGAAACTTATGGAAATTTTTTGGCTCTAATGACCCGCTTTAAAGGTCATCAACAGAATGGTTATGTGGTAAATTTTAATGCCAATAAAAAAGTAGTGGCATAATTACTATACTCTTGGTCCTTTCTTTCTATCACAGTAATATTTTTAGTCTTTTAACTTCCGATGTCTCGAAATTTCCAATGTCAATTTGAAAACAGTGACACTATTTGAGTAAAATACCATAATTATTAAAGTTCTCATCAGCAAGTGAAGAGAAAGAAATAAAATTTCCAAACAATTCGAGAAAACATTTCTTCGTCTTTTGAAGCAATCCATTTATCGAACCATTTTTTGATTACTAGAAGTGCTCTTCAGAAAGGCCATACTGCATCCATCGAAAAAACTGATAATCAGATGACACAATGTCTAGTGAATATGGGGAATGAAGTAAAACATCCCATCCAAGTGCTTTCAACGATTAATTTAAGTAGCTAATAAATAAGGCCCAATAAATCGACTTAAATCATTACATTTTGATTAGTCTTTTATTGTTCCCTATTTATAATTTACGATATTTTTCCTTGTAGATCATTTTAGTAACGTATTACTTCCAGTATCTAAGACTATCCTAAAAATTTACCAATGCCTGATATCAGTGGTTCAATTATTACCACTATTCCTCAAAAATAAAGTTTTCTTTAAATATGATAAAGATCAAATTCCATCCAGTACATTTCGGTGGTTCAAAAGTCAAAACAATTGAATATCTGCATTTTAACACACTATTTAGTATTCCACATTAGAATCAATTTAAAGTTGGCTTATCAATTCCTCAAATAATAATATAATTTATTGTTCGTAGAGAAATTAAATGAGGCGGAACATAATGTATTGGACAAAATTCTTATTTGTAATTGGATTCTTTGGTGTAAGTCATTGTCAAATTCCATCATTTGGAGCATGTCCAAATTATGAACCTATGGCAAATTTTGATAAGGATCAATTTCTTGGTAAATGGTATGAGTCTGAACGACTTTTTACAGTAACTGAACTTGCATCACGTTGTATTGCGGTGAATTATGAGAAAAGACAAGATGGACAAATTTGGGTTGAAAATTTCATAACAAATCGTTTGTAAGTGTTTTAAATATAATCTGTCGACACAAAACAATATTTTCATCATAATTTTACTTATAGTACTGGTGTCCAACGTAGAATATCTGGTAATCTGAAAATGATTGGAAAATCTGGTGAAGCAAAATATAGTGTCAATTATAATTCATTGCCAATTAATTATGATACAACATTAAATGTTTTGGATACGGATTATAAAACTTTTGCAATAATATACTCTTGTAGTCCAATTGGACCTGTTGGACATACACGTATGTTAATTTCGAATAAAATTTAAGAACTGCAGATCTTATCTTTCTTTTTTGTTTTGGTTTTTTATAGAATCACTTTGGTTGATGACTCGTGAACGTAATGCTGGTGGACCAATTCTTCAACGGGCCTATGGAATTTTAGATAAATATAAAATAACACGAACATTCTTTATTAAAACTGATCAAGCAGATTGCGAAATTTTACCACCGGCTGAAGAAGCTGTCGATCAACCTGTTGATGAAAAGGTCGATCAAAATGTCGACCAAAATATCGAACAAACTGAAAGTAATACTACTCTAAGCCCAGACAGTTAAATACATAATTTTTAATTAAATATTTAGCTTTTTTTAAAATGAACTAAGAATTAGTAAATTATTATATTATAATTAAGAAATTAAAATTTTTAAAAAAAAAAGAAGAAACAATGTATTTTATTGGAACATAAAATTTACTAATTTTCAACTTTTTTACATAATTAAACTGTATTTCTTTTAGATGCCAATTTCAGCATATATATTCGATGTTCACTGTACTAATGGCGACAATTGATAAGTTTGGTTCTAGAAGCTTGCCACCTTAGACTGGTACTAGATCATCTAGTTAGATGGGAAGATATTATAGAAGCCTAATCAAAATTTTTCAATTTTATCAGATTTCCTAGGAGCTATCATCTTTTTTAGTTACTCAATCTAACTAGGAACTAAATAAGAATCTAGCCAAATTTGAAAGTACACGATCATATTAGGTCATTCATCTTTATTACATATTTTATTGTTATCGTCATTTTTCAACCATTTATAAAAAAACCTTTCTACTTAAATGGTCTATTACTAAATATGTATCAAAACCATTTTCTCTTTGTATCAATTTTAAAAGGTGATTTGTTATCGTTCCACATGGTATTCCTTTGACCATCTAAAATAGCACGACGAGAATTGTACACAGTAACTATCGTTTCAAATGGACACTCTGCAATTAGCTTGGTAATTAAATGTTCCTTCTTCGTTCTTATTTGATTAGAGTCTACTATTCATTTGTTTTCGGAATAAATGCAGTTTTTGGTTGCATTTCTTGGTAAACCATTTTTTCCAAACAAAACATCAATACTTTTTGTATAAACAAATCGTACATCAAAACCAATCAAAATGATTTATTGATTTATTACCAATTATCAGTTATTAAGTTTTCTAATAAATGAATTTCTATTCTAATTAAATTTGTTATTTCTGAGATTTATGACCTTTTTTTAAGAACTAACATATAACAATTTTTTTTAGGTTATACAGAATTTCTTTTTCTTCAAATACTTATACTAAAGATATAAATCAGTAAAGATATGTATAATGTATAGTTCTAAAAAGCTCTTATTTAATATAAATAAATTACAATAGATCTGATAGCAAGAACTTTGTGGGTTTAAAGCTCTTGGCATAAGATGTAATGCAATTAACTTATGTTATGTGCAATAAAAGCTCGCCTGAAGTTTCCATATCTTCTCTTTATCTATATTTTTGGTTACACCACAAAAGTTTTTTGAACACATTTATGTATTTAAAACATAAGTCTTACTAAAAACATAACTAGTGGGATAGTCCTCCTACAACCCAACATCTAAATAATCATCGCATACCGGACGGTTACAAGGTTGATATGTATAGTTTTACCAATTTCTATTTGTCCGTGTAGATGTAGAAAACCAGGGGTGGCTCAAACATTTTTTTTAAAACCCCGCGCCCTAGGCAAACTTTTTTGTTGCGCCCTCCCTATTCAAGGAATAAAATTTTTTACAAAACGTTATAGTTATAGTTTATTAAGTATGAACAAAATAATATAAGTACACCTAGGCCTCGCTTTGCGTCCTTTCGCTTTACGTTGTTTTCGGTCTTGCGTCGCTCCTAAAAATACACCAATTATTTTACAATTAAAAAACATAATAATATTCATTTTGTTTTTAAAAAAATTAATAAAGTTTCTTTATGTTTCTCAAATTATTAATTTTATTAGTTTTTTTCTTCAATATTCTCATACAAAATGTTAATTCACTTTGCGTTGCTTCAGATTGCGTCGCAAAATTTTGAAACGTATCTACGACGCAGGTGTATAATTATTTGTAAATAAAAAAGGTATATAATAATCTACTCATCTTATTATATAAAAAAGTTTTCTCCGCAAATCATTTATAAATTTTGTAGGAGACAGAAAAAATTGAATAAATAATATGTTATAAGTGACAAAATAATCGGGCACCGGACTGCGTTCGAACTTCAACACAGTCTCTTTCGCGCTATGCCATTGACTTCACTTTTCCAAGCAGTTCAGATTCGTTAATATCAAATAAAAACTGAATAAATAATTTTAACTGAAAAAAAAATAATCGCCATCGACTGGGTTCGAACTTATGCACAGCTGATTTTACTAAATAACTTGCTCCCTCACCAAGCCACTGACTTGACTGCTTAAAGTAATTCAGATTCGATAACGTCTAAATAAAGTTTGTATACTTTAATTAGATATTTAAAGAAAAAGAAAAATAGAATCTTATTGTATTATTCATACCAAAATGCGGTGTTTTACTATAAAAGCGCATATGTAAAACTGCGATTGTGTAAACAATTTATTGAAAACCATCACAAGAGTTATTTTTCTCATATTGAAATTTACTATTCTCATTTTGAACATTTTGACTCCACACGACTTATTTCAAGACTTAGTTTCAGTCGGACTGAAAACAAGTCTTGTGGAGACTCTAAAAATTGAACATATTTTCAGTCCGATTGAAAATAAGTCTTGAAATAAGTCCAGTAGAGTCGTGGAGTAACAGTTTAGTTTCTTCTTCTTCAAATTTGATCTAAATTACATATGATCTGTGTGTATCACGGAATTAATCCAGTCTCCCCTAATCAATCTAGTGGAAGATTGTTCACTTAAATGCAATTATTTATATTTAGTATTTTTTATTTGTCAATAAAAACAAAGTACTGATAAGTACTCATATAATAAATATGTGAAATGATTTCATTTGTTGATATTATAAAGTTCTGGAACAGAACTTCTGTTCTTGTTTTATTATTGCATTATAAAATTATACAAGATTTTATTGCATGCAAAAAAAGGGCAATCAAAATTTTGCAATAAAAATTAATAATCGCCTTCTGTTTAATTATACTCTAATTATTTTTTTAGTATAATAAATGCAATTCACATGAAAGTACGTTCAGTGGTTAAAAACTAATATTCTTAAAAGTTATTATGGCGTTCATTAAAAGGTAAAATTTTATAAATTTTATAAAGTGATAGTACTTAAGTTATTGAAGTAAATTAATTAATTTAAAATAATCTAATTCGAAAGATATTACCAATGAAATATATTTAAATGAAAAGAAACCTATTTAACTATTGATAATAGTTTTTTTTTTAAATTCAAAAATTCAATAATAATTAGTATTGCATAACTATTTCTTATCAATAGTGAAGAGTTATTAGTTCAATATGATTTCATTTCACAAATATAAAACTTCTAACATAATCTTAATTAATTTCAGGGAAACTTATTTCTTAATTCGGAAATTTCGTAACAGCCCAAATTCAGTATTTGTCCACCTACCTACTTTTAGGATAAGTTTCGCAATATTTCTCGTATCTCTCATGTAATCCTTAAATAAAGTCAATATTTTCATAATAATAGACTACACTGGTGCAGGATTATTTTACAAAGATTTTTTGTTAAATAACACTTGATTGTAACCATCCTCTTTTGGTATTTTCAAACTGATCTCAATGGACTCTAATGGGCTTTGTAAGTCCGTTTATTTTAATTTCACATTTCTCATACAAATCTTCTATAGATGACGTTCTACGTAGAAAATGTAGATAATTTGTTTGGTTTTCTATCGCTAACTATACTAAATTTTCGTTAAGATTAGCATTTTTGTTACGTTAAGTTTTGAATACAAAATATTTAACGAATAATAACAAATGGAGTAGAAAACATATGAAGAAATGGCGTTTTGCGTTTCACACATGGAAAGCCTGATCTAAAAAAAATGCAAAATCATTTTTTTGAGTTCAATTCTGCTCTCTTTTCTTTTCAAGTGAGAAAATTAAAATTTCTATTTTTTATACTCTCATTTGATGTTTTATGTTGAAATGCAGAAGTTTTTCAGGGAAAACATCTCCTTTAAAGAGAATTGTCCGAAACGTAAAATTCGGTCTTCGTGTAGATCTTATAAACTGTAAATTTAATCAAATTCAGTGCCTTCAAATGCATTTTTAAGTCTAGATTTATATCCAATAACAACTTTTTTTTTTACAGTTCTTTCTTCATTTCTATAATTTTATCGATTCTCCTTAATTTGACTAAATCTCAAATACCACATATTGGAAAATGTCCTGATGTTGAAGTTGTGACTGATTTCAATATAAATAAGGTATAATTTCTATTTAAAAATTCAAACAATTAATATAATCTTAATAACATTTTAGTATTTGGGTAAATGGTATGAGTACTCAAAATATCCAGTTGCATTTGAAGCAGGTGGAAAATGTATTTATGCAATATATGAAGCCATTGATGATGAATCAATTTCGATTATGAACACCAAAGTTAACATATTGTAAATGAATTATTTGTATAACAGTTTGGGATTTTTGTTTTTTTCTAAAAAAAAAACGTTTTCTTTTTTACTCCAGCACCAAACAGAGAACTAACACGACAGGAAATGGTAAATTGATAGAATCTGGAAAGCTTTTAGTTACATTTACAAATGGTCCAAGTAAATTTTATAAAGAAATTAATTTTTATACTAATATTTATTTAATTAATTAACTTTTTTCAGCTAGAACAAATCCAAATTATTTAATTCTTGATACGGATTATACATCATATGCAGTTGTTTATTCTTGTTTCACTTTTAGAGGTTTTGCAGGCGGAGGTAATTTCTTAATTATTTACTTAATTTTTGAAATTCAATTTTTTTTTTTCCGAAACAGAAATCGCTTGGATATTAACACGAGAACGAAATCCATCACAATCTGTTATCGATAAAGCATATAAAGCATTCGATAAAAATGATTTATCGAAATTTTTCTTAATGAAAACTGATCATTCTTGTGAAGATGAATAAATATGTTAAGATCTTAATACAGTGTAATATGAGTACTTATCTTTTATGAATATAAATTAAAATAAACAATAATAATTTTAGCACAATTTTTAAATGAAAATAAAACAAGTTCTAGAAACACTTACTATACATTTGATTTTCAATTATTACAAATATACTTGTACTTTTTCTTCGATCTAATTTAACTTATTTTGTGTTATGTACACGATAAGCTAAGAACGGTTGGACTAATTTTGATGAAATTTAGATCATAGATGTATTCTAATGTTGCGAAGATATGGTTTGTTTTTGGAAGGAAAGAATAAATCGGAAGTGGATGATTTTTAATTAAAATAGAGTAAATTTTCGATTTTTCGTTCATATCTTTTTTTGTATTGTTTTTCAGAAAAAAATTTATAAATAGTTTTTGATGCAAAATTAAATTCTGCATATTTTTTGTTAACCGGAATTTTTTGCAGTTTACCTAGTTTATGAGAAAATTAAACTTGAATATAAGAAAGATGAATAGTATATTAACAATATTTTAATATTTAAAATAAACAATAATTACTGAAGTACCATATTCTTCAAGAGTACCATAGGCCTTTTGGGAACCGTTAACTTTGAATGAATAAACAGAACACCATTACCAATAGGAAAGTTTTGTGAACACACACAATTTCTTTTCTAAATGTGTAATTAATTATACGCACTTATCTTTAATTATATTTTTCATATGATTATAATACGTCACAACGTCGCACATAATAAAAACATATAGTAACTTAAAATCGGCCTATAGCCGATTTTTTGATGCCATATGGTAGAAATGGAACAGAAAAACTAGCAAAACTAACATTATTTCAAGGTTTTTTCTCCATAACTTTGTTTCTTCTTTTCAAAATTTCTTCCAATTTGCAGGATAGCATAACTGCATAAGTCTAATCTTTAAATTTTATTCAAATCGGTGTATTAATTAATTTTTCCTAGGATTATTTCTTTATCCACTATCCTTGGAGAGATTTGACTGAAATTTAGCATGGCATCGTCTATTTGTGTAGTTAACCGACATAATTAATTTAGACAAAATTGCGTTACAAATTTTCCAATTAAATTCGAAAAACCATAAAAAAAACGACAAAACTTTCCGGTCACCCTGGTTTTTGCTTAATAACTTCTCTCCCCCTGTATCGATTTTGCTCAAATGCAATACCAAACCAAGTTAAGGAATAAGCAACTCATATTATTAATGTCATCAAAATAGGATAACGCGTTTTTGAGTTATCTTGTATACGGACGGACGGACGGACATGCATAAATCGATATAACTTTTGATTCCCATACCCTTAAAAGCTTTCTACGACGATTATTTTGATGTGTTACAAAACTAATATACCCTCTGGTAGTACCTACCATAGGGCATAAACATGACTTTCAAATATTATATAATCATTAAAATATATTTATCTTATCTTTAAAAGTTGAAATAAAATGACTGTCGAAAATAGAAAGCAAGAGAAATTGATTATTCCAGGTACTTTAGGGGTATTCCTATGGAAAACATCATTTCAAGTGCTATTATTTTTTGTATTGATTTCATGTGCATTCAATATGAAATATAAGTTCACAGGTCAAGTTTAATATTTGCATTACAAGGCAAATACAAACGATAGTGTAAAGTCCAGTTTACTTAGCTTTTATATATCTGAACTCAATTATTTATTTATTATCTGCGATATTTAGTAGGAAATGGAATTAGGTATATTAAAATTGCATTAAATTAAATTAAATTATATTCTTTTTGAAAATTTTCTAATAATTTGAATTTTTGAATTTTTCCAGAAATTGTTTTTGGAAAATCTTCAACAATTTTCATATAACGTGGTATTTTAAAATGTGAAATATTTCCTTTACAAAAATTTTTCAATTCTTGTTGTGTTAAATCTTTTACACCTTCACACATTCGAATAAATGCACAAATTTCTTCACCCATTCGTTCATCGGGTACTCCGATTACCTGGAAATAAGGAAAATATATTGTTTTAATATTACATCGATGATAATTCGTAGTGTATTATTAGTGGCTATAGAAAAGAAAAAAAAACCGAATCATACAACGATATACCATGTTTTATAGCAATAGCCACATGACTCCATTGGACTTTTTTCAAGACATATTTTCAGTCGCACTGCAAAAAAAGTCTTGTAGAGACTCTAAAAATTGGACATATTTTCAGTCGGACTGAAAATAAGTCTTGAAATAAGTACAATAGAGTCGTGCGGTTAGAAAGGAATACCCATATTGTTTTGTTAAATAAAAGTTAAAACGGTTCTATCGAAGATATAAATAGGTGAAAATATATAAAATTCTAAAAATCTTTTATTTAACCAAAGTATAACAAGAGCTTTAAGCTCCTAAAAGTTCTTGCCATATGATTTAATATTATTTACTCATGTTAAACAAAAGCGTTTTAGAATTTTACATATCTTTACTGATATATATCTTTGATTCTATTACGTCTATTACAACGAAGTACATATATGTTCACTTACATGTGATTCTATAATATCCGGATGTGTATTTATATAATCTTCAATTTCTTTTGGGAAGATATTTTCACCACCACGAATTATCATATCTTTTAAACGTCCAACAACTTTCCCGTAACCATTTTCTTCCAATATAAATTGATCACTAAAAAACCAAAAAATCCGATATTTTAATAATAATAAAAAGGACAAAATATTAAATGTAATAAATTTGTACCCAGTTTTTAACCATTTATCATTTCCCATTATTTCTTGAGTTTTCTCTAAATCTCCATAATATCCCAGCATTGTTGAATAACCTCGAACACAAAGTTCACCCGGTTGACCAAATGGTATTGTTTCACCATTTCCATTGATCACTTTCACTTCGATATGATCATGAATATGTCCAACAGTATTTTCAACTAATTCCTTCGATTCATTTAGCATTGATTGAAAAACCGCTGCTGTAGTTTCGGTCAGCCCGTAGATTGTTTTCACTTTTTTCACACCCAAAATATTTTTCATATCAACATATAATTGTGGGGAACATGTTGCACCACCAGTTATAGCAAGTTCTAAAGTTTTCAATTGCATTTGCTTACGTTTTTGTGTTGTTATCAAATCAACATACATAGTTGGTGTACCATGAACAATTGTACATTTCTCATCAACAATAGTTTTAAGTGATAATTCCGGATTAAAACCGGCATCAGGTAATACAATTGTTGCACCATGACACATTGCCGCCATTATTGTAATAACAACACCGTATGCATGAAATAATGGATTTTGCATACAAATTCGATGTGCCTTTTGATCTAATTCATTACGATAACCAATTTGTAGAGAATTATTAACAAATGTAAAATGACTTAATACTGCAGCTTTTGGATGTCCAGTTGTACCCGATGTAAATTGAATATTACATGGTAAATCTGGTTCTATAGAATTTTCATAATTTTCAATTGAATTCGTATCATTCGCATTGAAAATATCATTGAAATGAAATATTCCTGGTAAATTCTTATCTGTATTAACAATAATCGATTTTAAACTTGGTACATTTTTACTATTTATATTACCAGGTTGACTGTTACCAATTTCAGGCATTATTTTCATTAACATATCATAATAGTTTTGTGTTTTATATGATTCTGGCATAACAATTGCTTTAACACCAACTTTTTTTAAACAATACTCAATTTCACGAGATTGATATGCTGGATTCAAAGCAACCGATATTAAACCAGCTTTTGCAGCACCAATCATTGTTAAATACCATTGAAGATTATTCGGTGACCAAATACCAATTCGATCACCATTTTTTAAACCTAATTTATGAAATCCATTTGCTAATTGATTTGCTTTTTGTTGTACATTTGAGAATGTTAAACGTTCATCTTCATGACACGATACTAATGCTTCACGGTCACCAAATTTTTTAGCTGTTAAATCTAATTGTTGTCCAATTGTTCGATAAACTAATGGATCACGTCCAATATAATGTAAATAGCTTGGTTGTCGTATTAGTTTTGTTGAAAATCTGTCGAAAATTAAGATAATAAATTAAAAAATGATATTAAAATATTTATTAGATGGCACACTTACTTTTTAATTGAATATCCTCTTTCATAATTTAATATTAATTTTACAAGATTTCGATTCATTTCTTTTTTTTTTATCTTATCAGAAAAAATTCGAAATGTTTCACCAGAAAGAAAATTTTTATCACACAAAAACTCTGTATTTTTAATTTTATAAGAACTCGTGCTAAAAATCTGTTTTTAGCGATTATTTAAAATTTGCTCTCGTCCACAGCTAGTTGGATACTGAAGCAATTTCAAGTTTAATTATAAATTTCGCTTGTTTTTAATGTTGCTGCACTGATACGCGTGCTTACAACATATTCCATTTGAACAACAAAAAAAAAAAAACAAGACTTTTGTTTATGACTTCTAATTGTTTTATAATTGTCTGTAATTTTTAAAATTAAGAATTTATGACTTTAAAAGTTTGACCTTTATCGAATAAAATGTAATAAAATATTGTTATATAAAATTTGTTTACAGAGAAGAAAAAAAGTGCGAAATCAAAACAAGAATTAATAATTAAAAACTGTGCTAAAAACTAATAAATAATAAAAAAAAAAAATTTATTATTTGTAATAAATTTTTTGCAAACGAAAAACAAGCTTATTTATGAAAGCTATTTTTACTTTTATGCTCATTTAAATAGCACTCATTCTTCGCGATTTTTCTCAAAAACAGCAAAACTTCAGAATTAAATAAAAGCTTTTACAGTATTTATTTTGAGAAAGATTTATGTGCATTAAAAAATGCGTTTGTAAACGTTAAAATACCAGTTTTGAAATTCATTTAAAATTAGAAAAAAATTTTCTTCATACTCAATAGAAACTTTGTAACTGTTATAATAGTATAACACTTTATGCAATAGCCAATTACAACGTGTACAGGGAGAGTCTAAATCAGATCAAAAACTGGATTAACTGAACATACTAAGTTGTTGGTTGGTTTTACTACGTTTACATGATCCACTTGAAGTTGACTTCAATACAAAAATCGTACATGTAAACTGGTTTATCGATTCGATTCGATTGATCGATTTAAGTCGATCCTGTGTTGTCTGTGGTTACTTTTCTTGTAAGAACGATAACTCAAGAACAACTTCCTTAATTTCATTCAAATTTTAGAATTAAATTAAGATGTTGATCAGGGTATAGTTCTCCTAAGAAAGTTGCAGATTTCAAACAGGCATGGAGATATCAAAACGTAAAATAAAAACAACAATGTTTTTTTTCAATATTGTTTTATGTGTATTTTTGTTTTTTTTAGACATTATTTTATTTGAAATTACTACATAATTACTTCTTAACATCATTTATCAATTTTGAATTTTTTTTTTTTAGACTGAATATTTCGCAATGGTCTTCAATTCAAGATTAAGACGAAATAACATCATCCTTAATTGTCTGGAATTCCTGTTATAATCCATAAGTACCAAACATTTATAGAAATACTGGAATGTATGTATATTTTGCTGGATATTATGTGTCTCATGGATTTGGATTGTAATATTGAAAGAAGATTTAAGTTTCACAAGGCATGAAATTAAAGTTAAATCTATAGATTCAAAACCGGTGTACCGTGAGAGATGATATTATACTATATATGATGGTCATATGCATATGAATAAATACTTGTTGATTCACAAAACTGCTGAGAAGTGCCGTCAAGATGAAAATATTTACGAAGCTATGCACTTATAACTATGAAACCGTTCAATCTTCTTTTTATCTCTTCAGACTTGTTGGGTAAACCAAATTTACTGAACATAGAGCTCAACAAAAATCATAACGAAATCTTCATTTTTGGACTTGTCTGTTTTTTTTTTTGTATAAACCCTACAAATGTATTTTCGTATTGGGGTATGAGAATATTTTGCCTCCCGACTTCAAATTCTCGTTTCATAATAGAATTCCAGTTTTTCTGAAATCAAATTTAAGAGAAGACAATTGCGAAATACCCTGTTAATATATATTTATATATATAAAATAACATAAATAGTATTTCAAAAATAAAAACTAATAAACAAATAACAAATAAACTTTTAAATAATTTATTTTTTATTCATTTTTCTTATTATTTTTTTTTTTAATTAAATAATTTCAAGTTTTTCTTGTAATTTTTTTCGAGAACATGGTTTCACCACCCCAAAAATTCCATCATTACTTCTCGCATAAATATTCATAATTTATATATATTTTTGTTTTTCTTAAAATACTACTAATTTAAATATTGTTTTCCTTTTTTTTTTAAATATATTTAAGCATTATTTTTTGTTCTTTGTATGTTTTTCTTGAATTTTTTAAATATTATTTACAAACATTGAAATTAAAAATAAAAATTGTGCTATTTTCGGTAAAATATTTTGAAAGAAAATTTTTAATTTAAGGAAAAAAAAAAAGAAATGAAAATAAAAAATATTACAAATTAAAAAAAAAAGATGAAAAATTAATTATTTTAAATATTTTTAATATTAAAATGAAGAAAAACAATTTTGTGGTAATTTTTTTAATCATCATTCTTTTGGATTTTATTGATTTTATTGATTTTATTATTAATATATACTTTTTTTTGAATATTATTTATTAATGTAAAAAAAACAAGCATCAGCAGCAATATTGTTTTGTTTTGTTTTGTTTTTTTTTTGTTCATCTAAATATGATTAAATATTTATTATTTATAATAATAATTGAATTAATTAATTTATGTTTTTCTATGAATTCAAAAATTATATGGGATTTTTTTTAAAATTTATTTTTGGTAACAAATTCAAAAATTCAGTCACTTGGCCCAGTTTAATTTCCACTTCAAAAACGAATTACCTTAAAGTACAAGTTTTCATAAAACATTTCAACCTTTTATTTTTAAACCTAGCGGGTTACCTATCCCCAAGACGGGATGCTAGAAATTTTAGTTTACAAATCTGCCTATTTCGAAGATTTGCCATATGATGGATTTTTTAACACCTTCAGCTCCATGATATATCTTATCTGGAATATATATTCCAACATTCAAGAAAATCCGCCTAACCGCCCAACCGATGTAGGATATTTTTCTATTTTTACCATGCAACTGAGGGAGATATGAAAATCAGTTCAGTTGTTTTCAAAAATTGGAAGTAGAGTAGAGTGGAGTAGAGGCAAAAAAAAAACTTGAAAAGACGGCATTTACACAACAGCTAGAGGCAAAACTATTCGATCTGGGGCACAAATATTTGCAATCAAAATCTTTGCCGAACATTCCAATCGTGCGTGATCTCTATATAAAAAGATCAAACAATTTGATAGACCCCAGCACAAAGAAGTTAGATACAACTTTGTTGTATGCGCCAAAAATGTTGGCCATACATCCGCAAATCTTTATACTATAGTCTCAGGTAATAACTATCCCCGAGATGAATATTTTGTATGGTGGTTTTCGAAATGAGCTCCAACCTTTTACTATCCTCCGACCCCCGCCTGATCTACAATAACAAATTTCTACATTTCAAATAATTCTCTATAAAACATCAAAAATCCTTTTTATTTTGTTTTCTCAACAACAACACCAGAGAACAGAGACTGAAGGACAGAGAATCTGGCATTTATTTTTAAAATGACGATGCAACTTTTGTTGCATTTGAAATTGGGATACAACTGTTGATTCTTCTCAGCTTCCAAGCCAAAATTTCCTAGCGAATAAGTACAACGAAGATCAAGTTTTATACTTTGATGTATTTCGCACTTTTTGTTTTCTCTACTACCGTTTGTTTATCAAGGGATCGAATATATAGTTGTCGAACCTGCACGCCCATCGAGTTGTTTTGACTTTCTTAGCGATTAAATTCTACGACTTTTTTATTGGCTGGGGTATAATTAAAAAAATGCCTATACTTCTTGTGACTTCGCATCTAATTAATTTACTTTAAAAGTTATTCATACTCTCACAGGATTTCTCTCTCCAAATTTATTCTGTTTTGTTTCTCTTAAATGAAACAATTAACCAGTTTTCAGTTGAATAACCAAAATATTAAACAAGTTTTGATTACACAATTAATCAATTAACCAAACCATGTCCTACTCTATACCAAAGACTTTGCTTTTGTTTACCAAATCAACTACGAGCAGTACCTGACTGAATTCTGAATTTCGTATTAAATTTTTCTTGACTCGACTATTTTTCTCAAGTTTCTGGTTGTACAAAAGTGATGTTGATATTTGTTCATCTTAATTAAATTTTGTTCAGTTTGTTTTTCTTTCTTTTTAAATATATATTTATTTAATATTATTAATTTTTCTTTGTTTAAATAAACTAAACGATTTTTGTACCGATATAACTTTGTATATAATTTTTTTTTGTCCACTCATTAAAATTTTTGTTCAGTGTTATTTTGAAAATTTTTAACAAACATTTTTATATTTTCTCCACAATAAAAATATAAAATTAAAAACAAAAAATATAGTAGCTCTTTGGGAAATAGTATTTTTTTTTTACTAATAAAGAACAAAAAAAAGAAAAAAACTCTAATCCAAAAAGTATTGAGCTAAAATTTAACTTTTAATTGGTCATAAAATTCATTAGCAATATATTGAATTGAATTTCTAAATTTTTTGTTTTTTTTAAACGTGTACGACATTATTATTATATATTTTTTATTTTTTATGTATAGAAATTGCGAAAATCTGATTTGTTAAAATATTTTTTATTTTAACAATATTTACATGCTCATTCTGAACCCAGTCATAACGGTGGTCATAACATGACGACACGATCATAACTTTTTTTTTAAATACTAATTCGTATTCTGACTCGCTCATAATTCACAATTGTCATAAAAAATTATCAAAAGTTCTGACCGAAAATATTTTGCATACAAACATTTCGAGAGTATTTCTCAAATAACCATGACAACTCGCTCGAATTATATAACAGTTTAAACTGTTATAAATTAATATTTTGAACATAATTATGACCCATCTGCCAGAATACGAATTTTCTTAGCTGCCATAATATTTGTAAAGGGTGCGGCATCTTTTTGTCCATCCGGCATCTTTTGATTCGTTTTTGAATTAGCGATTATTTCGCAACTCATAGCTCTAATGTCATCTGTCAAGTGACAGAAATTCAGTATTATATTCCCGGTGAACGAAATGAGTCGATATACGCTTGATTAAAGTTCGGAAATGTTGAAAACTTATTTCCATTTTATTTAATATGCATTTTTAAAACGTACTAAAAGTTGTCGCACCCGTAGTTGTAAATTTGTTATGACTAAATATTTGTCACAACGTCAGAATAGGCCTGTTAGCTCCAAAAAGAAAAAAATTATTGTGTTTTCCTAAAGTATTTATCGAGGGCCTGTACAATCATCAAAGACCCGGTTTTATTTGTGTGTGTCACTGTCACTACTGTTTAGCCTTTATTTAAGACTGTATCAAAAATTTGAAATAGTCACATTTTTTTGTGACTATTTCATTGTTTTTACCAAGTTAAAAGACTTTTTGTTTCTTTTTTTCAAAATTTAAATTTCTAATATTTATATTTAATTATTATATAATAAACAATTTTTCATTTTTGATTCTATTAAATATTATTATTATTAATTTTTGTTTTGTTTTTCTTGTGACTTAAAAGAAAAAGGAAAAAAAAAAGAAGATTATTAAAATCTAGTATCACTTGTGCCGATTAAAAGGGATACATTTGAGATATACTTTTTCATTTTTTTTTTTTTAATTAAAATTAATTAAAAAATATAAAACTAAATAAATTAAAAATAAAAAATAAAAAATTAAGGAAATATACATAATAAGAGATAAAAAAATAGAAATTTTTAATATTAGTTTAAAATATATCTTGTTTGTTTTCTGTTTGTTTTTATTTCTTAGTTTTCATTTTAAAGTAATATTATTTCCATGTTTTAAATTAAAATGTTTCATATTAAATTTAAAATTAAAAAATCAAAAAAAAAAAAAAATTATTACTATTATTTCTTATTGAAAAACTAAAGCAACAAATACAAGAAAATCTTCGACAAAAATTCTAATATTTTTTATACAACTCTTATTTTTTTAATTTAATGACTTGATTTTTCTGCGTGTATATATGAAGAATGTGTAGCAGAGTTTTTATATCTTCGATATTTTCTAAAAAAACAACAAAAATAAGACTTTTTTAAACTTTTTCTAGCACAAAACTCCGATTTTTCTTTTCTTAAAAACTTTCATCATCATGTCAAACAACTGATTCAGATGGATATTGTTCTACATCATCAGACCAACTAACTTCCATTGGTGTACCACCAAAACTTATACTAATTTTATCCATAACTATACAATCTTCAGCGGATAAATTTGATTTACCGCATAACGATGATGTTGATGATGATGTCGGTGATACAGAATCATCTAATGATGCTGAACAACCTTCATCTTCAGAATTTGTTTCGGATACCATTGCTTCACCGGCGGATTCTTGAATTTCTTGAGTTTTTTTCAATTTTTTCAAATCCTGTACAGATGGATGTGATGGTATCGAACGTAATTCTAAACGTTGTGATAAAGCTAATGCATCACATGTTATTAGATTACCTTGTTGTTTACGAAATAAACTGGTATTAGTATCAGTGTCAAATGAATTCGCTCGATTACGACGATATAAAAGATCAGTTTGATTTGAAGATGATGCTGCTCCTGCTGCTGCTGCTGCTGCTGATGATGATGATTGTATCATTGGTTTTGATATCAATTGTTTTGTTGGTGATTTTATATTTCTTTGTACATTATATGGTGAACTACAATGTAATGGTTTTTCCCATGAATCAGATAAATCTGTGTCTTTTAATGATGATACTATTATACCAGTCGAATTTTGATGACGTACCGGATTTTTATCAGTTTTCTTAATTGTTACAGATTTTGAACGGATTCGTGAATTTTGATTTCCTGTAATTTGTTTCATATTTATAGAATCTTCGGAATGAGTTTTTAGAACAGATGTAGCTGATGCAGATTGTGTTAATGGTATACCTATAGTAACGCTTGACTGTCGTGAATATTGTCGTTTTAAATTTGGTGATTTTTCATTAATATTAGATCGAAATGATCCAGCACGTCGTATCATACGTGATGCTAAAACTTCTGGTGTTTCATCATCCATTTCTAATACCCATGATACTGAATCATTTTTTTCAACAACACCTTTAACTAACGGTGATGGTGGCGGTGATATATCATCCATTTGAAAACATCCTATTGTACGATCGGTACCGTTACTTCGATTAAGGCTTACTAGACTAGAATTATGACTTGAGAACAATTCCATACTATCTTGACTATTGGTGCTTATTTTTGATGTATTCAAAAAACTGGCTTGTTCCTGGTAACTTTTTGAAAGTTCATTTAATGTTAAAGCAAATTTTTCAGAATTCTGTTTTAATTTCCATTGAAGCTCTTCATTATGAAGTGATAAACGATTACGATTCTTAACTTCATGTGTATATGACTCTTGTAAATGTTTATTTCTTTGGATTAATTCTCTATAAAAAAAACAAACAAATAATTTAAATTAAAATCTCAAAAATAATATAAATAAAATTAAATTTTTATACTTCTCTTCTTCGATTTTAGCTTTTAATTGAATTTGTAAATCTTCAACACGAGTTTCAAATGCGGAAATTTTCATTTGCATTGCTGGTACATTATCGACAGATCGTTGTAATTCTTGTGTATGTTTACGTAGATCAGAAATTTCACTTTGTTTCAATTCTAAAACACATCGTAAACTTTCGACTTCATCTTGTAACCTTTGGATTTTATTCGGACTACTAGAACCATTATTCGGATCAATTCCATTACTTTTTGTTCCATTTGATAAGCTAGTATCGAATGAATTTCTTTTATTTCGTAAAACAGAAATTTCATCATGTGATAAATTTAATTTCTCTTCAAGTTCACGTTCTCGATTTTCAGTTTGATTACGTAATGAATCTAACTCTTTCGTTAAGATATTAATTTTATCGGATAATTCACGTTCGCGTTCTGTATTTGTACGTAAACAATTTTCAAGAGTTTCTTCTGAATATGTTGCACGCTCTTTAAGTTCATTTTCTTTTAGATTTAATTCATCAATTAATTTTAATAGTTCATGATTTTTTAATTCTGCTAAGTGTAAATCTTCTTCAAACTTTTTCAGATCTTTTTCAGTCTTTATACTATAATCTTGTAATTTTTTATCATATTCGGACTTCTTATATTCTAATTCAGATTCTAAATTGATAATACGTTCTTTAGCACTGATTTTAAATTCATTAAATGATGTCTCAACTGAAAGAAAACGAAATTTATAATATTTTTTTTTATATTTCCTTATTTGTTTATTATTGAAAAATACCTTTCTTTAATTCACATTTATGAATTGCTTGAAGTTCTGCTTCTCTAGCCAAATATTGTGATTCGTTTTCTGTGATTTCATCACGTAAATTTTGGCATAATACTGTAGATTCTTCGAGTAATTTCTTATTTTCTGTTAATTGTGTTTTTATTTGTAGATATTTATCTTTAAGGTTAGGATATGAAAAGGCATCAAGCTAGAAAATCCAAAAAAAAAACAAAAAAAACAAACGGTTATCTAGTCTAGATTTTATCATGAATAATATTAAAAATCAAAACACATACATCACATGCTAAATATTGTATTAAAATTCCAAGTGCTTCGATTCCTTTATTAGCATAAGCTAAATTCGAACGTAAAACTTCATTGGTTATCTCTTGTTGCCGTCGATATTTCTCCTATAATAAAAAGCAAAAAAGACATTCAAATTTGAAACAGATTTCTTTAAAATTTCTTTTTTTTCAATTTTATAGTATAGTTTTATTTAAAGAGCTTTTTTCTGAGATAATTTTCTAGTTTCATGAGGATGACTATACTAGGTGTATCAAGAAGTTATCGACCTGTAAATTGGTTTAATTTTGATAACTATTTAAAATGAACTACAAATTCAATATTGATCAGTAATTAGATTCCTGTTGAATGGAGAAAACGTATGAGGACATCAAAGAAAATGTATTAAGCTGTCTATGGTGATTCTCTAGCTTCGATAACAACCATTTTAATACATAAATTTAAATGTGAATTAATAATGAAGAACATACAAGTCACCAAATTAAAGTGACCATTGTAGAAATTGTCGAAAAAGTCTATGATATCGTGTTAGGAAATCAAAAACTGAAAGTACGTTAGATAGCTAACATTGTGGACATTTCATATGAATGCATTTTGAACAATTTACATGAATATTTACAGGTAAAAAAAAGCTATTCACAAAATGAGTTCCAAGTTTGTTTGCGATCGATTAAAAACGTAATCGTATTGCATGAATTATGTTACGAATCAGTTAACCATCTCCGATATACTCTAGGTTAATCTCTGTTTGGGTTTTTCTTGTTTCCAAAATTGAGAATAAGAGATTTGCATCAAAATTGGAAGTCATCGAAGATACAAATGACTATTTTGACGGGTTAAACAAATCATATTATCCGGATATGATAACAAATTTGGACTAAGTGTATCATATATGAAGTACAATTCTTACCGAAAACTTTTTGATACATCTAATACGTTTTTTTTAAATTATAGAAGGTTAAAGCTCTTAAGAAATTCAAATGATGAATCCTTCATGGTTGGTTTCTCCATTCCTATATACATATATTTATAAATAAACTTAATTATCTTAAAATTAATCTCAGAATGTAGCTTCACTATACATATTGTTAGAAAAACTTAAAAAAAAAAAAAACAAAATAAAAACAAAATTTTTCTTACGATTTCATTTTCTTTTCGTTGTTGTAAATTATTATTGTTCCTAATAAAATTTCCATTTGGTGATGTTGCCGATTGACGTGAAGAATCAATATGTTCCTTATTTAATGGAATACAATTTGTTTTATTTGAATTAGTTTCTTCATTTTTCGTATCACATTTAGGATGTAAATTTTGTTGCTGTTGCTGTTGTTGTTTCGATGTTGTATGACTTAAAAGTCGATTATTATCTAAAAAGACAAAAAAGACGACATTGTATGAATAAAAGAAAAAAAACAGTTGAAATAAAATTATAATTTTTTTTTTTTAATTAATAAAAATAAGAAAAAACCTTTCATTGTGTTTTTCATCCTAATTTGTCAACCAAACTTACCCTCAAGTTTGATACTATTATTAATCAATGAACTCATCCGAACAAATCCAGAAATTTAATTCTCTTTATTCCTAATGAAACTTATTACTTTTTATTATTATTACGCATTTGGCGTGGGCAAACAAACGACAAGATCTCATAGCAGGGAATTTTTAATACGTTTTAAAACAAAACAAAATTTAAACATATTCCTTTTTTTTCGAGGAAAATCAAATTTGAACAAAACTTGTCATTTTTCTTTTCTTTTTTTTGTTTGTTATTTTAATAAAAAAAACACTCTTATTACATAATTTTAAATTTTTAAATATTTAACCTTTAATAATTTCCTCAAGAATAGAAAAAAAAATCACAAACAAAAGTATGTTTTTTTTTTAGTTTAAAAAATTAAGATTTTGAAAATTTTTTTTTTTTATTTTTTAAATAAACAGAAATTATGATAAATCACAGAGCACACTTTTCTTCTAAATTAAGTAATTTTTCTTCCAAAAAAAAAAAAAAAAACTTGTACAAGAAAAAAACTTCTCATCTCAATAAATTTAAATTCATTAAACTTTTAGTATTTTACTACAAAAAAAAAAAAAAAAGTATTTTCTATTCGCTGTTTCTATGAAAACTGAGTGATTTCACACTGTTTCTTTACAATTACGAGCAAAACGAAAAACTTAAAAAAAAATAATATCACAACTAAAAAAAAAAAAAATAATATAAACTGCGCGCGCAGCGAACTCATCAAGAAAGATATAAGCCGAGCCAAAAAAAAAAAAGCATAGGCGGAAATATTACAGTAATAAAAGTTTGCCCAGAATACAATTTTTCAAAGGGAAATCAATAATAATTGTCAGTAAGGCGATAGAAAAAAAAAAACATAAATTTAACATCGGCCTATAACCGATTTTTTGAAAGCCTATGGTAGAAATAGGAATCGTAGTTAACAAAGCAATTATTTCGACTCGAGGAAAAGAAAAAACCGTTATTATTAATCAGCTGTATTCCTCTTAGTCTTAAAATACTTTTGTATTTTTTTTTTTAAAATCCTTTTAGAAAACGTAAAAGATTTTCTTACATTTCTAGTACGTTATAAATTGAAATTCAACATTTTTAACAGGAACTTATTTCAAACAAATAAAAACAATCCACAAAAAAACACTACTTCAAGTTTTGAGTTTAACTTTTAGTAAAAATAAAATACATATAGAAAATATTTTATTTTAAGTTGACTTTAAACGTCAAATGAGTAAAAATATTGAGCTTAACTTTCCGAAATAGATTTGACTACATTGAATTCTGAACAGGTCATTTCATTCCACACTATCCTTGGATAGATTTTTACCAGAATTTGGCATAGTAGTAGAGTATCGTCTCTAGTCAATGTACGTAATTAACTTCTACGAAATTACTGTGGAAAGCTGGAGTCTAAATAAAGTAGATGAAACGTTGGTAGTAATTGAAAAGGCGTTTGAATTACCATAATAAGGTCCTAACTCCAACTAAATAAAATTTTTATATCGAATTTATCACAAAATCTGTGCAAAATTTTCGAATTAAATTTTAAAAAACGGTTACCCTGATTTTTAATTTATGGTAAATATTATTAAATTTTGGACGTTTTTAAATGAAGACAAGACAGACATGCATAAATCTGTACAACTTTTAATTCCCTACACAAATAGAAGCTTTTAAATCGTTTTCCGATGATTATTTTAGTGACAAAACTAATATACCCTCTGGTAATATCTACCATAGGGCATAAAACCATATCAACACCGAAGCCCGGACATTAAATTGTCCATTGAATATGGACTTGAGAATAATTCAATTTATTTATTTTTTTAAATAAATTGAATTTCGTTTCTCATAAAAGACATGTCTTTTAATTAATTAAGATTTTGAATGAAGACTTTGATATCAAGCCAAAAAAATGGAAGTAAGTGTTCTTTTCTTTTCTTTTTTTGGGTGAAAAAATGAAAACTCCAAAACAAACCCATCTTTTTATTCATTGATCATAATTTTAGAAAAACTGATTAAAACAAAAAATATGAATAAATTTGTACGTGTTTTTATGCTCTAAGTTTTCTTATTGTTTTTCTTGGCCGCCAATTTATGATTTTTTTTTTGCGCTTACAACTTCTATTGTAAAATCATAAGACAATCGTCTTCTTTCTCATGACAAAAAAGTAGAAGAAAAACGAGTAAAATAACTTTTCTTACTTTGAATAAATTGAACTTTGTTTAAGGTTCACGCGCAGAATGAATAGAATAGTAAAAAAAAAAAGCGAAAAAAACCACCGAAACATAAAAATAATATTGCGGGAGAGTCAAGTGTATAGCATATTTAGGAGAGACTGTTGTATACCTTGAAATGGTTTTTAAGGTGTGGTAGGTAAAAGGAAAATTAATCCTTAAAAGAAAATTCAAAATATTTATAATATAAATTTCATGAAATACTAATAGAACAACGATAATAGGAGATGGCTTTAATATACCAACTTTTACTTTAAAAATGGATACTAAATTTTTGGTTTTGTTTTGTTGGATTAAATAAAAATCATAATTGTTGATAATTTCAACGTAAATATTTTTGGTAAACTTAAATATAAGGCAAAAATTTTTATTTAGGTCAAAAATGTGTATTAATTTACACCGTTATTAATTAAAGAATCCAGAATCAAAATCTGATGTAGCCAAACATTCTTTTTAAACAATTTTTTTTAATCAAATACAGCTTTATTTTATCAATTTTTTGTTTTTTAAATATTTCCAGTAGTACTGGCACTTGGGTTTCTAGTAATCTTTAGGCAAAATACATAAATATATAAGTACCTCGTTTATAGAATACGTAATTTACTATACAACGAAACAATAGCGACAAAAGAAGAATTACCGTATTCAAAAAGTTTAGTTCTAGGTTTTAGTTAAAAATAAATAACTACTTAAATTATTAAAAGTTGTTTATCTATCAAAGAATTAAAGGATAATTCGTACAGCCTTTTATTGTGAAATCTTTTATTCGAAAACTTCTAAAAACCATAAAAATTTACGAGTTTCCACCAAATTCTATAACACTCTATATTTCATGAAATATTTAACTCTAACATCCGGAAAACTCATCCGGAAATATAGAAATCTAAGGCTAGAAATGTTTGTTCCTTACATGTAGCATATGTATTTCTATTATCCAGAAAATTCAGTTTACCAGACTTTATTAGAGATCCTGAACTTTCGTCTTAAAAGATGCTCGACTGTTTTTTTTTTTCGTTTCAACTCAAATTTTCAACTCAATTTTTAGCAACTTTTATGATTTTGTTACATATCGAATCGTTATAATATTATTGTTGGTTCCCTGTTGACAAGAGTTCATTAAAAAAAATGGAATACTCTAATTTTCGTAATAAAAAAATTACTATTGACATTTATTTTTTAAGACTAACTTTTTCAAAAATTAGTTTTTTTTTTTTTAAGGAGTTAAAAACATTTTAGTTGATTATTTCTAAATACTGTCATCATCAAGTAGTTTTTGTCTATATATAGAAATCTGATGAAAGCCATTACTTAAGTCTTAAGTATTTTTATGATATAATACTCAAAAAAAAAAACTATTCAAATTTACATCATTCAGATATTTTGATGAAATCATTTTTTGTATAATAATTTCACGTCCGACGTCCAACATCATTCGGTGGACATTAAATATGAATAATTAAATAGAATATTTCGGAAATTTCTAGAATTCAAATATTAAATCCTAGATGCAACTCATTCCCCTATTTTATTGTAGAGAAAAAACAATGTCAGTGTATTTTCAGTACAGTTTTTCTGTATGACTATATTATTTTATTGGCCGGTGTTTAATTACACACCGCGTCTCATCATTACAAAAAACAAAATAACCGTTTTAAAAATGAATGATTTAAAAAAAAATAAAGAAAATATTTTCATATACAAAAGACGGCGACTACAATAATATTTTATTGTTAAGTTAAAAATAATTTCTATATGAAAGTTAATAAATACCGCAAATTGTAATAACGTCGACATAAATTTAAAAAGAAAAAGAAAAATACTGTCTAAACGCAAATATATTAACTAATTTTTGTCACTATTTTTAATAATTTATTAGAACTTAACCCAAATTAAGTTATGGATTATCCAAGTATGAAAATCGTTGAATTAAAATCAATCAAAATAAAAAATATGGTTATTTGAAATTATGTTAATCGAAAAAAAAAGAAAAGAAAAATCACCTACTAACTTCTATTTATTTTATTTTTGTTATTCAAACATATGTTTTTCAAAAAAAATAAAAATTCCACACATTCGTGTAGCTTGGTGACACTGAAAATTTCCAACCCACATAAATGTTGTATTTTCATTTTCCTAATAAAAAATAAAAGAAATACCGAGTGTTTCATAGAAAAATCTATAAAATTCGAGGAAATAGAAAGCAAAAAAAGGCTATTAAACGAACGAATTAATGTGACTAATATTCCAAAATAATGGATAAAAGTTATTATTCCAAGTATTTACTTATTAAAACCCCAAAAAAAGGTCAAAAATCTTGTAAGTTCAAAGCTCAAAGGTCTTCTAATTGAAAGTTCAAAAGTGGTCGGCAACATGTAACGAGAAAAAAATTCTTTAGAAATATGTTTTCTACGTAAATTGTTAGTAAATCCATTTTTAGGATTAATTTTTAAAACTGAAAGATTACAAAGGTCATGCAAATATATATTCCAAATTTATATTAAATATTTTTTATTCTATTATTTAAATGTTTTTATATTTTAAAAATTAATTTAGGTCATTTATTAATTTCAATAATTAAAAAAAAATAAAAAAAAAACATGATATTGAAACAAATGCTTACTTAAGCATCACGGGGTGCTCTGCTCATACAAGAAGCGAAAGTGTTTAAATTATTATATTTACAATTGGACTGGATCCATAACCATGAGAAATGTAATGAAGCAGAAAAAGAAGTGAAATTTCACTTGTTATAATTGCCAGCCAGTCTCTAATATAAAATTACTGCATAATGAATTAACTGTTTTTTTTTTATAATTAAAGATGATAATTTTATATCTGTTAATTTTATTTAGAACTGCTCTAAGTAACTTTAGATATATATATAAATTTATCATAAAAATAGCAATGCTTTTTCGATACGATTTAGTCTCTATCGAATTATACAAAATTCCAATCCTGATTTTTCCCGTCTAGACAAATCTAAATTTTATGTTTTACAAAAGTAGTTAGAAATATAGTAGATACTTTCGACGTTACTTTTATCATGGAAAAGAAACCCAAAACATGTATGCATATCACTATGTCCTTTGATCAGTCGTAACTCGATTTAGAAAGCACCTTAAGAACTCCCTTACAATTGTAATGTAAGTACAATTATCCCTATTAAGGTTAACATAACATTAAATGAGTCGTTCATTTTAATTTCGAGTTATGAGCAGTTTTCGAAAATGATTCCAATTGCACTTGACAATTCAAATATACTTCGTTTTTATTTTTCTGTTAGTATTCCAACAGATAACTGACTATTAAATTAAGAAACTACTATAGACATATTTAAACTTGGCGCTCGATTTCCACGACATTCGAATTGCATGATTTGGATTTAACATGATTGAAGAAAAGTGGAAAAACTTCAATTTACTATACACGATACTATTTCAGTTTAACACGGTCAGAGAACATTTTCTTTTATTCTTTTGAATGTGTTTCTGTGAAAATGGATGCATGATTTCAATTTACATGGCATTTTTGGGTGGAGAACCAATCCACACCGTGTAAATCAAGGGTTAAGTATATATATATACAACGGTAACGCACAAAATTGGCGTCTCAAACGTTCAAAATAAAGGGAACCTACTTTTCGTTCAACATTTATTCTATTTAATGTGCAATTTTTTGATTTTCTTTTAGAGTAATAGTATTTACAGGTTTAAAATCTTTATATACTAATTAACCAAATTAAATTCAAATCGAACACGATAAAAATACTAACTATAATTCTGAAACGCCCGGTATATTCCTGCATGTATGTATTTTATTGACCAAATTAAACATTATTAGCATAGAAAGAAAATAATATGTTTGCGCGCATATAATACGATAAATTATGAAAAAAAAGACTCTCGGTGGTATCTAATAAAACTTCTTTCGAATTTTAAAATTTATTGAAATATCCTAAATATTCATTAAAACTCTTTTGAAATACCAAAACCACTTACCATTATGTGGCACCTTTATTTGTGTTTGAGGTCGCGATCGTGATAAAACTTTCTTGTTGCAAGGCGAAATTTTATCTTTTATCGGTCCACCAGAAGATGTTATTGTTGTTTGTTGTTGTTGAGCGTTTTGTAATATTCGTTTTTCTAAAAAAAAAACATTAAGAAAGTTGCAAATTACTATTATTTTTATTTCAAAATTTTTAATGTTAAATAGAAAAATAAAATTAGAAAAACGAACACTGATTACTCCACTTTAAATGCAAATATAAACATTTTGAATATGGAACACTGGGACAGGAGACAATATACATTTAACTTTCTCTATATTCTGTATTGAAGAAATATAGTGTGTAAATTTGAAATTATTCTTCTCGATTTGTATAGAATTACTTGAAGATTATTACAGAAAATAAACTTAAAGAACAATATGTACTCAGGATGACAAGAGTCTGAAGAGGAGAAGTTGATTGGGCAGATTTTAAAAGATTACAGTACAAACTTTTCACTTTAGATTTCCACTTTAGGATTATTAAGTGGCCATATATCTTCTTCTTACGATGATAGTTTGATTATAACCTAGTATCACACACAAGTGACGGTCGTATGCACCATTTTAAATCTCCTTCTTTAATATAGTAATCTGTCAAAAAGTTTTTTGTTAGCACCTTTTCAAAGTAGCACAATGATTTGTATTTTTTTTTCAGAAAAAGGATAATATTACAATATTAGCTTTTATAAAATGATTAAAAGGGTAACAAAAATTTTGCAAATGATGAAAAATATGTAACATGAATGTGAATCTCTTACATCATAAAAATTGAGTGACTGAATTTACGTTACGAGCATCCCCATGTGAACAACGTTCTTGTTTTCCAAAAACCGTTACTACCCAAGAAATATAGAAAAAATCCAAGTTAGTTTTTTGAAAGACAAAAGATTTAAATTATCTGGATTAGGTAATATTGGGAGCATTTACAAAAGAAAAGTTGGCTAACATTTTAGACGTAGGCGTAGGTATGAGAAAATTTGATAAAAAATGACTCTTTTTTGATCATAATCGACCAAAAACACATTAAAATAACAATTTTCAAAGTTAGAGAATTGAAATACGAAATGTTTCCACACCCACTGTATTCTCCTGATATGGTTTTCCTTTGAAATTCCATCTAGTACCTAAAATCAAAGAAAATTTTCAACAAATGAAGTATATTTCAGCTAGCTTTAAAGGAATATTTTGAAGGCGTTGAGGAAAACCACCGCTTTTGTGATAGGATAAAACCCTTGCAGCATTGCGAGACAAAAAGTGTTCAATGTTTTTGAAGACTATGTTTGAAATATAAAAATAATTTTAAAACATATATTTCATTACTAGAGGCCACGTAATTATCGAACCGCCTTTGGAATACAGACTTTACAGACTTCTCTATGGTACAGCCATAGAGAGGATGCACTTATTTTAAATCATTTTGTAAAAAGAGTTTGTTGAATATTAATTAGATGGTAAATATCAAAACACGTTTTAGAAGAAAAATACTCTATCAATATTCTAAAATCAAGCTTTTTCAATTCCCAACAATTCAATTTATTGAGGCAAATATTGATGATCGCTGCTTAGAGGACCATAATAATATGTGTAACAAATTCTGTCTCTCATCTAACACTTAACGTGTTAATTTTGATTATAATTATTTGCATAAAAAAGTTATATATAGAGAAAGTCGATTTTCAGCATTTATAAAAAAAAAAAAAAACCTAAACTAGTTTAATTTTAAAGCGTTTTCGCGATGATATATAATCATTTGCTTTCGCATTATTACTAGCTTTTTTTTTTTTGGTCAATGCCTTTGATAGTGTTTTGTTTTCAAATAGAGATTATGTGACGTGAATATATCTTTATAAATTGGTTATATCCGGTTTTGATCAAATCAGTTTTGAAAAAAACCTTCTATAAAAAATTGTTCTCAATCAAAATTTAGTTTCATTAATTTAGTTAGTTCTTATTGTTAAATAAATTTTGTTTTTTTTTGTCCATTTATAGAAGCTGCTTATGGTAAAATTGATATTTATGCATATCTTTAGATTATATTTGCTACGAAAACATTAAACATATCTAAATAAATTGCAAAAAAAAAAACAAAAAAAAAAACATGACTTTCAAGTCTTAAGCGGTATGACATGGGCATGCATGGGTTTGCCATAATAATACTAAATCATTAAATGTCCATGAATTAAAAAAAACCGGTTTAAAAGTATATAGATAGACTTTAAATGGGAAAATACTTAACATAATATTTACACCAAACTCTTTTTTTACACGGTCTTTTTTTACACGATTTTGAAATAACACGGTCCACAAAAAGTAAAAAATATTTTTTTTTTACACGAATTATTTGTTCTAACACAAAGTTCAAAAAAAAATTTTGTATACATACGCAGTTACAAAAATAAAATATAATTGGGGAAATTCCCGGAATTGTTTTAGCCGCATTTTATATTTTTATATGTATTGAAGCTGCAACAATTGATGCTAATAATGAGAACCATGATGATGAAGACGAAGTTGAAATTCATCAACTAACAGCTGATTTAATTCGCGATGGTTTGAAATTTGCTACAAGAATGGAAAATCATTTTCTCACATATGATCCCGACATGGAACGTGCATTAAAATTTAAATGTAACATGCAGATCTGTACAGCTGGGTATCAAGAACTGTATAAGCAACTTGAGAAACCAAAAACACAGCAGCTGATTACAGATTTCCTAATTAATAAAAAGCCAGCATCATAGAACGTTAATAATGAACCAGACTCTGTATTGGATTCAAACTCGTCAGAATATAAATATATATAAATATATTTGTTTTTCATTATATTCTGTTTTTCATTAGAATAGTGTTGGTTTTTAATATTATACTTTTTTGTACGCTTTTTAGGACAACCTATAGCTCTTTTTTTGATCTTACACGGTTTTTTAAAGTTGTGGAACACATCCTCAATTTTAATATGCGCTGCATGTCTTTTTTTACACGGTTTTTTTTTACACGGTTTTCGTTGGAACGTATCTACCGTGTAAAAAAAGAGTTGAGTGTATGTACTTAAAATTTGTTTTATCAATTACGGGTTAAACAGAAAAAGCAAAAAAAAAAAAATACAAAAACATAATGCATTTTAAACGTAATTATTTCGAATGAATTTCATGAAATATCATTAAATCTAATTTTTAAACGATTTCAATTTACGTGTTATTTCGATAACACTTTTAAATGAAAATTATGAATATTAATATATGCTAATAATATGTTATTACAGTGAAGGGAGTTTTAATTAAACCTTGGGGAAAATGTACTTAATAAGTCAGAACAATATTAAACGAGTACAAAGGGAAGACGGTTTTCTTCTTCTTTTATTTTTGTAGTAACTGAAAATCGGCCTATAGTCGAGTTTTTGATGACCTATGGTAGAAATGAAACTCGTAGTTAACAAATCTATAGTTGAATGAAGTATGTCTGAGAAAAAACAACCTCAACTAATAAAATTTCAAGATTTTTTCTGCATAACTCTGTTTCTATTTTTTTCAAATTTTGCTCTAATTCGCAAGTAACCTAAGCCCTAAATCCCCAAATTGTTAGATATCTTCAAAAGTATTCAATATTTTTGTTACGATTTTCATAATTAGAAGAACAAAATACATCTCATTATAATGAATTCAAAGGGCTTAATAACGAATTGTACAAAAATTACAATTCCTAAAATAATATTGAAAATGTTTATCAAATTAAAATTACTTACGAGGTGATATAACTTTTGGTTTCGTTCGGATCGTTCCATTCGTTTGAGTTTTTGGTGGAGGTCCTAAATCGGTTGGTGAAATACTTAATGTTCTAACATCTCTTTTTTTAGCGGATCCTAAAATAGGTTTAAAAATTAAAATTAATAATTGAAAAAAAAATTTAATTTAATTTAAATAAAACAGGAGAAAAATATTATTCTATTTTATATGTCGATTTATTCCGAAAATTAGTAATTAATTTTTTGGATTAATTTATAAATTATTTTTAAAATTTACCTTTAATACGTTTACCAAAACTTCCGAATCTTTCACGTTCTATAACTTGATTATGAATTATCCGTTCAGATGGTGAACATGAAAGTTTCTCTTTTGATCCATGAGTTCCCATATCAAATTATAAATAATTAGAAATTAAGAAAGAAAAAAAAAAAAAAACTACACCATTTAGAACCAGTTCAAATCTTATTCCATTTTTCTTCTTTTTTAAAAAAAAATATATTTCACATTTTTTATTTCTTTTTTTAATTTTAAATAATTAGCACTATTTTAAATTTATTTTGTATTTTTAAAAAATTTTTTTTTTTTTTTTTTTTAGTCCATTTAATAAAATTTAAACCTCCATTTATTGATTTGTTGTTCGCGATTTAGTTCCATATTAACGGATCATCGAATCTTGTTTTTTTTTTTTGGTTTTAAGTTCAAATTATTAGCAAAAATACAATAATTCATATTTTCTTTTTTAATCTAAATTAAGAAACGAAAATTTGTAGACTCAACAAAATTTGTTTTCCTTTTAGATGATTTAAGAGAAACTTCTTGAATTACAAAAATATTTTGGAAAATATATCATGTGCGTATCCATTGTTAGTTGGGATAGGGTCCGACATTCTTTAAAAATAATACTCCCTCTGTTCGAAAACGAACAATAAGTATAAAATTGTAAAAGGAAAAAGAGAACGTATTGTTTGGAGAATTTTCTAAAAATGATTCTTTTCCCTGAACTCATACATTTGTTGGTTCAGGAAAAGGATCATTTTTTTTTAATTTTGAGCATAAAATACTGAAGAAGGAAATCCCGATCAATATGGACAAACAAGACGATTACCAGCTATTTTAGCGTATTCACAAGAAACCCTGGAAAAATCCGGGGCCCACATTAAATGAAATTTATTTATACAAATGAAATTATTAACTGAAATTGGAAATGTATGTATACCATAAATTTGGACACAAATAAATTCGAAATGAATAACAAATTGTCGGACGAAGAGAATACAATATTTACGAAGATTTTGTTGGATATCCTTTTCATAAAACTGGTTGAGACTATGCTGAACTATTAAAAATATCCAAATTGTTTGAATTTTAAGTGCATTGGCTGGGATCCAAAAAACTTATGACTGAAAAAAATAATTTGAATAAAAAAATTTCAACAATTTTTCCCTTAAACATAAATCTACTACCACTAGACAATTCCCTATGCTTGGTAATATTTAAAACTGGCATTTTATTTAGAAAAAAGTATATATACTAGTATATGTAGGAAAAACGATAAAGATACTTCAAAATAAAACAATTTATTCAATTTTAAACCAACTTTCTTTATTTGTTGCCTTGCTCGCGGTTGTAACTTGACTGCCGCTTAAAAAGGTCATTCTATTCACACTTTCTTTTTTTCTATATAATGCAGACTGCTTATCTGCAAAATTATTCTTTATCCTAGTCCTAGTTCAAATATAAGCATCTTATCTACATGACTCATATTTACGTTTGACTTATTTTGAATATTGGCATGCAGCTGTATCTACAATACATTCACAATAGTCCTTTATACAATGCTCATATCAGTATCAGTATTTTATCTACATGAATCATGTTCGTTCCCCATGATAGCCATCGTACATATGTATATACATCTAAAAATGATTCGATATTGAACTCTTTCAAGTCGAATGGTTTAAAATAAATTAATGAAGTTATGACGAATTAAGAAAGATGTATGTATACAATGTTTAATAATAGTTGAAACGCCACTGGTTTTCATTGATTTTCAATGAACAAAATCATATCTATAGAAACTTATTTTCAATAATGTTGTATTGAATAGTTTTCCTAATGAAATACTAAACTATTAAGACAGCAGCAGCAACAACAAAAAAGGATTACATATTCTTAAATTCAAGTGAATCATGTTGATTCATTTCAAAAAATCATTGCAATTTAAAGTAAATTTTCTTGTTTTTCGTTGTTTTTCTTTTCTTATTTCTTTTTTTTTTTTTTGCTCTTCTGTTTTTCCTACAACTTGAAAGGGAACAAATCCAAATGAATATATATAAAAATAACTTGGCATGTTGCAACATTTTTTTTGTTCATTATAAAAGGCATCAAAAAAAGCGAAAAAAAAAAATAACTTTTGGAAGTTGCGCGGAAAATTTGTATCAGTAAAAAATCACTCACTTCTTAATTTTTTTTTTTTTTTTTTTTGATATGGAAATAGATTTTTGGCTATGGTCTAATTATAATTATGCTTTTACAAGGGAAAAAAAAAAATTTAAGATGATATATTTAGTTAATATTCTTTTCCTTCCTACAAGTTTTCTTTTTTTTTTTCTTTTTGATTGGAAATATAAAAATTTTCTTCTAATATTTTCTTTTAATATTTTCTTCTATATCAAATGCATTTGGAAAATTTGAAAAACTAAAACTTTATAAATAGTTTATTAATATTTAAAAAAAAAAACAGATACATAATTTTCTTTTTTTGTAATAAAACACTTGAATTTCCATTTGAAAATGTTTCTATATTAAATGGGTTATGTTGCAAGCGATTTTTATACGAAAAAACGAAAAACATAAAAAACTTAAAAGATGGATGAAAAACTTGAAATTTAAAAACGTGATAATTTTTTATTCAAAATTCGAAAAAAACAGATTTTCGTAATCAAATGTTTTTTTTTTTTTTGACAAAAAAAAACTTTTGCAATATTATTTAAATTTTAACCAAAGAAGCTTAAGAGATTTTCAACCGGACAACGATTTTTTACATCAAATTTATGAGCAAAAAAAAAATCTCATCCAATTAGTAAGTTTATTATTTTGATTCTATTTTTTTTTTATGTAAAAATACTAAATCAATATTAAGAAGATCGCTTACCAAAGACAAATATTGATAAGAAAAAATAAATTTGCAACATTTGAAGAAGATACATAAAAATATGTTGCTAAAAAATTGTTGATTGCCAAAACTGTCTTAATAAAATTTATATTATGCTGGCGGAACATATAAAATACCTGAAATGCCTTTAAACTCTCAAGAGATTATAAAATTTTTTAAATTCTACTGCCTCTGCCCGAAAATATGGAAGAAATTCCGAATTTATTTTTAAACGAATTTATGTTATACATTTACAAATTTCAACTAAAAATTTTATTCGTAAGTCAACTCTGGTATTCCTGGCTTTCCACGGCTTCTTGCTAACACAGTTAGGTAACTGATAACCGTCTTTCAGTACGAATTTGAATTGATATGCAGAATTTTATATGAATTTTCTCATTCAGTCAATATAATTTGAAATTTCTTCAGTTGGAATAAATTTTGCAATATATCACAGTACGCTGATTAGGAGTTAGGATTCTATACTAAGTTCGAACAATCTTCAAGTTGAAATGAGTTCTAAATGACAATTTCCAAAGAGTGTAAAACAAAACCAAAATTTCTATCAGGCCCTTAAAGATTTATATATAATATTTTTAGAAAGATGAGAACTGAAGCCTACTTGCTGAATGGAGGGTGACCACTTTGAGAATCTTTATTTCTGAAATCAATCGTATGCTTCACATACAATTTTTCTATGATTATCGTCTCATAACTAATCATATGGGATAAAGTTTTGTTCTATACTCGAGGACTCAAAAATTGATGTTTTTTACATAAGCCTTTTTTATCACACTTTATGTTAGTAGTTTATAATTATTAAAATAAGACACATTTATTCCTAAATTTGGTTCTTCTAAAAAGTTGTGACATTTTCTGTTTTCATTATTATTTGTATAGTTAATGATTATAATTTCAAATCAGGTACGTTTAGTAAGATTTCAGGTTAAAAATATTGATAACGACCTATCCAAAAATGTAATCCTGTTAATTACACTAATTAAAATAGTTTTCTTTATGTATTTTTAGTTGTATGTAATTATAAATTTATATTCCAGTTGAATAAATTCTGAAATTTCAATTTTCGAAAATCTTCGCCAATTTATTTTAGTATGTTGATAAGAAAAAATGTTGCTAAACATTTTGATATTCATTATACGCGGCCTCCTTTTAAAAATAACAGAAATTTATTTTATCATAAAAATTAGTACACTTTTAGATTCCCAAAAAAAATTTTATAACATTTTTGTTATTTTTTGAAAGAAACAAGAAAATATTTGGAAAAACCAAATTAAGAAGCTTTTATATGTTAATGAGATCGGGTTTGTGGTTGGTTCCCATTTGTTTTTTTTCATTTTAATTCACTTTCAAGTAAAATGCAGCTGAATATATATTTAAACAGGTGATAACAATAAAAACCTGATGTCGTTAACATTTTAAAATTTAGAAATTCTTTTCAATTTTTTTGGTGTGTTTTATATGAAATTTATGTGAATTACGAATTTTCACATGAAGATTTAATTTTGTACAAAAAAAAAAAAAAAAAAAAACCAAAATTGCACTCTAAAATAAATTCCAATTGTTTTCATTTCTAATTATTATTTTTATTATTATTATTATTATTGTTTGAATGGCGAAAATCTTCAAGCATATAACAATAACTTTACACTATCACTTGTAATTATTCCGTTTATTTCTTTTTCTTTTCTTTTTTTTGCAATTTACAATTACACTATCAATAGACCGGAATTTTCTAAAACAATATATACTATATATAGATATATGGAAATCTTACAATTCAAATCATTAAAATTCATCAATAATACTTCATTCGTAAGGTTTTGTTATATGACAAGATAATAGACACCATATTTCCAGCCGTTTTGTATTATTAGTCTTTTTTTTTTTTTATATTCAAACCAAACACGTACGCGGACAACTCAGAACTGCAAACCAACAGATGAAAAAATGTTATATGGTGTAGATGATTGTATATATATATATATATATATATAAATGTATATAACATAAAATAATATTTGTGTTTGCCGGTTTTGTTGCAAGCCTAAATATATATATATATATATATAATATAATTAGTGTAGTGTTACTTCAATAAGATTAACAACAAGCAACAATACAACATTCACTATGGTCATTCATTCATATACTTTTCTATATAAAAATAGTTATAGCGTTCAGATGCCACATAAAATTAAAGATTATGTGAGCATAACTTTCTCTATACATAGATTTGAAAAAAGAAAATTTATTAAATTTCTAAAAACTATGGAAATTTTTACCAAACGATGAAGATATATCAGGAATGACATAAGCTAAAGCAACGGTTCCCAGGATTTTTTCACCACAACCCACTTTATGTCTAAAGAAAATTTCGTGACCCAAAATACACCAAATTAAAACAAATAAAAGGATAACAATATTTTAAATAGTTCGTTTTCGTAACAAAACAGAATTGTGAAACACTACTTCGGAGGAGAAGGAAACAACTGGAAGCATACTACTTCTCCCCAAGTGATACACAATCTCTTAACCCAGTCCGGATACTAAAATTCCTAAAAGAAATAGACCTGTAGGAGGTGCTTTAGAATGGAAAATTAACCTAGCTACTGCACTGAAGAAGAGGGGGTACAATAGATCTAAAAGATCGCAGTACAAAAACACCCAAAAACTTAATCTTAATCTTAACAAAGCAGAAGAAAGTTAATAAATACAAACTAAAATACATACACAGAGAAAAATTGTAAAATTATTTGCAAATTGTAACCACTAAATTTTCTGTTGTAATAACTGAATTTTAGTTGTGAGAATTGAACTAAAATTCAATTGTCACAACTAGCCAATAAGCACACAAACATGTAGTAGCAAAAGGATCGACAACAATGTGTATTTTTTTCTTGCTAGTAGGCCAGAGACTATTACTATTTCCTTTGTACAATAAAATAGTAATTTCAGATTTCGATCAGTAAATAATTCAGCTTGCATTTTTTATCAAAATTTTGATATCATGCTAACATCAAATACAGTACGTTTATGCGTAACTGAAGGTGGAATCTTTAATCGATTACCTGAAGAAGACAGAACTGTTTCCAGAGTTGGGACAAGCTGCCACTCTGTAAATAGTATACTGGTAATTAGTCTTTTTTCCCATAGGTTTTCTTGGAAAACTTGTGCGATCCCAGGACATATGCCCAGATTCTCCCGAGGGTACAATGGGCCGCAAGACCTAAGTACGGGGTACCTCCTTAAAAAAAATAAAAACTGACAGCAAGTACGATTGAACCATTTTATTCAAACCAAGACCGAACTGGTTTAGTTCGCGCATAAACGTGCTAATGGTCATTATTGCTCATAATTTGAAAATTGCACCTGATTTGAAAAATTTCAAATCCTAATTAATACTCGTAATATTAATAATTTCAAATTATATTATTGAACAATTTAGAAATGTTTTGCGACTCAATTCCAAGATCTCGCGACCCATCATTTACGGACGACGGGACTAAAGTAATAGTTTAGTTTATGTGATGCCTTAATGGGCCTGCGAAAGAAGATCTTCGGAAAACCATTCTTGACCTTGTCGGATATCCGGAATCTGAAGGTGGAATCTTTAATCGATTACCTGAAGAAGACAGAACTGTTTCCAGAGTTGGGACAAGCTACCACTCTGTAAACGGTATACAGATAATTAGTCTTTTTTCCCATAGGTTTTCTTGGAAAACTTGTGCGATCCCAGGACATATGTCCAGATTCTCCCGAGGGTACAATGGGCCGCAAGGCCTAAGTACGGTGTGCCTTGGCACCCACCTCCTTAAAAAAAAAAAAAAAGTAATAGTTACCAGTTATATAACAATATCTATCTTTTTAAAACAATTAAACGTTAATAACAAAATAACTGCTGAGATGTGAAAGTTTATATTTAAAAGTATAGAATTTTTAAAATTCTAGTTCATTTCTGTGAGACGTTAGATGGCAAGATGATGTGTTGTTGCCTGCCAAGCTACTATTTCTTTCTTCATGAATACAATATCTTCCTGTACATAATATAAGGAAAGTACTAGCGCAATTTGCAGCTTATATACAATACATAAATTTTTTTTACATAGTTTTTGGTACCAGCTACCGTAAATATAATTTTTCTAATACATGTTCAACATTTCTCCGTTAACTGGGTATAAACTATAGAACAGGTTTAAGGTGGATCGGTTTTTTTTTTTGGTTTTCTTCCAAAGAGAGAAGATGGTAAAAGAGGTTTTTGCTTTCCATTAGTTATAATACTATGGCAGTTTTTTTTTTTAATTTTATTTCTTTAAAACTTTTCCATGCTCCTAACATACATTTTGGCAAGGTGTAAAACTTCTTTTTTTTTTTTTACAAAAAAATGTAAATTTCGCAAATCCGGATTTAAGTAATACATCATTGTATATTCTGAGAACTATTCTAAAATGTTTTCAAAAGATCTATTGTTTACTTCTGATCATAAAATGCTGTCATTGGAGTATAAAATATGATCGTTTTTTCAGCGTTTGTATAGAATTCTGGAAACGAATACAGAGTGGAATTCATGATTAGTGCGAATACAAGTAATATAATAAATCTGCACGTTTATGTGCGGACAGAACCGGTAGAATTGGACCCAAAAAAAAAATGATTTTGATCGGCGCATAAATGAAGACATACCAGTCCAATTTGGTCTTTAGTTTGGACCCACAAATAGGACCGAATTGGTTTGGTCCAAGCATAAACTGTTTTAGACTATATACCGAAACAAATCCTAAATTGGTCTTGTTAGTAGTAGATGTGAACAAATTAAAAAAATGTAAAACATCGCAATTTGTTTGCAACAAAATGATAACTAAAGTTCAATCAACTATTTGTTTCTTCACGATTCTTAGATCGATTTTACTGAAATTTAACGTAGTATCGTATATTTATGCAGTCAACCTATGTAAATAATTTAAACAAAATTCCTTTACAAATTTTGCAATTAAATTCGAAAAAGTGTGAAAAAACGACAACATTTTTTTGTCACCTTGAATTTTGCTCCCCCTTGGCAGGTTTTGTTGAAATATAAGTTAAGGAAGAACCAACTCACATTATAAATTTCATAAAAATCGGATAACGAGTTTTTCAGTTATCTTAAACGGACAAACATGCAAAAAACGATATATAGTATAACCAAAGATTCTTTAGTAGTCCTATGTATACGATTTTTGGTATAACTATATCCTTAAAACCTTTTTACTATGATTATTTCTATTCATTATATATTTCGTGACAGAACTAATATAGCCCAATAAGATTAAGGAAAAAACGTGCATAAACTTAACCACTAAAAGAACCGACGCAGTCCAATCGTACCGACTCAGTCTGCACATAAACGTACTGAATGTTATACGATATTTTTTAACCTGCCAGACCAGATATTTCTAGAAATGAATAAAACACACCTGATTGAAAAGGTGTTCGATATTACAAATTTCAATATGTATTTTTTTTTTCTCCTGTTTTCTTAAATATATTTCTTTTATTAACTTACTAATATTGTTCACAGCACTTCTCGGTTTTGGTGATCCTCCAGAAAGACTTAAATCACTTTGTGAACTATCTTTACTAAATGATCGTCCACTAAAATTAGAAAAGAAAAAAAAGAAAAATGTTTTTATTCAAAAATTTCATTCATAAAAAACAAACAAATAAAATATGGGATTTTTTATTTTATCTTAATTATGAAATATTTTAAGGTATTTTTTAGTTTTATTTTTTATAGAAATTGATAAAAAATAAAAAAAAAAACAACGTGGAAAAAAATGTGGAAAAGTAAAATTTATAAAGAATTTTATCTAAAGTTTTTTTTTCGCAAATTTTAACTTTCGTTTTTATTTTTTTTTTTGAAAAAAACATGCAAACAATTTTTAAAAATTTAAGATAAGATAAAAATATAAAATTCCAAATGTATTTTTTTTTTATTAAAATAAAAAAAAAACACTTTTATTTATTATTAATTAAAATAAAATAAAATGTAAAAATTTTATGAAAAATGTTAATTTGAAAAAAGTTTCATTGAATTATCGTGTCTAATAGAGCCTCTTAAATGAATGCAGTCGACTATAGCAAATCGTAATTTATTAGAGAAAAAAAATAGCTGACATGCCAAACCTACCAGCTTTCTTATACACAATATTTCAAGTTTAAATTTCTTATAACCCCACGACTCCATTGGACTTATTTCAAAACTTATTTTTAGTCGGACTGAAAAAAAAGTCCAATTTTTAGAGTCTCCACAAAAACTTCTTTTCAGTCCGACTGAAAATAAGTCTCAAAATAAGTCGTGTCGAGTCGTGTGGTAAACCTACTAGCAAATATTTAGGTAGATAAAGTTTAGGTAAAAAAAAAAAATCATATAAGTTTAAATCGTATTATCTAAATTTAACGTTTAAAATTTAAACTGGCGCTATCCGTCCCTAAATAATTCCCTGGCAGGTTTTAGTTAGGAATCGATATTTTAAGTAAATGTCATAATTTAAGTAGCTTTTAGGTAACCGATATAATCATAATTAGTGATTATCACTTTGGTAAATTTCAAAAAAATTTCAAGCTAAGACTATTACCACAAAGTACACTGAACAGAGTTCTCAACGTATATTCATTTTTGATCACATCTCTAGTCTGTAAAGCATGCTATCTTATTTATAATATTGGTAATCAAAACTACAGTTTTATATCACACAGAGTCATTTTTAAAAACACTATTATTGAGTATTGAGCATAGTTTGCAGAATGTAAATGTGACAAAATCAGAACCTAAGTTAAGAACTCTGTTTATTGTATGCTTTTTGCAATTACAAATGCTAATGAGGAGATATATTTCTTTGCAGATCTTCAATGATGGTACAAAGAGAAAACAAGTTGGGCACTCTATTTATTGTATGCTTTTTATTACTACTACTTACAAAATTGCCCAGACATTATTTTAAACTAAGATTCCAATAGTTCTCACCTTAAAGTTATCATTTTCAGGTGACAACAAATTGCTTTTATGAAAACGACAATCAATTATCGTTTTACAGAATTTCACTGCAGAAAACAGATAAACAAAAGCATTAATACAAGAAAGATCTATAAGAAAACCCTTTCTTTATTTTCATTTCTTGCTATTACCTGGCAAATTTTAGGTATTGTACTATATTTAAAGAAATACATTTTATTTTGGCATTGAAAACCGGGGCTTGTAGTTTTAATTAAATTTTTTTTCTTTTTTTTTTTTTTTTGAATTTTTGGATTAAACATAAGAAAGTGAAAACCAGAAATCATGCATGAAATAAATGCAAGTCGTAAACACGTTAAGGAAATACTTTTGAACGGCTTATCAATTTGGCTTAATGTTATCGCAATTAAGAGATAGACATCTATACAAAATAAAAGTCCCGGCATGTAGATTTTGAAATCAAAAAATCTATTTCAAACTTTTCATGTCAGCTTTTGTGTTCATTGAAAAAAAAAAAAGAGGTTCTGATAAAATATTTTGAAGAAGGAATTGAGAATAAGAATAGGTATTAATGTTCACGCAATAACGGAAGTGATATTTTGGGGTATGTCCACCACAACCCTATGTACATATCTCTTTCACTTGCTAATCAATTATTGTAACCATATAGAGTAGAATAACTAATTTTCTGTCTACATGGGTCGTCGTCGACAGTCGCGAATATTAAACTTGGCGTCAAATGTATCAACAACGCAGATTTTAAATGCTATGCTAACTAAGATAAAACCAAGTTAATTTATTATAGCTCATTAGTTGAATGACGTGTTATTATTTCGGAAAATTGGAAAACTTAAGTTTAAAATCGTTTGAAGTAAGCAAGCGAGAAGATTATGAAGTTACCATTTCTCCTGCACGGGTTTTTTATGTAACGCAATAATTAGGTTAATTGGTATTAATTCTGCAATACACTGGAACTGATTAATCCCTGTCATACAATATTTTTTGCAAAATCAAAAAAAAAAAAAAAATTAAGTCATAATCACTGGAGGAAAGAACTTTACGTCTGGGCGATTTCCGGATTGGAAAAAAAAAGCCATTTGAGGAAGAACTAGAAGTGTAAACATTGTTCAAAAATGATCGAATCTTGTTTATAAACTAAATTACAAAAATCTTGTAAAGCACTTGTAACACTTTTTCTTTTTATTGTTTTTATTGTTTTTAATTTCTAACAAGTTTCGCAAATAATGCTGCAACACACATCAAAACAATAAAAACTGAATATATGGATACGCATCATAAATATTTTTAAAATTACTTTTACGATGATGTGGATAATAGTTTTACGTTCGAAGCATGTGGAAAACGACTTTTATAGGCACAGAAGAAATGAGTTCTGTAACAAAACCAAAAAAAAAAAAAATATTGTCGCAAATTTGGATTTTCCAAAAAAAAAAATGCCCATAATTTCTTTAAAGACACGAAAATTTCCAAATATTGAGAAAAATATGGAATATTAAGAATTTTTTTTTTTTTTTTGGAATTTTGAAACGAATTTTCGAATTTCGAATGATTCTCCTTGAACTTTGTTAATAATAAAATTTTCTGAATAAATTTTTTTCTTTTAACTAAAAAAAAAAAAAAAACTAGTTTCTTTCGTCATACTTTATTTACTTAAAAAAAAAAAATATCAAGTTTTAGAGAATAAGAAAAAAATTAACTTTAAATAATTTAGTAGCGAATGATTTCGAAAAATTATGATCAAAAATTGAAATTCTTATATGTAAAAAAAAAAAAACAACAAACTTCGCGAATATATTGCTCAACTCAAAATCAAAAAAAAAAAAAAAAAAAACGCTTCTAATTAACATTTAATAGTAATTAATTTAATTTTCATTCTTCCTTAGTTTTGAATTCATTACTATTAAAGCAGAAAAGTTCATTAATTACGGAAATAACTTCAAAATAAAAAATACATAGACTAAAAGTTAAAATTATTTTCAAAGTAAAATTAATTAAAAAAAATTCTACACAATTTCAAAACACGAATTATAAATTATATACAAAAAAAAAAAAACGAAAAGAAATCAATAATTACTTACCGTTTATTTGTGGTTCCATGTAAAATATGTTTCGGTGTTGAAAATCCATTATTACCGCTTGTACCGGCATTATTTTCATGGGCGGAAGATGATTTAATTGGTGTCTTATTTAATCCAGATATACGTCTTGTCAATGATGCTGTACTACCGCCGCCGCCACCACCACCACCATTACCAGTTGACACTTTCGATTTCACATCATTATAATTAATTTTCTGATTAATTTTATTTTCAGCAATTTTATTCATAACAGCATCCCATTTATTTGGTGGAAATTTACGCGGTTGCTGTTGTTGTTGGTGTTGTAGTATTGTTGTACCGCTACCACAAACAATATTACAATCATTATTTTTTAAATTATATTTATTATTTAGATTTAAATTATTATGATTTTCAGGACTAGTATTATTGTCATTTCTTAATGAATTATGTTTGATCAACATAATATCATCACTATTAATATCATCCACATTATTATTATTACCGATATTACCGATTTTATTACCGCATTCAAAATTACTTATTGATTTTTTTAGAAACGGATTTATTAGAGATTTTGTTTTTAGCAATTTTATACCACAATTCGTAATTGATGATGATTTCGTTGTGATATCATTTGTAAGCTTTTTTTCTTCATATTTATTAGCACCACCATGAAGAAAATGTTGTTTTCGTGGCGAATTTAATTTTTTCACTGACAACAACGCTGTAGATTGTATTATTGTATGATTTTGTTTTAATAATAATTTTTGCGCATTTGTATTTTTCTTATCGTCATTTGTATTTGGTATACCGATAATAGTATTACTATTATTATTATTACTAGTAAGTAAATTTATAGTTGCTTTCTCAACTGTACTATTCATTACGTCATTAATGGAGACAGAATTATTTTCAACGGCGGAATTGATGGTGCCACAATTCGTAATACTATTATGTTGATTATTGTTGTGTTGCTGTTGTTGCTCTCTCGTTTGTAACGATAAAGAAGAATCTTCTCCATTCGCTGTTGAACTATTACTATTGTTGCTGCTGCTACTACTATTATAATTCAGGGTAATAATACGTTCACTGGTGTTGTTGTTCGATGAAACATTTTGAATTTCTAATGATGATGATGATGATGTAGTTTCACTAGCTGCTATATTATTATGCTGTCCTTGTTGATTCAATGTTGAACTATTTATATTATGTTTATTATTATGATTTTGTTCATTTCGTCGATATTCTGTATTATTACTTTTTATTGTATCAGTTGAACCGTCCGGTGACATATCAATATCGGCATTATTATCAAGACGATTTTGTAAAATATCATCTTCACAACGATTTTCAACATCCGTAAATATACCGCTCGATTCCATACATGAATCATCCATTTGTTGTTGTTGTTGTTCGGTAATAAAAACCGATGATGGTTGAAGTGTTGGACCATATAATTGTCCATCAATAACTTGAGCACGTCGATCGCCTCGATTAAAAATATCATCAGCATCACTTTCTGTAAAAAAATCAGAATCTGTCATAGGATCTTGTCGTCGATTTGGTATATTATTATTGAATGATGGTATACGTTCCAATTGTTGTTTACGTGGTCCATTCGATGGTGAATGATCACCGCCGGCACCACGTGAAGCTGGTCTTGACATTTCACCATCTCCTTGATATCCTGTATCTAGACTTGTTATACTTGTTATGCTTGTTATAAAACTATTTGATACTTTCGATACAGTTGATTTAGTTAATTGATCAGTTTTCGATTCGGTATCAGTTTGTGATAATTCTTGATATGTTATAATACCTTGATGAAAATTTTGATGATTCAATTCTTGTGGTAATATATTATTATCAATAATATCAGTTTTAACATCGATCGTATCAAGTGGTAAATCTTCTGGTGATGGTGTCTGATCAATACGCATTTGATGTAATGTTAATTTACCAATAACACCCGAAGAATTATGATTATCGGGTAGTAAAAGTGGTAAATCTAAATTTGTTGTTGTTGTTGAATCAAGAAATTCTTTCATTTGATCTGGTGTTAAAATTCCTAAACTTTCATCCATTTCAAATGAATTTTGTTTTTTCAATAATAATGATGGTGATATCATTTGTACAGGACCAGTTGTTGATGCCAATGATACATCACATAATTCAATTGAACAATCTAATGTACAATCCGTTAAGTCTAGACCTAATGAAAATCTTGATTTTGTATTTAATTTTAATAATGGATCTTGTAGTTGTATTGAATTTATGACATCATTATCTTTATCGAAAATTTTCATATTATCAGAAAAATGTTCAGGATGCAATTTTTGTGGTGGCAATATTGTACTATCTATTTGATCATTTGTTTTACATAATATATTATCATTTTCATTTTGTGCAATTATAGAATTTTCTAAATCTTGTGTTATATTAAAGTATTGATCAGTTGATGGTAGTATTGCTGTTGTGCTGACATCTAATAAACGTTCATTATTCATTGTTGAATTAAAAATTTTTTTCATATTATTTTTATCTAATATATATGTATCTTCAATATCATTATTAGCATAATTCTTTAATGTACTATTATCATTATTTTGAGCGGTTAATGTTAAATCTAAACAATTCTGAACATAATCATTGATTTTCATATTATCAAAAGTATCATCCGGATCTGTTAGAATATTTTGTTTTGTTGTTCCTCCATCAAGTATTCGTGTTGTATTATATAAATTATTAGTATTTGATTTATTATTAATTGGATTATTTAATGTACATGTAACATTTATAAGATTATTTGTAGTTTTAAGAATATTATTATCACTTATAAATGTATCAGATCTTGTTAATGATGTTGTTAGTGAATTTGGTTCGATCAATTTTAAATTTGTATCATCTTTTTTATGCTTTTCAATAGTTTTTATTGTATCTTTATTGTTCTGACAAATAATCGTTGTATTATCGATTTCCATTTGTTCTGATTTGTTGAGGAATTTTTGTAAAATATTACTTTTTGTTTTTTTTATTAAATGATTTGGATTCTCATTCATTCGATCACCGGATATTGATTTTTTCATAGCAAATTGTGATGGATTTGTTCTTTTTAAATATTGTGTTGATCTTAAAGAATTGCACTTTGTATTTGTTATTACCTGTGTGGTAATACGAGGTCCTCCATCTAATCTTGGTATACGAGATTGTGAAAAATCCTATAAGGAAAAAAAATAAAAAACTTATTATAATTTATTTATTAATATTCTTGTTGATCTTGATTATAATAAACAACAAAAGGTTTGATATTGATTGGATTTTATAAATTCAAATTAAGTTTCACGACAAGGTTTATGTTTTTTGCCTTCTTTCTCAGAAATATATTTATTGAAGAATTTAAAATTGCCAATAATATAAATATTTTTTACTATCTAAAAACAAGGTTTTTTTTTTAATAAAATTCTGATTAAAGTATTAATATTTTGAAGAAAAAAAAAACGAGAGAGTACACAACACAAGAAGTAGTGAAATGAACTTTTTGGTATGAAAAGTTATAATGGAAATAAATTCGTTTTGCAGCTAACAACATAAAAGTGTATACAGTATTTTTTTTTTCTATAGATACAGTCGAACCTACTAATTGAAACCCACCCTGGGAAATGTAATCCGATTAGCTGGTGATCCGGTAATAGAGGAAAACATTTAGTATGATGATTAGGTCAACCCCAATATATTGCAAATCAAACTGGTCTGTGACAAATTTGGATCAAATATTTGAGTTAGTGAAGTGATTTAAAATAAATTAATTATTTAAATAAGTCAATAAAACTTATTAAAAATGAACTGCAACTGTTTTTTTCTCAAAGTTAATGGAATTACAGTTTGTCTGTTTTAATAAAAATTATAGAAAAACTTGGCCGGACACAAATGCACTGAAGAATTTATAAAATGTCAAATTAAGATTGTTGATTTGCACTAAACATTTTGAATTAACTAATTTTAGAATGGAAGATAGAATTTAAAATATGCCCAAGGAAAAATTGAGATTGAAAAAAAGTAGTAAGCCTTAGTTGTTTTTGTATTGTATGATGTGAATTAAGGTCGAAAAGTGAGAAATATGAATACGATTTTCAGCTGCAAACCATACCACCTCATTTGTAATAATTGGCGTGTTTTTTGGGAAAAATAAGCACGATTACCCACGGTTGTTTCTGGGAATTCTATCGGCCACTATTCTACTTTTTTTTAATCAATGTTCTTATAATTTCTAATTCCGAATTTAGTATTTCTCAAATAATTTGATGGAATGCTTAAAATGTATGGTAACGGTGCTTATTTTCCCTAAAACACGCCAAAAAACTGTACAAATACTATTATTGAGGTGGCATTGGGCTTGAAGACTACAGAAATATGACCAAATTAAAATCAAAAATTAAGAACTCTGTTTATTGTATTCTTTTTGATATTATTACCAAAAAGCATACAAAATATACTAGAATTGTCAAATTGTATTCTCATGCGGCACCAATTTCCAGTCTGCAAACAAAATAACTTGTTATTGGTATTTGTAAAAAAAAAAAAAAATAGACTATGCCAAAAAATCTATACAGACTGGGCTTTCCTGTATATTTTCTTTGTGATTATTACATAAGTTTGTACAGCCATATTGTGTCCCCGACATTTTCCATAATTTTTACATTAGCAAATACCGGTTGTGTTTCGACTAATTAATTTGACAATTAAAGAGGTTCAACTGTATATTTCTGTTTTAACATAATTTCATTGAAGTAGCTATGGTATTGATATTGTGGTCTGGGGTCGTATTTCCCTTTCCAAAATAAAATCGTATTGAAAAACGAAAAAAAAAAAAATAAGTAGATTCCTGTACACATAAATATTCTCAAATATACTATAAAAGAAAACAGCATATAAAATATGTGTGATACAAGTGTTTTTTTTTTTCTTCTTTTATTTATTTAAAATTATTACATTTTTCTTCTTTTATTTATTAGAAAAAAAAAAACATATATCATCACACGCACTAATTATTACCAAACATATTTAATTAATAATTTCAATTTAGATCAAAACAAAAAATAAAAGAGATATTAAAAAACAAACGCAAAAAGAAAAACCATATTAATTAAATTTTCAAAATTTCAAAATTTTTCATTCAAAAATTCTATTACTTTTTTCTTTTTTGTTGCAAGATACAAAATTTATTACAACAACAATAGTGCAAGTAACACAAACAACAACAATTTAGACAATTATGTCCTAGAAATCGATTTTCCAAACAAAAAGATGAAAATTCTTGAACCAAAAGATTTAAATGAAAATTCTTTCTTTTTTGTTCATAGAATCGATCTCAATTAATTAAAATGTTTTAAAATTATGAAATTTATATATTTTCAAAATATTTCTAGTCCAAATGTTTTGCACAAAAATGAAAAAAAAAAAAATTAAGAATAGAAATAGAATATTTTCTGGTACTTAAAAAAAAAAAAAAACTTGCAAATTACTTAAATTCTTATAAAAGTAATATTTTTGAAAATCCCGTAAGGACATTCACGTCTTATTGTATTATAATTAAAAGAAAAACTATTTAAAAATCAATTACCTTTGCCATTATTGGTTTTTCCCAGCAAAAGAAAAAGAAAAAAACTGAAAACTTTTTTACACACTCACTTATATGGGAAAAAAAAGCCGAAAAGCCTACCAAAATTTAGAAAAAAAAAACTTCCTTTTTCCACTGATGACGTATTTTCTTTCTTCACATTTAAATATAAGTTTTTCACACCGATTAACGGGAAAGAAAATGGATTTTCAATTGTTTTAAAACTGTTTTTTTTTGTCTTTCTTTATTAAATGTTTGAATTAACTTTTTAAGTTTGAAATTTTCCTATTTTTTTTTTCTTTTTTTTTTGTTCGTTTTGAAACAAGGTCACTCTTTTTGACGATTCAATATTTTCTATTATCCTCTTTTTTTCACGAAATGTACAACACGGCGCAATCAACCGCAATCAACTTCCAAAAAAAAAATTAAAACTTTTTTTTAGAGAATATACAAAAAAAAAAAATTTGTGTATCCATGAGAAAACTTGGCTGTCCTGAAATAGCACCAAAAAAAATGGTAACTGGAAACTTCGATAAACAATGGAGTATTATAATATTCAAAAAGTTATGATAATAAAAAATATGGAATTTCGAATATTTTATTAGTTCTTTTTTTTGTTTTTTTAATATAATGCAAAACTTCTTAGAAAGAGAAGTAATCTTCTATTGCCATACTCTATGCGGTGAACTTTGATAGTGTGCCATTATAAAAGCTTATTATTTTTTGCCCCTGCAAATGTGCTTAGAATGGAGAAAGTTAATGCTTCTTTTTTTTTTATTGTTTTGGAAAGTTGATACTTTTTTTTCCCCATGTCGTCCGTCCTACACTCCATTAACTCGAAAGTATCAAATGACAAACATATTTGTAATGTAAAAATTACGAAATCGACACAATTATTATGCAAAAATGAAAAATATGATGAAAAGGAAATTTCTGTAATATGATAACTTCTTTTATTTTCTGGAATTCTTTTTTAAACAGAATGTTGTACGCAAAATCCAAACAATCGATTTGTATCGAAGATATGTAAAAGTGTTTTCAGACGCTATGTTTTATCAAGATTTAGACAATAGAAAAGTCTCCATACACCTCGAATGTTAAAAACACGTTTTAACTTTATGCAAAGAAAATAAACAGAAAATTCTTTATGTTAAAATTACTGCCACCATCTGCAGGACTTTACTAGAGCTTGTAAATACACGTATTTTTTATATCACATCGATTCTTTTTTACAAATACTAATAATGAAATATCTGGTTTCCAGACTGAAAAACTGTGCAATGTGAGAATACAAGTTGGCCACTTATTTATTGTATACTTTTTGATAATACAAAGTTTTTATATCGAAATTTCTTATTTTCAGCCAGCATTGATATTCAGACTAGCCAGTTTGATTGCTATATATGATGAAATCCAAATTTAGGTTTATTTTCCGGGTTTTACCGTACAAAATTTCTTATCTACGATATCAACTTCATGTATTTGTCAATTGCTGATTCATTAATTTTAAAAAAAAGGTTCCTTTCACATTTCGGTCATGTATAGCAATTTCCACATATTTGATTGTATGATTTCAGGCTATCTTAAGTCGCATTCGAGTAGGGGCAGACATTTGCGAGTATAAATTAATGCTCCAATCTTCACGGATCATCAATGAGTAAGAACGAACCAAAACTATATGGGTCACGCTCCACACTGACCATTCTCGACAGAACGTAGTCGTGTTTTGCTGTAACTTCGTTTGGACCTCGTTTTAGTGAACATTTTTGACAAAATTTGAAACAGCACACAGAGAGAGAATCTTAATTCCTTCCTAAATAAATTTATTTTAATTTCGTTCTTTTACAATTTGTAAAATCTATCCCCATTTTTCTGTTCTGAAATTCTTTTTTTGTTTGCTCATAAATGATTTAAAAATATTGAAATAAAATATACCAATTGTTGGAAAATCTTCTGGATGTAATTCAACATGACGTAAAACTGCATCCCTTTCAGCTAAATATTCATTACGTTTCTGATTGATGTAATAACCGGCATACATGATATGTCTTTGGACACTTTTAAAAATAAAAGATTAACTTTTATGGAAAAAGCATGCTACGTAAATTCTCAGAAAAAAAAACGAACCCAATCAAGTTGGTTTTTGGGAGGCTCAATTAACAAAACATGTCATCGAAAATCCACCAACTGCTAGAAATAATGCATTCGATTTATCTGAAAGAAATTTTGGTCTGTTTTTGTTAATAAACCCACAGAAAACGTCATTTTTTGATAAACTGTTTATTTTAATATTAAATAAGTTGTTAGAATCAGAAAGTAGAAATGCCAAAATATGAACTGTCAGATTTTAAAAATGAATATTGTGAATGTATTTTTATTCACAATCACAAGAATTAGTTCTTATCAAAAAATGTATGGAACAAAAGATGTATTTTTTCTGTTTATATTTTTATCAAGAAAAACGAACATTTATTTTTATATAATTCTTCTTTTTAATATATTTTATTTACACATTAGAAAGGCCACGATTTTACAACAAACATCTACTTAAAATAAAATAAAAATTTCCACCTTTGTTTTCTTTAAAATCGTTTCTTGGAAAATGAAAATTAAATTTTTAATGCACTTTTTATGCTGTTCGACAATAAAACAATATAAATGTATATTTTATAATAATTACTACTAAAATTGTAAAATTTAAAATAAATTCTAATCATTTTTAAATCCAAAATAGTCTCTCCTCTAAATTATTTAAATTTTTCTTTAATTTAATTGAAATGGCTTTTTTAAAATTACAACTTCTTAAATGCGAAGTTTCTTCTTTTCGTCTTTTTTTTAAAATTATATAAATGTAAAATACGACCCTCGATTATCGATCTCCAATTCGACTTTTCAGGCACTTAACGACACTGTGGAGACCCGATAATTCCAGGTCCATTACTTATTTCAACAAAATTGTGTTTTCTTTGCTTATTTACGCCTTTTCTTAGTTATTAAGATTTTACAATTTATGACAATGATCAAGTCTTCAAACGAAATATTTTTAAATTTCCGTGCCTTAAAATAAACGAATAAAACCGTAAAACAACTTATAAGAGAAATACTTAACGAACGAAGAGATTTTCATAAATCTTATCAATTTAAGATACTGAACTGATTGCGTTGTGAGGCGATCCCATTTGTGTGAGAACCTTATCCAACCATTGAAGTGGGCCATGCAAGTGAATTTCAATCCAGCACGGCGTTGAGGTGACATCTTGACGATGGTATTCAGCGCCCCAGCCTTTAACGAAGCTCATGCGAATCGTGCACATTTTGGTTAACTCGTAAACTGCTTCGAAACCGTGATTAACCGATTGCGACAAAAGTTGAGCAAATTCTTGGTTATTGAAAATTTTCAATGAACAACCAGGCGGTATTTTGCAAACTGTGCTCGGATGAAAACCGTGACGATGATTGCAGTTTCGAGATTGGACGAATATTGCAGAATCGGATAAACACTCGGCATAAACTTCACCAGCAACATAATATAGATGAACTCCTTTTCCAATGTGCCGTCGTGTATTCTCTATCGTACTGTTACGATTCACGTTACTTAATTGGCCCAAACAAAACCTATCTGAATTATTTGATGGATTTGTGAAGCCATCAACTATGACTGTATTATTATTGCAGTGAAACACCTCGCCAACACGACAATTTAGTTCATAATAAGCAATACTAGCCCAAAATACTGGTTCCGAATAGCTTACAGATGCGACTTCAGACATTTGAGCATCTAAGTCATTTGCCTGGTGTTGATTATTTGAGTTTGCATCTTCGGTTGGACTATAAGCTGGCGGAGGAGTTTCGGCCAGACTACTGTATGGACTCGTTGGATTTGAATTTACCGAACCAGGACTTCCCACTGATGAAGACATAGCTGGACTATTTGGACTTAAATGGGCATTGAACCCTCCTGTCGTATAATTCACATTATGTGGCATAGTTGTTTCAGTCATTTGTTGAAATTGCAACAAAGAATGTCCTGGTGCAAATTCTGAATGGCGTGGAACGAGCACTGGTGGCAATACAGGACTTTCAACCCGTTTATAGTGATACGGATTTATGCAAACTTCTTTTTGTTTTGCACTGAACGGATATAGACATGTTTCCACTGGTTTTAATTCATGATGCGTCTGTAAATCTGGCCAACGCCATACTCGACAATAAATAACATGTGGTAGACCTTTTCTATGGGATACCTAAGGAAATTGATTGTGATATAAATTCAATAACATAAAAAAAAATTGTATATACTTGTAAGCGGCCATCCAAGGATCTGGGGATTGTAACACATTTTGAGGGTTGTCCTGGACACGATAATGCTCGCTCAAGTTCCTCAATTGATCCTTTACGTTTCTTCAGTTTCTTTACTAAACTGTCGACGGCCTTTTCTGCCCATTTTTCTTCCTCGTCACCTTGTTTCCACCCAAGCAACTTTTTGACCGCTGGACTCGTAAAAGAGAACAATGTCCCCAATGTTGACATTGCACTGCTGCTGCTGGATTCTATGTCATCTGTGTCCATGCCCGTTATTGTCTTTTTTATTTATGTAGAATTTATTAGGTTCTAAAATAAAAATAAGAAATAATTTGTTTCAAACTTATTAGAAAGTTAGGATTTACTGTCGCTAAATGAATGTCGTTTTAACTGCAGTTTAAAGGTGCGACACGAATAAAATTTTGCTTTTGGAACATAGAATTTTTTCTATTTTAAAACAGGAACTATTTTCGATTCCCACTTCCTCTTCAAAATTATTGTGAATTCATTCTGAATCATATATTTTTTTTGTGCGAATTACACCCAATAATTTCTTGGAAATTTTCTGACTTTTTACGTCCACAATGGAGAAAAAAATAGGATAAAGAAAGATTTTCTATTTATGCATGACATTTACTGAACTGTATTGTTCTTAAAAGCGAAGTAATTGATTGAAGTCGATTAAAAAATTACTGAAATTTGAATTACACAAAATGTCAACGCGGAGTTTACCTTCCTTTTGCATTTTTTTTTGTCTTTTCTTTTTTACACATGCTATTTTGCAATTGTGAATTAATCTTTTCGACGATTTCAAAATTGCAATGCAAAAACAATTTATGCTAATCTCACTGCCATTAATTTTGTTTTTGGAAGTTTTCACTTCTCTTTATGACAATTCTGTTAAAACAAAAACACTTTCACAGAATTGAATTACTTCAAAATATACTAAAAAGATTTTAATACTTACTTTAAGTTACACTTCGATAAATTTCAATTAAATACTTGAACTTTTTAACAAAAGGAGATTAAAAATCTGAAGACTTGTTTATCGTTCTCTCGCATTCGAGTTCACAATGGAATAGTTTTTCTGCTGTCAATCATTCTTCTTCTTTATAGGATTTATAGGATCTTCAAATCAGTTTGAAACATTATTAATTTAGCTGTTCAAGAAATATTAATTCCAACGTCGATGCCAACGCCAATATTAAAAATTTTTACCTAGTGGAATATTTCTAAGTTTCAAATCTGATCCCGAAGTATTAATTGATTTGTATTTGAAAAACAATACGGATATATTCCTTCAGACAGGTGAACAGACATTTTCTAAAAGTATGTTTTTTGAATTCAGAAGATTTGCACATATAATTTTTAAAAATAAATGACAGTTCGGCACAGAAAGATGGTTCGTACACAGCCAGCTTAAAAACGAATTTTACTGGATTCTCTGCTCTTTAATCAATGAATTATGGACATAGCCTTATTTTTTGGAAATCCCTTCTATTTTACTTGCGGGGCACCAAAAAAATATATTTTTTTTTAATATAAAAAAGGATTTATTAAATGAGTTGTTGCAATGAGAAAGTAGAAATGACAAAATAAGGAATGCAGATTTCAAAAATGAAAATTGTGATTTTATTTTTATTCACAATCACAAGAATTAATTAGTTCTTATCAAAAATATTTTGCCAAACAAAAGAAATATATTTTTGGCGGTGAAAATATCAAGAAAAACTAACATTTACTTTTATTTATTATTTTTTCTTTTCAATATATTTTATTTACACATTAGAAAGGCCACGATTTACAACAAATATTTACTTAAAATAAAATAAAAATTTCCAGTATGAACTTATTCCTTTGTCTTTAAAATGGTATCTTGGAAAATGAAAATTAAATTTTTAATGAATTTTTAATGCACTTTTTATGCTGTTCGACAATTAAGCAATTTAAATGTATATTTTATAATACAAGGTGGAGTCCAAAGTAATCAGGACTTTAAAAAAAAAAACAGAACAAATGGTTTTTTCGGCAAAATCAATTGATTTTATTCAAAATAGTCTCCTTCTGCTTCAATACAGCTTTTTGCACGGTCCAAAAGCATGTCGAACGAGTGTTTTAGCTCGTTGGCCTGTATGGCCGCCAGTATGCCGGTGCAAGCCTTTTGAATGGCCTCTACGTCTGCATAACGCTTTCCTTTCATCGGCAAATGCATTTTCCGAAAAGGTAGAAGTCGCACGGTGCCATATCCGGTGAATACGGGGAGTGGTTGATGGATTTTCGGTGAGATAATCGGTCACAAGCGTCGATCGATGAGACGGCGCATTATCGTGCAACAAACGCCAACTTCCATCTTCGCGATATTCGGGCCGAACACGTCGAATACGGCGCACCAAACGCTTCAAAACTCCTAGGTAGAATACCGCATTAACGTTTTGACTGGGTGGAACAAATTCTTTGTGGACAATACCCTTGGAATCATAAAAACAAATCAGCATTGTCTTCACTTTTGACTTCTCCAGGCGCGATTTTTTGGGTTTCGGCTCGTCCGGCGCCTTCCATTCAGCACTCTGGCGTTTCGTTTCGGGATCATATTGAAAACACCACGTTTCGTCACCAGTCACAATGTTATAAAGGAAGTTTTTGTCCTTTTTGACCTCTTTAATGATGTCCTTCGAATGTTGAATTCTGAGCAATTTTTGGTCGTCGAAGCTCATTTTCGCACCGATGACACAAACATACTGCACTTAAAACGCAATAACTTCACTTTCAATAGATGAAATGTCATGAAATTCTCACAGGAAGTCGATAAAGGATAGCAGATTCTAACGCACCAGTCGACATATAGATGGCGCCACTAATGGCGCTAGATTCAAAAAGTCCTGATTACTTTGGACTCCACCTTGTAATTACTACAAAAATTGTAAAATTTAAAATAAATTCTAATCACTTTTAAATCCAAAATAGTCTCTCCTCTAAATTATTTAAATTTTTCTTTAATTTAATTGAAATGGCTTTTTTAAAGTTACAACTTCTGAAACGCGAAGTTCCCTCTTTTCGTCTTTTTTAAAGATTTTACAAATTTAAAATACGGCCTCGATTATCGATCTCCAATTCCACTTTCCAAGCACTTAACGACACTGTGGAGACTCGATAATCCGAGGTGCATTTATTATTTACGTAAGGATTTCAATGCTTTTTTGTATACCTTAAACCGAAATAAATAAATAAATAAAATTATGTTTTCTTTGCCTTGACTAAATATGACTTAAATATTAAGATTTTACAATTTATGACAATGATCAAGTCTTCAAACGAAATATTTACATATTTACAATTTACATCTTATGAGAGAAATACTTAAAGAACGAAGAGATTTTCATAAATCTTATCAATTTAAGATACTGAACTGATTGCGTTGTGAGGCGATCCCATTTGTGTGAGAACCTTATCCAACCATTGAAGTGGGCCGTGCAAGTGAATTTCAATCCAGCACGGCGTTGAGGTGACATCTTGACGATGGTATTCAGCGCCCCAGCCTTTAACGAAGCTCATGCGAATCGTGCACATTTTGGTTAACTCGTAAACTGCTTCGAAACCGTGATTAACCGATTGCGACAAAAGTTGAGCAAATTCTTGGTTATTGAAAATTTTCAATGAACAACCAGGCGGTATTTTGCAAACTGTGCTCGGATGAAAACCGTGACGATGATTGCAGTTTCGAGATTGGACGAATATTGCAGAATCGGATAAACACTCGGCATAAACTTCACCAGCAACATAATATAGATGAACTCCTTTTCCAATGTGCCGTCGTGTATTCTCTATCGTACTGTTACGATTCACGTTACTTAATTGGCCCAAACAAAACCTATCTGAATTATTTGATGGATTTGTGTAGCCATCAACTATGACTGTATTATTATTGCAGTGAAACACTGCGCCAACACGGCAATTTAGTTCATAGTAAGCAATACTAGCCCAAAATACTGGTTCCGAATAGCTTACAGATGCGACTTCAGACATTTGAGCATCTAAGTCATTTGCCTGGTGTTGATTATTTGAGTTTGCATCTTCGGTTGGACTATAAGCTGGCGGAGGAGTTTCGGCCAGACTACTGTATGGACTCGTTGGATTCGAACTCACAGGACTTCCCACCGATGAAGACATAGCTGGACTATTTGGATTTAAATGATCATTGAATCCTGCTGTATAATTCACATTATGTGGCATAGTTGTTTCCGCCATTTGTTGAAATTGCAATAAGGAATGTCCTGGTGCAAATTCCGATTGCCGTGGAACGAGTACTGGTGGCAATATAGGACTTTCAACCCGTTTATAGTGGTACGGATTAATGCAAACTTCTTTCTGTTTTGCACTGAATGGATATTGGCAGGTTTCCACCGGTTTCAATTCATGGTGACTCTGTAAATCAGGCCAACGCCATACTCGACAATAAATAACATGTGGTAAACCTTTTCTATGAGATACCTAAGGAAATTGATTGTGATATTAATTCAATAACATAAAAAAAATTGTATATACTTGTAAGCGGCCATCCAAGGATCTGGGGATTGTAACACATTTTGAGGGTTGTCCTGGACACGATAATGCTCGCTCAAGTTCCTCAATTGATCCTTTACGTTTCTTCAGTTTCTTTACTAAACTGTCGACAGCTTTTTCTGCCCATTTCTCTTCCTCGTCACCTTGTTTCCACCCAAGTAACTTTTTGACCGCTGGACTCGTAAAAGAGAATAATGTTCCCAATGTTGACATCGCACTGCTGCTGCTGCTGGATTCTATGTTGTCTGTGTCCATGCCTGCTCTTTGTAGAATTTATTAAGTTCTAAAATGAAAATAAGAAATAATTTTTATCAAGTTTATTAGAAAGTTAGGATTTACTGTCGCTAAATGAACGGGAACTATTTCCGATTTTCACTTCCTCTTCTAAATTAACGTCAATTCTTTCTGAATCATACTTTTTTTTGTGTGAAATACCTAATAATTACTTCTTGGAAATTTTCTTACTTTTTCACGTTTAAAAGATAAAAAAAACAATACGAAAAAGTCCTTTTATTTATGAAATTTGAGAAGAAATTTATTTAAAAAATTTTTGTAGACGATTAGCAATGAATTTATATTAAAATTACTGACATGTCAATTACACAAAATGTCAACGAAATCGACCCTCTTTTGGCATCTTTTTTTTATTTACATTTTAGTTTTATACATTCTGTTTGGCAATTGTGAATTAATCTCTTCGTCGATGCAGAGACGTTTCGTTAAATTTGATTACAGTTTCGTTATGTTAAAGCAAAACAAATTAATTAATATTTTCAGTACGAAAACTTTGACAGTTCTATTATAAATATTTTAATTAAAAGAAAATATTTAAAAGCAGAAAATCAAAACAAGAAAAAAATTTGAATTTACCAAAACCAAAACAAAAAAATGCCTTTATGAGAAAATTCAACACTTTCAATCTCGATGACAGTAGGAAACTTTGTGCAGTTGAAACTTGAAACTAGGATGGCGATTATGGCGATTATATACGACACCAATATTAGGACGTGTATGTAAAACTAGTTTTTTGGTAGTGGGGTGCATAAAAACTGCCTGACTTCCCGTTCTTGTAGCACTAAAGCGCAGTATCAGTAATTATAAAGTACCCAAAGTTGAATAAATGACGTCACAAACTCTTAAAACTCTAATTTTTGTTCTAGGATTTGTATTTACATTGGTATATACATTTCAGCACGTGCTTCTTTGCTTACATCATGTTTCTCTTTCATCCGTACGTACAATATGTGCTTCATAATTATTTTTCTTTTTCACACACTTGAAGTTAAGACTCATACTTCGGCTGAAGTAAACTAATCCATATAGGAGTAAGGCACACGCATACAGTCAGAAACATCCTTGCGCCTTCAAGTATTTTCAAAATTTTTTTCTTCTTTAGAATTTGCAAATTATTTTTATGGGTGTTTTTTTTCTAAAGAAATTGGAATTAAATAAATTCGTTGGAGGTATATTTTGTTCTAGAAGTTCGCACACAAATAAAAAAAATTTTAATTATAATATAATCGTATAAAATGATATGCCAGGATGCTTACACATGTGCCAGGATGGGCAATAAATTTCAACACGCACCAACTACATGCCGTATTTTAAGCCATATTACCTGTAGCTGTTACTACTGGCATAGCTTCTTAGGATATTTTCTCATTAAACTACGTGTTTTGACCGGAAAAAGGTTGTTTCTATTAGGGATAAATCGAAGGTAAAAACTAAATTTTCTTTGGAATATCGAATCTTTCAGTAATATAGACTTGAGCAATTTGTTGTATTTTTAAATCTTCCAATGAAACATCCTTCCAAGAAGATCGTAATTTATATTGTTCTCGAAGAAACGGCATATACCTGTAATTCGTCCTGGTATATATATTTATAGAAATGGTAATTTCAAAGACGAAAAGCAGGCAGTTCAAATTATTTAGATTTACCATTAAATCTTTTCCAGTCATTCCATGAATTTACCTTTTAAGAACAAGAAGAAACAATTTTACAGATTACAAAGGTACTTCTCTATTCTAAGCACTATTACGCAGCTCTACAAAACACAATAAATGGAATCTAATTTTTATAATTTGAAAGAAAAATCAAAGATTTACTAAAATATTAGTGAAAATATATAAAACATTTATCAACTTTGTTACGCTCGAATAAGTGTATTAAAAGCTTATATGGACGTGCACAATTTCAATAATTCTAAATTTAAAAATCGACAATATGCACAAAGAATAATTTAAGTTTGATCCTTTCGCCTTTTTCCCATAGAATTGGGATGCTTTGAGATGGTAAAAAATTTGATCCCCAGATTTGAATGGAAATACAATATTATATTTGAAAATCTCAGGAGTTCAAAAAAACATACCTTTAGAAAATGTCCCTTTCCATCTGTCTGGATGTGATGCTGTGTGAAAGTCATTGTGAACGTGGATGCGAGAGAGTGATAAACAAGTCTTCAGATATTTAATTTGATTTTGTTAAAAACTTCAAGTATTTAATTAATTTCATTTAGCGACAGTAAATCCTAACTTTCGTATTTTCATTCAACTTAATAAATTCTACAAATTGTCAAATGGCATAGTCACAGATGACATAGAATCCAGCAAAAATGGTACGATGTCAACATTGGAAACATTGTTATCTTTTACGAGTCCAGCGGTCGAAAAATTGTTTGAATGGAAACAAGGTGACAAAAAGGGCAAAAGAGACTGTCGACTGTAAAGAAATTGAAGAAAAGTAAAGGAGCGATTGAAGAACTTCAACTAGCATTGTTGTGTTACAATCCACAGATCCTTGGATGGTCACTTACAAGTATTAGTTTTATATTATTGAAGTAATATCAAAATCAATTTCCGTTTAAGTATCGCATAGAAAATTCTACCGCATGTAATTTATTGTCGAGTATGGCGTTGGCCAGTCACCATGAATTGAAGCCTGTAGAAACATGTCAATATACATTCAGTGCAAAACAAAAAGAAGTTTGCATAAATCCGTATCACTATAAACGGGTTGAAAATCTTGTTATACTTCCAGTATTCGTGCCAGTTTCTGAGAATTCTTGATATGTTACAATTTAATACCTTGATGAAAATAATAATAAATAATATCAGTTTTAACATCGATCGTATCAAGTGGTAAATCTTCTGATGATGCTGTTTGATCAATACGCATTTTATGTAATGTTAATTTTCCAATAACACCAAAATTATGATTGTCGGGTAGTAAAAGTGGTAAATCTAAATTTGTTGTTGTTGAATCAAGAAATACTTTTATCCATTTGAAATGAATTTTGTTTTTTCAATAATAATGATGGTGTTATCATTTGTACAGGACCAGTTGTTGATGCCAATGATACATCACATAATTCAATTGAACAATCTAATGTACAATCAGTTACATCTAGACCTAATGAAAATATTAGTTTATTATTTAATTTGCCTCTTGATACTACATTTCATATAAGTACGAAATCAAGTATTAGCAAAAATAGGAAAACTATGCCTACTACTAATTTCTTGGTCTGTTGTAGCATTATTTACAAGATTCTTTGAAATTGTTGAATGCTGACCGGCTTCTTAATTTTTTCAAGATTAATAGTTAAAATTTTATGAATGAAAGAATATAAAGATTGCGCATGTCTGCCATTTTGAATTTTTATTTTCATACACTCATGGCATCAAATGGTATTTCATGGCTTCGGTGATGTAGGTGCGCAGTAAAAATCAATTTGAAATATGGAAAAACGTAATCTATATTCTTTCATTCATGGTATAAAGTGGGTGGCCATGACGAGCAATAAATTTGAATACGTTCGTATTTTCGTAGGGATTTCAAACGAAAATTGGTAGGATTGGTTTCCAGATGAGATCCATTGCAAAACAGTATAAATAGTAAAAAAAAAAAAAAAAACTATTGAAGATGATTCGAAAACTGATGAGTGACCTTACCAATCTTGAGTTTATTTTTAAAATTATACGCCACCGTAATTTTTATTTTCCATAAATGTGTGGTTTTCTGTCAATAAAAATTTATATAAATATAAAACCGCCACCTTTTTCATCTATCATTTTCTTTTAGATTACATTATTTGTTATTTAATTTATTCAAATATCAAAAAAAAAAAATAATATAAAAAAGGATTATACATCCTTATACAAATTGTAATAGTTTAATTCAAACTATATAAGCAAGCAAAATGATATAATTTAGAGCGGTACTATGTAATTCCATAGTACTTAGAAACTACTTAAAAGAAAAATATTAGTAACATTCAAAATAGAACAAAAAATAAAAACAATAATAATTCAATACAGCACATAATTGCACGTTCCACTCCCTCACTTAAACCCAAAACCAAAAGAATTTCTCGGAAAAGATAAGATGGTTAACCATAAAAGGCTACAGGATGGCATTTAGTATGGGGGATAGTGAGGAAGGAGTACGTGCAAGATAAAAAAATTCTTATAATAGACTTAAAACTATGTTAGTGGTGCAATAGAAATAAACATTAATTTAAGTTTAATAAAGAAATTCTTATATACTTACGCATACTCACGTGATATCCAAAATGGTTATTTGATGATATTTCCAAATGACCCAGGAGGTAATCATCTCATTCGTTTTTTTGTTTTAATTGGGGTATCGCCAATAGCCCTACTCCCCAATTTGGTTCCTAAATATCTAGGAAGAAAAAAAAAAAAAATATATGTATACATAAAATGTTTTCTATTAAAGCTAGTGACTTAACACCCACAACTGCCTGCAACACTTATTTCAAGACTTTTTTTCAGTCTCTAGGTGTAACCATAACATTTCGGCATCGAAGTGTTGCGATAGCAACATTTTGACCAAACAAACACTTATGTCTTGCCGCAGAAAGTCCGTTTTATAGTAACTGGAATTTGCATACGTAGCTGCTTGCACAAGCTAGGGTGGTCTTTACCTTCCACGATATGCTATTACGTACAATTAATCTTATGTGTGCAGAAAAAAAAATTGTGTGTGCTAGCAAGAGGGCTGGAGATGTGAAAATTGTAATGCACAGCCTCTCAGGTCACTAGCTGAATGGGTGAAAACTTTTAATAATAAAATAAAATGGAAATAATTGTGACTAATGTCACGAAGAAACAGAGATGACAAGATTTAACGGAAATTGGATATTTTAAATTGAAAACCCGGCGAAAGGAATTCAATTTAAAAGATCCGAAACAAATTGTTCGTTTGGTGTTCGCAGAAATCCGTAATGATTTTTAGTTTTATTATTATATACAATATATAATAATAAAACATATTTTAAAAATAATAAAACAAATTAAAAAGTTTGAAAAGAAAAAACGAACAGAAACCCAAATCAAAACAAAATTAAAAGCTTGAAAATAAAATCCAAAAGAAAAATTCAAAACAATAATTTAAAAGAAAAATTCAAAACAATAATTTAAAAGAAAATTAAATCAAAAAATTTATAATAAAATAATAAAAAATTATATAGCGTCCTCTTTAAGACTTTATTAAATAGATAAAATTAGCTTACCATTTTCCCGTCAAGGTCTGAACGAACCACCCCCTTAGCTAAAATGGGAAACTGCGCTATTCCTCGCAGTACTCCAATAAAGAAATGAATTTTATTAGTAATTTTTCAATATTATATAGCTTTTATAGTTCGTGCTGGTTCTACAAATATACTATGTGCTTATATTTTTTATATGATTTTTAGTAATTATTATATTTTGGCCCATCGAAACCCCTCACCCACCCCTCTCCCATCCTGATATTCAGTTCTTCATTAGCGTATTATTGATGTTTTTCTATAAAAAAAAAATTTAGCCTATTATTGATAATAGGGCGGCTAGGATGAGCTATGCCCACCCTAGCATTTTATATATACATAGATATTTATGATACGACCCCATTTGTGCCCACCCTGATATTCATTTCTAGTTGTGAGGTTGTCTTGAGCGAGCTATTGTTGTTTATCTCAAAAAAAATTTTTTTTCTTTTTATGAAAATTAGCCTATTATTGAGAATAGAGCTAGGATGAGCTATGCCCACTCTAGCATTTTATATATACATAGATATTTATGATACGACCCCATTTGTGCCCACCCTGATATTCATTTCTAGTTGTGAGGTTGTTTTGAGCGAGCTATTGTTGTTTATCTCAAAAGAAAATTTTTCTTTCTTTTTATGAAAATTAGCCTATTATTGAGAATAGAGCTAGGATGAGTTATGCCCACCCTAGCATTTTATATATACATAGATATTTATGATACGATCCCATTCGTGCCCACCCTGATATTCATTTCTAGTTGTGAGGTTGTTTTGAGCGAGCTATTGTTGTTTATCTCAAAAAAAATTTTTTTTCTTTTAATAAAAATTAGCCTATTATTGAGAATAGAGCTAGGATGAGCTATGCCCACCCTAGCATTTTATATATACATAGATATTTATGATACGACCCCATTTGTGCCCACCCTGATATTCATTTCTAGTTGTGAGGTTGTTTTGAGCGAGCTATTGTTGTTTATCTCAAAAAATTTTTTTTTTCTTTTTATGAAAATTAGCCTATTATTGAGAATAGAGCTAGGATGAGCTATGCCCACCCTAGCATTTTATATATATATATATATATTTATGATACGATCCCATTCGTGCCCACCCTGATATTAGTTTCTAGTTCTGAGGTTGTCTTGAGCGAGCTATTGTTGTTTATCTCAAAAAAATGTTTTTTTCTTTTTATGAAAATTAGCCTATTATTGAGAATAGAGCTAGGATGAGTTATGCCCACCCTAGCATTTTATATATACATAGATATTTATGATACGATCCCATTCGTGCCCACCCTGATATTAGTTTCTAGTTCTGAGGTTGTCTTGAGCGAGCTATTGTTGTTTATCTCAAAAAAATGTTTTTTTCTTTTTATGAAAATTAGCCTATTATTGAGAATAGAGCTAGGATGAGTTATGCCCACCCTAGCATTTTATATATACATAGATATTTATGATACGATCCCATTCGTGCCCACCCTGATATTCATTTCTAGTTGTGAGGTTGTTTTGAGCGAGCTATTGTTGTTTATCTCAAAAAAAATTTTTTTTCTTTTAATAAAAATTAGCCTATTATTGAGAATAGAGCTAGGATGAGCTATGCCCACCCTAGCATTTTATATATATATATATATATTTATGATACGATCCCATTCGTGCCCACCCTGATATTAGTTTCTAGTTCTGAGGTTGTCTTGAGCGAGCTATTGTTGTTTATCTCAAAAAAATGTTTTTTTCTTTTTATGAAAATTAGCCTATTATTGAGAATAGAGCTAGGATGAGTTATGCCCACCCTATCATTTTATATATACATAGATATTTATGATACGACCCCATTTGTGCCCACCCTGATATTCATTTCTAGTTGTGAGGTTGTTTTGAGCGAGCTATTGTTGTTTATCTCAAAAAAAAATTTTTTTCTTTTTATGAAAATTAGCCTATTATTGAGAATAGAGCTAGGATGAGCTATGCCCACCCTAGCATTTTATATATACATAGATATTTATGATACGACCCCATTTGTGCCCACCCTGATATTCATTTCTAGTTGTGAGGTTGTTTTGAGCGAGCTATTGTTGTTTATCTCAAAAAAAATTTTTTTTCTTTTTATGAAAATTAGCCTATTATTGAGAATAGAGCTAGGATGAGCTATGCCCACCCTAGCATTTTATATATACATAGATATTTATGATACGACCCCATTTGTGCCCACCCTGATATTAGTTTCTAGTTCTGAGGTTGTCTTGAGCGAGCTATTGTTGTTTATCTCAAAAAAATGTTTTTTTCTTTTTATGAAAATTAGCCTATTATTGAGAATAGAGCTAGGATGAGTTATGCCCACCCTATCATTTTATATATACATAGATATTTATGATACGACCCCATTTGTGCCCACCCTGATATTCATTTCTAGTTGTGAGGTTGTTTTGAGCGAGCTATTGTTGTTTATCTCAAAAAAAAATTTTTTTCTTTTTATGAAAATTAGCCTATTATTGAGAATAGAGCTAGGATGAGCTATGCCCACCCTAGCATTTTATATATACATAGATATTTATGATACGACCCCATTTGTGCCCACCCTGATATTCATTTCTAGTTGTGAGGTTGTTTTGAGCGAGCTATTGTTGTTTATCTCAAAAATTTTTTTTTTTCTTTTTATGAAAATTAGCCTATTATTGAGAATAGAGCTAGGATGAGTTATGCCCACCCTATCATTTTATATATACATAGATATTTATGATACGACCCCATTTGTGCCCACCCTGATATTAGTTTCTAGTTCTGAGGTTGTCTTGAGCGAGCTATTGTTGTTTATCTCAAAAAAATGTTTTTTTCTTTTTATGAAAATTAGCCTATTATTGAGAATAGAGCTAGGATGAGTTATGCCCACCCTAGCATTTTATATATACATAGATATTTATGATACGATCCCATTTGTGCCCACCCTGATATTCATTTCTAGTTGTGAGGTTGTTTTGAGCGAGCTATTGTTGTTTATCTCAAAAAAAATTTTTTTTTTGTTTATGAAAATTAGCCTATTATTGAGAATAGAGCTAGGATAAGCTATGCCCACCCTAGCATTTTATATATACATAGATATTTATGATACGATCCCATTTGTGCCCACCCTGATATTCATTTCTAGTTGTGAGGTTGTTTTGAGCGAGCTATTGTTGTTTATCTCAAAAAAAATGTTTTTTTCTTTTTATGAAAATTAGCCTATTATTGAGAATAGAGCTAGGATGAGTTATGCCCACCCTAGCATTTTATATATACATAGATATTTATGATACGACCCCATTTGTGCCCACCCTGATATTCATTTCTAGTTGTGAGGTTGTTTTGAGCGAGCTATTGTTGTTTATCTCAAAAAAAATGTTTTTTTCTTTTTATGAAAATTAGCCTATTATTGAGAATAGAGCTAGGATGAGCTATGCCCACCCTAGCATTTTATATATACATAGATATTTATGATACGACCCCATTTGTGCCCACCCTGATATTAGTTTCTAGTTCTGAGGTTGTCTTGAGCGAGCTATTGTTGTTTATCTCAAAAAAATGTTTTTTTCTTTTTATGAAAATTAGCCTATTATTGAGAATAGAGCTAGGATGAGTTATGCCCACCCTAGCATTTTATATATACATAGATATTTATGATACGATCCCATTTGTGCCCACCCTGATATTCATTTCTAGTTGTGAGGTTGTTTTGAGCGAGCTATTGTTGTTTATCTCAAAAAAAATTTTTTTTCTGTTTATGAAAATTAGCCTATTATTGAGAATAGAGCTAGGATAAGCTATGCCCACCCTAGCATTTTATATATACATAGATATTTATGATACGATCCCATTTGTGCCCATCCTGATATTCATTTCTAGTTGTGAGGTTGTTTTGAGCGAGCTATTGTTGTTTATCTCAAAAAAAATGTTTTTTTCTTTTTATGAAAATTAGCCTATTATTGAGAATAGAGCTAGGATGAGTTATGCCCACCCTAGCATTTTATATATACATAGATATTTATGATACGATCCCATTTGTGCCCACCCTGATATTCATTTCTAGTTGTGAGGTTGTTTTGAGCGAGCTATTGTTGTTTATCTCAAAAAAAATGTTTTTTTCTTTTTATGAAAATTAGCCTATTATTGAGAATAGAGCTAGGATGAGTTATGCCCACCCTAGCATTTTATATATACATAGATATTTATGATACGACCCCATTTGTGCCCACCCTGATATTCATTTCTAGTTGTGAGGTTGTTTTGAGCGAGCTATTGTTGTTTATCTCAAAAAAAATGTTTTTTTCTTTTTATGAAAATTAGCCTATTATTGAGAATAGAGCTAGGATGAGTTATGCCCACCCTAGCATTTTGCGGGTCCCAAGAAAAGAATACGTCGATATGTTATTGTTGTTTTTCTATATTGAATATTGCACCCATGCACAAAATTTCTTGAAAAATTTCAATAAAGAAATCCACAAACTCCGATTCCCATTTTTTCTCGTATAATCTACGAGCCACATGCGCACATCACATGTGTGCGAACCTTGTTTTTTTGAGGGCGGAGGTGTATCAAAAATGTTAAACATTTCGTTCTTAAAGTATTGAAGCAAACTAATCCACATAAGAAAATGGTTTGTTTGCACGCACATATTTGTATAATATCATAATTTTTGGACTCTAAACATCCGAAACATCTTTACGCTTTGAAGAGATTTTCATGTTTTTTTTTTTTTTTTCTTTAGAATTTGAGCCAAAATTTCATGAGATATTTTTTTAAAAATAATTTTGAATATAATATAAAAGGCATGCAAATAAAAATTCATATTTTGTTATAGGGAACAACGTTCACGTTTGAAGTTCCCAAACAAATAAACAAATTTTATTTATGCTAAGCCACTATGTGCAAGAAATTTGAATAAGTGCAAAAAGTGCTTGGTGCAAAAATTGTTTGGTGCATTTTAGATCTAAGAAATTGCTGTGAAACATACATGTCCACACACATTTACGTTTCCAACAAATCCATGAATAAAAAATAAAAGTGCTTTAAAAATAAAAATAAAAAGAATCTTTTGGCCTTAAAATATGCCTTGGATAATATAATCTGCCGAAAATGAAAGATTACTGAGGTGATAAATGCCAGAGAGGAGAGATAAATAAGATTTTCGAATGTAGGTAGCCAAAAAACCACACCAAAAACTGTTGACCAATATAAATGATAAGAGATTGGACAGTTTTATTGGATTAGAAATCAGATAAATCATTAAAAGATGTTTTACTTTTTATCTCTCGTAAATACTCAATGTTGAACTATGATGATGTCTCCAATTAATGGGCTCAATAAAATAATCGCAAAAGAAAAAACCATATCATTAAATTTTGAAAATATTTCATTCAAAAATTCTATTCCTTATCTTTTTGTTGCGAGATACAAAATGTATTACAACAACAAAAGTGCCAAGGAGCACAACCAACACCAATTTGGACAATTATGTCCCAGAAATCGATTTTCCAAAAAGAAAATTCTGGAAGCAAAGATTTAAATGAATATGGTTTTTGTATTCTTCTGCAGAGCATTGGCCTTAATAAAAATGTTAAAGTTGTTGTGTAATTAAAAGAAAAATAATTTAAGACTTTTTACCTTTATTGCCATTTTCCGGTCTTCACAAAAAAAAGAAAAATCGCTGTGAACCTATGTTCACTTATATAGGGGACGAAAGAAGCTGAAGGAGCCTCCTGAAATTCAAAAAAAGAAAAACACTTCCAATAATGGTATATTTTCTTTTTTCACCCTTAACTAAGTTTTTCACACGATTAACGAGAAAGAAAATCGATTATGATTTTCAATTATTTTAAAACTGTTTTTTTTTATTAACTTTTTATTAAGTTTGAAATTTTCATGCAAACACCAATGATGACCAACCGTTTTAGAAGGAGATCACTTCTTGACGATTCAAGACTGACTACTATCCTCCTGCGTAAAATGTACAAGGCATATAACTGGAATAAACTTTCAAAAGAAAAAATTAAACTTTTTTGGAGATTATACACAAAAATGTATGTATCCATGGAGTAAACTTGGGTGTCCTGAAATAACAAAAAAAGCTTGAATTAAATGAATGTCCCTTAAATTTCAAATTCTTTTGACATTAAAGCTTCTATGAAAATTTTCAATGACGCCATTTTGAAATTGCGTCAGTGCTTTTTAACGGTAATTTTCTTTTTTGGATATTACTTAAACAAGTAAAACATAAACTATAAAAAGGATATTCATCGTAAACTACGTATGATATTTGGAAAATCTTTCTATAAGTAATACGAAGTTTACGATTAATACGAGGATTTTACGAAAACCAATGAATTCTTAAAAAAAAAAAGGATGAAAATATTAATTTCTATATCAGTGATTACTTTGATGAACGGCAAAATATTCCGATTTTGGATGAAGAATCTATAATTAATAATCCAATATTCACTTCAGTGATTCCGCCAAATTATAGAAATTCGGAATTAATTTTATTATTAAAATCGTGGGAATTATCCATGAATGAAACTGAAAGAATATATAGATTACGCGCTGCGCATGTCGGCCATTTTGAATATTTATTTTCATACTTTTACCAAAGCTATAAAGGATATGTAAAATTCTCATTTAACATAAGTAAACAACATTAAATCTTATGGAAGGAACTTTTAGGAGTTTTAAGCTCTTTCCATAAGATCTAATGTAATTTAGTCATGTTAAATAAAAGCTTTTTAGAATTTTACATATCTTTACTAATTTGTACCTTTGCTTCTATGGTATATCAAGTATGATTTCTTTTCAAATAAATAATCGTGATTTTTCACACAAACAATGTATTTCAGCTCCCAAATGACGTAGGTGCTCAGAAAAAACCAATTTCAAATATGACGAAGCGTAATCTATATATTCTTTCATTAATGGGAATTATCTGAAGAAACTTTTCAACATTTAAAATTGTGTAAAGTTACTATACAATACAAGTGTTAAAAAATATGGAAAAGTCGGATATTAATCAATTGTTAGCGAGTTTGAATATGTTCGGACAAAAAATGTTATTTCAGATGAAATGGAGAAGTGGAAAGGGAATATGTTATGAAATAATTATTCAATATTATTACTTACAATTATTATTCAAATTAAATTATTTGTATTAGGGTAAACCACTGAAAAGAATATATTTAGCTGACACAGAATCTTTTAATTCGAAAGTGACCGAATGGTTTGAACTGTTTTCCAATGGGTTTTTCCATTAATGTTCTACACTCTCCAAAGAACGTACAAAAACAACCCGATTCACGCTCCACAACATCAATTGATCATTCATGAGAAAACGTATTTTAGTACTACTTGGCTTAGATTTGTCTTTAGCGGGCATTTTTGACAAAATTTATACAGTATACAACAAAACATATAGTCTGAAGGCAATATAGGAGAGAGATAGTTAATTTCTAAATAAATTGATTTTATTATAATTTGGTTTTTTTACAATTTGTAGTAATTTCTAAAAAAAAAAAAAAAAAGATTAACGAATTGGAACCCATGGTTCTAGAACATCTCCCCATTTTTTCCTTTCTGAAATAGTTTTTTTTTTTAATTCATAAATGACTTGAAAATATTGAAATAAAATATACCAATTGTTGGAAAATCCTCTGGATGTAATTCAACATAATGACGTAAAACTGCATCCCTTTCAGCTAAATAATCATTACGTTTCTGATCGATGTAATAACCGGCAACACCACCAATTGTGGCATACATAAAATGCCTTTGAATACCTTTAAAAATAAAAGATTAAGTTTTATGGAAAAAAAATTATGTTACGTAAAATCCCAGAAAAAAAAAGAAAAACTAACCTGAAAAAGTTGGTTTACGAGAGGCCCAATTAACAAAACATGCCATCGAAAACCCACCAACAGCTAGCATTAATGGATTCCATTTATCCCACAGAAATGACGGTTGTCTATCGTCCGTTTTTGTTAATAAATCCAGAGGAGACGTCATTTTATGAAAATTCCTTCTATTTGACTTGCGAAGGACCAAAAAAAACTATTTACTTTTAATATTAAAAACGACTTATTAAATAATAGGTTGTTAGAATGAGAAAGATAATAGTATAGTAGAAATGTCAAAATATAAAATGTCAGATGTTAAAAATGAAAATTGTGAATTTATTTAAATTCACAATCACAAGAATTAGTTCTTATCAAAAAAATGTATGGACCAAAGAAAGTATTTTCTCTGTTTATATTTTTATCAAGAAAAACGAACATTTATTTTTATATAATTCTTCTTTTTAATATATTTTATGTACACATTAGAAAGGCCACGAATTTACAACAAATATTTACTTAAAATAAAATACAAATTTCCACTATTTCCTTTCATTTCTTTAAAATCGTTTCTTGGAAAATGAAAATTAAATTTTTAATGCACTTTTTATGCTGTTCGACAATAAAGCAATATAAATGTATATTTTATAATAATTACTACTAAAATTGTAAAATTTAAATAAATTCTAATAATTTTTAAATCCAAAATAGTCTCTCCTCTAAATCATTTAAATTTTTCTTTAATTTAATTGAAATGGCTTTTTTTAAAATTACAACTTCTTAAATGCGAAGTTTCTTCTTTTCGTCTTTTTTTTTAAATTATATAAATGTAAAATACGACCCTCGATTATCGATCTCAAATTCGACTTTTCAGGCACTTAACGACACTGTGGAGACCCGACAATTCCAGGTCCATTACTTATTTCAACAAAATTGTGTTTTCTTTGCTTATTTACGCCTTTTCTTAAATATTAAGATTTTACAATTTATGACAATGATCAAGTCTTCAAACGAAATATTTTTAAATTTTCGTGCCTTAAAATAAACGAAAAAAACCGTAAAACAACTTATAAGAGAAATACTTAAAGAACGAAGAGATTTTCATAAATCTTATCAATTTAAGATACTGAACTGATTGCGTTGTGAGGCGATCCCATTTGTGTGAGAACCTTATCCAACCATTGAAGTGGGCCGTGCAAGTGAATTTCAATCCAGCACGGCGTTGAGGTGACATCTTGACGATGGTATTCAGCGCCCCAGCCTTTAACGAAGCTCATGCGAATCGTGCACATTTTGGTTAACTCGTAAACTGCTTCGAAACCGTGATTAACCGATTGCGACAAAAGTTGAGCAAATTCTTGGTTATTGAAAATTTTCAATGAACAGCCAGGCGGTATTTTGCAAACTGTACTCGGATGAAAACCGTGGTGATGATTACAATTACGAGATTGTACAAATATTGCAGAATCGGATAAACACTCGGCATAAACTTCACCAGCAACATAATATAGATGAACTCCTTTTCCAATGTGCCGTCGTGTATTCTCTATCGTACTGTTACGATTCACGTTACTTAATTGACCCAAACAAAAGCGATCTGAATTACTTGATGGATAAGTGAAACCATCAACTATGACTGTAGTATTATTGCAATGAAACACCTCGCCAACACGACAATTTAGTTCATAATAAGCAATACTAGCCCAGAATACTGGTTCCGAATAGCTTACGGGTGCTACTTCAGACATTTGAGCATCCAATCCATTTCCTTGATGTTGATTATTTGAGTTCGCATCTTCGGATGGACTGTAAGCTGGCGGAGGAGTTTCAGCCAGACTACTGTATGGACTGGTTGGATTTGAATTCACCGAACCAGGACTTCCCACTGATGAAGTCATGGCTGGACTATTTGGACTTAAATGGGCATTGAATCCAGCTGTCGAATAATTAACATTATGCGGCATAGTTGTTTCAGTCATTTGTTGAAATTGCAACAAAGAATGTCCTGGTGCAAATTCTGAATGCCGTGGCACGAGTACTGGTGGCAATACAGGACTTTCAACCCGTTTATAGTGGTACGGATTAATGCAAACTTCTTTCTGTTTTGCACTGAATGGATATTGGCAGGTTTCCACCGGTTTCAATTCATGGTGACTCTGTAAATCAGGCCAACGCCATACTCGACAATAAATAACATGTGGTAAACCTTTTCTATGAGATACCTAAGGAAATTGATTGTGATATTAGTTCAATAACATAAAACTAAAAAATTGTATATACTTGTAAACGGCCATCCAAGGATCTGGGGATTGTAACACATTTTGAGGGTTGTCCTGGACACGACAATGCTCGTTCGAGTTCCTCAATCGCCCCTTTACGTTTCTTCAATTTCTTTACTAGACTGTCCACAGCCTTTTCTGCCCATTTCTCTTCCTCGTCACCCTGTTTCCACCCAAGTAACTTTTTGACCGCTGGACTCGTAAAAGAAAACAATGTTCCCAATGTTGACATTGTACTGCTGCTGGATTCTATGTCATCTGTGTCCATGCCTGTTATTGTTTTTTTTTCTAAAATAAAAGTAAGAAAGTTAGGATTTAATGTCGTTAATTGAATGTGATTTTAGGTGCAGTTGAAAGCTGCGACACGAATAAAATTTTGGTTTTAAAAAATCGAAGTCTTTCTATTTTAAAACAGGAACTATTTCCGATTCTCACTTCCTCTCCAAAAATTATTGTGAACTTTTTTTGATTCATATTCAGGAGTGAGAAAAAAATCGATACGAAAAAAGCTTTGCTATTTATGAAAATTAAGAGGAATTTTATTAAAAATTTTTTGTTCATTTCTTTTCTAATTAAAATTACTGATATTTCAATTACATAAAATGTCAACGAAATCGACCCTCTTTTGGCATCTTTTTTTTATTTACATTTTATACATTCTGTTTTGCAATTGTGAATTAATCTCGTCAATTTCAGAAATGCAAACAAACACACAAATCAATTGCAAATATGAACACTTCACTGCCATTCTTTTCCTTTAAAAAGTTTTTCGTATCAACTTTTTTCTATGAAAAATTCTGTTCTATAAAAACACTTTTGCAAAACCAAATTACTTTATAAGAAATTCAAAAGATTTTAATACTCAATTCGATTAATTTAATTTTAATTTATCATTAGAAGTTTTTTAACAAAACAAAGCACTTGTTTACCATTGCCACAGCCTACTTTAAGGCCTACTTAGACGTGCTTTCGTTAAATTTGATTACAGTTTCGTTAAGTTTCAGTACGAAAACTTTGACAGTTCTATTATAAATATTTTTATTAAAAGAAAATATTTAAAAACATATATTAAAGAGAAAAATTAAATATTAGTTTTTACTTACTAATAAAATATTAAAATATGTTTTGTATTTAAAATAGTTTTTCATAATTTATGAAATTCAATAGAATTTCAAATCTATTTGGTAAGTATTTCATAAAACTCCTCATAATTACACTTGCGACATCTGTGCTGTCATCACAGAATTGAATTTTTTAAAATAAAAACAAAACATGAACTGACATTGTTTTTAAACAAAGCAAATTATTAAATTCTTGAAGGAAAACAATTTATTCTGATAAAAAAAATATGCAGAATGTATATTAAAAAAAAGTGAGTAAATAAATTACTTTCTTTGGATATCTTCTTTTTTTTTTTTTTGGTTTCATTTTCAGAAAAGGCGGGAATTTTGTATGACAAATGTTTTCTGAATTTTCAAGTGTGACATATTTTAGTTGATTGAATTTGTGGTAAAAAAATCATTGGAAGTGCAGCTCCATGAAGATACAAGAAATTATGAAGGCTCCACCACCGGTTGATGAAACTATACAGTTAATTCCCGAAGCCTCCGATGAATCTGGGGATGAAGCAGTAAGTTTTCAAATAGTTTATGTCGAGACAAGCTAATAAAAAAAGTGTATTTTTAATATTTCAAAAGGATGAAACTGGAAGTTTAGTGAGTACTTCGACAACAAATACTTCCCGGAGTGCAACACCGACTAATCGAAAACTTAAACGGAAAAAACGGAAGACTCCCAAAGTGATAAAGCCGCCTTATAAATTTGTGTAAAATAATCAAAGATTCTAACATAAAAAGTACTAAATATATTAAATTATATGTAATTTATAGTTGTAGCTTGAAAGAGGATCATGCACAACCTTTGTTTGGTGTACAATTCAATCATAATTTAAAGAAAGGACAACCATCAATTTTTGCAACGGCAGGAAGTAATCGAATTTCTGTCTATGAATGTCCAAATGAGGGTGGAATTAAATTGCTTCAATGTTATTCCGACCCTGACGTATTTAAAATGAGTTTCTATTATGGCAATTTATAATTAATATATTATTATTTTTAGGTTGACGAAATATTTTATACATGCGCTTGGTCGTATGAACCAGAAAATGGTCGTCCACTACTTGCGGCGGCTGGTTTACGTGGAGTAATACGCGTTTTTAGTCCTGCCATACAAACGTGTACCAAACATTTTATAGGGCATGGTCATGCAATAAATGAACTGAAATTTCATCCAAAAAGTCCTTACATTCTGCTTTCGGCTAGCAAAGACCATTCGTTACGTCTCTGGAATATTCAATCGGATGTTTGTATTGCAATTTTCGGTGGTGTTGAAGGACATCGAGATGAAGTTCTAAGTGCTGATTTCGATTTGAAAGGTGAACGTATAATGTCGTGTGGAATGGATCATTCTTTGAAATTATGGCGTCTCGATAAGGCGGCTATTCAAGATGCAATGAAAAAAAGTTACACGTTCAATCCAAACAAAAGTGTTCGTCCATTCGATTCGGTCAAAGAACATTTTCCAGATTTTTCAACTCGTGATATTCATAGGAATTATGTTGATTGTGTTCAATGGATGGGTGATTTCATTTTATCGAAATCTTGTGAGAATTCGATCGTTTGTTGGAAACCCGGCCGTATGGGAGAGACTGATATGAAATCGAATGATTCATCAACTAGTATTATCCACCGATTTGATTATAAGGACTGTGAAATTTGGTTTATACGTTTCGCTTTAGATTTTTGGCATAAAATTATGGCATTGGGCAATCAAACTGGTAAAACGTTTGTCTGGGAATTGGATGCAGTTGATCCAAATCAAACCAAATGTAGTTTTTTAGTGCATCCAAAATGTGTTACTGCCATTCGTCAGACATCGTTTTCTCGTGACGGCGATATACTTGTATGCGTTTGTGATGATGGGACAATATGGCGATGGGATCGTAGTTAGACGAAATTTTTTTTTAACTAAATATGACAAATTTTCATTTTATTCATGTCAGATCCCATTTTTAATAATAAAATAGATTTTATATAAACATTTTCGAGTTGTTTTTTGAATTTAGCGCGTGATACTTTATTTTTAATTTACTTCTTTGCTATTGCAGCGCCAATATAAAGAACAAAAAGAATTTCTTTACGTTTGACAACGTAAATTTTTAGGTTATGTTGTACTCTAGTATTTCATAAAGTGATAACAAGTACCCGAATTAAATTGTAAATAAAATATAAAAGAACATTAAATAATAATGGGATCTGGATCTAAAAAACACAAAAGGGATCGTGATGCTAAGAAACACAAACATAAATCGTTATCTAATTCACCAGAGTATCCTGTCGATCGAGATGTTTACGAAAAGGAAAAAGAACGAAGAAATCATCACCATAAATACAGGTCGAGCAAATCTCGTTCACCACCCAGAGTTGTACAGGATTCTCGAACAAAATATCGTGAAAAAGAAAAACGGCATGGAATTCGTAAACGGCATAGGGATCGTCGAAATAAACATCAAAGTCATGCGTCTGAAAAACAGGAGGAATATCATAGTGATAGTAAATTTTTTTGAATTCAATGTAAAAATCGTATTGAAATTTACTTAATTTTTTTTAGGCTCTGATGTAATTGAAGTTCCATTAGCTCCACCAGCTCCGATAATATCTAAAACAAAATCACCAGATAAATCTCCAATCGATGAAAATGGAGCTGGTGATTGTCTTTCAGTTGAAGAAACTAATAAATTACGAGCAAAACTAGGTTTGAAACCGTTAGAAGTTGATTCTGGACCGATTAAAGAATCTTCAACGAAGAAAAATGCCGAAGGATTGTCAGCATATAAAGATGAGTGGGGTGAATTTTTACATAAGCCCGCAGCGAATCTTGCTAAGAAAAAGGAAGCGGAAAAAATTCGTGAAAAAATTAAACAACAAAAAGAGAAAAGAACATTGGAACAAAATCTTAAAAAGGTAAGATAGAGACAATTTCCGAAATGTTTAGGAAGTATGGCTTTTGTAAACATATTAATAAGTAGTTTTTTTTTTTTTTTTTTTTTTTTTAACAGATTAGAGGTCTAGCCGAATCTGATGACGAAGTTGATGATATTAATAAATGGCTTAAAAATAATAAGAAAAGGGATGAACTTCGTAAAGAAGCTGAACGAAGAGTAAGATATTTAATTAATATTTTTTGAATACATTAAAATGAATATACATTCTTTAAATAGGCAAAAACGTTGGAAGAAATGGACGCAGAATTTGGTGTAGGAAATTTAGTTGACCAAGAAGTTCAGAAGGCTAAACAAAAATCCTACAGTGATCGACATTTGAAAGGTCTTCGTGTGGAACATGATTTGAACGAATTCACCGAAGGACGTAGTGTTATTTTAACACTTAAAGATCAAGAAGTTTTGGGTAAAGATTCTGATACATTAATCAATGTTAATTTGTTGGATGATGAACGTTATAAAAGGAATGTTGAAACTAAAAAGCAAAGTGCAAACTTTTATGGTTACAACGTGTATGAAGAGAAGCTTGATGAATATGGACTACCGGTGGATCGCTCTATTTTAGATAAATATGATGAAGAAATTGGTGGACCAAAAAAAGGTGGTTTTACAATTGGTGAAAGTATAGAAGAACAAATTCAACATCAACGTAAAATTTTAGAAGTTAGTTATAAATTATTTAAATTGTAGAAATATGTTTCTAATATTATATTCTTTTAGATAAAAACAAAATTGGCTGGCAAAAGACTTGAAACTCTTGATAATACATTATTAGAATTAGCTTCAGACACTTATAATGAAGCGGAATTAGAAAAGTAAGAGACTTGATATTTTTATCGTATTTTCTTAATTATTAATTATATTTTCGTTTTTTTTTTTCATAGATTCAAAAAACCAAAAAGGAAAGTCAAAAAAATAAGACAGAAACTAAAAGCAGATGACTTACTTCCATTAGATGATAATTTGAAAGCGAAACGTTCTGATTTTGGTCGTAGGAAACGTGTTATTGATGATGATATATCATTCAATGATACATCTATTAGAGATATGAAATTTGAAGTAGATGATGAAGATGATGATCTAGAACGTGTTTTATCGAAGGCACGAAAATTAAAACAAAAAGAAGCAATTATTGTTAAAAGTTTTCCAATCGATTCAACGGAAATAAAACAAGAAATCAAAATTGAACCAAATAATGATGAATCTGATATTGGAAAAGATGGTCACATTACATTAAATGCAACCGCTGAATTTTGTCGAACTTTGGGTGATATACCAACATATGGAATGGCAGGAAATCGTGATGAAGATTCAAATGATATGATGGTGAATATTTCAAATTTTCTTTTCTATTTGAATTATATTAATTGGTTATTTGTTTTTTTTTTTTATTAGGATTTCGAAGAAGATACAAAAGAAATTAAATCTATTGAACCGGATTCACATCCAACAAGTACATGGAATTCTGTAAATCCTGATGCAATTATGCGTTCTTCTACTGATGATAATTCTAATGATGTTTCGGATGTTGCAATACTTGATGAAGAGCCAGATGTTGGTTCAGGAGTTGCAGCTGCATTACAATTGGCTGTTTCAAAAGGTTATCTTGAAAAAGAAGATACAAATCGACCAAGCAATTCAAGAATGGCACATTTACAAGCTAAAAACTATTCGATAGAAGATAAAAGTTATGCGTAAGTTTTCATTTATTTAACAAATGAAAAAACAAAAATTAATGTTTATTTTTTTGTTTGTTTACAGGGAAGATGATAAATTTGGTCGACGTGATCGTTATCATAGCGGACCAATAATGGATTTTCGAGAAAAAGATACATTCAAACCAAATGTTAAATTAGAATATATCGATGATAATGGACGAGTTTTAAATGCTAAAGAAGCATTCCGTTATTTATCACATAAATTTCATGGTAAAGGACCTGGAAAGAATAAAATTGAGAAACGTTTAAAGAAAACGGAACAAGAAGGGGTAAATTAGTTTTATTTGAATTTTTTTTCTTGTACAGCTAAGTTTAATCGATTTTCTTTTATAGTTAATGATGAAAATGAGTTCAACAGATACACCTTTGGGTACATTAAGTATGTTACAACATAAACAAAAAGAGACTCAAACACCGTATGTTGTTTTAAGCGGTAGCAAACAGTCTCATGTTACAACCAGCATTGCTAAACATAAATAAGAATTAAGTTCTTGTTTTTATTTTTTGTTGTTTTTAATTTTCGACTAGTAATAAGATTTCTTTTCTAAATTTTCTGTGAAAAATAATCAATAAATAAAATGAAAATTATCTTCGAGTAAGTAAAAATTTTATTATTTTTTAACAAAATATATTTTAATTTATTTTAAATTAAAATTACGGTTTTATAATTATAACCAAAAATACTTTTTTGTAAATTATTATTTACTGCTTTAATAATTATTTTTGGACCTTTTATGTTATCTAAAAAGGTAAAAAAACCAAAATCAATTATATTTATTAGTAATTTTGTTTTTTTTTTTTACAGCGTAGCGAAAAAAGGAACGTTGTGGTTTAAATTCTTTATAATTTTTTTTATTTAAGCGATAATTATTATTATTATTATTTTTTAAATATAGTATATAATCGGGTAATAATAAATTAATTATGAAAAATGATATCTTCCAAATGGTGGCCATTTTCTGTTTCGCACCCAGAACATTTTCGCAAAATTTCAGGTGTTATTGCCTCGATTTCATTGCGAATGTTGTTTTTTTAGTTGAGGTATGGTCGCCATATACTCTTTCTTTCAAATAGCCTCTGAGAATAATCAGAAGCGGTTAAATGTAGTGAACGCAGAGGGCATTTGAAATCGCAAAAATATTCATTAAAAGAGCCATTAAGTCCCTTGCAGTATACGCTGTGGCTGCCATTTTATTGGAAACAAAGGGTTGGATGGTTTTCCACAGCTGGCCTTAAAAAATTTTTCCAACATCGTCTGATGGAAATTGCAACACTGTCTTCATTTTCGAAGAAATATGAACCAATAATCCTTCCAAATGATACACCGCATCAAACAGTACACTTAAGTGCGTGTAATTGTCGTTGATGAACTGCTCTTGGATTCTTCCTAGCACATATCCTGCAGTTCTGCTTGTTTACGAAGTAATTTAATTGGAAATGGGCTTCATCGGTCATTATCAAAGTGCACGCTGAATCAAAACAATAGACCGTTAATGTTCAAAATAAAGTTGCTTCGTTGTTCGATTGTGTATTGTTTGATTTCAAATTTCCCAATCCCAAAATAATAATTTATACATGGGCGGACGCCCGCGCGCCCAGCTTAGAGGGAACGTTGCCTATAGCCGATTTTTTGATGCCCTATGGTAGAAATGGCGCAGAAAAACTGTCAAAACTAACATTATTTTAAGGTTTTTTCTTTATAACTTTGTTCCTTCTTATCATAATTTCTTCTAATTTGCAGATAAGCTAGACCCTGCTAGCATAAGTCCAATCTGTATTCAAATCGGTGTATTAGTTTTTAAATTATATCAAAAAAACTTTGTTAAGAGGGTTATTTTCTCATAGGATTAATTCTTTCTCCTTTATCCTTGTACCGATTTGATTGAAATTTAACATGGTATCGTCTATTTATGTAGTTAATTAATTTAAACAAAATTGCTTTACAAATTTTCCAATTAAACTCGAAAAACTATAAACAAAAAAACGACAAAACTTTGTGGTCACCCTAGTTTTTCCTTTATAACTTTGCTCACCCTGGCTCGATTTTGCTCAAATAGAATACCAAACCAAGTTAAGGAATAAACAACTCACATTGTAAATTTCATCAAAATCGGATAACGCATTTTTCAGTTATCTTGTATACGGACGGACGGACGGACATGCATAAATCGATATAACTTTTGATTCCTGACACAACCATACCATTAAAACCTTTCTACGACCATTATTTCGATGTGTTACAAATAGAGTGACAAAATTAATATACCCTCTGGTAGTACCTATACCATAGGGCATAATTATGAATAATTCAAACCACAACATTAATTTTGCGCCAATGTAAAAATGTTTCTCTTACAAATTAAATTTTGATGAATTTCGTAAATTTTATTTTCATATATAATTTCTAATGGTCGATCTTTATTTACACTTAAACATTGTAATAATGCTTCATGTTCGTTAACAGTAATTTTAAAAATAGCTCCTAAATATTTGATTCCTAATAAAAAAACAAAATAAACTTTTTTAATTCCAATTTGCATGTAATTTCTATAAAATTTTATCAATTACCTGTAATAATAAATTCTTTCGAATATGGTGGTAAACGAGGTTTACGCACTTCCATATAGTCAAGGTGAATTTTTACACCCGCATAACCGTTGATAAGTGATTGAAGAAAACCTCCAGCACCAGTTAAAAAGTTTATTGCACCTATACGATCAGTGACGACTTCACTCCAAACCTATTGAAATAATTAAAAAAAAAAAAAGTCTCTTTTTTTTAATTTCAAAAATTCAAATCATCAATATTTAAGGGGTTAGGGGTAGTCAGAATTTTCAAAAAATCAATTTTTGGTTTTTTGCATTTTCGTTAAGTATAATATCTTAAAATTATTCTCTGAAAATTTCAAATTGATCCGATCATTAGTTTTTGAGTTATTCGACAAATAACAAAGAGAGCTCTGGCACTTCAAAGCGCTCGGTAGCAGGTAGCTAGCGGCAGTGTGAAACTTTAAACGCGTTTTTCTCAAAACTATGTTTTTTAAACTGGTGACAACTGTAACTCGAAAACCGCTCAGTAGATTTTAATGAAATTTATACAGCTTTTAGAATACATAATAAACTCGGGCCTGATCGAAGGATTTTTTTTTTTTTTCAAAAATTTCGATTTTTTTAGACCAATTTTTTCCTAAAAATCTAGACAAAAATTTCCTGAGGCCGCCATTTTGTTAACTTTTGAAAAAAACAAAAATCCTTCGATCAGGCCCAGGATTATCTATTTATAAAACTAATTTCTTTTATCCGATTGATTTTAGATGAATCTCCAAGGACTTATGATTGTCACCGCAAAGACCTTTTTTTGAAACTGGGTCAACACAGACAGCTATAACTTTGGAAATAAAATTTTTTTTTTTTTGAATTTTTCGTGACTTCAAGTCAAAACATTGTATAATAATGCCATATTACTACTTTTGTAAAATAACACGATTTAATAGCAAAAAAAAAGTACTGAAAATTCTCATTTTTTCGTGCCTCTGACTACCCCTAACCCCTTAATTCAAATTAACTTGAAATGGACCACGAATATAATTCTTATATCCTTTTTCAAAATTTTCATTAGCTTTTAAATATTGATCAATATCTAAATGATTAATTGAATGCATTGCCCATGTCATAGCTGGACCATTTTCTCGTGTAAGATTTTCATAAATTTCCAAATCATTTCGTTGTGTTGTTCTTTATATAAAAAGAGTAAAATTTTGTTATTATTTTTCTTTTATATTATAATTATAAAATTATCAAATTGATTTACATATTCATTGAATATAAAAGCGGGTAACCAAGTAAAATAGCATCAGCTTGTTTTATAATTTCTGGCGGTTTATAACCATCATATTGTGGATGATAATCCAGAATTTCATCATATGGAATTTTAAGATTTTTCGCTAAATCTGACCATTTCGGATTTGCCGATGGTAATTTATTATTACAATATAGATAAGTTAATCTGAAAGAAAATTCATAAGAAAATTATTGAAAATGTAAAAAAAAAAGTCATAATTTTGTATTTTATACTCTCCAAAATTTAATGCATAACTTGCAATAACATTTGTATAAGCATTATTTGTAACATTTGGATGATCTTCATCTGGTCCCATAACATCTAATTTTATTAAATAATATTATAATATTTTTCTTCATTATTAATAAATACTTATAGATAGAGTCTCGATGATTTAATTTACAACTTATTTGCGTTATTTTGTAATTTCATTTTAATATTTTCCCATAAATATGAAGCTTTTTACAAATAAATTTCACCTTTTTGACAAGCAAATTAATTTTTGCAAACAAAATTCAACATTTTGCAAATTAAATTTAACATTTTGCAAAACAAATTTAACATTTTGCAAACAAAATTCAACATTTTGCAAACAAAATTTAACATTTTGCAAACAAAATTCAACATTTTGCAGATCATATTACTCATTTTGCAAATCAAATGAATTTTTACAAATCAAAATACTGATTTTGCAAACTAAATTTCAACTGGGGAGCAATTTTCCTTCGACTTTATTCGTAAAAAAAATAGAATCAAACACAAATTTCTTTTTTTTTTTTGAAATTCCGATGACCTAATTTGCATAAAATTCACCATCTAAAGTTAGTACAATTGCAAATTGATGCTATTGGTGATTTTTATTGGATTATATAAGATGCTTTCGTATTAAATTATGAATATTTGAACAGGCACAAATTCTAGAAGTCTGGAACTTGGCTCCCAATTGATTTGCACCGGCGTTAACAAATTATGTCATCAGAAGTACTAAAGAAATGAAATTTTGAATTTCTTAATACCAAATTTGTGTTCGATTACATTTGTTATTATTAAAGAAAAGTTGCAAAGGGCGAATTTGATTTGCATGAGTTGAATTTGGTTTGCAAAAAATGAATTTGATCTGCAAAAGCTGAATTTGATTTGGAAAAGATAGAATTTCATTTGCGAAAACTGAATTTAGTTTGCAAAAAGATGAACTTGATTTGCATGAGTTGGATTTGGTTTGTAAAAAATGAAATATGTTTGCAAAAGGATGAATTTCGCATATAAACGCCGTAAAAAAACTTATCATGTATTTCAAACTCAGCAAACTTTGGTGATTGTACGTAATGATTTCAATTGAATTTTTTTAAAAAATTTAATGAGTAACAAGTTTTAATGAGTCTACATAAAAATCACAAAATATAAATTTCTTGAAACTGAAAAACACGCGATCATATTTTGCAGTAATTGAGAAAATATTCGTTGTTGAATAAAACAATGGGAAAATATTCAAATGACGAGATTACAGAAACGTCAATTATACATTTTATGCCGATCATCGTTTCTTTTTTAAATAATATATATTCTCTAATCACAATTCTTACTTTTAATATCATATAATCCTGTTTTTGAATCGATTTCTATACGGCTTGCCCAAAATTTAGCAATATTTGATGATAATGAACAACCTTCGGTTGAAAACCATTCAATATCGTATGTTGTAGCGAAATAATTCCTTATTGCAAAACTAATATCTGCAGTTATATGATGTTGTAGTAGTGCAACAAGTGGACAACATGGTTGTGTAGTTTCAACACCAGTAAATGCACTTTCCCATGGAAATCTAAATATATGTATTTTTTTTTTTTTTGTAAAAACAAAATCATAATTAAACAAAATTTTGATTGCAATTTACTTAGCACCATCATATCCTAAATTTTTAGCATTATCTTTAGCTGTATTTAACATTCGATAACGATAATTCAATAATTGTTTAGTCCATTGTGGATTCATTTGTGTTACAGTTGGTAACATCCAAATTTCTGTATCCCAAAATGAATGTCCCTCATAGTCAGCTAATGTTTCACCACGTCCCAAACCAGTTGGACTTAAACCAAAATATTGATGATTTTGTATATTTGTTTCAATTGATGGTAAAGAATTTGCCAAATAAAATAAACTACCATAAATAATTTTTTGCTAAAATCAAAAAAAATTATTAAAATTATTGATTTTTATCGAATTTTTTATTTTGGGTTTTTTTTTTTTCGTTACTAATGGTAAATTATTCGATATTGTAATATTAAATGTATTCCAAAATTCTGTCCATTCATTTCGATGTGAATTTAATAAGTTTTCATTTGTTTGTGATAAAACTAAAAATAAGAAATGAAAAGAAAAAAAAGTTTAATTAAAAAAATAATAATGATTTTTTTTAGGTTTTTATATATTTAAAGGAAAAAAAAAATTGTATTCCAAGCAGAGATGCAAACCAAGACTTTTTTACAGTTGGTTCGGTTTTGGTTTAAGCATAAACCTTCTTTTTGGTTTTTGGTTTGGTTTTGGTTTCTAAATATTTCAAAATTTGGTTTTGGTTTGGTTCTGGTTTAAAGACTACATAATTTTTGGTTTTGGTTTTGGTTTGGTTTTGGTTTTGGTTCTGAACTAATATGTCTTTTTTCTTAGTTGTTGTGACAGAAACGAAGGAAGCCAATGTAGATTTGCTTGGCTTAGGATTCAGAGTGCTTTTTTTAAGATGCCGCATTAAATTTTCTGGGTGATTTTTTGTCATAACAATGCAGCATTCATTGTACTTACTGCTATTTGTTATTGAATCACAAACAAATTTTTCAAAAACCGGGTAATTTTTATCTTTGTTGCCTGACATTTCCTTTTAGGAAATACTAAAAAAATTATTATTAAACTCAAAAATATACAGACTTGCTTACATTTGTCATTAAGATATGAATTTTATATCTTTTAATTTTAAGTATATTCTTCCTTCTTGTGTTTGTTTCTGTTTTTATTTTAATTATGATTTCACTAAATGAAAAACTATGTCGTGTTTGATTACTCGTTAAAAACAAATTTGAAAACTGGCAAACTGTTGAATATTGATTAACCATCGTTTTTATAAGAAAATGTAGTAAACTTTTTTAGTTTTTTTAAAAGGAAAATGTAAATTACAGGACAATTTTTTCTGTTGAACCGAACCATAAACCAATAGAAAAATTTCGGTTTATGGTTCGGTTCAAGTATTAATTTTAAAAGTGGTTTGGTTTTGGTTTGGTTCGACCGAATCATTTTAAAAGTGGTTTGGTTTTGGTTTTGGTTTTTGTTCGGAAAATTTCGATGGTTCAATGGTTTTGGTTCGGTTCAAAGTGGTTCAAAGAAACCGGTTTGCATCTCTGATTCCAAGTTTTAATATTTTTAATAAAACCGTAAACATAAAAAGTACTTTTCATAAATCTTTAGTCTTAAGAATAATCTTGCATATCCATCGGAATATTCAAAATAGTTACCCATCACGCTTCTAATCGGTTTGAAACGTTGTTTTGTGTGAAAATTTAAATTTTCACGGGAAAATAATTATTTTCTACATTCATATTGAAAAAATGAATATTAAAAGATATTCTTCTTGTAATGATTTCTATCATATTTATGACACTATCAGATATGCTTAAGCAAATAGAAAATATAAAGTCCTGTAATGAATTAGTATTTAGTTTTTAAGTTACTTTATTCTATAGGGGTTTTCAATAAGAACTTTTTCTTTTGTTATTCAGTTTTTTGATATAAATTGCAGTAGAAAGTCTACATAAGAGGTTCCCAAACTTTTTTGTCTCATGGATCACTTGTCATGTTTTTCGGTTTTGGGTAGACCCCCTGCTTACTTGATATTGATTTTTTGCAAACTCATCAACTTCAAATGTATTTTTGTCAGCTGGTATAGTGCTACTCACTTTGAAAGAGCTAACAGTGAGTATACCGACCCAAGATCATAAATATAATGTAAGATACTATGCAACGTTGTATATGAACACCATAAATTGTTTACAATGAAGTAATGACAATTAGACGGTTCATTATTAAATTTTTTTTCACTGACATGGACCCATTGCAGGTCGTCGTTGGCCCTTAAGGGTCGGTATAGACCACTTTGGGAATCACTGGTCTACATTTTCGTATAATGAATTTAATTTCGCTCGAAAATCGTATAAATATAATTCAAATCCAATTCTGACAAAGCTCATAATCATTTGAATAGCTATATTAATAAGCAAAATTGTCACATTTGAGCTTCTGGAAATCTAAGACCAATTGTTGAACAATCATTACATTTATCTCGTGTTTGATGTCTTTTATGGGCTGGTGCCATCATTAGACCCGTACGTAATTCGTAAGATAGAGTCAGAGATGTGATCGAGAATTTTCTCAAAACAATCGATGCTTGCTGGACATTTACTAGATATTGTTTTTCATTCATAAATTCTCGAGTCTATACAACATATTTCAAAAAAGAATTTTAAAGCTTTCATCTAAAATATTTGTTTAATTGTAAACTAAATATATAAATATTTAAATTTTATAAAAATTAAAAAATTTAAGTAAATTCTAATCACTATAACTGTAAAAGAGTAGTCAAATATGTCCGAAATTTTGTTGAAATTAAGTACATAGTAATCTGCACTGAAATTGAATTCGAAATGATCTTTCAATAAAAACGAAAATTGAATTTATTGATGACGGATAATTGATAGTAACGGACACTTACAAATATATTCAGAGAAATAGAAGAGATTTTCGATAAGTAAAAAGACTTTATATAATAGTTTAAAGTTGCAGGTCGATAAGTCGATTTCATGAATGCTTTTCAAGTCAGGATGGACTTTTTTAGTTTATTAAATTCTCTAATAAATTCATTTTTATTGATAAGAACTTGCGAAAATCAAAAATTATGACCGAAAATCTTAATTTGTGATCTATTTGTGATCTTTTTGTGATTTAGTCTCAATATTTCTATGGAAAAAATTACAGAATATGAAAATATGTTCCAAAAATGACATAAACGTAATTTATTTTGAGCTTAAAATATGAATAAATTTCAGTTATTTTTTATACAAAGGTCGTTATTACCAAAGTAGAAGAAAAATTAAAATATGTAATCATAAAAAAAGGTCATACTGTTTTTTTTTTTTTCTAAGTCAAAAGACCTTAAAGCTGTATTTTATTATAATTCGTGGGAAATTTTTAATGTATGATTTTATTTTCAAGTTTTTAATATATTTATACGAGAACTAAAAGTTGAATTTTGGAAAGTTTTACATGTAATTTAAGAAAAACAGTGGTTAATAACAACATGAATGAGCATTTTAGTCCTTCGATAATCTGACCGAATCAGTATCATTTTAGCTTGCCTAAACTAAATTAGCCCTTGTCACCTCTGCTAGTGATGATGATGGCTACTCAAGATTTGTTTGAAACTCGAATAGATCCATTCTACCGAAGGTGGAGAACTATAAAACGGCGTCTCAGACTCCTTTTACGCTATTTCTTTGCCAAAATATTATGATGTCGATTTAAGAATATACATTTTTTTATAGTTTTTAACTTAAAATTTGTTTTCTTTTTTGTCTGTTATTTCCGACAGATTTAGCTAATTTCGAAACTAAAAATGTCTTTTTTAATTTTTTCGGTTTTCTTTGGTAAATAAGTACTGTAAATTTTTTGTACTACTATTAATCGCCTTACAAAATTATTGCCCAAATCTTATTGTTAATAATAACAAAACAACACACAAATATATACAATTTTTCATGATAATAATCATTTCTTCAAGTCTACCATAGAGAACTTCACTTACCATCCACCATTTCCTGTTCAGCAATGCTGCAAAGTTCATCGACAGTCATTATGAATTTATAGGAAACGAAACGTTTTTCTTTCATTAAAACAATTTCATCAGGTATATAATTCCATAAGCAACAGACATTTTGTTTCATCTTTTGATAATGTTCATTTTCTACTTCTTTTGTATAACCATGAATCATGTAAACTAATTGATTCTCAAAAGATTCACTATTTTGATATTCTTGTTTTTGAAAATTTCGGTTCCGCTCGTTGCCCATCAATGTTGATGGTATTTTGATGAATGTTATTATTGGTTCACTAAAATCAACATCTTCGGTTGGTTTCCCAGCATTTTGTTGAATCTTGATTTTTATATCACCTGATTTTTTTTTTTAGATTATGAAAATAAGAAAAAGAAAAGAAAAAAAAGTAGAAATATACAAAGGAAATAAAAACACAAAAAAATATGTATTTTACATGATTTACTTTTATGTAAAGTATTTATGTAAAAATTAAATAAGCCATGAATAAATTAAGTTAACTTATTTACTACAAAGTACACAATTCGGTACACTGTTGTTTATGCAAACGAATGAAAATTACATCAAAATACGCGTGAATGAGAATTGTTATGCGTTTTCTTTTTCAAGTTTTGGTTTCGGTTTATTAACAGAGCGAATTATTTTGAAATTTTCTTAAAAACCTTAAATTTATCTGATACAAAAACAGATAAGAAAATCTTTACGTTTTACACCGAAAATTCACGTGTACATTTCTATTTGAGATGCTTAAAGATATCTTCCAGATATATATGTCCAGGAAATCAAGAATAGAAGAAAACCTGTGTCCTTTCAATGGTATGGTAGAAAGAGTAAAGTCGAATCGTGTCATTGCCATAATTGTTTTTTTTTTGTAAGATTTGTACAAAATCAAACTACACGACTCTACACTACACAGAATCTAATTGAATCAAATATATCATAAAACAATTTTCGAATAGAAGTAAAAACTCCAGATTCATATGCCCTGTTGTTAGAGTATTTAGTGTTTGTAAAATTATACTGTGATCTTGTATCTACCCATTTAAATGAGTACTCAGCAATATATGAATGGGATATTTCCTTGACTGTATTCTCCATATACAAAAGGATATAAGCTTAAAGGTGTCTTCAGATTATCTGTTTTGTCATATGTCTTTCTATTTCTAGAAATTAAAAATGTCTTTTTATCAATGTGTTTCCTAGGAGTTACCACTATTTGAGTGAACATTTTTGACAAAACACAAAATATTCAAAAAATAGACTATCTGCTTTGTATTAAATGGACTTTCACTATAGTTCTATCTTATTCTATAAAATAATAGATAAATTTCGATAGCATTCTTTGCCATTAACTTATATTTATGTTATATGTATTACATATAAAAATAGGATTTAGGATGATCAAGGCAACAACAGACTGTTTTGTTATATGTTTTCTCGTATGTTTCGTTAAAAATGCTAATTCCACACTTTTATGACAGGCCACATGTTAAAGTATATGCCTTTTTGAAATTAAGGACCTGTTTTAATTTCACCTGAGAAATTATATGAGCAGATGGATTATCAAGTGTACAGATAAGTGGTCATTATCTTCTGTACAGTTCAAGTATGTGCAAGTACCAGTGATACTTTAATTTAAGATAAAATATATAGTAAGTTAAAATCAGCCTATAGCCGATTTTTTGATGTCCTATGGTAGAAATGGGACAGAAAAACTGTCAAAACTAACATTATTTCAAGGTTTTTATGCCCTATGGTAGGTACTACCAGAGGGTATATTAGTTTTGTCACTAAGTGTGTAACACATAGAAATAATAATCGGAGAAAAATTGCAAGGGTATGGTTGTGTAGGGAATCAAAAGTTATATTGATTTATGCATGTCCGTCCGTCCGTCCGTCCGTCCGTAGACAAGATAACTCAAAAACGCGTTATCCGATTTTGATGAAATTTAGAATGCTACTTGGTTATTGCTATAGTGGTTTTGGTATTGCATTTCAGCAAAATCGACTGAGGGGCAGCGAAGTTATTAAGGAAAAACAGGGGCGACCATAAAGTTTTGTCGTTTCTTTTTATATAGTTTTTCGGGTTTAATTGGAAAATTGGTATAGCAATTTTGTTTAAATTAATTATATGGATTGACTACATTAATAGACCATACCATTGTAAATTTCAGTGATATCGGTCTAAGGATAGTGGAGAAAGAAGTAGTCGTAGGAAGAAATAACCCTGTTCAGAAAGTTTTTTTGATGTATTTTCAGAACTAATGCACCGATTTGAATGAAATTTGCAAATTAGACTTATGCTACCAGGGTCTGAGTTACTTACAAATTAGAGAAAATTTTGACAAGGGCAAACAAAGTTATGAAGAAGAACCTTGATATATTGTTAGTTTTCACAATTTTTCTCTCCCATTTCTACCATAGGGCATCAAAAAATCGGCTATAGGCCGATTTTAAATTACTTTATGTTTTCATCATAACTTTGTTTTCTCTTTTCAAAATTTCTTCCAATTTGCAGGTAACCTAGACCCTGATAGCATAAGTCTAATTTGTAAATTTTATTCAAATCGGTGTATTAGTTATTAAAGTACATCAAAAAAACTTTATTGAGAGGATTATTTTCTACTAGGATTATTTCTTTCTCCTTTATTGTTGGACCGATTTGATTGAAATTTAACATGATATCGTCTATTTAGGTAGTTAACCTGCATAATTATTTTCAATAAAATTGATTCACAAATTTTCCAATTAAATCTGAAAAACTATAAACAAAAAAACGACAAAACTTCTGGTCACACTGGTTTTTCGTTTATAACTTTGCTCCCTCTAGATCGATTTTGCTCAAATGCAATACGAAACCAAGTTAAGGAATAAGCAACTCACATTCTAAATTTCATCAAAATCGGATAACGCATTTTTGAGTTATCTTGTATACGAACGGACGGACATGCAGAAATCGATATAACTTTTGGTTCCCGACACAACCATGCCATTAAAACCTTTCTACGACGATTATTTCGATGTATTACAAATGGAGTGACAAAACTAATATACCCTCTGGTAGTACCTATACCATAGGGCATAAAAATTAATCAAAATAGATTGATTCTTTTCGAGAAGAAATCTTAGATAAATATTATCTTCAAAATTTACCTTGGAAATTTCGTCTATGAATATACAATTCATTGATTATCGCACGATTATAAAATCGATGTAAATATATTAATTGAATTATTTTGAAATCATTATTTTCCTGTACTATTTGAAAGATTCCAGTTCTTGTATTCAAACTGTATTCAATTAAATTCTCATCATTTTTGAATGCTGACGATATTGAAATATTTGAATAATTCGGAATTCTGGCACGATGACTTAATCCTTCTTTTCCATTATATAAACCATTCATATAAATCGAATCACCAAAAATTGTTAAACCTAAATGTCCATTTCCTAATGTCGGCATAAATCTCATATCATCTGGTGTTCTGGAAATGAGAGAAAAAATATAATATAAATTTCTAAGTTCTCATTTCTTCAGTGACCAAAATTTTCATCTCCAAACATTCAACCCAAACATAATGACACAAAAAGTAATGGGAATCATCATAAATAAAAAGTTTTCTTATTTATTAAACTAGCTGAACTACCCAGCGTTGCTAGAAAATATTATATTGTTTGTTTCAAATTAATTTTAAGCAAGTTGTATTTAATTTTAGGATCATTGAAGTAAGCAGATAGACTACTCAAGGAAGGAGGAGGCAGTTGAAAAAACGAACATCACACATATTTTGGGTGAATGCAACAACATCCTGAGTAACTGCTTTTTCGGTAACTTAGGGTTGCTTCAATCGGTCGATATGGGTAGTTTATATTTTGAGTTCAATTACCCAAAGTGTACATTGCCAGTTTTATTGAAATTTATCTAGTCATTTTCGCTTGATGCGATAGCAAACAGACAGATAGAAAGAAATTCGGTTCATTCGGCGAATTTTTCATAGGAAACAAAAACTATATTGTCCATTTTTGTTGATGACTTTTTGCTATTTTTGTGACAGGGCTATTATCTCGCCACCGTTGAACTTCTGGGATTTCTTGACGAAAAATCGATGCTTTTGAATTTAAAATTTACGCCATTAAAGAAGTTCTACAAAGATCGAAAGAAATGGTTACCTAATTATAAAAAATTCGGTTTTATATGGTGGATGCATTGAAAACTCCCAATCTCTCAATTTTTAAAGAGTGACTAAACTTGCATGTGGTGTAACGTTATCATAAGAACAACACTTTTTCGATTCATTAATTCTGTTTAATGATAGAGAGATTTGCTCAGAATTTTTGTATCTGAGCAAATCTCTCGTGTCAATTAAGCGCCGATTGGATTCAATCAATGCCTTTATTTTTTCATCATCAACAGGAGGGCAATGCCTTATTGATTCATACAATATATTCTTATCACTTTATGAAAATTTAAAAATCTAAAAAAAATATGAAGCTTTCCAGATTGCCTTTTAGGTCTCATAATCTGAGAAAAAATTATAATCTGTCACTCGAATTAGAATAATTCAATATAATTAGAATACATACTTTTCAGTAAAAAATATAAATGGAAAATCCGAAGAACTTTCAATATTAACAATATAAAATCCATTCAATAGGATTACAATAGCACTAAACCAAAAATTCACTGCCATTCTTAATGAATTGCTTATAATTACTGGACTTTTAAATTTGAATTAAATTAAAATTTCTTAAAAATTTTATTTATTGGTAATATTTTTTATTTTATTTTTCTTTAAAACAATAGCCTCTGATTATGCTGTCAAACTGAAATTGAAATTAATAATAATAATAATAATATGTTATTGATTTTGTTATCAGTTTTGATTGGACTTGAAAATTAAAATATAGTACAATAAAAAAATTTCGGTTACTTTATCGCATCATATTGAAAATAGCATTGCCAGCATTAATTATTTTCTTGTTCAATTAGAAAATTTATATTTTTCGATAATTATTTTGTATTTATTCTGATTTTTTAGGGTATATTTTATTTTGTGAAGTTTTATTTAGCATGGAATGAGGACGAATGTGGCTATATTGGGAGAGATACTCCCATGATTGCATCTAACCCTATATAGTACCTAATAAATTATGGTAACATTTCTCTTTGCATCTCTCTATCTAAAAGTCTTGAAATCCCAGTTTACTAAATGACGCCTTTCTAATCATTTCAATTTTTCAAGACACAGGTTTTACTACTCCATATACTAAATATGTAGAAAGATATACTTTACTCTTACAAGTTATTCTTACTACCTTAAACTGACTACATGCTATTTGTTAATCTACCTCCATTCTTCGTCGGCGAGGAAACTGAGAAATGGTTTCAAAATAAAGTAAATTCTTGATATAAGCCAAAAAACTGGTATAAGCAACCTTTGATATAAGTCACCTTTTTCGTATATTTATGTATTCCAAGCCTTTGCATACCTTCAACCAAAATTTAGTCCTGTTTCTTGTTATAAGCTTCATTTTTGAGGAAAATTGATTCAGGTCGTTTATAATGAAGATTTGCTATACCACCTTAAGTATTTAGCTACAAAAACTTTCTTCTTTTTTTGTTACCTAAAAGTGTAATATCCAAATTTATAAACAATAATTTATAATTAATAGATAGTTCATTTTGGGACAATCTGTATTGGATTTCACCTAAATTAATTGAAGCATGAGACAATTGGTCATCCGTTAAAATTGAATTCCTCGATGGATAACTTACCTTCTGTTCGATATGTTACTTTTATCACCTGCTATTGTCATAATAATCGATTAGATAGAAAATTAGAATTTGAGTTTGGGAAATTTTTTTATTTAAATATCAACAACAGCTCTTTAGTAGTTTTTTTCAATAACAACCGTTTATTTTTAGAATAAAAATTTCCATTTGTATTATTAAATATTAATATTAAAATTAATTAAATAAAATTAAATTATAAATAAGATCCATCCATTATGGTTTCACAGGTCCAAACTAGGCTCAGTAGTCATCTCTTTTCCAAGTTGTTTGATAAACATCCCCCTCCCCCCCCAAAAAAAACTGCTTTGGATTAGGCTCCTATTTTGTGAAAGAAGAAATTTATTATTTACTTATTTATTTAATTAAAATAATTATATAGAATTAGGGAAATTAAAATTACGTGCGGCTTTAAACTGTATAGGGGTTACACCAAGAGTGGACAAGTTTACATCGCATAGGATCTAGTTGAAACCGGCTACGATATTTCTTCTAAATCTAGTTAAACTATTTAAATTAGTAGTAAATCCTGGTTCTATAAATCTTATTTATGACATCAGAATCTCGATAAAATATCCTTAGTCTGTCGCAACTTTTTATTTAACAAATAATCCAAAATCCGTCCAAAATTCTTCTAATTCTTTATTACTCCAGGAATTCATTGGAATTAACAGAAAAAATATTCTTCGACTGTTCGAAACTGCAACTCAACTGTAATCAAAAGATGATTTAAAAATCATTTCCAATCATAATTATTAACAAATTGAAATCAATTTAAAAATTAATCTTAAGTTCATATTGTGCATGAAATCCACTTAAATAATTCTAAAATAGAAAAGATCAATAATTGCTTACGGAATTAAAAATTTTTCATAGATTTTCTGTTTTTAAATTGACTTTTTGTTGGGATTCACAAACTATGTTCGCCAACAGGTGTATTTGAGCTGCTCCAATCCATAAGTAATTACAAATTTCAAATTAAAATTAGTTTTTTTTCGCTATACTTATAAGGATTTAGATACATAATCATAACGAATGATTGTTAAAAGAATAATAATTTGTATACCTATTTACCTGTGTACTTCTGAACATAAATTTAAATAAAAAAATGTATGGCGCCAAGATCTCAATATAAATACGATTTGATTATTAACTACATTAGCTACTGGAAACGAAAGAAGCCTATCTTAACAGAACATTAATATAGAACTTATAATAAGAAATCTTTAACTGTAAATCGAAATATATTATCAATTATAAATATTTCGCATCACTACTACCATATTTAGTACTAGATGAGCTATAATCTATATTAAATTATGTATCATCAATATAACAACGTATTTTTGGAAAACTTAAAGATAAAACATGTTTTCTAAGGGTTAATAGCTCCATTAGTTTAGAACCTAAACCGTTCGACTTGAAAGAATCCGAACAATGTTTTTTGTACTTGTTTCTTTTAATACTTTTTTTCAATATTGGTTATGATTGAAGAAGAATGTGTGATAAAACTTAATCAGGTCTTTTTAATGTATTCTTCAAATATTGCCACTTGTACTGATACATGAGCTTCTAGTCTATACTTATTATATAATAAAATATAATATAAAAATTTCTCTTAGATAATTAAAGATTAGATATATATGTTTATAAATTCCTAAATACCTCTACTAATTTAAACCATTCGACTTGAAAGAGTCCCAAATCGAATCCTGTTATTGTTGCAAAAGAGTTTTTTTCCGCTTATATATATAGTATTTAAGTAAAATTCAGTTTTTAAATATTGCCAATATCAAACGAGCCTCTAGTTTTAAATGGAATTGTATAGATCTGGAGTGGAATCGTGTAATTCGATTAATATCAAATCAAAGCAATTTCTATTCCTTTTCCGTTACGATTTGAATTAAGTTGAGTTACACGATTCCAACCCTTAATTAGTTTCCTATTCGATTTTAAGGCTGGTTTGTGTATATGTTAAATAAATATCCTTTGAAAGATCATTGCGTCCATTCAGCTTCATGGATTGATTGATTTTTTATTGAAAATGTTTAGCAGTTTTGCTATAACTTCACTTGTGATAAGTTCTATAGTTCAAAACGGTTTCATCAGGCATGCATGGTAAAATGTAATCATTAAACAGAAGAAATCTCATGCGAAAATCATGCATGTTTCGATAAAATTTATTTGTTCGATTTGGAAATTTATTCACTTTTAGAAAAACGCAATTCACATCGATGTTGTTTTTAGCATCATTGTCAGAAAATTAATTTTCGCAAAAAAAAAAAAAAAACTTACATTTTAAATTGTAATTTATTTAGTTTTTTCTTTAATTTGAATTAATTTATTAATAATAAAAAGAGAAAAAAAAAAAAAAGAAAAATTACACATTGTTTGTTTACAGGATTCTCGATTCGTTAGGTATAATGGTTTAAAAACAGTGCCGGTTTTTGCTTTTCGTTCGTCTTTCCGACGTTTTTCATTGGTAATAATTTTATGATTCCATAATTTATACAAAAATAATTTAAAGTTAATTAAAAGAATGTTTTTTTTTTTTTATTAATAAAAAAGCGCAGATAATGTATAATTTACATTTTAGATGAATGTAAAAATATTCTTTCGTTTTACTGAAAAATAATAGAAAAATATCAAAAACAAGTGCAAAGAGTAGAAAAATTTATTATATTTTAAGTTTTTATTTAATAACAAAAACAAAACTTACATTAAAAATTCATCACCTTTTTTTTTTCTTTCTTTTTTTTTTTTAGTTATATTAAAACCGGAAACACATTGGTGCCGCGTCGATGCTTTTGTTGGTCACGCATGGAAGCTTCTAGCCATCATGATAATCCAAGAGAAGGAACCCCTTAGTTCACTTCGAAATGGACAGCAAAAAAAAAAAAAAAAAAAAGTAGAAAAAATGAGTGAGTATTTTTTGTATTTTTTGAAGTCAATTTCTTATAATGATGGCACAAACCGGGTAAACAATGAAAAAGCCATTTAAAACAATTTTTTTTTTTTCTCAAAAAAATTACAATTTTTGTTGCTAACAGACTTTTACCCTTTTCGGAATACTTTAGAAACAGGCGAAAAAAAAAAATACACTTGTTATTTTGTATATCAGTAGAAAGAATTATAACAAAAAAAAAAATAAATAAAACAGCCAATGTGACCATAGTAGAAACTTTCTCTATACATAGATATCAAGTGAATCATATCAAGAAAATTCCTGTGATAGCAAGGCAACCATTTTGTGGAATATATTAAAATTGAGAACATTGAACTTTTAAGTCGCATGAAAAGAATCTAGATAAGTTCAGTAAATAACATAATTTCAATTTGATGGATGATCAAAAATTCAGTTTTTCTTAATAAAGATATATAATAAATGGTGTTGATGATAAAAATTGGAAGACAATAACCATAAATAGGTAGAAAAATGTGGGCGAATTGCAAAAAAAAAAAAAAAAACTGATTTATAGAATATCCATAAAAAGATCCACCAGTTTTTAAGAGTACTAAGCTCATCAAGAACCATTCGAATTGGTAAATGGAAAAATTCATTTCATTTTGGGTTGTTGGTTGAAGCATGCAATTTAAGCTTATTTAAAAAAAAAAGAAAAAATACATATTTTTAAAAAAATTACAATATAAACATTTTAGGCAGAATTGAAAAAGCGATTACACAAGCTTCCATAAATTTTATGGCAAATTTTATTACTGTTTTATACTTGTTGGAAAGGTCAGGAGGTCAGGATCAAATTCTGGTACCCAAGAATATTAAAACAAAAGAATAAAAACTAATACGATATACTATTAAGTCTTGTTTTTTTTATACGCTGGATACGTACCCTAAATTTTGATGACTTGTTGCGTACGCTGTCAAGTATTGTGTATACATAAAAAAAAGACTCGGGCCAGTAGTTGATGCCATTTAAAATTTTCTATGGAATACAAATAACCAATGAATGCGTTTGGTATCGAATGACTTGTAGTGTCTCATAATGGCAAAAAGGTTCTTATTCAATAATAATAGTAGATCTTCTTCAATTTACTAAAAAGAAATGAAATCTTATAAGGAGAAGAGTAGAAGATGATAATTCATTTTAGTTCGAAACGAATTCCTTATCAATTTTAGGGCCTGGTATAGAAAACAATGACCACGCACTAGTATTGCTTTTTTTAAAAAAAAGGTATTTTTAGAAGGTAATAGCTGTGATGTTGTATTTATATTGTTCTCGATATGAATTTTCTGGCTTTGGTGACTCGAAAATCAAAATTAAGACATTAAGAACATTTATTCTTTATATAAGTGATAGTATAGAGAAAGTGAAGATTTTTCGAATAGAAAAATTGCTGCGTTATACGAAAATAATTATGCAACTATGGCGAATGTCTTTTTTTTTTTTTTTTTTTCATGGCTTTTAGCTTTCTTATTAATATCAAAACCTATTGTTTTTTTGGCTCTATGAAATCACTTCGGGAAAAAAGAAAAAAAAAAAAAAACAAGACAAGACAAAATACTTGAACCATCCAAAGAGGATTTTTTTTTATACACTTCACTTTTTTTTTTTTCTTTCTTTCTGAAAATGGATGGAATTGTATAAAAGTTCATTAGCACCAATTTATAGAAGAAGAGAGAAAAAAAAAAGCATGCAGACATGAAATTTTAGGTAATAACACTCTTTCACAGAGTGTCTAGGAAAAAGTAATAAAAGAAATTTCATATTTTTCTTGTTAGCTTTAAAGATGAAATCAAAGAAATCTTCCTTTTAGATAAGTCGTTACTCATCTTTTTTCATCTAATGATGATGATAGCCAAACTTATACTAAAATTAATTACAACTTGAACTCTATAAAAAAACATAAATGTTACATAATTTACTTCTTTTTTTTCGCTTGTTTTGAACTTTGTGGTTTTTATTTCTGTAAAAACAAAAAAAAAAAGAAGAATTTATATAAAAGTTGAAAGGTCTCCGGAGATAACAGCAAAAGCTGTTTTACTAAAGAAAAACAAGTATTCGCGCGATTTCTTTAGAAATTGTAGAACCAAAAAAAAAAAAAAAACAAGAATTAAGAATTTCTTAAAGATAAATGAACTGGAATAAAAATTATGTTTTTACTTTGTGTCCATCAGGATATGTTTATGAATATTTATTTTGATTCTAGGAAGTTAAGATGGCAGAACAAAAGTCCTAAGGGTCAGTAGTAATAATTAATTTTGTTGGAAATAATTTTTTTTTTTTTTTGAAAATACAATATGAAAATTAGTTGAGACAATGGATCAAGACAACAAAAAAAAAAAATTAACAAGTTTTTCTTAATTGAAGAGTCAATAAACTTTTTATTGTCACATTTTTTTTTGGATGTGCTAAATAAGTTATTAAGTCAACAGTTCTAGTCTAAAAAACCTGCATTTTAAAAACTATTTTCAATTTTAGACAAAGATTGTTAGCACAATAAGATATTGGGTATGAAGTTTTAGTCCTATGCAGTGGAATTCTGTAAAGCGACATGGTCATAATAACTTCAAAATACATTTTATTGGAAAATGACAGATCAAATAGTTACCGATTAAAATTTATCACTTTAAAATGACAAATTGTCTTACGTAATGTGTGGAAGTGACAATCCATTGTTGATTGCTGAGGAATTTTACCAACAAGACCAGTATTTTATAACATTGGTAAAATCCCTTTTTACAGGTTTGAACCGACTTCACCAATGTGCAATGTACAATAAACAGAAAGTACGTTACTTTCTTGATATTAGGTGTTTTTTTTTTTTTAGGAAATTTGTATCAACTGGTTTTTAACTTTCTCAGAGATGCCAAATAAAAAAATATAAATATTTCGATTTATGCCATCTATGCCTCAAAGATAACATTGAAGAATCCTGTTCGAAATAAACAGATAGAAATAACATTGCTCAAAAAAAGGTGTATAAAACTTTCCTTATTTCTAAAAATGTTTTAAATGAGTTGTAAACTTAATGAAAACTCTGATGAACGATGAAATAAAGTTACTAGAACTAATTTATCGCTGATTGTATTAGAATTGGTATAATTAAAACGAATCGATTATATTCAATTACGCAGCTTGTGTATATATAATTATTATTAAAAATTTTATATGCGCAGCTGATTCAGCTAATTCATAAATTCACACGAAGCTTTATGATTTAATCGATGAAATTCTCATCAGAATATTATTTATTCGGATTAAAATAAATTCAATTTCAATTTTGTTACGAAATTAATATATCTTGATTGAGCAAACAAACTTAATTATTACTTTAAAAAAACTAAAAAAAAAAGAAGAAAATTGTAATTTAATGTTTGCTAATGATGAAAGAAGTTATAATAATCATTCATGGTAAACCGAAAGTTTCAAAAACAAACCCAGTAAAAAAAAAACGTAATCTCCAAAATTACATTTTCACCAAATTTCATTAAAATAAAAAAAAAAAAAAACTTGTCGGTGTGTTCTATTAAAAAATCCATCGAAAAGAAAACGAATTGTTGAATTGTAATGGAAATGAAAGCAATTACTTACAGCGTTTTTTCTTTTTTTGGTTCACAAATTCATGTGGTTTTAAATCCCCGCGCGTATCTCCAAAGAAAAAAAAAACCTAAGTTATTTTGTTCAATTTCATGCGGTGCGCGATTTATATTATACCATAGAACCTTTTTACCAACAACGAAAAACGAAAAAAGAAACCGTTTCGATACAGTTTAATATCGAAAATTTGTTACGTTTTTTAACAATACACCAAAAAAGAAGGTTTTTCTAACATTCACTTTTTAAATTAAGGAAATTTAAAAAGAAAACAACAAAATGTTTGCTAAGAAAAGACAAAAAAAAAAACGAAACTTTGAATAGAATTTGTCAAAAAAAAAACAGCGTTTTTCAAGACAAACCTTTCGAATATATTTTTACTACTTTTTGTCCAAAATGCGTATTTTTAATTACTTTTTTTCTTTGTTATACAAAAATAATTAAAATGCGTTTTTCTTTTGGAGCTTTCGAAGATATTTACTTATACATGGTGATTTGAGATCTGCGTTTTTCAACTTGATTGAAATATTGATTTGAAATCGACTACAAATCGCCTTCTGTTCGGATCGACTTGAATTCGACTTGTGTCGATCCGACTACACACATTTTTGTGATCGATTTGATGTATCGGTGCATGATTCGTTTACATGATCTACTTTAAGTCGATTTGAATTAAAAAATTGTGTATATGTACTTGAATTCGGCTTGAGTTGATCAATTTTTAAGCCAATCTTTCAATCTCATAAAACTAAGAAACCCGGTTTGAATCGATTTCAGGTCAATTTTAAAGGCACCATGTAAACGATGTATATTTGACAGGCCTTTTCAAACACGTTTTTTTTTTCTTTCGCCTCTGTTCATACTCAATTTTAAATTTTCAGCCAGATCCGCGTTTACATGCGAACTTTGAAGTCGATCAAAAGAATATTTATGATTTAAATCGAATTCGATCCGAGGTTACATACATCATGATTTTTGGATTGAAGTACCTACTTCAAGTAAATCATGTAAACAAAGTAAATGGCGGAACTACAAAGAAATTTTGAATCAGAGAAGAACCATTGAATTTTTGTTATGGAAAAAAATGAATCTCGAATGTTTTTCTTTAAATATATTTTTATAAGAAGACTTGTCACAAGAAAAATTATTCTAAAAACTTGAATATTTTCTGATGTCTTACAGTATAAAAAGGCTTAAGGCCTAAGGCCTTAATAAAAAAATGTCACTATATAAGAGACTCTTTTGTTGTTATATTGCAATATGCACTTGTTGTAGCTGTTAAAAGGTTCAGAACAGAAACTCATTAATTTGTAAATATGGAAATTTGATGATCCAATTTCCGTTTTATTATTAAACAAAATTCAAATTTGAATGTTTTTTTTTTTAATTTTCACAGGAAATCAAATCATCATATACAGTAAACAAAATTCATTTGAAAGGAATCCTTTCCGTTTCAACTGTCAAGGTAACAAACTTTTACAATATTCGTGCTTTTGAAAAAATCTCCAGATTAAGCACCTCACAACTATTGTCCATATCGAATGTGAATGTGATGTGATTCACCATAGAGAATTTTAGAAAGCCCGTTATGTGAAAAATTGGTATTTGTTTTTCACGAAATAAGCATTCATATATACCATTCATATACTGAAGTCAAACATTGAAAGGTGCTTAATGCAATTCAATTATTAAAAAAGCTCTCGAAGTTATGGCAAACATTTTAAATCGGATTAATCCCAGCTACTGTTTCATATGGACTACAAAATTATATATTTTTTTTTCTATAAAACTTAAATAATTATAATCAAATTAAATTAAAATTCCACAAAAAACTTACCCAAAAAAAGCATTAACGAAAATAGAAAAAGTTTCAATTTTTGAATTTAAACGTTTCAATTCTGCACGCCCTAAAAAAAATGTTATTGTTTTCCATAAAAAATAATAAAAATTAATTATATCTATTTGATTCGAGAAATTCTTTTAGTTTCCCGTTGATTCATCCTACACTAGTGATGCCACTAAGAGAACACGGGTAAATATATATAAAAAATCCCGTGAATTCTTCCAGTGCCATTCCCTGTGCTAGGATCAGAACTTGATGGAATTTCGAATTTCGAATATCAAAAAAAAATTATAACTTATCTGAAAAAAGATAAATTTTATTTTTAATAAATACAAATTTTGTAATTTTTATTGCAAAGTTTCACAGATTTTTTGTCTTTCATTTTTTTTAAGATATTGTAATAAAAAAACAGAAAAAAAAACTAATTGAAATATAATTATGTGACGAAAATCGTTATAATCTCCATTTTTTTTTTGCTGATATCGAATCACCAAAAAAACACCACATCCGGCTATTTTGAATTATTTCTGTTCATATTATTTTTACCTGTAATTATTTATCAGATTGAACGCACGAAGTAACAAGCGTCCAGCTACTGTATTTTAAATACTATAGATGACTTTTTAATGTGATTCATAATTTTGTTTTTTGTTTTGTTTTATCGGGATGAGAGGATATCAGATTTTAAATTAAAACATAAAAGAAAAAAGCTAAATAATTATTGCAATAACCCAAAAACAACGATAAGAAACTTTAAAACACGTCAAATTCTGAGATTGAGAACCCTGTAAAGTGTTAAGTGATTACCTACTTGGACAAATCGCATCATTTCCATGGCACATCAAAGTATCTAATCTGTATGTCGAATTAGAAAAGAGTATTTTGAAAAGTTTCTGTTGCTGTTTGTTCAACAGGATATAAAAATGTCTAATCTAATATCTAAAACATCAAAATCTAATAATTTTCTTTCATATTCTAAGACAGTTTTTGTAATATATTTGGAGGATGTAGGAGTATTAGTTTCATAATAGTTGTTAATACAAAAATAATTGGCATAGCAATTGAAAGGTTATAGAATAGTTGTTATATTTCGAATAACAGTTGTATTGTTTGAATAATGTAATGTTTAGAAAAGGCAAATTGAACAGATCGATAAACACTGTGTTGAATGGTCAAGTCGGTAAAGACCTCGTTTCTAGAAGCTGATGAGACCCTGGATCAAATCTAGGCTCGGTTCTTCATGTATTTATTTTTCTTTGCCTACAAGGACAAAATCATTCGGTCAATTAGCTTTTGTTATAGAATCTCAGATCTCTTCTCGGCAATTTTATTATTATTAAAAAATTGGAAAATGAACGTAAATAATCTTTGGAAAACTAAAGATTTTGAAAAAAAAAAACTTGGACTCACAGAACTTACTACTTTCTGTGAGTCCAAATCTTTTTTCAAAGAAACTAATTTTAAGGTATAAATTCAAATCGGTACAGAATAGAAATCTAATTATAATATTTTAGTTTTTATATTTTTTTGATGATATATAATTGACATAATATTTAAAAGGCTAGATTCTCCCGGAGGGTAAAATCTTTATGAAATTATTGTCAATCATTATTCCGTTCCTATATATATATATTTATATAAACGAATACGTAAGTAAAACATTAAATTACTTTAACCTTTTAAATGTTGGAATGTTTCTTTCAATTTTGAAATGCCATTTTTCTTAACGGTGAAAGGGGTTAATGTTACATAATAAAAATGGTTTAACTTTCAAAATATATGAAAAGATTTAAAAATACGAAAAAAATTAATTTCTGTTAAAGTATATAAAACTTAAAAAAGTTATATTGTTTCAAATAATGAAATTTTACGATTGTTCTTTTATAAAAGGTGAATATACTTTAAACCCCGAGGCTGAGCTTCAGATTGAACTATTGACCCAGGTATTTTTACTAACTTTTAATTTTTAAAAGAAATAAAATTTTAACTTTTATGTATGAATGATATAAAATAGAATAAGGCAATTTTATAAGAAACAAAATTTGGTGGCAGAAGAGAGATTAAGTATCAATATTTTGATCCAAAATTAACAATTTCATTATAAGTATATTGAAGAAATAAACTAATTTAATACTTTTCATTTAAACTATACATTTTGTATTCAAAGGGTTAAATTATTTATAAATAACTTAATTGGAGAATTACGATAGAAATTAAATAGCTTTCGATTCTTTGAATGAATGTAAATTGCATGAAAGCCAATCTCTAATCCATTCTAAATATTTTACTAATTCTTTCCTAATCAAATCTTCAGATCATTTCCATTTTATCAACAATTTGTATTGAGAAGATTCATAAATTCGTGTAATTATAATGTTCAAGATTGTACAATAAAATTTAACGTCGTGAATAAGATGTCTTTCTCAATTAAGAGATACAAAAAGTTATATACATAATCATTACATTACATTTATTTTTAAAAAGACGCATTTTTATTATTCTTAGCACACGTAAAAAAAAATAAAAAAAAAACTAAACAGTTCTTATACGCAAAACAGGCTGGCTTAGTTGGCTGAGCCTGAGATCCAACAGAACCATTCACAAGTATAATTATGAGGCAACTTAAATAACAACAAAACGTATTCTTGTGTACTTGCAAAAATCTGACCAATTTGTTATATAGTTTTTCTTCTTGTTTTCAAGAATAACAAGAAAAAAGCAATTTCTTAACAGTATTTGCATGTGCGTTCAAAAGAAAAGGAGTTAAAAGATATATATATATATGGAGTTATGGAAACCGATGAAGTCTTCAAAGAAGTAAAAGTCATTTTTATAAATTTTTTTTTTTTTTGGTTGCTTTCTTAAACAAAGACGAACTAAAAAAAAATTTCACAAACTCTTGTGATCTTATGGATTAAGAAACATTGAAACATTTTTAGCTTTTAGATTATTTGAAACCGGTTTCAGGTATATACACTATGGGCACTTCATTGAAGAAAGAGAAAGAAAAATTCCCATCTCTAAGTATCTATATATATATATATATATATAAATAAATTGTTTTTCATTCTGGTTTCCATCTAATCGGATTCATATACACGTTAGAGATATATCTAACATTTCCTGGGAAGTTAAATAATGATGATGATGATGATGATGGTAACGAAAAAAAAAAGAAGAAGAAAAATAGACAAAAAAATTGAATAAGAAAAATTGTGTTGTAAAAGCTTACCTTAAGAAGATATATGTTGAAGATGAGCCAGTAAATGACCTCTGATTATCTCTTCTTATATATATTTTTTTCTTCTATTTTGGATTTTGACCATTCAAATATTGTACTGTTTTTTTTTTTTTTTCATTTCCAAATTATTGAACAACAAAACATGATTTCTATTTCGAAATACTAGTTAAAAAAATTATTTGAAAAAAAAAAAGATAGTCAAAATTCGATAATAAACAATATCTTTTTTTCTCCATTTATTGCCATCAATCTTAATGGATAATATTTTGAATTTGGATTAAATCGTGTTTTGATTTTTTCTTTTTTTTTTTTTGTTAAGAGAAGAATAATTCCTACGGTGTTTGGGGCTTTTGTTCGGATAAAATTTATCTTATAACATTTTTTTGAGCAACAAACATTTATAAGGTTCACAAAAAAAAAAAACTGTGTACAACAATTTTTCCAATAACACTAATTATTATAGTAGAGAAAATACAAGTATATTAGGTTGCCCGGAAACTGCGTGCCGATTTTTATAAGGCGAATTTGAAATCATTATTTATGTAATTATGTATTCATCGTTTTTTTTCTGAAAATTTTATGCATCTTTCATGCATCTGTCTTCTTTTAGAATTTCTCAGGTTTCTCAGCAAAAAAACTGCTCAAGATGGTTTTTTTTTAATGTCATCTGAAGAGTTGAAGTTCTTCCTGTTAAGAGAACTTTAGAAAGAACTGAATAAGTAATAATCTGAAGATGTAATGTCAGGTGAAACAGTATATATCTTTTATGTTGCTTGTAAGACATTGCCTTTCTAATAATAGAAAAGCATCAAGTGTTTAAAATTCACATTTTTTTTCTTCCATTTTCGAAAAGAGTACAAAAATGACAGGGATCTTATTTTATCTTGAACAATTTTTTCTTAAAGATTCACTAAAATACATTCTTTCAAAATATATGTACAACTTTATTATGTTTGAGATATGTATATTCCAACGTCTCATTTTCTAGAAATCGGCATTCAATTTTCGGACAACCCAATATTTTAAAATAATAAGAATTACTGAATCGAAACTATATTTTGAGCAACAGAAATTTTTTTCGACCGTACCAAAAAAAATTGTCGGATTAATTTGAGCAACATTTCGAAAAGTATATTACTTCAGAAGGAAAACATATATTTTTGAACAACAAAAAAGAAAATTGCCAATAAAGAAACTGTATTAATATTAATATAAATTATTAAATTAATAAAATTATTATGAATTTTTACTTCTTTGGAAAATTTGTATTAAAAAACTCGCGTTAAAGACCTTAAAAACTTAAATAGGTAAATGAAAAAATAAAAAGAAAAGAAAAACTCGATATAAGAAACCACAAGTTCATGTTATTTAATACTAACTTCGACATTGTTCTGTCTGTCTGTTTTTTTTTACGGTGCATAATGAAGAAATTCAACTTTCTAAAACATAAATTTTAAAAAATATCTTAATTTTTTATTTATAATCAATCGATTTTCATGGTAGTCTTTTGATTTGTTTTTTTGAGTATTATTTAATATTAAAGAACTTAAAAATGTAAACATTAACAAAACAAAAATAACTACAAAAAAATATGTCTAGTACTAAATCTTGATTCTTGTAAATCTGGTTTAAGATCTTACCATAAGCCGGCAGGACTGACTAATCTAATCGACCGATAAGAGTGAAAAAAAAACCTGTTTAATTGCTTCAGGCACACTAAACGGTTCTGTTCTATAACACATATTAGTAAATCATGAACATTATGGCTTAGTAAACAAATCATCATAATTTGTCATTAAACTTATTAACAAATATACTACGTTTAGATGGAGACTCCAAACCAGGACGAAATTGAGTGGAATTACTTGAAATACACTGGTCCAATCCAAATTAAATTGACTGAATTTACTTAGATTTGGTAGCTGTGTCACGGTTTTCATTTGCTTGGTAAAAAATTTTGATTTTCTAGGTTCTCGACTATATTTGGATTTGATTTGGACTCGATATTTCAATCGTTTATATATCCAAATAAGAGGGTCGAAATTTGGATGCAATCTCGGCTCTTCTCCATGTGCACAAAGATGTTCAAAAAAAAATTTTTACAAATAGCTAAAAGCTTGATAAAAACAATTCCTAAATTACTAACTCAAAAAAAAAATTGTCTTAGAAAAGAAAATTCTTATGCTAGACTGCTTCTTGTCTGCTTCTTGATTATTGTTTGGTGTTTACAGTCAGCCAGACATACAGTTTAAATAAAATTGATTAAAATTAGGCCTTCCTAATATATCTATTTGGAAGCCTGAAACAGAATTCCTTTTGGAACATTTTAAAAATTGCTCTTAAAACAAATGCGAAGACTTTCAAATTTTTTGAAATGCCTAACATTATCTAATTAGACAATTTTCTTTTTAAAAAGAATTTGTACATAAAGTTTGGGATTCAATAGTCAGTTGTAAAACTTAACTTTACACTAGTCCTGCTAGTTGTTCGTTGGATTACAAATTATACAAGATTCGAAAATTATTAAAACTAACAACGAATCTAATCCTCAAAAAATATTCTTTAGGACAGGCATATCCAATCGAAATTGCTTGTTGCGCTGCAAAAACAAATTAGTGGTCTTTTGTGATCCGCTCACAAATTAATCACAATATTTTATTTAAGAATTGCTATTCATTCAGCTGCACTCTTTACAAGGGTCACAGAAAAATCTTAACTGAGTCGCATGCTATTAGTTGGACATAGCTGATTTAAGAGTTTAGTTGTATACTAAAGAAAAACACATAGAGTATTCATACCCTAGTTTAAAAATATCATCGAGCATACTGCATTTGTGTCATCGAATACTAAGCTTAATACCATTTCCAAGTATATAGCATAGAAATATGGTTTCGAAATTCGAAATATATGTGGTTTACATTTGTTTTCTTAATTTTTTCAGTCACTTTATTGGAACGGAAAATTATGACGCGAATTTTGACATATTTCTTTTTTCTTTATGTTGGAAAGATTATTTTAAAAAAAAATGGAAACAATGATTAAAAAACACAAATATTTATCGCGATAGAATGAATTTTGTAATACTACGTTTAATGTTTTGCCAAAAATTTTCTATACCATGGTACAAGCTATACTATAGTATCGATACAAAGGTATGAATACCCTATGTGTACCTTTTAGTATGGAAGCAATTAGAATTTTTTTTTTTTTATTTAAATCAATTACTTAAATATAATTAGATAAATATAAATATAGTGACATTGTTTGGGTTCACATCGTTTCGAGCTCTTTTATTATTTAGTATTGAAGAGGTTCAAGTTCGAGTTTCGAAAATTATGAAAAATTCTTAAAAGTAGTATTTTCCAGTTTTTTTAATAAGCTTTTGTGGTTTTCCAAAATTGGAATCGAAATTTTTGGTATAAATTTTAGGTATAGTGTTCGAATTCGTTAAATAATCGATAAAAATGCTTGTTTTTTGTTTGTTTTTAAATTAACTTTTAAATAAAAAAAAAAATTCTTACCAAAATAAAATTTCCCAAAAAATAAATTTTTTTTTAATTTATTTTTTTTTTTTTTTTTTGGTTTTTTATAATTAATTTTATCGAATTTTTTGGTTGGCGAATTTTTTGTTTTTTTTTTTTTTTTAAATAATTAATGAATCACATTCTCTCACATATAAAAAAAAAATCTTTTATTTTTATTTCCACATTAGTCAATATGTACTTCTTTTTCGTTTTTTTTTTTTGTTTTTTAAATTATCATTTATTATTTTTTTTACTCACTTATTTGGATGTGTGTGTGTGTGTGTGTGTATGCGATTTTAATTAAAATAATTACAATAAAAATTACACAAACAATAAATTTAAAAAGTGAAAAAAAAAAAATTAAAATAAAATTCGAAATAAAAAAATAAAATTAAATAAATAATTAAACTTTGAAAATTATGATCGCGGACTTTAAATGTTTTTTTTTTTTGTTTTAAAAATAAAAAAAAAATATGTCTTAAGTAATTTATTTATTTTTAATTTTTTTCTTTTTATTTTTATTTTTATTTTTATTTTTTTTTTTTAAGTAAAAAGAACGACTGTTCACTTCGTCAACTGACACTGAACTGAACTTAACACGTTTCATATTGGAGCAAGTAACCTAAACTAACCTGTTTCGGTGTTGTCAGGTATTTCTATATATATATATATATATATATTTTTTCTTTTTTTATAATTTTCATCAATGCCCGTCTCTCTACTTATAGATTTGCTTTTCATATAAATATAGAAGAAAAAAAATGCTTTTTTTGTGTAATATACATTTGCTGATTGTGTTTGTTTGAAGAAATAAGAAAAAAAAAATAGAGTTACACAATTAATACAACGTAAGAACAAATTTTATGATTTAATTAAGATGAACGCGGCTACAATACATTGCCCATGACAATCTGGTTAAGATTTTCGAGTAGTTTTTCGATATTGAAAATTTGTAATTGACCCTAAAAACAAAACTCTGAAACCGAGAACCTTTTGTAATTGATTCGATTTACTCTAGCTAGTCGAGTATACTTCTAGTCTAGAATTTTAGACTATAGCAACTGATTATATAGATATAGGGTAAATATATCAAAATGCAAACAGTTTTGAGGGTACTCTATCTAAAAAGTCCTAAAGACAGAAAAACTGAACAAAATATGAAATGGACATCGCTGGGGTTCGAACTCGGCATACTTGGTTACTAAAACAAACAAGTTGATTCCAAGTTCGTCAAGTAATGCAATAATTTAACAATTCTAGCATCCTGACTTGTACAATTAACCTCGATTGGGGCCTTTAGACAAATATAATAACAATAATACTACAATCACGGAAGTCGGGCATACAATCGACACTATCTATTTATCTTTTTATCTCCTTGTAAAGTTATCAAGTTATCGCATTTGCAGATCGAATCCCGCTGCTGAAGTTATTAGAAAAAGAAAAACTGAAAAACTGTAAAAATTTGGTTCGAACTCAACATATTTGGTTACTAAGGCTTTACAACTTTATAAGATAATTCAGATTTGTTATTTTAATCTTACAATATGTTCTTAATCCCACGACTCCATTAGACTTGTTTTTAGTCGGACTGAAAAAAAGTCAAATTTTTCGAGTCTCTTTTCAATCCGACAGAAAATAAATCTTGAAAAAAGTCTAATGGAGTTGCCTGGTTACAGTCTCAAAATTTTGGATTGATCACCAAATGCCCAATTCACTGAAATAAGCGAAATAAGAATTTTATTTATGTATGTTAAAGACTGTTTTCATAGAGTGACCGAAACTTGGTATATTTACCCTATAATCAAATTTTTTTATAACAAAATTTTTGTAATGTAATTAAATCCTTTTCAATATGCCCGAAATATCATCCTATCTGTTTTTTGGTGCACTTTTCTTCCTCTTCTTCTTCAGCACATAAACACAAACATAATTTCCAAATTCTTGTTCCCAAAAGAACATGTTTTTCTTATATTTCATCAATATTTACAGTACTTTTTTTTTTCTTTAACTTCACAAGTAATGTGCATTAATACAGGTGTGAAATTTGATTTGAACATAAAAATTTTCGGTAGCCAGATTTTATTGAGGATAAAATTCTTCCTCTTTGCGGTATTTTTTTCTTTTTTTTTGTTTATAGAGAATTTTTGGGTGGTCAACAAACCTCACGCAAATCTAAGAAAGTATAAAACTTAATTTAATTACTAGAACACGAAAGAAAATTAAAAGCAAGCACACAAAAGAAACCTGTTGATTTATGGTGTGATTTTTAAAAGATTGCGCTATAAAATGAAATACTTCATGAATTTGGCTTTTTGGAAAAGAAAACTGTTTTTTTTTCATGATAACTTCATAAAAAAAAGATATAAAGTCATTCATGTCGTGTGATCCTTAAGAATTCTTTTCTTTTTTGTTTTTTTTGTTTGAAGAAATTTAAAAAAATGAACTTAGAAATCATATTTTTTTGTACCCACCTAAAGTGGGATATACCAGACAGAGGGTCTTAAGGGAATATATGTGTGTGTAGAATCAAAAATTATATCCGTGTAAAGGACTACTCAAAAATGGATCAAATTTTAAGGAAATTTCAATAATAACTTGATTATTCCTTAACTCGATTTGGTATTATAAAATCGGCCAAAGTGAAATGAAGTTATAAAGCAAAATTTAATTCGAAAATTTGTGCAACAATTTCATAAAAAGGCGATAGTGTTCTAAATTTCGGTAAAATCGATCAAAGGATAGTACAGAAAGAAATAGTTGTAGAGAAAAACTGGTTTGAATTTAAAATTTTGTCGTTTTTTTTTTTGATTAATTTTTCAGATGTGCTTCAAAAACCGATATATCAATTTGCAGAAAACTTCCAGAATAGATCTACGATATCAAAACTCGGGTTACCTCCAAATTAAATCAAATTCGAAGAAGAAACAGTGAAATATTTTTGAACTTTATAGATTTGTAAAGTACGATTTCAATATTCAGAATTAGATATTAAAATATCGGATATCTACCGATTTAAAGTTTCTATACGTTTTATTTTCTTCGATATAAAATATTGAATTAGTTAAATAAATTAAAACTTAACTTCATTGAAAGGAAAAATTTACCGCCAGATTAGTGTATAGAAGTTAGAAATATGCACATTTATATTTATTCAAAATTATTGCAAAACTCAAAATTCGATTTGTAAAATCATAAATTCATATAAACAAATATGTTTCGGTATAGAAATAAATACGTAAGATGATATGAGCGATAACATGTACATTTATTCTACACTCTGTTTATTATATGATTTTTTACCCGTCATTATTTATATATAAATAACACAGCCCGAATCAGACCAGACTGTTTTGCCAGTTCGATAACCAAAATAAAGCCCAATACAATCGAACCGGTTCGGTCTTCCTTTATGCGTAGACTAAAATGATTTGTACCAGTTTGGTATGCGCATAAACGTACTGACAGACAATCAGGTATACAAAATTTCAGTTCCATACTTGTTTTCGGGTTATACTAAAAATCACCACTTTCAATTAATCCTTTAAACAGTGGAGATCTTGAATGAAATGAAAATGTACACCTAAACAGCGTAAAAGCTTGTTTACTTGATGTTCGTTTTTAAAATGTTGTAATTTACAATGGATTTGCTAAAACACAATTACAATTTGTAATAATGAAGCAACACTTCAAGGAAAACAAATAACATCAATAAAAATGTGTTGTCCTGAAAAATTGGTCTATATATATGTATGAATACTGAACCGATACGATTGAACCATTTTAATCAACGCAATTAAATATTGATTTATTGTGACAAAAAAATACTGTGGTTCACACGAAAGCGGCGATGGAGATAAAATGGAAAAGTGCTCATAATTCGGTTAATACTGGGTGGATTTTTTTTTTGAAATTTGAAATCTATATTCTGAGTAGATTAACTTAGAAAATCAAATATACTTCCACTCCATACGTTAGTAATGGAATTTCCAAAAATAGAAAAATTTTCCTAAATCAATCAATATACTGGGCGGATTTTAATCTACAAGCGTTAACATAACATTGCAGTTTCGTTCAGGGTCAATAAATGTATATTTTAGTTACTAAGAACAATATTTTATTATCATATTCTATCTTACCGATTCCCTATTCACTTAAAATCTGAGCGCAACGCCAGGCACAAGCAGCTATTCAAAAATCTGGGTACTTAAGAAGAATTGTGTCTCGATTTTCAAGAATTTATATATATGGTATTGGTGTTACGTAAGCGGAAGAGTGTTAATGAAAAAGATTTCCATACTTCGATTATCATAAGAATTGGGTTAAAAACTTCAACGAATGGAGAAATTTGAAACGATTTTAAACACAAATGGAAATTTTTACCTTTCTTTGATTTTTTGTACCTCCTTGACAGGATTTTAATTCTTAAAACTTTCGAAATTATGAAATTTTTAAATCACTTTGCAAAAATAAACTAAAACTATTTTTATCAAAACTAAATTTCGTTTTTCTATGTTATCAATGAAACAGAATAATTTTCCATGTTCTAATTTGAAACTTTTTTGTTTTTTTCTTTTTTTAAATTATATTTTATCGCAAACCAAAACAAAAGCGTATAATCGAACGAAAAAAAAAAACTTTAAAAAAACAGCTTTAAAAGCACAAATTTTTATTATTTATTTATTTATTATTTGTTTGATGACTCAGAAATCAAACAAACAAACAAATGGTGACGTTTATTACACAATAAATAATATTATTATTAAGTTTTTTTTTGTTTTTTGATTTTAAACTATAATTAAAGTTTTTTGTTTTTTTTTTTTCTTTTGATTTTCAAATCATTCGATTCGGTGTCGATTCTAAGACCAATCTGAAAAATCGGGAAAAACTTCAAAACTATCCACAGACTTTGTTGTCTCTCACGCTTTTTAGAGACGAAAAGTATCGAAGCGTAACAACTACAATTTCCAGGCTTTTACAGGTAACAACAAGACTTCTGAAAAAGATATATGCATATATGTATATAAATATGCTTCAGAAAACATGAACATTAAAACGAAAAAAATGCAATACAAAATGCAATAATGTTGGGGAATATATCGATAGATACAAAAATAAAATAAATAAAATTGGTTTATTACAAGTTTTTTGAGACTGGATCAATGAATTTAACGGGTTCTTTTTTTATTAAACTTACATCGATTTTGCTCAATTTTAATAACACATTAAGTTTACGTAGCCTTTTATGTATTGCCTTAGTTTCATTTAAATCTCTCGAAGGAAGGCTGTCCAACCCGCGGCCCGCGGGCCGCATGCAGCCCTGGGCAAGTATCAATGCGGCCCGAAAATATTCAAAGTTACTGAAGCATGTCTATTTATCTGAGGAATGATTTGTGTGTTTACTGCCAAGTGACTAACAAAAGAAACAGGACCAGAACAAAAAGCTCTTTCGTTATGTAGCAAATTCTCTTTCTGTTTGCATTGTTCTCTCAGCCACACTATTCTGTTGTCACCTGGTGGCTTAAGTGAAGAATGAAACATACTAAGTGTAAAATTAGAACCAACATGTTGGATGAACACCTTGAGAACAGCTTGAGAATTGCAAGCTCGTCAATCGTACAAGATATTGACTGTTTAGTTTCTCAACTTCAATGCCAGATATCACATTCATTTTATGATATGGATTTATACATAGTAATATATTTGTGGCCCAAAACACCATGTCTTCTTCCAATGCGGCCCAGGGAAACAAAAAGGTTGGACACCCTTGGTCTACATAAACACATAATGCGCCCAATTCAAATCGATTCAATGCAATTCAATTCAATTCAATTCAATTCAATGCAATCCACTTATGTGAAATCAAATCAAATCAAATTAGTACAGTTGAAATCCATTGAAATCTGTTAAGCGAATTTGAAAACAAGAAATCCTTACACTTATGTCCACATTTTTCCTAATAAAATACCAACACAAATATCTCCTTTACCACATTGTTTTTTAGCTCTTTTCCAAATTCGGGAAACGGTTAAGCGCATAAAATAAAATTTTCTTGGAGCTTTGTTAATCGTATCGCAGTTTAATTTGTTAATAATCTTTCATTACAGCAATACCTGTAATATTGCATTTCAATGAATAGCTGTTTATGATTTAGATTTGTTATCTCTCGTATTAGAAGCACAAATTTTTGAAGTCATAGTTTCCTTTTGCAGTTACAATGGGTTTCACTTTGAACTACCTACATCCAGTTTCACATCATATGAATAACCATATCTTAAAAAACAAACAATTACTATCAGCTGTAATTATATAGCAAAAAGGGAAATTAATGTAGAATAGAAACTTATTATTCTCTACAATTTTCCATAACCAAAAATTTCTACAATAAAATATGTATGGATCTAACCTCTTTATTTCGTATGCTGTTTAATTCATACTTCTAGTCGCCAGATTTTAAACAAAATTCCAGGTACAATAGTTATTTCCACTTTAATTCGTATACTGTTTATTTCGAATTACCTTTAGAGTTCGTATTTTTGTTTTTAAACCTCTACTGTCTATTTGAATTCATTGTCTTTCATTTATTATTAGCTCCATGAATCTTGATTGCCTTCTATGAACTTTACTCACTTCTATTTTTAAAGGAGCTCTACTATTCATATCCCTTAATACATCGTGTTACATTCTTTATCCTTTCCGAATACGAAATAAAGAGGTTCTACCAGTATCATAATTTGGGACTGAGGGAATATATGTTACAATAGAAAGAAAAAGGGAAAATTGGTATGAATTTTTGTCTATTCGCTGTTTTTTTCAGGTTGATAGACGGACATAACAGACATGGTTTTAGATTCTCTACATATCTAATCTCTTGATACTATTGAACTGATGTTTTTCATTTAGATGCAAAGCTAATTTACCTTAAGTATTTTGTACCATAGGAAATATTCTATGAAAATATGTTGGATAAAGCCTCATGCATTTTCATACACATTGATATTTTTTGGTATAATAATAATTGGATTCACATCCATTGCACATGCAATCCACTTGCATATAATTCTTTTTTATGAGAAGGAGAACATTTATTTATGCTGCGCTTTGATGGATTTTCATATAAAAAATGAGTAAGAATTTAACATGCAACAAAAGATAAAGGCTATAACACAATATTGCTATTTATGCGACAATTAAAAAAGCATAATCATGAATTACATTTACCATACGATAATTGGCGAACAGAAGGGTAATGGTGTATGAAGTAACAGGTCATGGTCAAGGAAAATATCCAATAAAAATTAATAATCTATTCCAGGCATACATATTTGGAGTGGACTGACGATGATGTGAGAAAGGATAAAGAAGAGAAAATCATGTAGAATGGAAAGAACGAACCCATAGAAAGAAACAAGGTGGTTTTTTGATTGAAAGCTTAAGATTTGGATGATTTTTAATATTTTAAACTTTCGATTAAAGGATTCAATTTATAAAAGAGAGATACTCGAACATGGTACTATCCCGGATTCTTCAGCTCCAACCTTAACACTCTTTTTGTTCATTTTTTATTTTACTTATTTTGAAATTTCATAAAATTTTTACTCAATTGAAACGTTTTTTGTCCAGATTCTCTAAAATGTGGTAGTAAGGAATATACATAATTTGAAAACAGATTTTTCATTCTCGACCTTTACACGTACTGAATGATCGCGAAAGAAATGATGAAATATAGTAAATGAACAATAAAAAAAAGTACCTAAGCACAGGTGGTATGCTTTTATAATGTAGTATTATAGGAAAAGCAAGGTGGTAATTACTATATGGTGGCGGCTATATTATACGCGAGTATGCTACACTATACAGCGAAGTCTTCTTGGGACAAGTAAATAGCAAAGTGAACTTTTAAAGTAAGATTGTAATAAAGAAAAAAAAAAAGAACGAATAGTGTGCACTCAACCGTACTTATAAAAGGGGGACGACGACGGAATCATGTTGGATTGAGATCTTTTTTTTTTGCTGTTCTTGGTTGTTTTTTTTACCTTGAAAAATTTCAACATCTTTTTAGAAAAGACGCTGTTACGCTGCGCTGCTGTAATTATCATTAAGAGATTTAAAAAAAAAAAAAAATGTTATTCAACAGCAAAACAAAAACGAAAGAAACTATTGTCTAAAATATTTTAGAACATTTTTTAGACAATACCACGAAAAAAAAACAAAAAAATATTAAAGTACACAGAAATTTTGATAATTATAACAATTTTGATGTTATTACGCAGAAAATTAGAAAGCCCCATGAAACCGCGTAATGACTCTTGTTAGTTAAAGTTACTATTATTGTTGTTTTTTTTTTGATTTTCATTTAATTTACCTTCTTTTTTTAAAAAAAGAAAATATTTTTATATAATTTTTTTAATATCTAAATGCTTTATTTGGACCACAAAGCGTTCACGAAGCTTTTCCAAATTGATCCAATTTTCACGAGATACTTTGTTTCTCATAATGTGACCATAAATAAAACATGTTCTTTTAGTCAAGATATTTATCGCCTTTCTTACTTTCTGATTCCAGAAGATTCCATTTTAAGACTCCCACCAACAGTTACAGAAGCTGTCCAACAATTTTTGTCTCATAATTTTGTCCATGAAGCAAATATAATAATATTTAATGTTTATATCAATATGGTTGCACTTTTCGTTCTACTATTATGAAGCCAGATTGTCGAAGGACTAAAATTCTGCTGGAACTCGAGCACAAAACTCTTAACACGTTGACTGCCGACTACGAGATAACTCGTAGATTGCGTTCTTTTCTAGGACGCCAACTACGAGTTATCTCGTCCTTGTTTACTTGCTATTTTTGTGCAGCTGCGATTAAACTCGGAATATATCAGTGCTAATATCGATAGATGGCTTCTGGGAAAAGAACAAAAAATCAATGCTGGCTTGCATGAACAGAAAATTTATTAAAAAACGAACAAAAAATATAATTATAAAAATTAATTCAAATTCAAGAAATAAAATAATATTTTATTGTTTGTGGAACTTCTCTTTTATGCTTTTTGATGATATGCACTAGAATTAGAGTTTTTAATAATATAATGTGATTAAATCAAATTGTCATTTTAGGCCAGATTTCGGAAAATTGTCGTGGCAGTCAACGTGTTAAGAGTATTGTCGGACGACACTGATTCTTGAACGAACATACATATGTGGAAAAGAAAGCGTCCAACATGTGGAGATTGTCTGCAGAAAAACGAATCAGCAGAACACTTTTTGTTACCTACGCTGCTGATCTTTATTAGAAGGACTAATCGGTTCGGGGAAGAAACCCAACCTCTCAACCAAATTTTTAGGACAAGGTACAATGTCGAACTTATGCTTATAAGATATCTACATGAAATTACTTTCATGATACGAGTTAGGGCGCTGAAATAGTGGGCACTCTAATTTTGGCTTAATTTCATTTTAAAATAAGGAATATTTTCATTTTTTTGGGATATAATTTTTTTGAGGTGATTCTTACATTTTTAAAATTGGCTTTAAAAATAAGTCTTAAATTTATTCCTTTTAGTCTAACACCCTTTTTTTTATATACGAGTATCATTGACTGTTCGAAAGGATCGTGTATAAATCCATTACAGAGTACTAAGTTTGTCTGTGATCCATATTTAAATAATTACAGGAAACACGCTTTAAATGAGCATAGTTATCAATTTGAGATATTACTATTCAGTTTTCTTTGATTTCCCGATGTGGGATCCAACAAAACTCATCAAACTGTATCAACCTTTCTTTTACAGGTTATTATTATTATGATTTCTTCGATAAACATCTTACTATGTAAATAACAGTTTTTTTGTTTTTATTGCAGGTGTGCATTAATATCGACTTATTCTTAAAAAGATATAAAAAAATAATCATAATAATAATAATAATAATGTTAAACTTGATATTCATCCAAGTGTCAATCAAATCCATCAACCATATAGCTTCGCGTTTGCTGTTGGCTTGATTTAATGTCCTCTCCTGTGCAACTCTATAACAACAAAATTAACTACGAAAAAAAAAAAAATGTTTAGAGAGAAAGATCTTTATTTTCTGCTCCGTTGGCTGTTCCAACAGGTGGAAGACGAAAAAAATGAAAAATATATTATAGATGGAAAACAAAGGTCAAAAAACCTTTTACAATATTATTATTTTTGTACCTAAATCGTCAGTGATTCATGAACTGAAAAAATTGCGCCACTCTGGTAATCTTCTCGCGATGTAAAAATTAATTGCAGTAACACTGAACTATGGAAAATCATTTCAACGCCGTTACAAAAAATTGTATTTTTATAGAAAAAAAAAAAGAATAAAAATTAATGAAATACGAAAAAATAAAATTACATTAAAAATGAAATTAATAAAAGTTATTAGATTATGACAAGATTGATTAAATTCGAAAGGATTGAAGAATAAAAGAGAACAGTAATATTTGTGGTAAATACTTGGCCTCATTGGACGTGCAGAAATCAAATGGGAAATAATGGGCGAAAAATAACTGAAATCGATTTAATGCTATTGGAATTTTAAAGATGAAAATTAAGGATTTAATTATTCGGTACTTGAATTCAGTGCAGACTTGGTTTTTGAATCTAATAGACATAAATATTAAAACTTTGTATTCACACTAAAAGGACTTAACATCATTGCCCTAGGAAAAGGCCGTAATTGTAACAATCAAAAAGAACTCCATAATGATTCAGAATATACATATTTTTGTATTTGCTATCAAAACAAGCTTTCTGGAGTAGAAAAAAATAAAAAGGAATTGATTTTTCCAGTTGTAGGCCATTCGCACATTTCTCCAGATAGTTTTCGCAGGAGTATTATTATCAAGGTTGGTTTGTTCCTACTTTATTATTTTCAAAAGGAGTTTATTTCAAAAGATGATTGTCAAAACGAGCCTATTCCTAGAATCTTATAAAACGTGGAGATTTGCAAAAAAAAATCGATCATGATTCCAGTAACTTATATACTTCGTATAGAAGTTAAAAATTAATTTATAACAAAACCAGATATTATTAATTTATAAAAATTTGGTAGTGTAAATGAAACGTATTTTTTCCTATTATTTCTGAATTATCTAAAACGGAATAGACTAATTTTGCATCCAATAGATTCATTTAGTATATGATTACATTTAGGCATGAATTGAAAATGTCTTGGCGGGAAACGTTACTTTCTCCTGCATATTTTTGTATGGAAATGAGGGATATGATATCTCCAGTTAATGTACCTCTATGGACGGAATGTTTGACCTAATCGTCTCTAAACTACTCTTACGTTACAAAGTTTGAAAGTATAAAACCTAGAAATGGTCGTTTCCTCAAACATCCATTTTGAAAAACATCGAGAAACTGATTTTTTGAAACAACATTTTTTTTCTTAGTTCAAAATTATTTTGGCGGCGCTGCGTTCGATAATCTTCATTATTTAAATGATATCTGCTGCCATCTATTTCTGAGTTTATTTAAAATAATTTTTTCTGTTGGCGCTATAATCGTTATAACAATTTCAGTGAATTAAAATTTTTTTTTTAGTTGTTGAACCAAATTCCAAATTCGTTGATTTTAAAATGTCAAAAAAAAATTTCTTTTAAAAAATTTTACTTTTGAAAAAAAAAAACAATAAAAAAAATGTCAGTATTATCATTAGAAGCTAAAGTAGTTTTGTTCCATCTTAATGAAATGGGCTACAGAAATATTACGGCAGAACAACTAAAAGAGTTTATTAAAGGTGAGAACAAAAAACGCGCGAAATATCTAATCAGGAAATGATTTGTTTTTTTTTTTTTTAGATTTAAAAAAATTAATAAAATATGAAGAAAGACTCGGAGTTTTAACACATGAAATAGCAGAAAAGACAAGACAGAAACGTTTCGAGCAATTACATAAAACATTAACAGTAAGTTCGAAAGCAAAAACTATCGTTAAAACTCCTGAAAAACAACCAACAGTTAAGAAAACAGTTTTAAATAAAAGAAATTGTGATATTAGAGAAAATGTAGTTCCTATTGTAAATAATACATCAAAATTAGTTTCGTCGGCTAATAAAGAAACAGATCAGAACAAAGTTATTCGAAAGCCACGATCAGTAAAACCGGTAAAACCATTAGAACCCACAAAAGATTCGCCTAAAAGCAAAATGTGTAAGTATTTTAATAATCCCAGCAAAAACAAAAGTTTATATTAAATTGAAAAATTGTAATTTTAGGGATTCGACCAAGATCAATTACACCCTCTCGAATAAATAGAATGGATCCTGTCAAACTTTATGCATATTATCAAAAAGAATGGGAAAGATTTAAAGATTGTATGCCCGGCGAAAACAATCGTGACGAATTACGTTGGAAACTAAGACACAAACTTCTTGGAAGTTAATCATTAATTACAATTCTATATTTTATTAACAAAACCAAAAAAAATGATATAAATATAATGCTTTTATTGATCTACTTTAAATCTTTTTTGTAGTGAATTCCCATCGTTTCTATTCAATTGGTATAAAAGTTTCTCATGAAGTTTCTTAACTGCATTTGTTGTTAGCACTAAAGTATCATGTTTTAACATCGAATACGTATTTAAACCGTAAACTGGCATTAAATTAACATACGAAATATCATCAGTTGCAATACAAATATTTTCCGGAAATATATCATCACTAAAAAAAATGAAATATTTAGTAAAAAAAAAAATATTCAAAGGAAAACGGAATCTTACTCATCAACAATTAAAACTGAAGGACCCCAATTACGTTCTTGTATTAAATTCTTGAAATAATCATTTTCTGTTGTTGGAATTTCCAAATTATCGACCACATGAAGATCATCTTGTGCCAATTTTACAGATAATGTTGATGTTAAACCCAAAACCCGAGTAAAAAATGGCAACATATAGAAATGGGTTTTTGGTGATCTTGGTCCGTGTGCAATACCGCCACCTTTAAATAATGGTGATCGTATCGAACCGTGTCGGGCACGTCCCATACCTTTTTGTGGCCATGGTTTTCGTCCGCCACCACGAACTTCAGCACGAGTTTTTGTTGTCGCAAAACTAACATATCTATATTTACGTTGCCATTCGATATTTTCTTGAATTATATCGATTCTTGGTTGTGTCGCAAAAATTTCCGGATGTAATTCAATTAATCCCAATTTTTTCTCTTCGATCGTATCAATATTTTCAATCCAAATTGGACGAGATTTTTTGTATATGTTCTGTTTTTGAAGTTCATTTGATAGCGGAATTATTAATGGTTTATTCGAAATTTCAGTATTAATTGTATTTATTAATCGTATTCCATTTACGAATAAATTTCGTTTTGTAATTATATTCAACATTTCTTTTATAATTTTTTCGGTACAAAAAAAAAACACAAAACCAATTGACAGATGATAAAAATTGAGGTTATAAACGGAAATTTTTCTTTCTAGTGTTGCCAATATTGGTTCAAAAAAAAGAATAGTATAATTCAAATTACAGTCAAACCTTTTTTTAAGTGGAATGTTTGGGGAAAACCCTGGATATTGATGTGAAATAATAGCTTATGTTTAAGCAGGACTTAATTTTTACAAAGAAAACAGTAACGACTTTTCTGTTTTGTTGTTGCTTTCAATGTTAAAACGTTGTTCTGCTCCCAAGCTAGTGGCAAATTAAATACGGCTAATATAATTAATCTGAAAAATGCAAGTTTTTATGCAAAATTCTAAAAGATTTCCAATTAAAAAAGGTTCAATTGTTATTTAATTTTTTCAAAAAAATGTGCTGGGAAAATTTAGATTTTGTTTACCTGAAAATCTTGACTATTTCCGTATGGCGCCTAAAATCTAAATTATAATATTATTACAGGATAATTTCCAGATTGCATTTCCTAAGCGGTAAAAGTTTACAACATATTACAATTTATGGGAATTTGAAAGAAGTTTTTGAAGTACATATGTTCAAAACCTATTTTCAATATTTCCGGATTTTCCTTCAATCCATAATGAAATTTAGCTTGGGAAAAAACAATATTGTCCACAAGAAAATTATCCTAATAAATGAAAATGAATTTTAGTTTAGTTGAAGAACGTTTACAGTGAAGTAAAGTACTCGAAAGACGAAGTTTTAGAACGAAGTGATTTTTGAAAATATCAATTTCTGTGATTAAATTGAAAATAAAATAACAAATTCAGTGAAATTTATTGTCATGTAAGTTTTTTTCTTTATTTTTTGTGAAATTTTTGCTTTTTATAACACAGTATAAACATTTACAAAACGCAACTTTTAAGAATGAATTTTTAATCAAAAGTGTTTTTCTTTTAATAAAGTTGATAGAAAGTGGCTACTTTTATTAATTAAATTGAATATTTGAAAGAAACGCTGACATTTATTCTCAATAAACCCTAAAAATTTAAATTTTTGTTCAAATTTCAACTTCTAATTTGGTTTCATTGGCTATAATCAAAAGCTTTAAATACTACACAAGTCGTGAAGTACCATATTTTACTAACTTATTGAGAAGTGTTCTAATATTTTGGAATTTTTGTATGAAATGAATGAATTTTTCGGCTTTTTTTTTAATTTTTCATCAGCTTTGATAAAAGAAAAACCTAATGCCTAAATTTTTTTCATACCTTATTTTATAATGAAACTATAGGAATTGAAAATTATTAATTTAAATTTGGATCAATTTAATTCATTTAAAATTGTCCGGTCTTTTCATACAAAATTAAAATTGCGAAATTTTGAAGTTATTTGTTCCTTTTTGTATGAAAATGTATTTCAAAAAATGTTCAATGATTTATTAAAATCATTTGCATCTTGAATAATTACAGTTTTTTAAATCCTATATGTTCCTTAAGAGGCGTCCAAACGCACAGTTTTTTACTCAGTTTTGCCTGCGCAAATCAAATTTGCGCATGCAAAACTGAGCGTCTGGACAAGTGACAGTTCGTTTGCGCAGGCAAAAGTGCGGCTTGTGCGATTTCAGATCGTGTCTGAAAAATAACTGTGGTACGTGCATGCAAATCGTAGCGTGTGGAGGAAAACTCATTATTTCACACAGTTTTCATGCAATTGCGAAAGGCGAAAGGCACGAAAATGTCTTCAAGAGACTTTTTAGAGGAGTTAAGCTTAAACTATTCATTATTAAAAGTTCTAAGCACAATATCTTGACATTAAGAAGTTCCAAAGAAAACTGTGTAAAAATATGGAAAAGACGGTGTCGTGTGGACACAAAATTTGCGCAGGCTTTCTCACAGAAAAACTGCGCAAACTACGACTGTGCAAAAAGACTGAGCGTTTGGACCGTACTTTACAGAATAAGGTGCCAAAATAATTTAACAAATAATATTTTTTTTAAATAAAATGTTTTGAAAAATTCAGTTAAAGTTAAAAAAAAACAATGAAAACTGTTGCCGACCGGATTCTCTTTAGGTCGTGTAGCAATAAGACGCGAAATTAAAGTTTTAACAGTATTTTTTATTTGAAATAAAATTACACTTTAAAATATCTTTAGTTCGCTGCTCAAATCTTAGTTATTTATTTATTTATATTGTAGTTATTTTTCTATAATAATATTTCCTGTGATTTTGGATTTCAATCCTGATGATTATTCAGTTGATCAAAGAAAGAAATTTTCTCTGTGTTTCTTTTATTTTATATTTTCTTTACTTGTCAGATTTCTTCACAGCCACTAGATTATTAGGTTTTAAATTTTCAATTTTCAACTACAGTGTCGTTAACAAAAACCATCAATATCATACAAAATCAAGGTGAAATCGGCCTATCTATATTCATACTCAAAATCCTACTTCAGAGCTTGTAGTTTATATTAGGTTTTTCTTTAATTTAAACATTTTTATTTATTTATTTAATTTGTAAAGTTGCAATTTTCAAAACTTTATTTTATTAATTAATTTTAATTTCAAACGAACATAAATTCAAATATAATAAGATATGGTAACACAAAACAAAGAGCATAAACTTTTCGCCTCATAAATAATTATCTGAGAGAAAGCGGCGAAATAATTATTTACTTGTATATAATGACAAAAAGAAAAAATTACATAAATTTTTACGCATACTATCAAACAAATTTTGGGTTTTTTCGTTTTTTCTATAATTGTGTGCGTGCAATTTTTTCATATGGCAGAGATTTTTATTGTAGTAAATTTTTCCATCCGAAAATCGTTTTCACAGTTGAAAAAAAACTGTTGAATTAGTTTTGTCGAGATTACCGAACGAATAAAGTCATATAAATCGTGTACTAAAGAATTTTAATATAATAATAAAAAACGCAGCTTTTGTGTGAAGAAATACAAAACAACAAAAAGAAAAAACTCGTGTCGTAAATTTTTGTCTTACATATTTAAAAGAAAATTTACATAAAAAAAAATTGTTCCATATTTCGTGTTTATTTTAAAGTAATTGAAAAGCGCACAATATTGTAATAATTTGTTCAAAAGAAGATGTTAAATATTTTTGTATAACAATTTCGGCCATTTTGAATAGATTCTGTTTTATCTTTTTTGTTTCTGTTTTTGCGGTTTTTATGTGATTATTTTCCCAAACAAGTAATTTTTTTTTTTTTAATTATTTTCTAAAAAAAAAAAGTAATTTGTGCAAAAATTTTGTTACGAAAAAGGAGAAAAACCCAAAAAGTTTTCCCAAAATCCGAAAGCCAAAGAAAATGGAGTGAAAATTTTTCTTTCGAAAAAGAAAAATTCATACAAAAATTGTTATATGATTTGTTTTTTTTGGTTTTTAATGGAAAAGTTGTGTAAAGAAATTTTTTAGCTAAAAAGAAAATAATTAATTTCTAAAAAAGAAAGTATAAATAATTTTTCTTGACAAAAAGAAAACAAGTGAAAATATATAAAAAAGCAAAATTTCACACAAAATACACGAACATAAAAAAAAAATTGAAATAAATTTTCTTTTTGAAAATACAAAAAAAAAAGAAAAGAAAAACACAAAAAAATAAAAATATGTGGAATCCAAATTTAAGTGCAGATGAATCTAGGAAAGATGTTTCCATTTCAGAAAATAATAAAAATTTAAATAAATTCGCGGATAAACAGCAACAGGAGATCGGAATCGGCGGCAGCAGTATTGGACGTGGTGAAGAAGAAGATTTGAAAAAATTCGATAAAAAATTCCAACAACAAGACGTTAGTAGTTGTGTTGATTCGGGATTTTTATCTGGACCACAATTATCGGCATACGATAGTGAAGGAGGCTGTGACATTGATGAGGACGAATCGAATTTCAAAAAGGATCAAAAAGAATTCAAACAACAAGATATTAAAGAAGAATTATCATATATCGATTCGGGCTGTGTTGATGACGGTATTATAACAGATTCAAAAGATTTATCAACAACATCTGGCCACATGATTCTCGATAGTGGAATTGATTCCGGTTTAACCGAATGGTTTTGTAATTTAAGTTTAAAAAATTCAAATCAACCATTAAATAATTTGGATTCTGCACAAAATTCACAAAAGAAGTCACCATCAACAACACAACAACAAGTTGTTGGTGGTGGCGGCGGCGGCGGTGCAATCCAACGAAAGGATAATAAAAATGGTCAACCTTGGGAAATTTACTATCAACAGAATAACGATGGTGATACGTAAGTATTTTTTTTTCTTTCTTTATCATTTTCCCACTGACTATGACTCTGTGCTATGACTAAAGACATATTTTTTTATGATTTATGATTATTACATAGATTTGACGGGAATTTATTGGTTTTTCTTTTGAATAATTACAGACAGCTGCATTTGGCATGCATAACACAGTACAGTGATGTTGTTTATGCACTTATACGATTAGCACCACATCCATGTTTATTAGATATACAAAATGATGAAGCACAATCAGCCTTACATTTGGCTGTTCTAACGGGACAAACAAATGTTGTACGGATGCTTTTGGTTGCAGGTGCTGAGGTAAAATATACGTTTTTTTTCCTTGTTTTTTTTTTTTTAAATTGCTTTTGGGGAAAAACCCATTCCCAATTAGAAATTTTATTGATGAGTTCGAATTTCATCTGTTAGCACACACTCATCTTTTGATATATTTTTTGTTGTTCTACACTGTGTTGATTGATTTCACAAAATTTCGTTAACAAATCATCAAAACCTAGAAAAACTTGAGAGTGAAAACGTGTAATTCGAAAAAGTATTACAATTCTTATGCTTTTTCGATTAGATTTAGGTCAAATCGAGTTACACGATTTCATTTCAGGTTAGATTTTTACATTATTATCAAAAGATGGGTGGAAATATTTACAATTACTTTGTCTATAGTTCAGCAATCGTCAATTTTCTGTGACCTACGGAATCTTTTTTCCGAAACTCGAAAATTGAAGATTACTAATCTAGAGTAGAAATTTTGTACTGTATTTTAATCTTTTCTTTTTATTTTTTCCCTCGATTCCCAATCATATAGGCAACCATTCGTGATAGAAATGGCAATACACCATTACATATTGCATGTACATCTGGGAATTTAGGATGTGTTAAAGCCCTAACAATTCCAATAACATCATCAGAAATTCAGGAAGTTTTTAAAACAACAAAAAATGATAAATTAACAACTTTACATCGGTGTACACAACTTCCGCCAGATTTGGAGCAAAGAAATTATGAGGGTAAGTTTTTTTTTTTTCTGAAAATTTATCTTTTTTTTTTATTTTTCTATGAAAAGAAAATTTTATATATTCATCATTTTTCTTTTGTGTGTTTTAAAATACGCGAAATTTTCACATTTTCACGAAAATAAACTTTCGAAATTTATTTTAAAAATGAAAATTTTTTTTTTCATCAGACGAAATGGAATTCCTTTTTTTTTTATATATATTCAAAGAAAATGCTATTTTTATGGCTGTTCTGGCAGTCACAACTGCTATTTCTTGCTGCTGCTTGGCTTTTTATATCTACACTCTTTTTACCATATGGAAATGGATTTCGTGTTGCTATTTTTGGCAACAAAAATATGCGCTCGCGCACAAAAAAAATGAAAAATTCATTTTCTCGTTTTTTTTTTGTTGATGAAAATTATTTTCTAAAAATAATGTGGGTCAGGTTTGAGAAAATTTTCAATTCCTTTAGTTTTCTTCTTTTTTTTTTTTTTGTTGAAATGAAAATTTTACACGAAACGAACTGTGTTACAGTCGTGACTAAACTTATGTAGTCACTAATTTTGTAAATTCATAATTTTATGGATTTCCCTTGTAACTAAAAATGACTGTGTACGAATTGTACATGACAATTTTCCCTTGTAAGATGAAGTGTTTTAATACACCGATCCTCCCGAAATTGTATGAATAGCAAGCACTTTGGTTATGGACTCTAAGAAGTATTTAATTAGATCAACTAGTGTTTAACATTTTTAGATTTAATAAAAATATAAGAGGTTGGAATTAAGAAGATTGGGACACTACGTTAACATATTTTCTTGATGAATGTTTTTCCAAAATTTGAATTCGTTTCTTTGAAAAAAGATGTTTATTCCGTTTTCAAGTGAAACTTCTTTGCTTTCAGTGGAATAAAATCGATTTATCTGTTACCATAAATTGCAGTTAAATCTGCGGCAACTCTAATAACCACTCGGGCTGCTTGAACTCAGTGATACAAAGTTTGTGCATTTTTTTACATTAGAAATGTTTAACGTTTGGCAAAAAGTATGGAAAGACATGTGATTAAACAGATAGACAGTAGGAATACTCCTTTACAAAAGTTATGGAAATTTTGCCAAATAGGTCTATCTCTAATCGCTTTGGCGCTGGATTGAATAAAACTTAGCCTAGAATGAAACTTGCAAGGGACTTTTTTTTATGCACGCTCCACTTATAAAACTACATTTTTTTTTTAGAGAATTTGCTCCACAATCGCTAATTCTAAATCATTAAACCTGTTTCTGATTTTTTAAATTCACCAGAAAAGAAAATAATCTCCATAAATAGTCGTCTAATAATTTTCGGCATGACTGTATATATGTATATCTTTTATCACAAAAGAAAATGTTTAGATACTTTTTTTTTCGATGACGTACGATGTTCTGCGATGTGTGTTCATTGTCCTTTTTTCTTTCTTTGTAAACATTTTTCACATTATTAAAATTTTTCCATTCGCCATATGTGTGTGTGTGTTATGTTAGGGAAAATTTTATTTTAAGAAATCGCAGTTTGAAAATTTTACATTTAAAATAATCTAATTTTATTTTTATACTTCCCGATTTTTTTTTTTTAATTTTAATTAAATTCAAAAAAAAAATCTGCAAAATTCGCAACAACAAAAAAAAAAGTGGTTAGCTAAAATTTATAACTTTTTATATAAAAATATATATTTATATGAAAAAATGAATGTATGCGTATATAAATTGTGTTTGAATTGGTGTATGAGAAAATTCGAAATGATTTTTTTTTTTTTTTTGTTTTGGGTTTTCCCCACGAACGGAATAAATTCGAACATGCGATGTTGTTTTTTTTTCTTCTTCTTTCATGCAGAGTAATTTTCCCTACCTTTGTGTGTGTATGAATGTTTTGATATTCCATTTTTTTTTCTTTTTTTCATATCACCAGAATTCAAAATTCTCATATATTCGTATACAAATTTGTGTGGGTGAGTGCGTGTGTATATAAATAAAACAAAATGTCAAAATAAAATGTGGGAAAAAAAGCTTTTTGCTGTTTATTTTTGCGTGTGTGTGTTAATTGCAAAAAAAAAAACAGTAATTACTTTTTGAGATTACACGGCATTCTTATAACGTCAAAATAATGTTCTTTGATCTGAAAATAGATTAAAAAAAAAACACATTTTTCCTGTATGCCAACATTTTTCCAAATTCAAGAAATTTGAAGTTATTTCTGGTAAAATTCTGGTTCAAAAAGATTTGACAACAAATACAAATGCTTGTATATAAAAAAAAAAAAATACAAATTAAATTTGTAATCAAATTTGTTAAGAGCGCGCAAAAAATAATAAAAACACATATAGAAACATAAAATCGGTATATAACCGATATTTAAACCTAATTTAAACGAAATTGCTTCACAAATTTTCGAACTAAATGCGAAGAACATAGAAAAAAACTACCAAACTTTTTAGGCCACCCTGATTTTTGTTACTTGGTTACTTCCTTCTCGTTTGGCAGATCCTTGCTATGAAATATAATACGAAAACCGAGTTAAGGAACTATCAACCTCTTAATTCAAAGTTGATTTGAGATCGGCTTGAAACTTAATCTGGGGATTTTCTAATGCATACAACAAGAAATATTAGGTTAGGTTTCTCCTCTGTTTATAATCCAATTTAAATATTCAAGTCGATCTTAAATCGATCTGCAAAACATGCAAATTTCAAGTCGGTCAGGAAAACGTTTGTGATCTGATCGACTCAAGACGAATTCAAGTCGATACGGGCTTACATATGCACAATTTTTGGATTGAAGTCAATTTCAAGTAGATCATGTTCACGAATTTCATTGAAATCAGACAACACGTTTTTTGAGTTATCATGGACGATATTACTTTTAATTTGCTACATTTATATACGCGTTGTACAATCGTTTGCCAAAAATTATTTCTGTGCGTGTTACAAATGTAGTGACAAAACTAATATACTCCTATCTCGTAGTGGTAGTACCCAACCATAGGGCCATAATGATTTGAAAATCGCGTTTTAATTTGGTCATCGCATTCACAATTTCCCAAAAATATATAACATTTTCTAAATTTATATCAGAAAAACATTCTTAAAACATTCGAAAATAAAATGTACACAAAAAAAAACAATTTTTTTAAGAATAGAAAAATCGAAAACGGTGGCGGCGGCGGCTACAAATATATTTTGTGGCGGACGATGACGATTTTCATGGCTTTTTTAAAAATTGGAATGTTTTTGTGTATACTTAAAAATAATTTTCTTCTATAAAAGAAACACAAATACAAACTCCGAGAAAAGAAAAGTATATTCACCAAAGAGTTTGGTTGTACTCGATTTTCCATGGATATTTGATGACGGTATAGGCGAGAATGGGAATTGTTGATGGCCATATGTCATGTGAAAAATGTTCTTAATTTAGAAAATTCTTTTAAAACGAAAGAATTTTATTTTTCCTGACGTGATCAACATCGTGTAAATTGAATGGAAAATTCTTTTATTTATTGTTTTTTTTTTTTTAAATATAATTAGTTTTTGTATAAATTATTTATGTTTGTTGGTTGTTTTGTTTTTAGAGAATATTGATTGAAAAACCTTTTTAGAAAGTCATTTGAGAAAATTTTGTACAAATGAAAATCCATTTCGTATTGTATTTTTCTTGGCACAAAATATTGGTAAAGAAAATGAGATTGATTGTCAAAACATTGGAGATACTATGAGGAGATATCATTGTACATATTTCTGTAGGAAAATGACGAAATATATACAATCATACATCACGATTTACAATGAAAGGTCCCATCTACAGCTTCATTATGAAGATAAGATTAATTTGCGATCATTGTGTTATTACTAAAATTATGAATACTCCAAAAAATATTATGTCTCCAAAATGTAAGTGGACCAGTTCAAAATATGAAATTGTCAGTGGCCCTAATTCTGACCTCCAGAAGCCTCCTAAAAAGCGAAATACGGAATAAGTTGCAATACGTAGATATCTTGAAATTTTGAGATTACGTGCTTAATTCCACATAATTTTGTTTTAAATGTCCTTATATCATTTGGTAAACCAAAAAAATACACAATAGTTTCAAGTTCGATATGCTAATTTTATCATTTTACGTATTTGAAATTCCTATAAAAGAATTAAAATTACATAATTTGCCAATTTTTTTTTTTTTTTTTTAAGAATATTGCCGAAAGAATCTCATTTTTTGTTATAACTTTTATCAAAAGAAATAGCTTTTATCTAATTCGAAAGTTTAATCATTTGAAAACTTCAAATCCGGTTTTGGAGATATCTCCGTATTGAACTCTGGACCAACGATGTGTATACTTTTATAAAGTGTTCAACTTTTTAGGCTCGTAACTAAAGTGGTTATTAGTAAAAAAATAAAGAAGGTAGAACATTTTATGCTAAGATTGTGATAGACTAGGATCGTTTATCCAGATTCTGATGGTAGTTTGATTTAAATTCTAGTCTGTCATGAAGAAAATTTGATAAAACCAGGATTTTTATAGGTAGTTGGATAGCGAATTTTATTGGATTTGGATGTCCAGTTTCTATAATATACGATCAGAATCTGGAAATTTAGTATAGAGTGGAATTGTGTAACTCGATTGAATTTAGTTTGTCTATCTTATTTGCTAATTTACGTTTTTAGGGGTCATATATGTTTAGAAATCTTTCCAATGAGTTTATCATATATAATTACTCGGTTACTAAGAAAAACAATTTAAAAACTCATGAATTTTTACCACCCAAGATAATTTTTGTTGAACTTTATACCCGAATGTTGTAATCTTGGTAAAATGATGATTTATTTCATTGCAATTTTTTTTTGTTATTTTCGCGACTGATCTATGATTTGTAATTAAAAGTTTTGCCCATAAAAAGCGTTTAAAAATGAAATCATTTAACTTTTAATCGGAAATTGTGTGTCATTGTAGGAAATACTTTACAAACCCAAAACATTCATCTTTTTACCCGGAGTTTTTTTTTTTATCGTAATTTATTATTTTAAAAAATTTATTGAATTTTTCTTTAAAAATAAAAAGTTATTTGAAAATTCATTTTTTTTTTTAAGAGAGTGGCTTTTTTTAACCGAAAGAAAAAGACACAATAAAAATTATGAGAAAGTTTATGTTTTGTGTTGTACTAATTTTTGGTTGATGATGGGTCATTTTGGATTTTCCAAAATGTATAATCTCTCGAATGGAAAAAGAAATAAAAGGAAATTTCTACTAAAAAATGTATAACGTTTTTTTCTTTTTCTTTTTCTTTTTTTTTTGCAAAAATACGGATTATCGATCGATCATCATTATTTATATTTTTTTCTTGTATCGGAAAATATTTCTTCTTTTTCAAGTCCAATAATGTTTTATATCTTTTTTTATTAACAAGTTCCTATAGTTGTAGATAACCAAAGATATTTATTAGTTTGATGATTCTATTTGGTAACAAATTCTTTCTCTCGTATATCATTTAAAAACTTCTTGACTGATTTAATTGAAATTTAGAATATATGTTTGTAATATAAATTACCTGTTTGTGTTAGTGAATTTAAGAAAAATCAGTTCAGTAGAACCGAAGTTATACAGCAGTACGTTTATGTGTGAACCAAATCAGTTCGGTTTGATTTCGTATGTACCAAAATAAAGTCCCATTAAAGATACAATCGAACCGGTTCGATCTTTGTTTATGCATAGATTAAAATGGTTTATGGTAATCGTACCTGTTCGCCGTATATGGGAATAAACGTCTGATAGTTAAAAGAACATAATTGCTCTTCTAAATTAACTCAAAATTTCTCCAACTAATTTAATAGAAACTTTTGCAGTATAATATAGCGTTTTTGTTTCTTGAAAAAAATTCTTAAGTTTAGTGAGAGTTTATTTTCCCTCCATTTTCTTACAAAAATATATAGAAAATTTTCGTTTTCGCCGTTTCTAGAAAATGTGTTGGTCGAGAATGTAGAATTTTTTGATTTTTATTTTTCGATTGTGAAATTCTGATCTTTTATTTAAAAAAAAAAACAGCTGATAACGAATGAATAACTAAACATCATGAGTAGAAGAAAAAGGATTTGGAATTTTTTCTGTTCTTTTCTCACTTCAACAGGATAGAACTGAACCAAAAATGCATAATCCTAAAAGTAGTGTATTTTTCAAGTCAGAATTTTCATGGGGAAAAATGAAAACGCTACCAAATTAGGAATTAAATTGGTGGGTGTAGCGGGGGAGGAAAGTAAACTTAAACATGAAAAAAAAAACAATTTAGTTGTTACTGTTTTACGGAAATTATTCGATAAAACCAGTTTACTATTATAATTTAAATAGATTTTAGAAAGTTATATATTAAAGTTGATTTGTTGTATTAAACGTTGATAAAATTCGTGTAGAAAGAGGAGGAGGAGGTGGCGTGGTCGTTTTTCTGGTTGTTGTTATCTTATTATATCAACTTCTTATCAAATTTGTTGCTGAAAGCCGATTTTAGTTTTATATAATTTTGTTCTTTTTGTAAAATAATCTTAATTATTATACTCTACAAAAAAAAAAACGAACGAATCCAACTTTGTTTCTCACATTCTTCTTCTTTTCTTAAAAAAGAAACTAAAAAACCGCGGATTACCATTTTTTTTTTCCCAAAATACCTGTCGTAATCATAAATTTTTTTTTTTTTTTTTTCATTTTTTATTTTCCGTTCGATTAGTAATATATGTACGCGGGATCGCCACTCGATCAAATAAAAGTAAGAGCGATTTTTTTTTCGCCTATAACCCAAAATAGCGCCGCCGCGCTCCTACCAAATAAAAATGTATGAAATACCAAATAAATTCCCGAAGGTTGGGTTGTCGATAGTCGCGCACAGACAAAAATTACAAAACCAAAAAAAAAAAAAGAATTACACATTTTTTTATTTTGCTTTTTTCTTCAATGAAATCTCTTCCGTGTGATTTCTTCTGTGAGTACACAAACCAATTGATTATTTGTTTGTTGGTCTCTTTTTTTTTGTGTTTATTTAATTTTACACGCGACTAAAAACAAGAAAAAAAAATAAACCACAAAAAAGTAAATGTGATGAATTTTTGATATTAACAAGCTTTTTTTCTTCTTGACTCCAATTTTTCGCTCCAAGCAGCCAGCCCCCTGATTGTTGATAACTTTAAAGAAAAAAAAAAGCGGAAATTTTTGCATAATTATGTGTTGTATAGCATAAATATGTATTTAAAATTCATGTTTCGGGACTACAACACAACATACAAGTTTGTTTGGCGCGGAAGTATTGTAGAAGAAGTAGTTGCTAGTCGGCCGAGGGTAATGTCATTTCAAAAGGTGCGTTTCCATATTTACCTTGTTATTGACCGTCAACAAGGAAGTTTATTTGTAATGTTAACTTTTCTTTTTCTTTAATTTATTTGAGTTTTTTTTTTTAATACTGTGTGGGAGAGTGTAAATCGTGGTGTATTGTTGTATATTCCGGTATTTTTCTATAGAAAAGGATATAACGATTCATAATGAAGATTATTCCTTTCTATGTATTAAATTGGTTTTTTTTCATATACGTCATCAGTGCCCCCCGGTATACATTTGAAGTATGGATTAAATCATGATTATTTGGAAGAAAATTTCGTTTTTAAAACTATTCTTTGATATGTGAAACAGGATTGAGAACAAAACTCTTAATACGTCATAAAAAATAAATGTTGGCGGCGACAAATTGTTTTTATATTGCTAAGAATCATAAAATCTTGTCTGGCAAGTTTTACAGCCTTGGGAACTCATGTTATATTTTTCCTAGAAATGATCCTATTTTCCCTTTTAATTTGCATATATTGTATTTAAAATACCTTTTATGATACAGTCTTCTTTTCTTATAGCAAGTCTAGAAACGTTTTGTGTACCTTCTTTCTAAAAAAAATTAAATGTTGACCTTCTAAAAATGTTTGCTGCGCTCTTTTTCTAATGTTGTCCAAGAATGTAGAATTTTCTAAATCGTATTTTGTGGATGATGCAAGAATTTCAATTAGAACATCATAAACTATAAAACGTCAAAGAACAAAGCTCATCAGCTGATGTTAACTAATTGGTAATCAATAAATGACTACAATAGACATTTTGCAGATTAATGTTAAAAGAATTAGCTCTTTTATTCATTTTTGATAGAAAAAACATATAACAAAACCGCGAAAAATGTCACAATTAAAATGTTTGGGTACAAAATGACCTCATATTACCAGTTAAGGGTTTAACAAATGCAGAATTGTTACAAATTTGTACAAGCGTTAATTGGTGTTGTCCAAAGAATTAGTATTAAAATTAATTAAGTTAAGTTATATGAGGTGAATAGAAAGAGCGTTTGATACTAGTGTACAGTTTGGCAATCTGCTGGAGTTCTTCGATGCCGGACTTTAAATGATTACACATTTTTTCTTAATCATGTCATGACATTGTTAAATGATTATGTAGTTTTCGCATGTTCATTTCGTTTTTTTTTTTTGTTTTTAAAGAGATGATGAACATCAATGAGCCAAAAAGTTGTTTCGTTTTTTTTTTTCTGTATAAAAAAAATCGTGAATGAGAAACAAAAAACTTTATTAAACACTAAATATTATCCATTTTTGTTGATGATCAGTTTTGCTACTTCTCCTGACATAGTTATTAGCCCATTCACTCTAAGACTTCTGGATTTTCTGGCTGATAAACCGAGACAAATCATTTTCACAGGCTTCTCTTGAACTCAAATTTATATACCCAATGAAGAAATGTTCTGCAGAGACTGAAAGAAATGAAATTCTGATGGTGAACGATCAAAACTATAGACGCTAGAGATGCATTAAAAATTTGCCAGTCAACTTTTAACATTATGATGATGAAATGTAACACTTTTAGAGCTAATTAGAAGTGAAGAAAGATGTGTTTTCAATGGAAAGGCCTATGAAAACCGGAAGATGTCCATGAAAGAGATGGATCGAAACGACATGCGTAAACTTCGAGTCCTTAACTAGAAAGTGGGAGCATTAGGATCACGATATTTAGAGAATGTAATGCCATAAGAAGAAGAAGAAGAAGTTGCATCGAAATCTTAGTAATATTTGAAATTCATCGTGAATGCTTCAATAAATACTAATAATGATGAAATTGTTGTAAATAAATAGAAAAACCAATCATGACAATTTTGTTTTTCCAGCAACTAGTTTTTCTATAAAAACAAATTGAATTTATTGTTGTTTTTGTTTTTTTTCGCGAGATCATATTTTTTTAAAGCCGGCTTTTGAGACAACATTATTATTTTTTTTTTTTTATTAACGGAGAAATTTCAAATGTCCCTGCAACTTGGAAAAAAAAATCATTGACCTTAAATTGTTATGACCCTGTTGTTAACCCCACGTGTTTTTTTTCGCGATAACTTTGGCTGGCTCGAAGAAAAAAAAAAAAAAAAGAAAAATCTCCATCAATATATAAGTTAATAAAATTTATAAAAAAAAAAAAATCGAAAAGAAACAACAAATCTATACAAAAGACGTAAGGCTTGCAGTCATCTGGAAATACCGGTGATGTAAAAATGTATTCTTGTTCCCGCACAAAATTTGTGTTGTATATATTTTTTTTTTTTTTCTTAACGTTCTTCACATAACGCGTTTGTGTCTCTCTAAATCCGTTGATTATGTTATTTGAATGGATTCTTTATTATTATTTATTTTTTTTTTTTTTTGGAACCCCAAAAATGAATTAATTTTTATTTTTAAGCTGGAAAAAGAATAAAAAATATTTTTATTTTTTTTTTAACCTAAAAATAAATTTAACAAAATCAAAAATCAATGATAGATTTTTTTTTTTTTTTTTGAAATTTTAAAAATTCTAAATATCAAAAAAAAAAAAAAAAACTGATTCCGTGTTCTGACTACTTAAAAAAAAAAAAAAAAAAAAACACATCCATCCAATCAAATTTATGCTAAAATAATAATAGTTTTTTTTTTTTTTTTTTGGGTGGTATTTTTGGTGGTTACTGTTTTTCTCAATGATTTTACCTTCAACACGGTCCTCAAACTTTTCTTCGCGACTTTTTTATGATAATTTTATTTTATTTTTTTTATCTATTTTTATAAATTCGAGAATCTAGATTAAGGCCTCTTTTTTTTTTTTGGGGCTGGCTTATCTTAGATATCGGTTTTAAATGGGAAATTTTGGGGGAAATTATTTTTCTATCAAGAATTTAAAAATTATATAATTTCAATGAAATCATGATTTTTCGTTTGACAACGGACGGGGGTCAGGAAAAACTCGATAGATTATTGTTTCCTAGATTTTCAGAGAAGATATTCGGAATATGTACTTTAGGGTGGCCCTTAGCTGTATGAAATTTTTTAGAAGTTAAGCTCCCACCCCCTAATCCTGTTTCAATGACCAAAAAAAAACAGGCTATGCAAAATTTCTGCTCAATCGGGCATGTTTAAGGCGACCCTCAGGAACTATATTAAAAAACATCCGATGTATGTAATACATCTCAATACAAGCTCGATGAGAGTCGCCTTGCAATTGTCCGATTGAGCTAAAATTTTGTATATATCGTTTTTTTGTTAATTGGAACAAGATTGAGGGGTGGGAGCTAGACTTTTGCAAAGTTGAAAAATAAGGGCCACTCTAATATACATAGATCCTTTCTACTCTAGTAAACAGAAATTCTAAGAGGTCGTACGCTTTTCTTCTAAAAGAATTTTCTACACAAAATTTGATTAATTTTTTTCCATATTGATGGACTTAAGCAGCATCCCTAAGTTGTCATAGAAGCATTTTTCAACAAGAAAATAAGGGACCAGAAATGTATTCCATCTTGTGCAGGTTTCTTATAACATTTTTCGTATAATTTTTCCACATTTATATGCTTATAAGAAAGTAGGATTTGTGGTTGACGACTCATTTTCTTAAAATTTATTAAAACCCCTTGGATAAACAAAAAATGCAAACAATTTTTTTTTTTTAATTAAATATAAAAATACTTCGAGAGACTACTTATGAGGAATATCGAATTGTGTTGTGTCGTCATATTTGTTGTATTTTATGGATTTTCCAATTTGTTATATAAAAAAAAAAGAAACAAGTCAGTACGCATACTCAAGTGTCTCATTTGTTATTATTAAAATATTTGGATTTTTTTTCCAGTTTACACAGGCTGGCCTGTATTTTAATAATGTTGTCACCACACACACACAACACATTGGTTGGTACCGCCATTTACTGCAACGCCATTTATGACACATTACCGTCCTAAACTTGAATTTTGAAGACCTAATAAAGGTGTTATTAGGTCTATTAGTTGATAGACTTAACAAAATATTGTTAATTTTAGTCTTAATTCATATTTAAATACGAATCATCCAAATTTCATTGCGTTGTACTAATTTTTGGAGTTCTACCTTTTTTTAATGGAATTTTTATTACATTCAGACCTTATGTAACACGGTATTCGAGTAATGCATGACTTTTAATAAACTTCTTTTACAATACGAATTTTTGCATTCCATTGTTTCGCTTTAGTTTAACATGGAAAGTGTTATCTCTCTTCTTGTTTACAGTTATTTGCAATGCCAAAGCTTAAATAATTATAAAGTACGAAAACTTAGATACAAAAAAAAATCGACCAATTAGAGTAAAGCAAAAACAATTGCATTGAAATAGGAGCAAAAGAAACAAAATAATAATAACTAAAAAAAATAACTAATTTTCTGGAGTCTTCTTATTATTTTTCTGCATTTATGCATAGGTATAAATTTGTATGCATGCGTATTAAAACGAAGAGACAGGAAATTTGCGAACTTTATAATTACTTACACTTTGGATATAATACGAAACGAATTATTCTGATTTGTATTAACTTCTAGGCTTTTCTTAATACGAAACGTATTCACTGTATTATAGAGGAGGTCCGAATGTATTGCAATTTTTTAAGAATTTTCAATGAGCTCACACTAACAAAATACAATTTAATTAAAGTTGTTTTGTGTTAAATGTCAGGAAATACCCAAAACACAAATAAAAACGAAATAATTAAGGTTTTTTTTTTTCTTTTTTCAATAAATCCACGTTTTCTCTTTGAAAATTGTCTTCAAGAAAAACCATAGATTACAGAAATTATCACGTTTTTCGTTAATTATATTAAAAAAAAAAAATAACACCTTTCTACAAAACCTGGGCCCGACCTAAAAGATATGTAATTTGACAACAAAATTAAGATTAGAAAATGATTGTTCTTGTTATCTTTGTTATTTTTTTTTTCCTCTGCTAATTCTAAATAATCAATTGAGGCCAAACGCACCACATTTTGATTTCCATGAATTTCTTAAAAACTTGTACTCCAAATTACCCAACTTTGTTGTTTTTATTTATTTTTTTTCCATTTGATTCGGTTTGGGGGAATCCTCTGTTTTTTTAATGAATTTTTTCATGTGGTCAATTTTCTAGGTATGCTGTGCATAATTTTTTAATCCATTTGTAATCTTGGAAAGTTTCTGGAAATTTTTCATTATCGTCAGACACTGTCACCACACAAGGTGATGGTCAAACCACAAGCAAAAAAAAAAAAAAAGAAAAAAGAAATCAATCATTTTGCAAAAAAAAAAAAATATGGAAATATAATTGGAGAAAGGTTAACATCATCATCATCATCATCATCATCATCGTTAACTAGAGATCCTCTTGTGATCATCAAAATCTAGAAAATTATTTGCATATAATAATCATTATTCGAGCCCCTAAAAACCTGATACAACACAACACCGGTAAGATCTGTTTCTGGAGCATGACGTAGTCCTCTATATCTTCTTCGCCAAATCACAATACAAGTTCGAAAACAAAGATGGATCACAGAAACAAGGTACATATTTGAGGTGGAAGAGGATGGGTTGACGGGATTTTTTTTTTTTTCGTTAACAAACGGCGGTTTCTTAAGTCAATGCTCTTTTAGATATGATTAAAAATTTATAAATTTTCCCAAAAAAAAATAAAACTTTTTTCTTTAATGTTCATGTCGTAGAACCAGTTTGAAATGTTCATCTTCTTTTTATTTTAATTATTTAGGCCGGATGATATTTTGGTAGTGGATTGGATAATGATGAGCAGTGGTGTAGTATTGTGTCTGAAATATCTTGCACTCAAAATTTAAGAAAATAATTAGGAAAAATTTTATATAGAAGCTTAAGGCTTGATTGATTTCGATAGTGAAAACTTATCCCCACTTTGGAATTTAAATTGAGTTTAAGCTATAAGATGAATTTTACAATTAAAAATTAAGTAAAATTTAAACTTTCTTAATTCAATTTTGATATAGAAAATATCTTGAAAAACTTTCTCTATATTCTAATCAACCTTAAAGTTAACAAACTATTCATAATTTTGAATAAAAATTCACAATATCTTGCCGAAATTATTTTAAGCTTTATTTTCTTCGTACTTTTAATGTGACTTTAAGCCGAGCTTTACTTTTCACTGTGAAATTGGGCTAAAATTTAATCTACTTTTTTAATTAGAAAAGGATTTCCTCGCTACTGTTAATGATTTTTAATAATAGGTTCGTTTCTGTATATACAAATTGTTAGACACAGATTCCAAACAAAAATGTTGGGGTCAATGGGTGCTTAAGTAGGTCAAACTGTACAGAATTGTACAGGAGAAAATAATCTGTACCAAAATAAAGCCCCATTTAAAGATACAATCGGTGGGTCGGTATGTGCATAAATGTACTGATTGGTTCATTCAAAAGGAAGATAGAGTACTCCTTTATACCGGAAATGACGGGAGACCAACTCGTCATAGCTAACTGTGTAGTATACAAATTTTTGGCACCATTCCAGCGCTCTGCAAAGAAATCTATTTCGTTCATTAGTGTTTGTAAAAGAAAAAGGACTGTAAATACATGTATTTTTATATCACACACTAATAAAGAAATATCTTGTTTACAGACTAAAAATCTATGCTTTTTGATTCTCTACATATTTCGGCATTATTCTGCCTGCAAATATATTGCAGTACCAAAAAAAAGGGGTTAATAAACTTGCATGAGTTGGGCTCTTCTAGCTTGTTCCTTCAGAATTTTTGTGAAAGGATTTTCCGTTTAATTATTTACATATATTGAAGTTTGGAAAACCATTCCTAATGTCGTCGGATTGATAAAGTCGTGTGAACAAAATTTTGTGATTTCTTTTTACCCCAAAAAATTTCTCCAGAATTAATCAAAATCCAAAAAAAAAAAAAAAAAATATATTACCTTTTCCATCATCTTTCACTGGTTTTCTTGTATTTGTTGTTGTTGTTAGTTCTTTAAATGTTTTCATACCTGTTGGCAACGATTTGATCATATATTGTTGTTGTTGGTTGGAACGGGAAGACAGTTCAAAGAGTGGGAGGCAACAACAGCAACAACAACAACGAAGATAATAATAAAACAACGACGCGTCAAATTTTTGTGAGACATATTTTTTCTTTTTGTTTTTCATTTTTGCAAAAAAAAAAAAAAATTCCAAAATTCCAAAATGTTAATTAGTCAATTTATGGTTTGGAGAGCTAAAAAAAAAAAAAAAAATTGTATAAATAAATTGTTTTTTTTTTTTTGCGTTTTTCTTGACGGTTTTACATGTTCACTTTTTTCCTTTTTGAGTGTATTTGTATGTAATTTGTTTTTTTTGTTGTTGTACTTTTATTTTTTTCGCTTACGTTTTTATGACAGTTCCGTAAAAACAACACCAACAACAACAAGAACACTAGTAATAATAATAAAACTAAATGAGTGCATCTCTTTCTTTCTTACAATAATTTCATTAAAACTCATTAAATTCTGTTTCATTTTGGAATTACGATATTGTGGGAATTTCTTGGGTTTTTCTGATATTTTCGCCTTTTGTTTGTTTTTAGTGTTTTTTTTTTTTTTTTTTTCTTCTTTATTGGATAATGAATAATCTATGTATGTATATGTGCATTCCATCATATGATGTCCAGTTCAAGGGGTACGCGATTTATGTATAAGCGTGTGTGAGTGAGGCATGCGTTTTTCTTTTTATATAAACGTGCGTATTTTTTTGTTGTTGATAACGCATCTCTTATTAATATGTATGCACTTTTAACCTGGGACAGTGAACTCTTGTAATATGTGCCCAGCTGAAAGAAAAAAAAAGTTTATGATTAATATATCAAAAAAAAAACGTTATCACTTTGGGATTTTTTCCTAATTAATTTAATTTTTACTTTACTTACTTTACTCTTCTCGTCTTTTATAAAATGTTTAATTACTTTTTTTTTTTTTTGACAATTTCAATTAAAAACAGTATTTTTTTTAAATATTGTTTTCTCTTTTCTTTTTTTTTCTTTTTTATTCCATAATAAAAAGAAATTTTATTTTTGGATCTTGAAAAAAAAAACGGTTTTTCCAAAATTGTAATTCAATGATTTATATTAAAAAAAAAAAAAAAAAAAACTTGATAAGAAAATTGACGCCGTGTTCTTGTTTTTTTTTTTATATATAAAAATAAATGAACCTAACTTACTCCTGGAAACAAAAAAAAAAAAATACCTCATCAATAAAACGTGTTATTAAAAATAGATTTTCTTTTTTGGATTAAGGAATTTCTATAATGACGTCAATTAATGGAAAATTCTGACGTTTTTTTTTCTTTTCTCTTATTGATTTTCTAATAAAATCGACATGCAATGAGATGTGTGGAGGAATATTCGTGATCCAATCAAAAAGAAATTGGTGTCCTTGACATGTTTGAGCTAAAAATATGGAATACCTTAGGTTAATGTCGGACACATGTCGAGAGGAGGAATAGTTGAATTTGAGATAGTTGGGGGTAGTTTCTGCTTCTGCTTCTAATTTTGATACATCATAGTTCCAAAGTCTTGAGTTTTTTTCGGTCTTTTCTTTTGTGGTTCTGGGTATTCTACTTTTAAGGAATTTATCAAGAAGAAGCTAATTTTATTAACTTTTAACGATTTTTTAGGGGTTGTAGTTATTTCGCTAAGAATGTAAATCGATGGTGGTTCATGTATTATTATTGGAATTGTCGTGAATAATAAAGAAGGTAATCCCGTAAAAAAGATATTGGGTACTTGACGTAGTAAATTTTTAAGTGTTAGTCATATTATTTCGACAATTTTTTTTTTTATAGTGACAGCTAATGAATATGTATTGCTGTCACATTTTAGGTGAGGAGTAAAAAAAAAACACAGTTTTTTTGTTATTGAAGAATTTACGGGAAGTATTAGTTTTTTTTTTTTTTTTTGCATTAATCTGAAGAAAAATGCCTTTGAAAGCTGCTATCGTTTGTGGTGGAAGCTTTTATAGTGAACATGCTTTTTATATCTGAAACACTACTTGTAGGCATTAGTTTAGAGACGATTGATCTGAATGATAAGCAGGCCCCCTTTTGATCAGTCGAAAGAAACAATTAGTCAATTTGCACGATGAAAAATGATCAAAATATGGAAAAGAAGATAAGGTGATTTCCCAACAATACAACGGATCAGTCACACATTTGCAAAATCTGTGAGAAGGATGCATTGAAAGTAATTTATAGATGGGATGTTTTACCTAAACAGATATTGTGCCATTTGATTATAACTTTTGATCGATGGCAGCAGCATGGACTTTTAGTTATGAAGATTTCATAGAAAGGGGATGAACTTCAACACTTTTGAAGGAATCCACAAATGACTCGATTCATGGATATTTGTTTCAAAACAAGAAGAATTTTTTTTTTTTTATCACGGAATCTATTTTAAGTTCGAAGGATGAGAACAAGTTGTAGTTGACTATGGGCAATACTTTCAATCAAATATAATATACCTTTTCTTTTTTTCTTATAGAGAATAAAATTAATTCAAGTACCCAATAATATTGGTATTTCTGGTTTTTCGAAGTAGTTTTCCTACAATTCTCATTCGTAATACAGTTTTGTTCGTTATGTGTTGTTAATACGTTCACTGTCATCGGATTTTTATAAATAAAAGATGAATTAGAAGACATTTTTTTTTTTTGGATTTCTTTATATTTGAGAATTTCTCATTTCTACGAGTTTATCCAGTTTTTACATTTTTAAGTCTAATTATTTGTTTCTATAAATTGGATACTTGGTGAGATAAAATATTTACGAAGTACCAGTCTTTCCCATATTTAGTTCCTAGCTTGCAAAAGATCCATCGCATTTCGGGTTCTGGTCTTTCTTTTTTGTTATCCTGATTAACTTCATTTATCAACTATATATTTTGTTCTATCACTTATATTAATTTCTTTCATTATTTATCTTTAATTTCTTTTACTATACTTAAATTTTTAATAATTTTCTTTTTCTTATTTAATTTTAGGTGAACGATGTGTCCATTTGGCTGCACAAGGAAATCACATAGAAATTTTAAGACATCTTGTTTGGTTTGGAGCCGATATTAATGCGAGAGTAAGTTTGGAAGAGAAAAAAACATCTTCAAAGAAATTTGTATTTTAAACATCCTTTTTTCTTTTATCTTTTTTAGGAAGGTAAATCTGGTCGATCACCACTTCATATTGCAATCGAAATGTGCAATGAAATATTAGCTAATTTCCTATTAGAAGAATGTGAAAAATTGAATTTGGAAACAGCAACATACGCTGGTCTAACAGCATATCAAATGGCAGCGATTTGTCAAAATGAACAAATGCAAGTTTATTTAGAACGGCGCGGTGCTGAACCGTTAACACCTCCAGATAGTGACATCGAAAGTGATATCGAATCTGATTTTGATGATTCACAGGTGAGAGTGTAAACAAGAAAACAAAAAAAAACAAAAAAAAAAGAAAAGAAGAATAAAAAAAAACAATGTAAATATAGAAATATTAAGATTTAAAAAAAAAAAAGAAAAGAAAAAATAAAAAGAAAAGTTCTATGTTGTAATAGAATTTTTTTATGGTTTGACGTTTTTATAAAAGAGCATTTTAACACTCCTCCTGATTAGATAAAATAATTTTAGTTAATTTTAATAGTTTTAAATTAAAATAAAAGAAAATTCTTATTTTGTAATTGTTTTTATTAACTGTCGTTATTTGGATTTGAAAGAAAAATGGCGCAACAAAAAAAGATTAAACTTATATTTGTAAAAATCTCGTTAACATGAATTTCAAATGATTTTTTTTTTTTTAAATAGTATTATTAGGACATTTTGAAAATTAATGTTATCAAAATTTATTTGTAATCTTTTCGAAAATTTCGAATTTAAATATTTTACGAAGTTAACTCGAGAATCGGGGAAAAAATTAAATTTCATAACAATATTTGGCATTCCTGTATTGTTAAAAAATGATTACGAAAGACAAAAGTGTGGAATTCTGTAAGGGTGGTTATCACACTTACTATGCGCATACCGAACCAGTGCGATTGAACCATTTTATTAGTCTACACATAAACGAAGATAGAACCGGTTCGATTTTATCTGTAATGGGTTTCATTTTGGTGCACCGACCAAATCAAATCGAACTGGTTTGGTTTTTATCATTTTCAAAAGTGATAGCTTTTTCTAGATTGAAGTTTTCATTTTTCGAAAAGAATTCTGCATTTTATAAGCAATTTTCAACTCAAATACGATCTTCCTTGTTTTTGTTTCCAGAATAAAAGATTTTCTGCATCTTTTTTTTGTTTCGAAGATATAAGAAATTCTGACCTTAAAAAAACTCAAAAACATTGGAACTTGAAATATTTTGTATTTTTCAGGTCAGAATTTTCATACGAGAAACAAAAATGGTATTCGAATATCGTATTCTTATAAAGGGATGATCATATTGCAGAGTGATAATTTCAATTTGGTTGTCGTGTCTAAAGTGTCCCCAATTTAAGACGTTTATGAAACATATCGTTGTATGTTATCGCATAGATAAGAGAGAGTTATAGGCGCCTTTTAGGAGGCTCCTTTCTCAGATATCAAATTTACAACAAAATATTTCCGTATTAATTTTTACCAGTCTTTTTTTTTTTTTTTTTAATTTTTTGGTTTCTGCTGCGACGCGCGTTTCATAATCGCGACTGCATAACAACTTTTTTTTTTTTGTTATCATAGTGGAAAATTTCTTTCATTTACAGAAAAGAAAAAAAAAATCATTTGACCTTAAAAATTTGTTGATAAAAACATTTTTATCAATAATTTTGCTTTTTAAAAATTTATATAAAAAAAAACATTCTTATTTTTATGTTAATTAAATCAAAAAAGAAAAGAAAAGAAAACATTTAAATTAGATAAAAACGAAATTATAGTTTCCTTTTTTTTGGTGTGGTGTGGTGAAATTTTTGAATTTCTTTGCTTTTTTCTTTAGTTTTGGTGCATTTTCGGGAGTCGGGTGGAAGAAGAAATTATAGATGGATCCGCTTTCCCTTTTTTTTTTTTTTTAAAAAATTATTTTCCAAAAATTTTTGGAACACAAAATGATATTCTAAAGCTCTCGGCTTTCATATCTCAAATTGTGCAAAGATTCGATATCAAATTATTATTATCGTTTGCGTATTTTCTTTTCTGGAGTGGAATCGTATAACTTGATATTGAATTAAATCGTATCGAAAAAAAAGCGTAGGAATTGGCCATTTTTTTTCAATTTATAAGATTCTCTACTCTTGAAGATAAATCATGTAAATCGATTGAGACTAAATCGTATCGAAAAATATTACCCTTTTTCGATACGAAAATGAAAATTATAACCCGATACGGATTGAAATTTGGATACTTGATATCACCTTTATTTCGGTACGCGAATGTAACGATTCAACTTAATCGAGTTAAAAGTCCAGACAGAATGATTTCGTTTCGATCCGATCCGATTCGTTACGGCACGCATCAAAGTATTCTGTTGACATATTCAAGCGGATGGATTGATGTGTTTCGTTTCATTTTTGTGATATAATTTATTTTTTATTTCTCAAAAAATTGAAAGTTGCTCAACTATTTCGTTTCGTTTCGATTTGATGAGATATCTAGTCTGTCTACTTTTCCGTTTTTCATACATTTTGACATTTTCAACATTCACTTAGCGGAGCGGTTCAAAATGAAACTGAACATTCTGTTTAGACGTATTCGTTAAGATTGAAATTTGCTCAACTATTTCGTTTCGTTTCGATTCGATTCGGAAAAGTAGACACTGATTTGTATCTGCTTTTCCGTTTTTTCATACATTTCGACATTTTCAAATTTTACGAGGCGGAATGAGTAGTCCGAAACGAAACCGGACATTCTGTCCGAGCCTTTACACACTCTAATTTCTTTGCTGTTTTTTTTTTAATCTCAAAAAATTAATTTCTTTTCATTTTCATTTCTTTATATTACATTTTTTTTTTTTTTAATTTAATTTTAATTCATTTTTTTTTATGAATTAAAAAAAAAACATTTCTTGTCGTTTATTTGATTTTTTTTTTGTTTTTTCTTACAATTTTAGATTTATGATCGATTTGGTGATCCTGGTTTCTTCCTTTCATTAAATAACGGAGGAAATGCAATAAATGTTGCCTAAAAAAAAGAAATTACTAAAAAAAACTAAAACGAGAGAGAAAATAAAGTAATGAAATTTCAAACTGAAAATAAGAAAGAAAATTAAATGTGACGAAAAGTACTAAATTTGCGACATCATTTTGTACTAAAATAAAAAACTAAAAAAAAAAAAACAATTTACATTTTTAAGAATCTTTGACAAAAACAAACGAATTCTGAAAATTAAAAATCGAATTAATTTTCTTTAAAACACAAAAAAAAAAATAAGAATAAACGAAAAAAAAAAAACAAAACTGTAAGAAATTTTTTAATTAACAAATATTTTAATTTTTTTTTTTTTTATATCTTTATTTCTGTTTTTTATTCTTCTCCAACAAATTAATTATTTAATTGAAAATCTTGGAATGTTTTAATTTGAATAGTTATTTGTTTTTTTTTTACTTTTTCTCAAAAAAAAAAAAAGAATTTCTTACTTTACGCGAAAATATAAACAAAAAAAAAAAACAAAAAAATAGAAACCAGTTTTTAATTTAAAATAAAAAAAAAATTGAAAATTAAAGAAATGATCAGTATTCTCAACGAAAAAAGAAAATAATAATTTTTTTTCTTTCTTTTATTAATTAATAACATTTTTTGTTCATGAAAAAAAAACCTCCATTTTGTTTTAGAACTAAACGGAAGAACTTCCTCCATCTTTGATTTTTTTTTAACTATCCTCCATCTTTTTATTCAAAAATTACACACACACATATATAGATATATATATATTTAAAGGAAACTAATTAAAAATTAAGAAAACAAATCCAAAATTTAAAAAAAAAAAAGTAAAAGTGCCTTAAATGTTGTTAAAATATTATTCTTAAAAACAAGAAAAAAATAGAATATACAAAAATGTTAATTAATTAATTAATAAAAATAATAAATATGTTGAAAAGAAAAGAATAGAAATTAACTAAAAAAAAAAAAAAAATTTGTTTTAATTATTATTTTTTTTTTGTTTGGTGTATGAATGTTTAAAAATTAAAAAATTATGTGTTGTGTTGTTGTTTATTATAACCTCATCTCTCCTCCACCCTCAACCCATTTTTTGTGTACATGAAGATAACAAAAAAAAAAATTTTAAAATAAAAATAGAAAATTTATTAAAAAAGAAAAATAGTTATTAAAATATTTTTTAAAAAAAAATCCAATTTTTGGCTTTTTTTCAAAATAAAACAAAAAATAAAGAAAAAAACAAAAACTACAAATATTTACGAAAATATAAAAATTATATAAGAAAAACAACAAAAAAAAAAGAGAAACAATTAATTTATTTTATTTTTTATGTTATTACTATCTATAATAAAATATTACTTAAATTAATTTAATTTATATTTCAAAACAAAAAGAAAAATAATGAATGTTTATAAATAAATAATAAAAAAAAAAATAAAAATAAATACAATACAAAAATGTGTACATAAATTGTGGTAGTTTTATTGTGCGTTAATGAAATTATAACAGATTTTCAGTTTTCAGAGATTCCACTGTGAAACATATTGCAACTAGCATTTTAAGGACTTAAGGCTCAAATATAATGTGCTCTGCCTGGCATAGCAAAACTGACAGAATGTACTAATATACATGAATTCTATTCCAAGATTATATTATGCATACGCGTGCATTCGTTAAGTTCGATTTCCGTTTCGTTATGTTTAAGCAATACAAATCAGTTAGTAAAAAAATTTTGACAGTTCAATTGGAAATATTTTTCTGATGAAACGTGACTGGACGATTTGGTTTTTTTTTTGAATAATTGTTTTCTAAACGATTTTCAATTTTTTAAAATCACTAACATTACAAAAAACAATTAAAAAAACAAAATTTTTTGAGTCAAATGGTTATTCTTGCTTATGCACATTATAATCAGTTCTACGGATTTGACATGCATAAGCTGGCATAAGGTTGCATTCGTTCAGTTTTTTTTTGTCTTTTCCTATGCCAGGCAGAGCACATTATATTTGAGCCTTTAATACAAGCAATACACAATGTCCATTCATAGCACGGCGAAAAAACGAAGGATCATCATAAGTATGAAGGGAAGAGAGAAGGAAGACCATTCGACCGAAATTATTATAGCAAAAAGCATAAGAAAAGACAACAACAAACTGAACGAATGTTAGTTTATGGCAAGTTAATTCCGTTCTTTGCATTTTTTTGTTCGATTGTTGTGATTTTAAAAAATTAAGAATCGTTTAGAAAACTTAATTTTCATAAAAAAACGAAATTGTTGAGTTCAAAGAAAATATTTGTATTTCCGTACGGAATTCAATAATTTATTTGTACATAACGAAACGGAAATCAAATTTAACGAAACCACTGCTATACACATTATAATTACAGCCTAGGATTCATGAAGAATTATTAGTACATTTTCGTAAGGTTGTTTGCCTCTTTATATTATAATTCAGGGTAGGCATTCTGTACGACAATAGGCGATTGTCGCTCGTCGCTTGTCATTTTTCGGCATTCGGTAAGGTCATATCGCCGCATATTGATGACTTTGAAGCGACCTGTCGCTTTCATATAATTTTAGAAGTTGATGTCTATGTTTAGTTAAGAAAAAGGCCTTGTTTATTAATGCAAAGATGCGCATAGTTGAGTAAACCATCAACTTTATATATTATTTTACCCCACGACTCCATTGGACTTATTTCAAGACATAATTTCAGTCGGACTGACAAAAAAGTCCAATGGAGACTCTAAAAATTGGACATAATTTCGGTCGGGCATAAAGTTCGACATAAACATAGACTTTTTTGAGGAAGACTTTTCCAGACTTATTTTTGACGTATTGAAATTAAAAATGGTAACAATGAATTGAATGCATACGAATGTATGTTATTGCAATATGTTTTTCTCGATATTTTAGATATTTTTAATTTCTAGACATTTTTTTTAGAAAAAATTAATTTAGCGCCTTCATACGACAGCAATAAATTGTTTACAATTTAGTGAATTTCATTTAAAAATAAATAAACAAAATTTATGCAGCAAAAATTGCATTGTTAACTTCGTCAACGACATTTTTATAAATAAAATATCAGGACATCAACTGCTCACCTACAAATTTAATGTCTTCAAAATGGCGCCCGTAGACTGAAATTAAGTCTTGAAATAAGTCCAATGGAGTCGTGTGGTTAGACTCAATCGAATTACACGATTCCACTCCAGATTTGTTGAATTTATCGAATTTCTACATTCATTTCTATTTTTCAACTTTATTAAATAATTAAAATACCAACAATTTTTTTTTTTACTCGTTTATTTATTCATTTAAAATGACGAATTTATAACAACTTTGAGAATACATAATGTTTTTTTTTTTTTTTTTGCAAATATATTTTATTTATATTTGTTTTTTTTTTGTTTTGTTTTTTAAACAAATTAAAAAGAGAGAGAAAACAAAATTGTCATTTTTTTTAGGAAACAAATTCGGCGGACAATAATTTATAATTAATTAATTTAGAAACATTTTTTTAGTGATTTCTTTTCTCTTAATAAGAATATATTATTTATTTCTCTAAATATTCAAAAAAAAAAAAAAAAATTCATAAGTTATTTTTGTATATTTTACTAAATATATATTTTTATTTACTTTTTAATTAAAAATTCCTGAATTTCTTTCTTTTTTTCGTTTTTAGGATAGATTTCATTTTTATTTTTGGTTTATACTTTTTCCAGTTTTTTTTTCTTTTTTTAGTTTTTAAATTTAAAATTTGATGGTGTTTTCCTGTGTTTCTTTTTTTTATATAATTTTTTTTTTTCAAAAATTCTCACACTTTCCAAAAACTGATGTTTATTTTTTTGGAAGATTTTTCCATGAGAATTTTTGTTATAGCTTTTTGTTTTGTTTTTGTAATTCTTTTTTTTATTCGGATGTAAAATGGCACGACAAAATAATGCAATTGAGTATTTTTAATTAGTTGGCTCATGTGGTGCTGGAAGTTTTTCCCAGCTTGGCTCAACACCCCAAATTTCCCGAGCATATTCACAAATTGTACGATCACTCGAGAATTTTCCACTTGATGCAATATTATGGATGGCCATTTCAAGCCATTTAGATTGATTCTGTGAAAAGTTAAAAAGTTAAAAATAATATTAAAAAGTATCTTTTATATTTAAAAAAAAAAAAATCAGTGGCGTAGTTACAAAAACTTAAGTTTCAATTTTGGATGGATTTTCATTTGAATTTTTCTTTTATACAAAATTAATGTCGTGGTTTGAGAATTATTTATAATTTTTTTAAAATTTTTTAAAATTTTTTTTTCAGGTTTTGGTAAAGCAAGGTTGGGATATTGGAAATGGAACAATACACAATCGAACAACAAACCAAAATCATTGAACTTAATTTCCGACAAAAAGCAGAAGAAAATCAAGATTTAATTCACAATTTGATATAATGAGCGATGAAGCCTATTTCCAATTAAATGGCTTCGTAAACAAACACAACTGCAGGATGTGGGTTACGGAGAATCCAAGAACAATTATACCAACTTAAGTGTAATGTCTGGTGCAGTGTTTATCGTCTTGGAGGATTATTGGCACATATTTCTTCGAAAATGAAGACGGTGTTGAGGTTTCCATCAATAGTGCTCCTCAATATCGGACAATGCTGAAAAACTTTTTAAGACCAGCTGTGGAAAACCATCCAACCCTTTTGTTCCAACAAGATGGAGCGATAGCGATTACTGCAAGTGACTCAATGACTCTTTTAAGGAATACCACAACGTTCATTTCGTGCCAGTTCTTTAGTGTTAATAAATAACTACAAATTTCTAATTCTTGTTATAGTTTAAAAGTTTTCTATACTCTTGAGATTTTGAATGATTATTACCAAAATACCTAAGATTCATTCGAACAGTCAAAATACGCATTGGTTTGTTTTGAGGAAGTTTGTGGAAAAAGTTTCAAACAAATAAATTGGTCTACTCTGTTTGGCTCCAAGTCAATTTTATGTTATAGAAAATTAGTTTCTTTAATTATTGATCTCCAAAAATGATTGTAAACTGACTGGCTTCCAACTATTTCTAAAAATCTAAATACTGAAAAAATTTACATTTTCATTTCTTTTAAAGAAATAAGCCAAACCCAAATGAAAATCTAAAAACTTCGACAAACAAAAAAGTAAGAAAATTGATTTTTAAAAAAACAAAATTATAATTTACCTGATAAGTTTTCGAGACCAAATCTTGTGCTTTAATATAAGCTTCATAATCAGCTAATAATAAGTAATGATCATGATGTAATAAAACATCAGCGATATTTTTAAATTCACCTGGATTTCCAGGACTAAAGAAACCACCTTGAATTTGATCGATACATTGTTTAATATCCGGATTACTATTATAATGATCATGAGCATTATAGCCTTTCTTCTTTAATGCTTCGACTTCATCAACAGTCATACCAAAAATGAAAATATTCTCTTTACCCATTTCTTCGGCCATTTCAACATTAGCACCATCTAATGTACCAATTGTTAAAGCACCGTTTAACATGAATTTCATATTACCAGTACCAGAAGCTTCGGTACCAGCTGTCGAAATTTGTTCAGATAAATCAGCGGCTGGCATTATCCGTTCAGCCAATGTAACACGATAATTTTCCAAATATATAACTTTCAATTTATCACCAACAATTGGATCATTATTAATAACATTACCGACAGCACAAATCAATTTGATAATTTGTTTTGCCATATAATAGCCGGGTGCTGCTTTACCACCAATCATTATTGTTCTTGGTGTAAAATTACCAGTCGGATCTTTCTTAATACGATTATATAATGTTATAATATGTAAACAATTCAATAATTGACGTTTATATTCATGAATACGTTTCACTTGAATATCAAACATTGATGCCGGATTAACGGTGACACCATAATCTTTCTCGAGGATTTGTGCCAATTTCAATTTATTCTCTTGTTTAACTTTAGCAACAGAACGTTGGAATGTTGCATCTTTAGCCCATTTTTTTAATGCACACAATTGTTCCAAATGTACTGGCCATTCATCACCAATTTTCTCACAAATAACATCTGATAAACCAGGATTACATAATAATAACCAACGACGTGGTGTAATACCGTTGGTTTTATTTTGGAATTTCTTTGGTTCCATCTCATAGAAATCTTTAAATAATGATGCTTTTAAAATATCTGAATGAATTTGTGCAACACCATTAACAGCATGTGAACCGATAATTGATAAATGTGCCATATTAATACGTTTATCACCTTCCTCTTCGACACATGACATACGACGCATACGATCCAAATCACCAGGGAATTTCTTTTTAACATTTTCTAAATGTAAGAAATTAATATGATAGATAATTTGTAAATGACGTGGTAAAATTGATTCCAACATTGATACTGGCCAACGTTCTAATGCTTCTGGTAAGACAGTATGATTTGTGTATGCACATGATCGTACAGTTATATCCCATGCATCTTCCCATGATAATTTCTCATCATCAATTAATACTCTCATCAATTCTGGTATTGCCAATGATGGATGTGTATCATTCAATTGGATAGCAACTTTATCGGGGAAATCTTTAAAATCTGTACGTACAGCTTCACGGCTACCAAATTTAGATGATTTAAAACGACGTATAATATCTTGTAATGTTGCAGCACACATAAAATATTCTTGTTTCAAACGTAATTCTTTGCCCTCAAAGAAATTATCATTTGGATAAAGAACCCGTGATATATTTTCAGCTAAATTACGATCAAGAACAGCTTGAATATAATCACCATCGTTAACTAGAAAAGACAAAAACCATAGTTTTATTAATTTTATTCAATATTCAATAAATATTTCTTACTTACAGAATTTCAAATTAAAATCAGTTGGACTTTTTGCTGACCATAATCTTAAGGTATTAACAACATTATTACCATAACCAGGTATCGGATTATCATATGGCATTGCGTATACAACTTGTGTATCAACCCATTTTTTACCTTCGGGTGTATCAATAACATGTCCATAAAAATGTATTGGTTTCATAAATTCTGGACGTGCTTTCTCCCATGGATTACCATAACGTAACCAATCATCGGGTTCTTCAATTTGTTCACCGTTACGAATTTTTTGCGCAAATATACCATATTCATAACGGATACCATAACCGTATGCAGCCATACCTAAGGTTGCCATCGAATCAAGAAAACATGCAGCCAAACGACCTAAACCACCATTACCAAGACCAGCATCTTCTTCGAGCTCTTCTAATTCTTCAATATCAAGACCAAGCTGATACATTGCTTCATCACATGAACTTTGAATACCCAAATTGATCATGGTATTTTGTAATGAACGACCCATATAGTATTCCAATGACAAATAGTATACACGCTGTACAAAATAAACAGAAGAAAAAAAGAAACAATTGAATTTTGATATTATTATGCAATATGAAAACAAAAATGGAGGAGACCAGACCGACAATGAGAAATACAGTAAAAGACTAAAATTGTGACAAGGGTAACCGGCATATGACGTGTTTTAAGACTTTCAAGAGCAAAAAAATGATCATATGATTAGATTTAATGGAATTTTAAAAACAAGACTTAATCGATTGTAAGTGAAATATGAAAAAATTAAAAAAGTGCTATAGAATTCATGTGATCCAATTTTGACGTCAATAATTCAGTTAATAATAGGCAGATTTCCATGAAACTTAGAATGTACATTCTGGATAGCCCAATTGACTCGGTACGAGGTTGCAGGAGGCCAAAAAGTTGAACATTTTTAATTATCCAAGGTATATATAGAATCCAGAGACCCCGAGCAACGCCGAGGAATTCAGCTAGTTCTAGTATATTCTTGGATTTGTTAATTCAACATTTCATTTACACCTAATTCTGTTTCTACACGATAGATAAGTTGGTTCGGAAAAATTCTAGATTGATTCCCAGACAGAGGGATTGACAATGAAGAAGTAATGAAACAAATGGAGTATATAAAAATTGTTTAGAATTTTCGTCTCCACATTTATAACTTAATGGTTTCAGTCCTAAAACGATTGCATATAACATTTTAGTCGTTGTCACTTTGTCTTTTGTCTAGGTCTGTAAAATACACCATTAAGGACAAGAAATCACATTGAAAAATACCTGCGCTTGTTCCTTACTATGATTACGCCAAAGTCTTTAAATCAAACCTTTTACTCAAAATTAAATCATTTTCATCATTCGCACATGTTCTTTGGGATTGCACGACGAGTCTCAAAAACAATCTCAATATATTTCATATCAATGAATTTCTAGTAGGAGCTTAAGAATTCATCGATATCTGAAGATTTTGTTTAAGAATTTGAGTTGATTGTGGTTAAATTAAAATCGTCTCCAAAAAATCCTATATAATAAACCGAATTAGATGTTAGATGTCTGCTAATCTAGTCTTGTGTGTCATGAGTGAATCTCTTATGCCGGGTAATCATTCAATTTAACTTTTGTTGCACTGCTTCAGCAATTTCTTTCAATTAAACTGATTTAAAGAAATCTTCTTTATCATTTCTGATTTTCATAGCATTTTAAAAGTAGCGTGTGTGTCAATTCCGTATTTGGTATTGTATTTTTTCGTTGGAAACAACAAGATCAAAATATTTTGCTATAGAATCGATTCTAATCAAGTGTGGAACTGAATCCAAATTAATTGGTTTAGGTCAAAGTCGTCGTTTATCAAGAAATATTATATTTAATTGGCTTGGGTCTCGTTTTAATATATACTTTAAAAAAAAAAAATGGATGGAGTGGAAAATGACACGTTAATCATAAACAAAAAATTAAAACAACAAGTTTTAATTTATATCGTTTTATAAAAATGTGAGACTCATATTTAATTTCGGTGTCGTCGCGAAAGTCCGAGGGGAAGAGGAGACAACTTTTATGGTTATTTTTTTTGGAAGGCTTTTGTTTAACCTTTAACGACCTTGAATGTTATTACAGTGCATTTTCGGAAAAAGAAGATATTTTTCTCAAAGAGAAAAGAAAATCGGGAAATAGAAAAGTTCATGTTTGTTTTGATAAAAATAGAATATTTTTTTTTTGTATGTAAAATAGAAAATTTTCTAATTTTCTCTTTGAATTTTCTTTTTCAATTCTCTTTTTGTTGATGAAGAAATTATTTATAAAAGACTATATCTCCCAAAAATATTTGTCAACTTTTTTTTTGAGCCCCAAAAAACTGTGATTAAGTAACTAACTTTTTTTATTTACTTTCCCCGTGGAAATAGTTTTCCTATTGCGAAGTAAAAAATACAATTGGGAATTTGCAATTTAAACAAACGTAAAAGAATTGAACGAGTTTTCCTCGTCGATTTCCTAAATTTTCCGTCCAACCGAAATATCTTCTCGATTTCTTATATCTCATCTCGGAGATCTCTTTCCCTAAAATTAAAAAAAAAAAAAAAACTTAGAGGTACCCCATTTTCTTTTCTTCTTCTTTGTTATAAATAAATTTATGATTTCAATTAGGAAAATCGGGAAAAAAAAAGACAACTTTACCTTTGGATCTTTTTCATAATAATGTTGTTGGGTTCGAATCCATCTTCCAACTAAATGATCCTTAACAGAGTGTGCCAAAGCAAAGTAATAATCACGATCGGTGGCAACATTACGATCCTTTACCAAAGTGTAATGAAGATGACGATTGAATGTCTTCTTCATTTCAGTTACACTCTCGACTTGTGCTATTCCTCGGACACTGATTTGTTTTCTTTTATCGATATCTGATTGTGGTTTCGACATTTTGATCAGATGATGTTGGTTCTTCTTTTATCTTCTTACCAAAAAAAAAACCAAAAAAAAAAAAAAAATTATCAAAAATTTATTGATTATGCAAACAAACAAACAAAATATATACACGTTAAAGCACGTTAAATCTAAAAATATTAATTGCCTTTAATTTATTTAGATATATATATTTTATGATTTCTTAAATTAGATTAAAAGATATTCAAATCAAAAACACTTTAAAATCACTCACAATTAAATTGAACTTTTTTTTTTCTTTTGCGAGATAACGATAACAGCCGGGTAAACCGTGCTTTCTGAATGAATTTTTCACAGAAATTTTATTGATATATCACCGAAGAAATTAATTAAGATTAGAAAAGGAAATAAAATTATATATTTGGAGCAAACGCGGAAAAAAAAAGGTCTATGTGGATTCACCAAAGAACAAACCGCGAGTAAATTTAATTTTAAAAATTATTTTCTCAATAAATGAAGTCGGTCACCTTGTCACAAGGTCAAACATGCGTGATATGATTCGCGTAGGGTTGACAAAAATATATCGATATATTTATGTCGATGTTTGCCAACGATATATCGGAATAAATTCACTATTTTACACTGAATTTGTACTGAAAGATGAAAGTAAGAATAAAGAAATCTACTTATATCATTTACTAGTAAGTACTATTTAATTTCCAACTTAATTTTTGACAATGTCAATGCACCTGCTATATAAACTGCAATTGATATAGAAAATTTAAAAGAATACGGTTATTGCACAATTCAACAACAAAATTAAACTTTCAACAGCATTGGGACCATAACCTGAAGAATGCTCTATGATTAGGATTTAATAAGTGATTTAGACAAATCGAAAAGTTCCTTTTGTTGGCGACTGCTAGTCTACTCGGATCCGCGATTTAAACAATTGCATTTCAATAATCTAATAGCTTGTGTGTCAAGAATTAAGAATTTACAACGAGCTATGGCGTTAAATTTAGATAGCATCGTAACTAGTGGGTGACATTAGCGAAGAAGTGGCGATAAATCTTTTGATTTATGGGAGCACCATAAACAATAAGCTCATTCCAAACGATGAAAAGGTAATGATAGTAATGCCCCTGATATATGATTAACGATATATAATATGATTCGATATATCGATATACGAAACATTTTTGCCATCCCTAGTTTCAAGAAGAACATGATATTACTGCCATCTATATGAGAAATTTTTAATTCATGAAATTGTTTACAATGAAGAATTTAATTTAGAAATAAATATGTATTCTGGATAAATTAAAATATAAAAAAAAATTCTTTTAATAAATTGAATAAAAAAAGAAAAATGGAAATAAGAATTTTCATTCACGATTCTTTCAACTTTTACTTAAAGTTGCAAATTGTATAAAACATGATTACAACATTTATTACATTTTAGATAAAACCGAAAGATTCGAGAAATCTTAAAACCCATGAAAGCCATTTCAATGTGTACTGGACAACTGGAAAAAGTTAATTTAATTGAAGTATAAATGACTTTTTTTCTTTTTTTGACAATAAAAATTAAACAGAAAATGGAAAATAGATGAAAAACTTTCTCTTAAATCGATTTGTTAATAATTTCCTTGGGGAAGAAATTTATAAGAAAGTAATCTATATTTTTGAATGTTGAGAAAATTTCGATTTTAATAATCCTTTCGAAACCTTTTCGATATAGAAAAGTAACGTTTTCAATTTGTTTGAATTCTATAAATATTGCGTAAAACTGTTATTGATGATGGAAATTAACAAGAAAGCAAAATTTATCCAATTTTATAATAAAATAAATGATGTTAATTCAAGTCCAGATTCTCCATTTTCTCCAATAAGAGAGGGGAAATTACTTAATTCGAAAGTATGCCTATGTATTCCACGCTTTTTCGATACGATTTAGTTCGAATCGAGTTACACAATTACAATCTTGCTTGCGAAATAAGTATAAATTGGTTCGAATCTTGGATTGTGAACTGCTCAACAAATTTTTAATCGACATTCAATTACTGAAAATTTATTGAAAAAGGTTTTCTTTAATTTTAAAACATTAATAATTACCACTAATATAGTTTTTTTTTTTGTTTGTTTTATTATTAATTTTATTTTATAATATTATAAATATTTATTTACCATAATTTTATTTTGAAATCTTTCGTATTTTAAATTTTCTGCTCTTTTTATCTTTTTTTGCATTCCAAATTTCAAAAAAAAAAGTTATTACAAAATTTTTTTTCATAATTTTCTTTTTGCAAATTAAAATATTTTTATTTTGTTTTAGTTAAAAAATTTATGTTTCTTTTTTTTATTTTGTTTTTATCAAAAAGAAAAAAAAAGGCAATAGAAGAATGATTTTTATACTTTTTTTTTTTAAATTTAATGTTTTTAGATTGTTGTTGTTTTACTTGCAACAATTCATTAAATTAATTAATGATAACTTTAGCAATAAATTAATTTTTCATTAGCCAACAATTGATAAAAGCTTAATATTTTTTGTTTTTCTTTTTTCTTTTATTATTAAATATAAAAATTTTAAAAATAATGTTAATAGAAAAAAAACACATTTATCATAACGATTTTTTTCAACAATTTTTCCAATCGTTTTTAATGAATCAGCGTTTTTATGAAATTCAATCAAAAGCGATTAAATATAGCAAAAAAGCATGATATTTTATATAACAGGAAAGGAATTGCGTAACTCGAATTAACTCAAACTACCTTTCCGATACGATTTAGTCTCAAAAGAATTACGAGATTTCATTTCAGTTTCGAAATCCCATGCCAGACGGGATTGGATTTGTTCAATTTGTCGTTCTTAAAGCTGCCACACATGACAGAGAAAAGCTTACATCTTGGCTAAAGCAGTCGCCACATTAACAATATAAGATATTGAAACATTGTGTAGAGAGACTCCTTCAACTAAGCCCGAAGTTTCGCTTTTATTAACGGATTTCATAAATTATATTCCGACTCATATTTGTAATTTCAAGAATAATAAAAATTTAAACCAAAATTTAAAAAAACAACAAACCACATTTAAGCAATCTCAAAAAAGTTTTCAAACTTAAAGAATAAAAAGTTTCTTTTTTTATTAAAAATTTTGAAAATTTTAAAAATATTTTTTTTGTTTTGGCTTACCTAATTTAATTCGAATTTTGTTCATTTTTTTTTGTATATAATTTTTTTAAAAATTTAACATTTAAAATTGCAAATACTTATATTCTTTTTTTTTGTTTTTAGCAAATATTACATTTAATGTGCAAATTTTTTTTTCTTTATTTTATAAATATTTTATGATAGTTTTGTTTAAAAATTCATTTTGAAAAAACGAAAAAAATGGAGTAGTTTTCTTTGAAAGAATTCCTACACAAGAAAAATTGAGAAAATGGTTGGATATTTATGCTTTTTTTCAATTTTTATTTACACAGCCACTGCCAGTGCCAGTAAAAAAAATAATAATATATTAAAACTTATTAAAAACAATGGAAAAACTAATATAAATTTCGGTTTTTGAAAAAAAAAGTCGTACGTTTAAATAGTCACATCTATTCCGAGAGTCACGTCACTTTGGTGACTTAAATAATTTTCGAACAGAAACAATTCATTCTGCGTCTCATTGTACAAGTGACGCAACTCTTAGAATAGGCATTAATGGACAAGTTTAAACATTTTAACGGATTTGTAATGTATCAGAAATTACTGTATTCACAGTCGTTGTGCATGAAAGTGTGTTAAATATTAAAATTTACAATAAATTTAGTTTCATTGGTCTTTTTTTTTTTAATTAAAAATATTCCATTTCTTTTTAACCTGAGGCCCTATTATGGAATACGATCGTAATCGTAACATTAACGTAAGGCGTGTTGTTGTTATTGTTTTCCACTAACAACACGGCTTACGTTAACGATACGATTACGATCGTATTCCATAATAGGGCACCTGGAGTGAAATCGTGTAACTCGATTTCAACCAAATCGTATCGAAAAGTCATAAGAATATACGATACGATTTAGTCTTAATTGAATTACATGATTCTACCCCCTGCACTTCTTTTCATACACGTATTAATATCCACATAATTTTTATGAGTCACGTCATTTGTCAAATGAAGTGATATCCGAACAAAAGTCACCCTAATCCTCTCCCCTAAGTGACATGACTTTTAGAATATGTATGACAAAAATCTCGGTATTTTTAATTACATAAAAAAAAAAAAAAATAATTAATAAAATAAAACCACAAAAACTAAAATAAAATCAACTAAAATATGAAGTTTTTATTAAGAATTTTTCATTTCGTAAAAATAATTAATATCGTAATTCTATTGAATTTACATTGAAATTACGATATAAATTTTTTACGATGCAATTTTCTATACTTTCTCTTATTTTGATTAAAAAAAAAAAAGAAAAGAATAAATGGTAATTTTCTTTTATTAATAAAAAATAATATTGCATTTCAGATTTTTTTTTTTTTTTTTCATCATAATATATAATTATTAATAATATAATAGAATTTTTACAAATCGTTTAATTTTTTATGTTTTTAATAATTTTTATGAGAAAAAGAAAATCAATTTTTTTTTTTTTTTGGATGTTTTTATTTTTACTTTGATCGAAAATTAGTTAGCTTTTAAAAAAATGACTAAGAAAAAACCAAAAAAAAAAAAGAAGAAGAAAAATTACAAAATAATAATTAAAAAATAAATAAAAAAGTTTTTAAGACAAAAATGTGATAAAAATCTATTTTTTTTTATATTATTTAATTTTTATTATTTACTAATTGTAATAAAATTTTGGATAAGAATTAATAAATTAAGATTATACAAAAACAAAAGCAATATTCTTTTTTTGAGTAATATTTTATATTTTTCAATATGGAAATTTTATTTACAGTGAAAAATCGATTATAACGAAATGTCGTCGTCACGAGGGATCATCAAATCCATCAAATTTGTCCCATCAATTATGGACACACAAGAGTTACAAATACACAACTCATCTTTAGTTCTTATAGTCACACGTCACTTCTCAAATAAAGTGACGTGATCCTAAGAGACAAGCTGAATAAAATGTTTTAAAGGATTTCGATGAAAATGGGAACTTTTTGTATCGATTGTCACAAAATAATCATTGTTTTTTTTTTTTTTTAGATTACAACGTGACGTACAAGGGTGTCGGTCCGTCATAACCGACTTCCACTTTGCAGTTTTTTTTTATATATTTTTATGAATGAAATTCTTTCACATTTTTTATTACTAAACTCAACTTTTTATGTTTTTAATTAAAATCTTATCCCTAATAAGAAATACAAATGAAAATTTTGGATTCGCGTAATAATTTCTTTTCATACTAAACAAAAATTGAGAAAAAAAAAAAAATTGATATTTTTTCTGTAATAATAATAATAATTATATTTTTGCAAAATTTCTTATTTATTGTTTTTTATTTATTTATTTATTTTTTTTTTATTATTATATATTTTTAAAAGTCAAAGTGATTGATTTTGTAATTTTTTTTTTTTTTAAATAAAAAATTAAAAATTGTGTTTAAAAAAAAAAAAAACACTGAAGAAAAAAAAATTATAATAATTAAAATTGTTTAGTGTCATTCCTAATTCACTTGTCTTTCTCTGTTTCTGGTTTCTTGCCGATCGGAACAGCAGCTTTCACTCTGAAAAAAAGAAGAAAGCAAAAATTTAAAACATTACAAATGTTTCATATTCCTTAAAAATATTATTTACTTGTCGGTAATTTCCAAAAATTTGCTTCTGACCAAATCTAAGTACGTATCGATCGATTGTTTGTTATTCTCGTAGACCTTTGGTAAGGTGAATAATGCGACAAATGCTAAAAAAATACAAAAATAAAATGTTATTTAATTTAATACCATTTTTAGAAAAGCATAATTAAAGCTTCAAAGTTCGAAATAGAAACAACTTTTTACAAGATTGTACTTCATGAGATTGCGTTAAATCAGAGAAGATGTCTTCATACTAAAATTGCCTTTAGACTATCTGCTTTGTCATATGACTTCCCATAAGTTTTGTCAAAAATTCGACAATAAAACTCCGTCTCTAAATCTTTGTAATATAAAAACAAACAAACTTTGTCATATGTCGCTGTACCAATGTGTAAACTAAGAGTTTACGCTATTTGAATCAACATTTCTGATAAAGTTCATATGAAATGTCACCAAACAGATAATCTGATGGCACACCTTTACAAAATCAATCAGCGACACATCTCCGTTTAACAGTACCATTCCAAATATCTGTCTGGCCATTTTTTTGTCGATGGCATAACAAATCTAATACAAAAAAGAATCTATTATAATGAATGAATCTATGACTTGTAGCCTTTTAAGAAGCCCATTTCTCTCCGATTTGAATTGCTACTGCTATTTTGAACTTTTTAATTATTTCTTTTCTTTTTTCTCTCTTACCCAAAATAACAAGTGTCATTCCATTAAACCAGGCTCCAATATAAGTAAACACCCATAAAATTACACAGAATTTGATTGAATCGACAAGATCTTCAACTAAGAATAATCGTCTAAGTTCTGTAATGGTTCCATTAATGTGAGCGACAGCAACATTAACAATTTGTTGGACTTTATCTTGAGATAAATTCAAATCAAGTTCAAGATATTCTCTAAAAAAAAAAGAAGAAAATTAAAAAGGATTAATATATTTTTATCTATTTAGAAACAAATAGCCAAAAGAAAAACTACTCACTTGAAAGGATGTCCTTCTGAAGTTTTTTGAACTGCCCCAAGAACATTTTTGTAAATACGAAAAGCAATTGTTCCAGCCAATGCTAATAGCGATGCATATGCAAAAACGCTTATCACTGAAAAACATGATATTGCCAAAAGTATGACTAGTCCAGCACCAAATACAATACCAGATTTTTTAACATCACGCCAATAGATTAGAGATTCCACTGAAAATTGAAAAAAAAAATAAAATAAACAAATTAATGGCAATTTAATTAAATGAATTAATGTAATTGTTTTTAAATTGTTTTTTGTTTTTTTTTTTAAACAGACAAAGTGTAGTCATCAAGAGACAAGTGTTTTTTTTTCCTGTGTTGAATAATAATGTTTATTTTATAAATTTTGTTTAATGACTTATTATCTCAAAGAAATTACGACGTAGGTGAGTCTTTTTTCATTAGAAATATGATTAAAATTAATATTATTCTATTAAATTGAATTTTAAATGAAATTCTACTAAAATTTTTTGATACTTTAATCGAATGTCAACAGACAAAGACTTAAACTAGACTAAAATGTGAGAAATATCATAAATTATGTAATAAAAACCATGTACTTTTCGAGTCTAGAAAAATAATCTTTGAAATATTAAGTTTTTCTTGAATTTTTAGCATTAATTTCAAGGAATATAGTCTTGCAACTTTTTCACCTTTATAGGCCGCAATTGTTTTATCGAGAGAATAGAAAAATACTCATCAATGATTTCCAAGTTTCTTATAACAGCACGTTTTCGTATCAAATACAAAAGTATTCATTAAAAATCAGAAATTTTGAGAAGACCTTTACTATTTCTAATAAAATTTGAATGTTTAAAGACAGTCAAATATATAAACAAATAACATTATATAAGGTAAATGTACCAAATTGCAACTGCTTTGTCACAAAAAAGCTTGTCAATTAGCCATTAGCCGCTTATTTCAGCGAGTTGGGCAATTAATTCCTGATACTCAAACAAAATGTTGAGCCTTTTAAGACCCATTATCCTGACTATTACAATCATGTTTTGATAGTGTAGACATAATTTGGTCACCTCCTATAATTTGGAACATATTATTTATGGACTCTTCTATCTCAGTATATTTAAAAAAGAAGGAAAATTCAAAAAATACTAGGTCTGGGATTGGTTTGGACTGTAGAAGAAATAAATTACTAAAAAAAAAAAAACTAATATTTGAGTCTATTAACAAACAAAATGTATCCGATTCCATATTTAAAAAAGTGGAATAAACTCATTTATTATTACAATAATATATTTTTAGTCGCAATGGGGTGAGTGAATTGGCATTTTTCTTAATTTAAAAATTAGTACATTTTTGACAATCTAAATTCCAATTTTTTTTTTGGTACTAATTGAAAATATATTTAACTACGTAATACGGAAAAAATTATTAGATTTGATAAAATAAAAAACAAACTTAATTTATGATTTTGGCTAAGGTGCAATTGGAAAATTTTTGAGAACCGCGCTGCCAACTTCTGTTAGCAACAGAAGATGTTCAAAAAAAACAAATCTGTATAACCTTCAGACTCTCTTCAAATAAAGTAACAATTCCTTAAAAACTTAAACTCAATGAGTAATGTGTGTTCTACACTTTAAGCTCAAAGAAAATATGATTAATGTTGCATAAGAATTTTTATTATCGAAAATTAAAAAAAGTCCATGGGTGGAATTTTTTAAAAAAAAACTAGAAAAAAAATCACTTTGGAAAATTCTAAAATTAATTAAAAAGAAAAAAGAAAGAAAAATCTTTACTTTTGCAATCGCAGCTTTTTGTCGTTTCAATTTCAGTTTCCATTTTCTTTTTTTCTTCTCGAATTTTTTTCTAATCAAATTTTTAAAACTTTTTCTTATTGAATAAATAAAATCACTTTGAATTTTTTATAAAAGATTAATAAAAATTAACCGCACCACCAAAACCGAAGAACTTTACACGCGAGAAATTGTTTTAAAATTTACTTTTTCCCAAAAATTAAAAAAAAAAAAAAAATGGCTACAATATATTTTAAACAATTAAAAATAAAAGTGAACCCCAAATAAAAATTTTTATGATAAAATTAAATTGATAAATTTGTGAAAAAAAATTTTTGCGCGAATTTTCGTGACAATGTCTGAACGAGGCGGCATTACTGAATTGGGAGAGAAAAATTTTTTTTTTTTGTAAGAAAAGAAATTTTCTAATAAGACTTAAAAAATCAAGAAAAATAAATAAAAAATACGATGACTATCAAACTCGACATTCTTGTACTTTTCTTTAGTTTTTACTTTCTTATACTTATATTTTGGGAAGTTGTTAGAAGACCCGTAATAATGGTATCATTTTGTCCCTAATCATATACTTCGTTTACATGGCAATTTTAGAATTGACTTGAGATCGACTTGAAATTCAACCCGAGTTTTTATCTTTACCGGATTGAAGAATTGACTTGAAATCGACTTGAAATCAAAGTCAAATTCATAGACGCTGCCCCTCTTTTCATACTCCATTTTAAATTCCCATTTCGATTTGAAGTCGATCTGGGTTTATATGCAAATTTCGAGTCGATCAGAAAAATGTTAGTGATTGGATTGACTCGAGGCAATTTGAAGTAGATCTGGGTATACATGCACGATATTCGGATTGAAGTCGACTTCAATCCGATCATGTAAACGAAGTAATTGTAAGATTTTCTCTTGTTTTGTAACTAATTTTAATATCATTCCTTCTCAATTTTCCACACAACACTTGTGTATTTGCTATTTTCACGTTGAAAGCACACCAATTGAAACAGAAATCCACAACAAACAACAAATTGAACCAACACAACGCAGAATTGCGTATTTTGCTATTATAATAGTCTCTTTATTTCCAAGTTGTCGCTTGTAAATTGCAGCTTGTATCTTGCTACTTTTGTTACGTTTTTAGCCGGTTAACATTTAGTTTCCCTGGCAAAAATTTTCTCAATATAATTGTCAAATTAAGCACGTTATAGTTATACATAATATATGGCGTTGATTATGAAAATGGACTAAGTCCCTTTTGTGAAAAAATAGTAGAATGCTTTGTAATTGTTTTATTGAAACAAAAATAAGTGTCCTTTATTTCACTTATTTACTAAAAATTTGTATCATAGAGTTCTTAAAATGATTGCGTATAAGAAAGTTGAACGGTTCCGCCATACCAGATATATTTTTCGTTAGCTTTAAAAAAAAAAAAAAAAACAAAAAAAAAAGATCTTAAGATTTCTTTGGCCCAACTAATTTTTGAAAAGTTTTCTTAACGCGTGGGGTTTCCTAAAATAAAACATCTGGCGGGTATTGAGGGGAACGCTACCGATTCCGATCCGCTGTGTTTCTTGCGTCCAAGAATTGCGAAAAATTCTTCTCATTTTGTTTGTCTTTTTTAAAACAAAATCTTTTTTAAATATAATTTATTTATTTTTTCTTTTATTTTTTTGAATAAATGTAAAATTTAGAAATATGGGAAATTATTATAATCCATTATTTTACTCTCAAGTAGTTCAAAAAAAAAAAAACAGAAAAATACTTGAAGAGGAATTTTATATGATTCTATTTTTAAAATTATATTTTTTTCTGATAAGTTAATTTTGGTTGATAACGCCGGTAATTTTCAGATAAAATGCATTCGAATTAGATATCATGAGAGGGATAAGAATCAAAATAGTAAATAACAAAAGTCGTCCCACACAAGAAATGTTTTTCCCCCCCAAGAGAAATTAACAAAATAAAGTTTATTTTGGTAACCAGTGGAGTAGTAGAGTGTGAAATTATTAAGTTCCGAATTTATAAAACATTTAGAAATTTGTAAAATCTTTTTCACAACAGTATATGGAGAAGTGTATTAATTCAATTTTAGTACAATTTAGTACAGGTAAGAACAACCCACCCTAAAACAATAAACACAGATTGTTTCTAATATCATATCAAAAAAAATTGCCGATATTCTGACTCCCAGTTTCCTTCTTCGTTTAAGCCGATCTACCATGTTATAGGAGGGTAATCTGTATAAAAAAGAAAAATTCAAATGTGGGTATATGAACTATTAATTGAATCAATTGTTTTCAATTCATTATTTAGTAAACTCAGAAACTCAGTAACCTCACGACTCCATTGGGCTTATTTCAAGACATATTTTCAGTCGGACTGACAAAAAAATCCAAATTTTAGAATCTCCACAAGACTTGTTTTCAGTCCGACTGAAAATAAGTCTTGAAATAAGTCGTGTGGAGTCGTTTGGTTACTACATTTAAGCTTGATAAATGCCATACCTAATAACTTTCTCATTCGATGAGAGCTATTTCCTTTAACTGTCGCAAAAACTCACTGACAGTATGACATTTATAAGGTTTAATGTTTAAATAAATTTAGTGATCTGTTCTCACACTTATCATATTCTGAATCCGAAATGTGTCATATTTTCCAAAATAATTGAATCAGGTAATGAGACAGTTATTGGGTTTTTAATGTATTAAAGAAAGAAAAAAACCTTATACAGGACCATGTAACTGACACGAAAAGTTATATTGAATGACTTGAAAATCCTGTAATGCGACTCTTTAAATCGACAGAGCACAATTGATTATCGTTTCCCTACATTACGTATGGCAATTTGTCACTTGAAAGTGATAAATTTCACGTGACTGGCAGCTATAGATCTGTCATTTTCAAATAATATTCTAATTATTCTAATTAGTAGATTTACTTTGAAACCAATCCCTAGTAAAAATTACTAACGTGATAATCCCTGTCACCTCACAGAATACCACTGCTGATTTTTGGTACAATTAGAATTACACCTTTACAGTGAATTTTTTATGAAAAAAATTATGTTCGAAACAAAAAAAACATTAAATTTGCTTCTTGATTTATGATGAAAATTATTAATACAAATTTTTTTTCATATTTTCATTAATTTGTATGAAAAATTAATGCCTTATAATAAGAGTTCGCATCCATTCCCCGTTAAACCTGTATAAATCATTTTTATATGTAAAAATTAAGAATTGGAACTCATCCAAAATTATCAATTCTTAACCCTGAATGTATGACAGATATATGGGGTTATTTTAGCCCATTATTTTTCTTTAAATTTCATTGAAAATGCATTGATTTACTTTATATTTGTATATCAAATGTGCACCAACCAGGCCTTATGCCCTCCAATCTGTAGAATACATAGAAAAAACATATAGTAACTTAAAATCGGGCTATAGCCGATTTTGCTGAAATTTAACATGGTAACGTCTATTTACGTATTTAACCAATACAATTAATTTAAACAAAATTAATTCACAAATTTTCCAGTTAAATGCGAAAAACCATATAAAAAAAACGACAAAACTTTCTGGTCACCCTGGTTTTTGCTTAATACCTTCCCTCCCCTTCGGTCGATTTTGCTGAAATGCAATACCAAACGTTAAGGAACAACCAACTTACATTCTAAATTTCAACAAAATCGGATAACGCGTTTTTGAGTTATCTTGTCTACGGACGGACGGACGGACGGACATGCATAAATCGATATAACTTTTGATTCCCTACACAACCATACCCTTGAAATTTTTCTGCGTTGATTATTTCTATGTGTTACAAACGGAGTGACAAACTAATATATCCTCTGGTAGTATCATCCATAGGGCATAAATATGGTTTAATACATCTGTATTAAATGGGTTAACCTCATAAACTTTTATTCGATTTATGTGCTTTATAAAACAAAATCTTTTAATTAAACGAAATGAAGTAAACAATTGCCGGCTAATTTCTTAAAGACATAGATTTCCATTATAAAATAAACGTTATATTGATAGTAACACTAAAGTGTAACATAATAAAAAGAAATTATTATTGCTTTTGATTATAAAAATTAAAATATGTACCTAACGGGTCTATATCTAACGTTTCTTCAAATTCCGGTATAAGAAATTTCTTTAAAAGCCCACTCTCTTTCGCACATTAAAACGCACGAAAGGAATTAGTGTGGAAATTGGCCACGCACGCAGCTGATTCTTTTTTTTGACCATTTCAATTCAACGATATCCGCAAAGCATGCAAAAATTCAATTGGCGTTCAATGTTTTCACGTACATAGGAGAGATAAAGAAAAACACTTTTAAGGTTTCCGATGCGTATCCAATATTTCGTATATTGCGTATCCAGCATTTTTTTCGAACATCAACAATCTCTTTTAGAGTCGTCGACAAAATTTGTCTTAAGATAGGCTTTGTAAGAAGATTACATAAATTCAATTGAAGATATTTAATTATACTTTTACTTTTTTTTTTTTTTTTAAATCTGCTTTCATTTGAATTGGAATTTTTGGATACGTCAACGGAAAATTATTGATGGTTTTCATCGATGAAAATAATTGCATATACCCCTTTAAGAAGACTTTCATTTTTCTTTGGACTTTGTTGGACAAATTCCTTTGAATTTAACAAGTTTCGGTTTTTCCGATAACAAAAAATTTACATATTATATTGATCGAAGTAAATTGATGAGTTTTTTAAGGATTTTGTTTTTCAAGTTTAATTTTTTAAGTTAAGTTTTTTATTTGGAACAAATGAGTTTGAGTAATGTTTAAGAAGAAATTCTTTTGCGTCTTAAAGTTGCTAGGATATATATTATTCAGATTTTGACATCATGTCTGTGTAGATCGTGTTTCAGGAAATGGACTTCTAAAATCTAGTTATAAAAGCCTGGTTTACTAAAACTTTGTTCATGAGAGAGACTAGACTAGAATTTAAATCCAGTTTTGAATTAGGATTAAATATCATAAAAGTATTAAATACTAGTTCTTTATTATTATTAATCTTCCAATCTTTTTTATGATATTTAGAGATTAGCACTGAAGCTTCTTCTTTCCCAGTGTGAAACTGAACAAATAAAAGATAAACTAGAACAGGCACAAATTTAATAAAAATAGTTCATCATTTAATATAATCTTAAAAACAATTTCATAATTAAAATTAAAATGCATTTAATATAGTTAAGCTATTGAGGTTGGGTACGATAACAATATTATAGTAAATTCGCAACAAAATCAGTTTTAATTGAATTTTGATAACGATATGCAAAAAAACAACAGCAAATATATTTTTGTACAGCGTGGCGATCTCGAATTACTTTCACTCTTGCACACATGTTGTTCTGTGCTGTTTTTTTTTTGTTTTTTTTTCTTATAGAGAAGAATGATGAACAAATAAGTGACACGCTGGCGCGACACACGTTTAAAGAAAAGAAAAATAATCATGTACAATTTTTTTTTTCGTCATTTTTCTTCAAAAAATACTAACTAATAAGAATTTTTTTCGTTTACCTGGTCCACGTTCAGGTAATTGTACAAAATTACCATTTTGACGAAAATTATTGAATCTTTTTCCGCCTGCCATTTTTTTATTTATTTTTATATATTTTTTTTTAAACACAAAATTATATTTAGAAATAATTAACACAAAATTAAGATTTGATTGTTTTTTTTTTTTTTTTAAATTAAATTAATTAAAGTTTTTGTGGTGGAAATGAAAAAGAAAAACAACCACAACACCGATTAGGAAAACTAATTATCGTATAAAAAATGGAAGATTTTTTAAAAAGTAAAAAAAGTATATATATAAAAAAAAAAAATGTACTACCGTTAAAATAAAATATTGATTAAAACTTTTAATTTGACGTTAAATAAATTTAAGCCCATATAAAGAGATTAAGTGACGAACACGTTGGGGATCACAAACCACGAACAGACACAACAGTAACTTGGCAGTAACTAAAACCACCACCGAAAAAAATAAAGACAACAAGAACAGAAATTGGAAGTTCAAAAATTGAACATTATAAATAAGAAAATAAAAAAAAAATTATAATATATAATAAAAAGAAGAGTAAGACAGACTATAAGAAATAAAACTGGTTTATTATTGCCCCGTACCTACACACGTCGGGAACTTTGTCTGATTTAGGCCTCGTTTAAAGTGATCATACTTATATGAAGGAATCCACAAAATTCCAATATCAAGAATAGTAGATCTGCTGCTAATCAATAGAACCTAAAGAAAAAAAAAAAAAGCAACATGGAAACCTAAACCGATTAGATTTTGTTGTGACGTACTTTTTTATTATTTTTTTTTAGTTTTCAAATGAGATAATTTTTCATTAGAAATTCATGTCTCATTTATTTTTTTTTTTGAAAAGTTGATTACAATGTCTGTCTTGGCAGTTGTTCGTCTGTTGGTTATCATCGCTGTTAAATGAGAGCATTATACAACTCTACACCACTACCACCTGTAGGTAGATTAACAACTATTCTTCGATAAGTTCATGGAACATAGACGTGCAGAAACAACCCACTAAACAAGGCTTGAGACTATACAAATTTTTGTTAGAACTAGTGTTATTCAATAAGATTTAATCATTTTTATTATGTGATATTTTTTCGATCATTGTTGTCAGATTTTTCGTTTATATTTGTAAAATCTTAACTATTGTCAACTTTTTTATATTTCGTCTTTGGACCCGTGTTATGGGATATATTGACGACGGTGATAAATGAATCAAAAGATCGCTGTTTTCAATCCTTGTTGTCAACTTTTTCTATTCTCATAGCTTATCAACGTTTAAATCTCTAGGAAGTTGTTACTCCTCAAAGAGAAATTGAATATTGAAGTTCCATGGTTCGTAATAACTGTTAAATTGTAGACGCAAATGGTAAAAATTTTGAGACAAGTTTATCTACTAAAACCTAGATCCTGTTAAGCTGCGTATCCACCAAACGTATATATTGAAATCAAAACAAAAACAACCACAGCAGAAATAGGAAGTTTGTATACAGTTTAAAGTTAGAAGTTTTTGTTGTAACTTTTCTACAACTTCTTTTTCTAGTATTTTCAATTCATCGAAATTATTAAAACAAAATTGTACAAACATCAATTAAAATTCAAGGAATTGAGAAACACTGTTTTGTTAAGTGTATCTGAAAGTGTGGCAACCAAACAAGTTATAGTAAAAAAAAAACATAGTATAGTATATAAAACTGTGTGTCCACAGACTCTTTTTTTTTACAGTGGACCTGCGAAGAATAAAATTAAATCGAATTTTATATTTTCAAAATTTATAAATATTCGAGTTTTTGTTATTTCAGAAGACGGCGACCGATTTCAGATTTTTCAGTAGGAAGGTAGGTAAGGTATTCATACCATTGTATCGATACTGAGGTATAGCTTGTACTATGGTATAGCAAAATATTGGCAAACATTAAAGGTAGTATCAAAGTTCCATCCACCGATAAAATTTTGAGTTTTTTAATCACTTCTTCCATTTTATACCACGTTTTTATTAACTCGCTATCTTGTTTGTTCGTTTGTTAGTTTGTTTGCCGATTTGTTTGCAATCGATTTTTAACTAACTTCCCGACTAGCTAGACATTTGAAACTTCTAGAACAGCTTAAAACACGATGACAATGCATTCTTTTAATATTTTTAGCCATCTTTAAGCAAAATTGAATTCATTTTCAGTAAATTTTGTTTTGTATGGAAAGTTAGTTCGAAAAAAAACTTTTAAACAAGTATTTATTAATACATAGAATTCTCAAGTTTATATGATTCAACAGAAATTTTTAAAACGTGGTATATAAAAAGTTCTTTTTATTTTGTAATTATTTAAACTAATATTTTCAAAACAAAATGTAAAAAATGTGTCAATGACTCAGCTCTGGTACAAAACTCGTTTCGCTATCTTCCGATCCAATAAAGAATATATAAAAATGACTGAAAAAAGCGTGAACCGCTACGTACTTGGTATTAAGCTAGTATTTGGTGAGACAAATGTGGTATACTTGATGATATTCTTAAAGCATGCCATAAATACCCTATGTATGCCTCTCTAGTATAAGTAAAAAGTTTAGGAATCGCTGGCATATAACTATAATTAATTTAAGAAATTTTCCGTTCGGTGTTGTTTTTTTTTTGTCTTTCTTGTATTCTAAAAGATTAATTTAATGCGTTTAATTTGTTTATTCGTAGTACAAGAGGAGTACATAGAAAGTTGAATAAAATATAGATTTTTTTTTGTTTAGTCGTCTTCAAAGTGCATACGCAGCACAGAACGCCCGTTGTTGATTCAATCAAATTTGAATACGGGCACACACAGTTTTTTTTTACATATCTATTTTTTTTTACTTTTGTAATATTTGTGTGTAGCAACAACGTTCTCGTAATAGTCGTAATAAATGCAATCACAAAAAAAAAAATTTTAAATATTAATGATATAGAACAACGAATTATTACATATATTTTCAAGTAGAAAATTTGGCAAGAAAATCGTTTTTCTTTTTAAGAACTAATTAAAAAAAAAAAAAAAAAATAGTTATTAAATAACAGTTTTAAGCTTTAAAAAAAACTTACATTCTTCTCTATTAAATTTAATACTTAGAATTGCTTCCTTTAAATCCTTTAAAGTTAATTCCATTTCGTAATTCCTTTTCTTGTTGGTTTTTGGATTAAATAATACTAAAATAGTATTAATAATTATTTGAAAATCACGTGATAAAAATTATAAAAGCACACTTTAGACTGGGTGGGAAAAAATTTCAAATTTTTCCTATTTTTTTTTTCTTCTTCTGGGTAATCAAACAAACTGAACTTGAATCTATTCCAACACTTCTTTTCAATGGCGGTTTCTTTTTCTTTTTTCTTTTTTTTTAGTTAATAGAAACTTTTTCGCTTTCGCCTTTTGTTTTTTATCAATAATTTACACTTTTCGTTATCAATTCATGATTTGGACTTTTTGGAAATTATTAAAAAAAAAAAAACACAAACAATAGAACAAGAAAAACCGAAAGAGAAAGATGTATTTAGCAACTTGAATTAACTCGAAAGATAAAAAATTTATTGATTTATATTACTCGTAAATCCGTTGTTGCTAAAATTCAATTCTTAACTAATTAAATAGCAAAAATAATTTAACTGAAACTATTAATACCGCACAACGAAAAAATTGGGTACCTTTTATTATTTGATGAGACGAGGCGACACTAGAAACTATCTCATCATCTGAACAACATCGAAAATACAGAAACACTATTAAAATGGCTAGAAAAAAAAATTGAAGTTATGAAAGGGAACAAATACACATTGGTCACTATATAATAATATATAATCAGTATTAGTTGGGTAAATAATGATTGGACATACATGATAAAAGCTTTGGATAGGCGGAATATGCATTCTTTTCATTATTATAAAACAAGAGACTATATACACACTATGAACTTGGATTAGAAATTTATAGGCTTTCTTCTTCGAAATGACCTTAAAAAGTCGACAAAAAACATTTAAAAACTTTTCAATTTTATTCAAATAAATCTAATTTGGATTTAATGAAAAAATTGCAATGCTTTTGATGATTAAAATCGGTATATAGCAGATTTTTTGATATCCACAGGCAGGGGTGTCAAACTTATTCGAGTTCGTCACACTAAAACTTCTTCTTCTCTTCTCCAAATGTTCCTCGAATAAGTGTATCAGTTTTTGGAGTACATCTGAAATGGCGTTTTGATTTCTTGAAAAAAAATTCTGCATTTTATACCAGTTTTCAAGGTAGGAAAGAATTTTTCCCTTTCTTTTCTCAAAAGAAAATGTTAACCCCTCTCAAAATTGTTGTGTTCATTTCTAGAAAATGTTGATGAAAAATTTTCCTCATCTTTTTTCCGAAGATGTAAGAAATTCTGATCTTACAAGTGTAGTAAAAAAATAACAGCTGATAACAAATGTATTATAAATATGAGTAAAAAAAAAAAGAAGATTTGAATTTTTTCGGTTCGATTCTAGTTAAGAAAATAATAGAATTTGTTTAAAAAAAAATAGGACACCCTAAAAACGTTGCATTTTTCATGACGAATTAGAAGTAAAACGATTAAGCCATATATAAAAAAGGACAAAACTTTATGGCCAAGATAATTTGTCTCTATAAATTTTTCTTTCTGCACTTATCCTTGGATCGATTTTACTGAAATTTAACATAGTATCGTCTATTTATGTAACCAATGTATATAATTAATTTAAACGAAATTGCTGCAGGAATTATGTAATTAAATCCTAAAAAATAAATGACCGTTTCTCGGATGATGATTATTTTAATGGGCTACAAATGACGTGACAAAACTAATATACCCTCGGGTATAGGATACCATACCATAGGATATAAAAATGTTTTGATTGGAAATAGAGAAGAAAAAAAAAAGACTAACTAAAAACCTGGGCCAGTGGGGCTAGTCTAAATATAGTTTAAGTACATCGATAGAAGCAAATTAAAACAAAAAATATTTTTTTTTTTTAATTAGCTAAATTTGTAGTTCGTTGTATTTGTGAGATATTTCATTGAAACATTGAATATTTTTTTTTATAACACACATTTTTGTATGTAAAATTAATTAATTACAAGACATTTAAGCGTTTCATCAATTTAGTAATTTTTTTCAATATAAATTTTTATAATAATTTTTTCATTTATATAAGTTTTAAATATTTTTACTATTTTAAGAAACAAATCGCGGTCAATGACTGATTTTTTATTTAAAATATTTATTCAAAACAAAAAACCAATGTCAAAAAAATTAAGAATAATTTTTTTTAGACAAAAAGAAATTAAAGAATTTATTACAAATACTTTCTCTATAATTACAGTCGAACCTGTTTAGGAACGGACCAAAATATTCCGTCTTGATTCATTTGAATAAACCGAAAAACAAGGACCAGGAAGTATATTTTTTTTTATCCAAGGATTCGTCATAGGCAAATTAGTTTGTATAATAATATTAAAGAAGAAAGATCCAACAAATAAAAATATCCATCTTTAATAATGGTTCCTAGTTTCCATGAAAGTCTCTCATAACTGAAATTGATTTTAAGAATACACAAAAATGTAGAACAGGCCAACAAAAAAAAATGTTGTTCCAAATTTGGATGTAAAGCACAATTTTGTGGGTAATACAAATTCGTCACCAGTAACCCCGAAAGAATGTGTCCACTACAAACAAAATTTTCTGTATAGTGAAAAATTGGCAAAAGCTCAAAATCTCCTCCCTATAACAAATTTGTTGTATAACGAAATGATTTAGTTAGAGATATGAAGGAAGTGATTTCATTATAGAGCGGTTTTACTAATTAGACAATTTGAACAACATTTAAATAAATTGAAGGAAATTTAAAACAAAGATCAAATAAAAAAAAAATGGAACGAAACTATTTTTGGGAGAAATCTCTTACGATTGGTGGATCTTGTAGGGTGGCCCCACAAATGGATTATAACAGAAATGCATATCTCCAAAAAATTGAGTTCATAAAGACAAAAATTCAAACATTTTCTTACTAGAATTGATATTAAGTTTGACCCAAAATTATACACACAAAAAAAAAAGTTCCTTCCTAGAAAACTACAAGGAACTCATTTATCTATAATTTATTCCTCAAAGAACACATTTCTACACTTATGAGTAATTCATACGAGTTGAAAAATTTAAACAATAACGTTCAGAATAAAAAGAAAGTCAATATAAAAAATATTTTGAGAGGTATATGTGGAAAACCAAGCAACTTTCTTATACACAATATTTAGTTTGTTATAAACTATTGAAAGTTAAGTAGGGGAGAGATGACAATTTAAGCACTAATGCCCAATTTCAGTCAGAGCTTAAGTCTTTATTGATAGATCTTAGATTCAAACTCTACTTAAATTTTTGTTCTACTTCACAGTAAGACAGTAAATAAGCTCAAATAATTTTAATATTGTGAATTTAACTTTTAGAATGATTAGAATATAGAGATGTCTTTTCAAGTTAAAATAAATACAACCATTTCATAATATTTTGGCTTACTAATTCAGTTAAGAAAAACTTAAGTTGTCACCAAAGGAAACGTAAGTTTCTTTTAAGCCCTTGACTCCAAAATTCGTTTTGTAACCTAATCTCTCTTACTGTGAAATTATGTCCACAAAAAAGTATTTCTGGTCTATTAATAGACTGCTGCACACACTGTATGTCTGCAGCGGCCCATACACAAAAAATTAACAACAATATTTTATTTTAGATTAGATTAGACTTTTTGCGATTGATAAAAATAAAAAAAAATCGAATGCCCACATGCCACGGATTGGTCATATCTGTTTTAGACCAATATGATGGAATAATATGCTTTCTGTACTTTAGACTTACAGAGTATATTATGTAATATGCAATTTATCAAAAAAAACAAATGATGACTAAGGACTGCGCTTTTTGACTTGGAAATATTTCGATTAAATGTAATATTTTTTTGGAAAACAAAATTCGGTCACAATCAACAACAAATTCGTGTACTTATTCGTAATTCAAGACATATTGTTTATTTTAGGGGTTTTTCAAATGTTGACCTGTATACAGAGGATTGAAATCTAATTTCAACAACCGAACTATAGAGTACTATAATCGTGGGTGTGTTTTGTATATTAACTAATTCAACCCTTCGGTAGAGTAGTGTATTGATTATTTTTAGGCATATATAATTATTTCTCTTGTATGTTCTAGAAAGAAAAAAAAATTGAATTGTGCAAATTTTGTTTTTCTTCCTTAAAATGTGAGATAATGTTAATTTACCCATTAATATTTAATTTACAAGCATTACCAATTTTTGTTAATAATAAATTTTTGAAATATTATTTGTTAAAAGACCTTACCTCTTGGATGTAAACGTTCCGGTTTAAACCAAGCATCTGTAAAAGAAAAAATATAATAAAGAAAGCGAAGGGTTAGAGAGCAGAAAAAAGCGTTTAATTTTGTTAGTATTTAAAAAAAATATATTTTATAATAGCATTAAATTAATCAATTACTTATTATTATTATTAAAAATAACTGAAATTATATAATTTTAAATAAAATATTTATCCAAAAAAAAAAGAAAAAGTGCCAAACACCAATACCACCAATTCGCTAATTATTATTTTAATAATGAAAATTAATGAAATCTTACAAGGATCCATTAAACAGCATAAAAAAGGACGAGTTTTACAAACTCCGTTTTGAATAAATTCACTTTCTGCCACCATTTTGAAACTTTCTTTTCTTTAAATTTCAATTTTTTTTTTCTTTTTACCCAAAAATTTCTTTTCTCGCACTTAATCAGAAAAAAAAAACAACAAATTGACACAATCAAAAAATTTCTTAACTTTTATTTCGTTAAGTTGGTAGCAAAAAAAAAACAATAAGGATCTGCGCGGTATTAACCCAGTAAGTACTTTGAAAAAGGAAATAATTTTTGAAACTTTTTCTTTGAAAAGCTTTCTTTTCCCTTACTTTCTTTTTTTTTATAAAACACTGAAAAATTTGTATAAATCGCGAAAAAAAATTCCAAATAATTTGTTGTCACAAAAAATTGTGCCAATTAGAATAATATAAGAAAATCGTTTTCCTTTCTTTTTGTCTTCATCGAGGAAGAAGAAAATTCAGTTATTGATTTCTATCAATATTTTTTTTTTTGGAGAGAGAGAGAGTGAAAAAATTCGCGTTTAAAAATATATTTCGTGACTGTATGTACTCTTCTTTGAGGAATATTGAGGACATTTGGATGGATTCCTTCCTTTTTTTTTGAGAAAGCTCCCACAAACCAACAAAATCAGCCTATTAAATATATTTTTCTTGTGTTCTGAGGGGTAGGGTAAAAGGTCAACATATAATATTACTGGTTTCAAAATGCATGCGCATTATATAGTTTACCCCATATTTTAATGAGTTTCTTTTTTTCTTCTTTTCTAGCGTTTCAATTATGGAGGATATAAAAAGCAACAAATAGCTGCTGCGCCACTATTCGTGGCCAAGAAGAAGACGTAGAAGAAGGATACTAAGAAAGATGTGGGGTAGTTTTTTTCACCTTAATGCATACAAACAAACAAAATAAATTGTGTTCAAAGGAAAATTACTGATCTACCCGAAAATAAAAGATATCTCTCTCTCTTTGTGTCGACTTCTAGACTTGCGAAATTATGAAATCATGTTCTACAAACCTGCCACAAATGGATGACAAATCAATTTTATGTAAATTTTTAAATTTCTGATTTCTAGTCTTCTTTCTGTTTTTTTGTTAACCATGAACAAACAATTTCAATAAAGAATGCAAATGAACTCATAATATCTTTGGAAAATGATGAAGTAATCGATCGATTTTTATTTTATTCACGATTTAATTGTGTAGGAAAGAAAAAACCTGTTGCTTAAAAATTAAAGAAGTACAGAAATTTTACCTTCCGGTTAATTCTAAATTGTATTTATTTGAAAAAGGTAATCCGCGGAATTACAAATTACATTCATACAATACAATAAATTGTTAAAAATAGATACTTTTAAAAAAGGAATACAAGAGAATACAGTTCGTACTCAATAAAATGTTAGCCCCATTTATTTGAAGTATGAACATTTTTATTTCTGCTTCTTCTGCGTACTTGTAAAATATTCTTCTCCAAAATATCTTATATGGTAAACCACGCAACAATTGAAAACATTTCTTTATCTGATATATAACCAAGGTTTCTATTAATTTTGAATGAAATTGAATAAGCTATTCTGGAGTTATTGTACGATACATTCCAAAAGTGACCGCATGAACACAAAATAACCCACTTCCAATTTGTCATTACCAAGTTTTTATTAACTCACTTTCTTGTTTGTTTGCTTGTTAGTTTGTTTGTCGAGTACAAATCTTGCAATCGATTTGTAACTAACTTCCCGACTAGCTAGACATTTGAATAGAATAGCTCAGAACACGATGACAATGCATTCTTTTAATACTTTTGGCCATGTTTAAGCAAAATTGAATTCATTTTCAGTAAATTTTGTTTTGTAGGGAAAGTTAGTTCGGAAAAATTCGCAAGGTGGTGCTTCGATCGAATTCAATGCTTGCACTTTTGCGTAAGAAGATTTAAAAACGTGGTATATAAAAAGTTCTTTTTATCTTGTAATTATTTTTACTGAAAATGGAAATAATCGTTCCTGTAATACCACCCACATTGTGTACTAAATTTCATTAGGCTAGCGGACATAACTTCCGATGAAAACTATTCATATAGTTATTTTATCCAGAATTTGTGTCTTCCAAATTATGTTGAAATTGGTGATGTTGTTCTAAAGTTATGATTCCCACAAGAGTTACAAATAAACTTTTTTTTGCCAATAAGGACTACTTTCGATTATGTATTTCCGGCCAAAATCTAATCAGTTCATCCCCTTTTTAAAGCCTATTTTTAAAACAAATTTAAATAATATTGAGTAGGACCTTTTCAAGTTATCATGTATTATAAAAAAGGGGACCACAGGCGCACAGACAAATAGTTCATTCGGATTTCTGGCCCCAAAAACATTTATTTCCATTAAAAAGGAACATGTATAACTGACGAGTTCCTCAAATTTCTCGAAAATTTTATTATATTATTATTAACTAAATTTTTGACACAGTCGAACAAGGATTTTCTTAAAATATTTTTTCTGAATTCAGGCAATCTCAAAACGTGAGGACCGATCAAAATTTGGAGGTCGTAATTTTTTATCATTATAAAGAAAAAAGCAAAATGTTGCGGGTAATTTTTTGGAGTTGGGACTGTAATTGGAGGAATAATTTATGAAACATGAAAATAAATTCTAATTTAATTAATTACTTTAAATTTTTTTAAAGCGAAATAATCTGATTAAATTTTATTGATTTTCTTTCGATATTAAAATAAGTTTTAAAAGATTAAAACCAATATGGATGAAAAAATGAAAACAGGAAATTAAGTATTAAAAATATAACTCTTACACCTTCAAGGGAGGACCAAGAGGACTTTAATAATTTTATTGGAATTGGAGCAGTACTAACAAAAAAAAAAAAAGAACCTGGACATAACTGAGTATGTACCAGAAATAAAAAGGTTCAAGTTAAAATCTAAATGTTCAGTAAAGCGAATAAACATTTAGGAAAGGAAAATTATTGGGTTCCCTGGAAACTTTGTGCCAATTTCTAGAGGATAACGTTGGAAACGTATCTCAACATTTTAAGTTCCATTAGAAGCTTGGACATTTTCTAAAGAATCATAAATATTGAATGACTGGAGCTAGGCATTTACGCTATCAATTTTGTACCAAAACTTTTCAACATTTAGTTTAGTAGGTACTTATGAGAACGACAGCTTCCCAAGCGTGTACAAATAATGTATAAATACTATACAGCGTACACAGTTTTGTAAGGACAAGACATGGAAGGGAAGGTAGTCAATATAATTTCTTGAAAATGATTTTATAAAACTTATCTTTCATTCCTCTTCGGTATATCTAAAGATAACCCGATTCTTATTGATTTATAGTATATCAGAAATGATTAAGTTGTTTCTTTAGAACTAAATTTCGATTAGGTTGATAACAACTACGTTCACACATTCGTTGTGTTGTTATAAAAAAAGAAATGCCGTTTCTTTTAGAGTACTTTCATAAAAACTAAGTACGTTCGTACTAATTTTAAGGAATTGAGTTGGAATTGAAGAAATCCACATAATAAAAAAAAAAATGTTTTAGAATGAATTAAGTGCAAATAACACGACGAGGCCCAAGTTGTTTAAAAAAAAGAACGTGTTTTTCTTCATTTCGCTTCTATTTCCGATCTTTTTTTTTGCTGTGAGTTTAGTATTTAATTTGTTTTCGCTATTACTAACTAATTGATTCTATTTTATGGTGTTTTTTTTTTCAATTATAAAAACAGGAATTTCTTCATAAAATATTAAAAACGAAATTTTCAGAATATCATTTGAGATTTTCTTTTCGAAATAAATCTTTATACTTTATTTATGTTCGCATGATTAATAAAAAAGAAAAGCGGCGGTTCATGTAAATTTTCTGTTTTCTTTTTTAAAGGAAATCATATATAAAAACTAAAATTGAGTTTTATAGCTAATTTTTTGTTATATGTAAAATATATAAAATGAATGATATTGTAAAGAAGAGTTCCAAAGACTTAAATCCCAAATTTGATTGAAGTTAGTTCCAAAGTGTTTGCGTTATCATGGAAATACAGAAGGCGGAGAGATATAGTACAAAAGTGTTGTGCGCCATAAAACTATTATCCGGTAGTTCTTTTGACCAATATTTTATAATTAGCATTGCAAAAAAAACTATAAATTTATAGTATTTGTGATAATTTTTATATACAGTTGATTCACGATAATTTGACATACTATATGGTAATTGCATAGAATTGTAGACGTTGTGTGATAAGAAGCAATTGTAAAGATTAATTTAGAGAGGTAAACGAAGAGAATGGTTTGATTGTGGTCTCGTTGATACTTTTTCAACTTCAAATTGAAAATAAATAATTTCAAGTATAATTCATTCCATGAAATGGCAATAGCCCAAGAGGAAGTGTTTCAGGAAGAAGAATTTAATCATCACGCGTTTCTACATATATGTTAAACTCTATTGACCAAACCTAAAATCGGGTATCAAAAAAGATCTATTCAAATACGACAGATTTATAGCTGGTGAGAATAACTAAGGCAAATATTATTCAAAAACTAAGTACAACGACTAGAAAATATTTATCTTACAAATAAAAAACTTACTGGCGCTAATTCTAGCATAACTTTTTAATTTTTCAATAAATATTTTTTCCAGTTTGAAGTTAAAAAAGTATAGGTTCTAAATCATTAAGATTTCAATGGTTTCATATATTTTTCAGTTGCCTTTAGTAGTACAAATTACCATCAGGAAATTATATAGTTTTAGTCGACATGTATGGTAAACTGACTGACCGAATATTATATTTAAATATAGAATAAGATTTGAATAAATTCTAGTATCAAAAAGTAATTTTTGAACCACCTTGGACCTTTGTTATCTTCTCGGAAGTTGCACTCGAATTAAAAGTGAATGAAAAAAAAAAGAAATACACAGCTTTTAAAGATAATCCAAAAATAAGTAAATACTTTGTGAAATTATTTTCAAAAACACGATTGAATCACCAAATTCGAAAAAGGCTCATGTAAGTTTTTTTTTCAAAATGTACTTTTTCGCCATTTTTTTATCTTCACGTATAGATGCATGTTCTATGAGCAAAAGGGACTAATATCTGCTTTCCAAAGTGGAAACAAATGCATGTCTTTCTGGAGATGAGACCTTCCATACAGTGCGGCAGAAATTCATCAGTTTTTTGTGTCTCTTGAAAAATTTAGAAAAATCGACATGACTTTTGGTGCTTCAATTATAGTCCAAGCAATTGGATGCAAATTAAAGATGTGTTTTTTTTGGGAAAAACAATCACGGTTGCTATACATTTTATACTCACTTATTTAAGAAATGTTATTTATCAAGGCCCAATTGAATCACCAATTGGAAGATAAAAATAAGCGACAAAAATACAAGAATTTTTTTTTTATATAAAGACCCATCAATACAACAGGAAAAGGGATCAAGTATCAAGCTCTATACCCCTTCTATTGGCTATGGTTTTAACAAGTGGATGAAGGGAATAAATACAGGAGATATTCCTTTGTTCTGATGGCTCCACTGAGTTTTAAATTGCTCGACTTATTCCTTTTCTTCCAATTGGTGTGATTCAATTTAGAACAACAGGTAATTGAGTACTATATTGAAGATATAGATGGCATACATTTTTCCCATTTTTCTTGAATGATCGAGTTACCGAATCTATACTGTATATTCGTTTCTTTTTAATCTTATCATCAATAATCTATAAAAAAAAAACGTATTCACAATTAAAAATTCATCAGATAATAAATTTACTATGTATTTTTTTCATGTTAAACTTGAGAACGCGCGTTACATAAAAAAAATCATAGAATATTTGTTTTACCACAAAACAGCGCGCTTTTTTTTTCTAATATCTTATCATTAATATAATATATAATAAAAAAAGGTAATAATTAAAAGAAACACCACACAAAATCCCTATAAAAAAAAATTTATGGAAGCGAAAAACACGAAATTGAATACGATTTTCTTTTTTTAAAAAATTTATATTTTTTATATTAGAAAATTAGAATCAGTTTTGTGATAGTTTTATATTAAGACAGCAGGTCAGACTCGCGGTTACCCGTTAATCATTACAAAAATAACAAAACAACCGAATTTAAGAGATTTTTGGTGTTTTTATCAAAAGAAGAACATTAAATTAACCTTAAACAAATATTTACGTTTAGAAATTGTGGTTTGTGATAAGATAGCTAATTGGATCATCATCACCCACACACATCAAGGAAGACGAAGAAAGGAGGTGAGAGATTTCTTTTGTTTTTCTTAAATAATTTTAACACTCACTTGTTTTTTTTTTTTAATATTTATATTTTTGCTGCTGCTTTTTGTTGATTTTGTGATATATTTTTTCTGTTTTCGAATTTCCCTTCCCGTACCGTACTTTTCTCTAGACTTAGACTCTAATTAAATTATCAACTGATAGAATGTTGTGGAATAAAAAATTACTAATAATAATAATAGCGATAAACTGATTCACGGTTTTGATTTTACGCCGTAAAATCCAACTGAACACAACTCGTAAAGTTTTCAATTAAAAAGAATAATACACATGCAAGACGAGTACACCAATTTCGCCATGAACAAAATAATTTACATGGTCGTCGTCGTCGTCGTCGTCATCGATATTATTTGCCGGGGAGTAATATTTATATGAATCATTTTTTAAAGATTCTTATGAACTTATTTTTCCGGTGGGGTAAAATATTTAACTTCTATACACTGGAATCACATCTCCACGTTTCAAAAGGATGCCAAATTGTTTCCAAACTGTCTTATCTAATGGCTGTGTTGGCCTTGGTTAAGTTTATCGAAAATTCCGGCCATATTTTTGAAGTAATTTGAACCAAAATTAGTACAATTTGATTTGGTACCCTTCGCGTATGGAACGATTGCAATCAAATTTGTGATACAAGATATTTTTTAAATCAATGAAAAAACGATTATTTCTGAAAATCAATTAAATTCGTTTGGAACTTCGAGTAGCTGTCGAACAAAAATTAAAAATTTTTTGTATGAAATTTTGAATTTGGGCAAAAGTTCAACATTTTCATACAAAATAAAATAGTTTGATCGATATGTATAGAAGTTCGTATATAGCTTGTTTTTTTCTTTTATAATTCTATATTTGTCTTTTCGTTGAAAATAGTTACTTTTTCAACTGATATGTTTAATGGTGGTCAGGTCAGGTATTCAGTTTGAAAGTCATTCTCTCACGCACGCAACAATGCCAATCGATAGACATTGTACAGGTGAGACAAAATAAGATAGTATTTAAAATAGAGGATTTCTGAATAGGGAAAACAGAGTTTTAATGCGTATATTTGGTTAACGATTTGCCAAGTCTAGATACGCCTTAAGAGAAAATTGTTCTCGAATCTTGTCGACTCTATTCCTTGTGGTACAGTATTTCAAAAGTAAAGTCAATGAATCATGAATTCAATTCATTTTAAATATTTTTAAGTCATGGTTTTTTTGTTAGAAAATTATTTTCAAAAGCTTTTAATAGCCTTGAAATAGGCGAATATTGCTTCATTTTGGGGGAAAAATTACGTCATCGCATATCCAAAAATAATGGATTTAATTTGGTAGAATAAAAGTATATGCAAATTATTGCAATTTACGACGTGAATTAATGTTTCTTGACTTTTTTTTCTTAAACTGTAATTTATTTGCTATTTAAAACTTGAGAAAAAACTACTATAAATAAAAAAAAAAAACTTACCCAAACCAAATCTACAAAACATTTCTTCAGCTGATATCATCTGTTTTGTTGGTTGCACAATTTTCTTTTCTGTCGTTGTTGGTTTAGGATCGGATTTCTTGATTTCTTCAACTTTTGAAGTAATAGAAATCGGTTTTTTCTCTTCAAATTTATTTGCTTTAATTGGTTCTGATGATGGAGTTATTGGTTTAATTGGTTCATCATGAATGATATCTGGTATTATTGGTTTCACTGGGATTTTAGTTGTTGATGATGATGTTGTTGTTGGTGGTGGTGGTGGCTCAATTTTTGGTGGTTGAGGCTTTAATATTGGTTCAGGTGTATTTGTACGTTCATCTTTAAAATCACCAAGAAGATCTTCAGATGATATGAATTTTTCACTTTCTTCTTTTAAATTCTTCTTAACTGGTGACTCAAAATGCTCAATTTCTATATCAGTTATCAATTCGGATGCAGCTGGTGCTGTTGGTTTATGTTCAACAAAAGTATTTATTGTTGATGAATTTCCACTTTGTTTTACAAGTGGAACTGAAACTGCAGCTGGTGTTGGAATTGGTGCTAAAACTGGAGTTTTCTGTTGTTTTTCTGGTGATTTTTGTCGTTCACCTTCAAGAAAATCTTGTGTTTGTGTTATGAATTGTGAAAAATTATTTCCCAGATCTGTATTTGATGTCATAAAATCATCTAATGGAGCACCAGTTTTAATAGCGTTTGCTACTTTAACCGGTTCAGGATATGATGAACTCATAAATGGGTCATGGTCGACATGTTCAAAATCATCTGTCGATCCGGAAGTTTTCTTTTCAGATAATTTTTCATTTTTCATGAAATCCATTGATTTTGACGGGGAGTGGTCTTTATTTAAATTAAAATCACCACTTCCAATTTCACCACTACCGACAAAACTTCCTGCTCCTGCGGTCGTCTCGAAACCAGTTTTTTTATCTGTTTCCTTGTTGAAGCCGAAATCCATTTTGAAAAAAAAGGACTTTTTCTTTTGTTTCTAATACGAAAAAAAAAATTTTTGTTTTCTTTATTCCGATTTAGAACGTTACAAATTGGTTTTTTTCAATTTCTTAAAACAACACAATACTGAAGTAGATAATTAATTGTTTAATAAACTTTAAGAAATTAAATATTTGAAAAATTTATTGATATAATTCCAGACAAAATTTGACTGGAAACTCTTTAACTTCGCACTACTTTGCCTGGCACGTAAAATCGTATTCGGAATGAAATGACACAAAGATCGTTTGCTTGGTTAACTTGGTTGGATTTTTTTCTTTTGTTTTTTTATGCACTTCGAACTTTTTGAGAGAAACAAAATTGAGTGTATATTTTTAAAGCGCACACACACACTATCTTACAAGGCCGGTAGTTTGCTGTCTCTGAAAAAGAGATGCCGCGCAAGTTTCAAAATTTTTTTTTTGAGTAAAAACCAGCTGATTTACGGAATTTTTTTCTCATAAAACGAACATAAAAAAAAATTATTTCAAAGTCCATAAAATTAAAAAAAAAATCGTGATTGCTAAGCGCAAGCGTTATTTAAATGGTAATAAAATGAGTCATGTTTTACTTCCCTCGCACACACATAAACAATGTGCAAAAAATTTCGTAAATATTTTATGCCGGTGAGAAAAATTTGAATTCAAGGTGTTTTGTTTTTTTTAGGACAATTTATTTTTATTATTTAATCAGAATGCGAAACTTAGAATTAAAAATATTGAAAATCATTTATAAAATTTGAAAAATAAAAATATGGAATATTTAAAATTTTTGACGATATTCCGAAATTTTGGTGGTGCCATCTATTAATGAGATCTTGTGAAAAGTTAAGTCTCTAATTTCTAATAAATATTTAAATTACTATTATTGATTTAAAATAGTATGAATAAAATATTGTGGCAAATTTGTTTAAATTATAATTAAAATAATAATAATCTTACATAAATCAAATATAATAAAATATTTTAATAAGATTTATTTTGCAGGAAAAGTACTGCCATCTTGAAATAAGTTTATTCCCCTTCATAATTGGAACTGTCACTGCAGTGTGCAGTTTACAGATTAATGGCTGACAGGATGGGAAATCTTGCGGGTGTCGATGGGGATGAAAATAGTTTTCATATTGAAAACATTTCAATAAGTTCTTTAAAAGATGATAAAACGCACATTAGAAATCGAAAGAATGGCTACAATAAATTATATCATCATAATAATCAATTAAAGGTAAGTGAAAATTATGTGATAGAAAAATTTCTAGTCGGTGTTACATGGTAATTGGGTCACGCCATCGGCCTTATCAATTTTGACAGTTTCACAAGAAAAAGTGCGGGTGTTTGACAATTATTTCTATTGAAATTTGCGAGTACATATTCTATGGAAATTTCATTTAATCATTTATTAAATTGATAATATAAGAATTGATTAGATGTCAATGAGAAACTAATAAAATTGTGGCCCCAATTTTTTATATATGATTAATATCAAGACCGCATGCGGTGGTTGACCTTTAACATTTCAATTAGAAAACAATTTTCTATTAGATCGCTAAATTGATTATTGTTCTATTTCAAATTTCAGACGTCGAATGGATACCGTACAGATGAATCCTATCCAAAAACAAAAGATTCCTTTGAGGAGGTTCCTCTTCATACTGCCTGCCTCACGTATTTGGGGTTCTATTTACTTATGATTTTAGGTTATATAAATCAGTTATTTTTTACTCCCAAAGTTGCAAAAGAAGAAAATCGTGATGTAAGTTGAAAAACGAATATTTCTATCGAATCGTTTTCATTTATTTATCATATTTACAGGGCTATGTTTCGCTTTACGATAGTTTTGAAAGATTCTATCTTCGTTATGTATATCGAAGAGTAAGAGATTGTTGGAATCGGCCAATATGTAGTGTACCCGGAGCTGAGCTAATACTTAAAGATCGAATAACACGAGATTATGGTTGGAGTTTTGAATTTACTGGAACAACAACGAAATGTTTAAATCTTGGTTCATACAATTATCTTGGTTTTGCTTCTAATGATGGTCCGTGCGCTAAGGAATCTATTAAACTTATCGAAAGTAATGGATTAGCGTTTTGTAGTTCAAGACGAGAATTCGGTACAATGCCATTACATGTGGAATTGGAAGCTCTTACTGCAAAATTTTTGGGTGTCGAAGATTCAATTTGTTTTGGTATGGGATTCGCAACGAATGCATTAAATCTCCCTTCTCTATTGTCACCTGGCTGTTTAGTTTTAAGTGATGAAAAAAATCATGCATCAATTATTTTAGGGCTACGTTTGTCCGGTGCTACGATAAAAGTTTTCAAACATAATAATATGAAAAGTTTGGAACATGTTTTACGTGAATCAATTTTACGTGGTCAACCAAAAACCGGAACACCATGGAAAAAAGTTATGATAATTGTTGAAGGTGTTTTTAGTATGGAAGGTTCTGTTGTTAAGCTACCAGAAATTATAGCTTTAAAAAAGAAATACAAAGCATATATTTATTTGGATGAAGCCCATAGTGTCGGAGCTATGGGTCCCAATGGAAAAGGTGTTGTTGACTATTATGGTGCCGATCCGAACGATATCGACATTTTAATGGGAACTTTTACGAAAAGTTTTGCTAGTGCCGGAGGTTATATTGCTGGATCAAAGGTAAAATGAAAATAATGTGAGAAGTTAATATTTGTTGGGCATCTTTTTTTTGGCTAAATTTTTATTTTTATACAATTTCAGAAACTAATAAATTTCTTAAGAGTTAATAGTCATGCACATTGTTATGCAAGTAGTATGTCACCACCGATAACACAACAGATTATATCTTCAATGAAAATCATAATGGGACTTGATGGAACGAATGAAGGTCGTTGGCGAACTAGTCAGTTAGCAAGAAATACACGATATTTCCGAAGGCGATTAGCTCAAATTGGTGTTATCACTTATGGACATGAAGATTCTCCTGTTGTACCACTTTTAGTATATCTTTTTTCAAAAATTGGGTAAGTTTTTTTTTTCTTTTTTTCTATTTGACTTTCTATTGAATTTGTTATAAACATGATTTTTAATTAGTGCTGTTGTACGTACATTAACAACTCGTCATATCGCTGTTGTTGGTGTCGGTTTTCCAGCAACACCAATTATGGAAGGACGTATACGTTTCTGTTTATCAGCAGCACATACCAAAGAACAGCTCGACTATGCCTTAAATGTTATAGATGAAATTAGTGAAACGCTTGGTCTAAAATATTCACGTAAACCGCGTGATCCAAATCCAATTGAATATTAAAATTTTTTTTTTTTCACAAGGCATATTAAAAATTGATAAGAAAAGAAAAAAAAAAAAAACAACTACGTTTATTAAATATTAAGTAGTTTTAAATAAAAACAAAACAAAAAAAAATATATATATTTGAAAAGAAAATATCAAAAAAAAATGAAAGCTAAAAAAGAGAAATTAAATGCAAATTAGCATTTTTATTTTGAAAAACAAAAATTTAGCAAGAAAAATTTCATATTTAAATGAAAGAATTTTTTCCGTCTAAAGTTGAGTATTATTTATCAAACGCGTAAAATGTTGCTGCTCGCGTGGATAAAAGAAAAATCATTATTAAACCAGAAGATTAGATTAGATTAGATTAAGTTTTACGGTGTTCCTGTACTGCGATCTTTAAGATCTATTGTACCCTCTCTTCTTTAGAGCAGTAGTTAGGTTAATTTCTTATTTTACAGCACCTTCTCTAGGCTTATTTCTCTTAGGAATTTTAGTATCCGATATAGGTCAAGATTACTTCAATTAATTCTCTTTCTGTTCTTTTTTTAAAGAGCTAGGAATGTTCTAATCAAAAATTAATGTGTGAACGCCTTATTTTTATCTATATTAGTTTATTTCCGTGTTTTAAGAACCAAATTTGTAACAATTTTGAAGCATCTCCATTACTAAAAACCAGATTTTGCATACACGTAATATTCGTGTAGGGCCTCTATCACACATGCATATTATTTTATATATGAATGCACGAACACATGAAAAAATAAGAGTGATGACGTAGTTTTTACGTTCCTAAAGCAAGTCTGACATTGATCAGTCATGACTGTCATTCGTGTTTGATAGTAAGCTGATTGCTCACGAAAATTTTGAATAATTATTGAGTTCGACTGTCAAACTATCAGTTTTTAAATTCGCACTGATCAGTATTCTCTCAGTTGCTCAAAAGCTGATGGAAAACTGATCAATATGAGTCCTTCTTAAGTCAATTGTTGTTATTTTGCTCTACGAATTGATTGATTTTTCAAAATCTCTAAGTTAGCTTTCACTTGGATTCGGGTTTAATAATTATTTCTATTTTACTTACGCATGCAGAAAACCGTTTGCGCATTTGGCGGATACTACTTTTCTTAGGATTGTATTTGTGTGCCTTCAACAGACACGAGAAAAATAGTATTGTTTTTTTTTCTTCTTTTAATTAAAAAATATTAGTTTCTTTAGTTTTTTTCGTTTTAGGGAGAATTTTTGCTAGTTATTTCTTTTTTTTTCTAGAGTGTATTATAAGAAGCTTGAAAAGTTCTTTTTCTTATATATTTTTATTTTATTTTACGCACTTTGCTTTAAATAAATCAGCTTTATTGAACCACAAAAAAAAGAAAAATTAATTATATTACAAAATAGAAATATAGTTTCTATAAATTCAAATAAATAATAATTATAAATCGGTACAAAAAAAAAAAAGAAAAAAAGTCAAGTACATTAATATAGGCTTGTTTATTTCATAATCAATCATTTTTCATTTTTAAATTATTTATATTAATGTGTTTTTTTGTTCTCTATTAGTTGAGCTAACATATTTTTGGTCTCAAGAACGTAACGACGACGATAGTAATATTTTTTCAATGTCGTTACGGTCTTGTTACGTAATCTGTTAGTTGTCTCTTTATATATTTTAAACTTTATTGAATTAACCAGTTTTTAAACCGTGTGGGGCTTAAAAAATTGGAAAGAAAAATAAAGTTAAAGTCCCTGAATTACAATGGCAGAGCAGAGAATAAGGAAAGACAAAAAAACTGATCGAATGCTTGCTTATGCATGTCAAATTCGTAGAACCGATTACAATGTGCATAAGCAAGAATAATTATTTGTGCTTTTTAAATTGTTTTTTGTAATGTAAAAGTGATTTTAACAAATTGAAAATCGTTTAGAAAACAAATTTTCCAAAAAACCCATATCGTCGAGGAATATTTTATGAAAAAAATATTTGCAATTCAACTGGCAAAATTTCCGTACGGAATGTAATAATTGATTTGTATTGCTTAAACATAACGAAACGGAAGTTTAACGAAAGCTTGGCTATGCACATTGTAATCGCAGTATACGATTTATGAAGATTAGTACATTTCCGTAAGTTCGGATATGCTTGGCTCTTCTCATTGTAATTGGGCCTTAAGTCGTTAACTTCTTGGATATGGCTATGCGCAAATCGGAATTAGTACGCCTAAATGTGTTCCGTGAAATCGTGTACAATTGATACTATTCGATTCGAAGCGACACTTCTTCAACACTTCTGAAACACGTACTAATTTTGCCTTGTATTAAATGCGAATATTGTTTAATTGTATTAATATTATTATTTTTTTTAATGTTTTTCCTATAATTTAAGTTGAGTTTTAGTTTTTAGTAAATAGAAAAGAAAAACTTGTTTAATTCCAAATAATTAATCGTTTAAAAAAGTTTTTAATCAAAATTAGTTTGAATTATTGAAATTCTATTGAAGTTTTTAATTGTTTTTATTTAAATTTTTGTGTTTGTCATTTGTCATAAAAATCTTATCAAGGACCATAAAAAAACAATGTTAAATATTAATATATTAGCATTGATTCGTATAAATCCATGGATTTGTTGTTTCAAAGAAAACATACAAAAAAGTTTAAGTAAAATATAAAAGTTTAAAACAAACCAAAAATCAAAATTCATATTAAAAACAAAATTACTATTTTGAACTAAAAAAAAAAGAAAAAAATATATTAAATAAATTAAATAAATATGAAAATAGAAAAAGCTTAAAAAAGACATAAAAGAAAATTGAATCAAAATTAAAAGGAACAAAATTTGATTCAAATTTTAATATCATAAAATTTTAATTAGTAAAAGAAAGAAATTTAAAATATATTTTTTTGTAATTAAATTTTTACAATTAAAATATATTTTTAGTATTTAAAAAAAAGCCACAATATTTTTTAAAAAAAGCCACAAACAAATAAAACAAATGAAACATTTTATTAGCACATTCCCTCTCTAAATATTATATTTGTAATTTTTTCTTCTATAAGATTATAAAAACTTTTAATTTTTAAAAACAAAAAAACTTTTATTAGAAGCTCTTGTTAAATTTAGCTAAACAAAATATGAAATAAAATTATTAAAAAAAAAAATTCCATACGTTTTGTATACTCTTTTTTTTTATACCTACTCGAATACCAATCTGTTGAAAAGCTTTCATTTAATACTAGCTGACCCGACAGACGTTGTCCTGTCCAAATTTCAATAAATTTGTTTGTGATCGTTTTGTGGATTTGTAATTGTCCCGAATTTTCTTTTGCTGAAAACTTTTCCAGGACCATAACGAACAAAACAAAAAAGGAATTACACAAATCCACGTATATGGTCTCGAGTTCATACAAAAATCCCATTGAAGAAAAGCACTTTCAGCTTTTTCCGAATTTTCCAAGTTTCCGGGCAAATTTTCCCATTTTTCTTTCCGTAAGAACCTTATTCGGACTACTACGAACATTTTAACAAAAAAATGAGCCGTTCTCAAGTGATGCGCTTACCAACGAACAGCATTTAATTTTTATTTATATAGATAAATAAATTACATTCGATTTTGTGGCAATAGCTTTATTCTCCTAAAAGTTCTTGCCATAAGATCTAATGTAATTTATTCAGATTAAATAAAATTTTTTGGAATTTTAACATATATATCTTTATTTATTTATATCTTTGCTGCTATTATTTTATATTTGTTAAATTTCGATCCATTTGTACTTTCTTAACAATATAAAGTATTTAATATTAAAATATTCCACATAAAATGTAAATACTTTTCGAAAACTGAAGATAACACAACTTGGCATAGATTTATTAGTTAAAATCATTAACTGGTTAAAAATTTGGGTTTAAATTCAGTGGGTTCTAATCTACTATATTCCTCTAATAAATTATTGTTCAATGTAAATAGCAGTCAATAGTAAGTCGCTCATTAGATAACATTGAACGATTTGTTGCTCCGTTCTTGTGCTGTCGAATCATCTATAAAAGTTTGTAATTATAATATTAAAAGATCTAACACAGTGCATTGTCTCATATTCATTCCGATAGACTTTTGTTTGTCCTCGTAAGTATGAATATTTTCAAACGAAATATATATCCACCACCGAGCGGGATTTCTTGCTAGAATAGAAAAACGCAGAATATATTACTATTATAGAAGAATTAAAGTATGAATCTTCAAAGTTTTCATTGTGTTCAGATTCATGTTGAACGTTAAATGTTTCAGGCTACTAGTTGCAGAATATATTTTGCAAGATACATGTTTCAGGCTACATACAGTAATACAGATAATCTAGATTATAATCTTTATACATCAATACTGTAGACATAAAAAAATACATACATGAAGAACCGAGCCTGGATTTGATCCAGGGTCTCATCAGCTTCTAGAAACGAGGTCTTTACCGACTTGACCATTCGAACACTGTGTTTATCGATCTGTTCATTTGCCTTTTCCAACTAAACATTATTCAAACAATACAACTGTTATTCGAAATATAACAACTATTCTATATCCTTTCAATTGCTATGCCAATCATTTGTATTAACAACTATTATGAAATTATTATGCCGAAATATCAACTAAAGCTGTAATATTTTTCAATTGTCTTAGTTTACCGAATAAAACTACTTACTTAATTCCAAAACTGCGCCAGCATCATGTTTAACCGTTTTTCAGTAATTTAAACAGTGACAATTTTCAAATTTTTAGTTTCCTTTGTAGTCCTTTGAACATTAATTTTTCAAAAAGCGTAAATTTGAAGTATTTTATGAGTTACAGTAAAGGTAGACTAAAATAGTTAGTACAAATATTAACAAGAATTGAATTTTCTTATTAGGCAATTTTTCTTTGAAAATACATAGTCTTATGTAAAGACCTTTTATTTGTTGAATTAGTGTAAGATCCGATTCTAATAAGAAGAAAATTTCATTAAAATTGAAAAATATTTCAAAGGAAAATTCGAAAATCTTTCATTTAGAATACATTTTAGTTTACATCCTTTTAAAAAAAGAAAATGTTATATTATTAAAATTAATTCTTTGATATTATCAAAATTTAAATAAATTTTAATGTTTTCTTTTCAAAATAACGACCGCGATTTTTAGTTCATATAATCAGTTTTTTCCTTTTCTCATATTATTAATAATAAATTCATATTTTTACTGCTCAGCATAAAACGGATTTTTTATTAAAGAAATTTTCATCGTTTTTCCTTTATAAAATGACTGAATTTTATTGAAGAACGAAAGAATACTGGCTTTGTGTGCCTGCCTCGGTTAGATTGGAAATTAATAGACATTTTGTGTAAGGTTTTTTGTACAAATATTATTTTTCTGGTTTAATATCAACTTAAAATAAAAATCAATAAAATAATATTCTTTTGTAAAAAATGAAAATAAACAGAAAGGGTTAATATTGTGGTTGATTTTGGAAACATTTGGATGATGTTGTGTCTACTACTAATCACTTAGAGCCCATTACAAACAGTTCAAATATTTTATATTCGTTTAAATGACATCAAAAACTTTTTGGGATCATTATTATTATTATTATTTTGTTTTTTTTTTTTGTTGCCATACTTAAGATTTCTTGGTAGTCATTCTTGCAACTACGACTTATCTTGATAAAGAAACTAACAGCAATAATGGTCATTATAACAAATGGGAATAATGTCAAAGAATTCCCGAAACGAAATAAATTTTCATCAAAAATTTTCTTATACGACATTGTGCCCATTTCCAACCACAAGAATGGATTCTTCTATGTTGTTTAAATCTAATTTGTAAAAATCTTTATTCTGTTCGGTTTCATGAAATTTATTTTCTTTTTTTTTGAAAAATGGTCAGTTTTTTCGTATTGAATTTTTTAACATTATAAAAATGTAACAAAAGTCGTTATCAAATTTACGAAATTTTTGTAGTGTAAGCTTTTAAAGAAAAATGAAATTTAATACATTTGTTTATTTTTGAAAAAAATACAGGGTCTATTGCAAGTATGTCCAAATGTTTGATTAGTAGATTTTCATTTGCATTTACCAAGTACTTAAATATCAAGAAAAACAACCAATATACGTTTTTATAACTAAAACATTATTATAAAACATTAATTCTTGTAATTTTTAATTTATTTCGTTCCTCAACGTTCTTTTTTTTATAATTTTTTAATATATGAATCCCAGGTATACTAGGCTATGCTTTGTGAAGTAATTGTGCTCATAGTTCTTATGCTTTCCGAAATGTCCATACTCCCTAAATACTCCTGAAATACTTTTTTTAAATAGGTAAATTTTATTTTCTTGTCAATACTGCAAAATTTTGACTCTTTGTTAATCGAGTACATTTCTATTAGTATCATCAAATGCCTTTTTGCATTGATGCCTATTGCGGCAGGTTGGTTCTTGACTGAACCATTAGTAACTAGACAAGTAAATATGTATATTTTTCATTATAGATACCGTCAAGTTAAGTCACTAAATAATTAATACTTAACGTGTAAATGGAAAGCACCTAAAATATTAATCTAATAGTATTCTTATGCAGCCACGTGCCTACTTTTTTATCTATTATGTAGATTGTACTGGAGAAATAACGCAAACGAAAATAAGAAAAACCAAACGTCCTTTGCAAAGGGTGTAAAAAGGATCAAAACAAGTTAAGCATAAAATAGAAAGCGACAGGAGTGACTGTCAGGAAACTTTAGCAAAGACCCGATTCCTAAAAAAGCTGTAGCGTCAGATAAGTAAGGATTTTTGTAGAAAACGAATAAACGAAATCTTTCATACATGACCGAAATAATCATGGCAAATTCATTAATTAAATGTATTTCACGATAAAGTTAAAGAGCACGATTGAAATCGATATCGATACAATATATCAGTGGTTCCTAAAGTGTGTCCCGTAGGACTATAAATAGTTTTTCTATTTTGTTCATTATACTCTGTAATATTTTTACCATTTTTGTTTCTATAAAAAAGAATTGCCCTTATAATGGATCGATGGTTAAAATATGGGTCGTTACAGAAAATTGACGTTGTTAGTAGTAATGCAGAAATCGCGGAATCTACAGTTACAGGCATTCTGGAACCCGCAATGCCATCAACTTCCAGTTCCGTACAGCTACAGCCTCTTCTTCCAACTCTGTCATCTTCCAATTTTGGACAGGTGGTATCAACGAAAAGACGTAAATATGATACTAGTTACCTGCCGTTTGGATTTAAATATTCAGGGTTCCGCGATGATTGGCAAAAAATGTGGGGGTTACACGACCAAAATAGTTTGGGAACCATTGCTATATATTAACCATGAATCTATATTATTGAATACTTGACAAGAGGAAGAAATTGTTGTTTTTCTACGAACATCTGCAAATTCTCGTACGACTAAGTGAGTTTTACTTTATTTCTATTCATGAATTGTGAATTACTTTAATTCCACCCTGTAGCATATTCAATAAATTAAATTTTTCGATAATTTTATTGTTTTTTCATTTTAAAAAGAAATATTAAAACTAAAATATTTTCTTTTTTTTGATTTATTAAAATTCAATAAGTTTTTCAAACGAAAACTTGTGATTTCATTTTGGAAAATTAATTTCAACTTTCTTATAGCAACAACAATAACAACAACAAACAATTATATATTTTTTTTTCTATTTACGAACAATAAATTATTTATTAATTGCGCAACGTTGAAATATTTCCTTAAATACAACCCATAAGTATTAAATTTTCATTTAGTGCTTTTGTAAGCACTTTCAGTGTGTATGTACCGGAGAGTTTTCAAAAATATGAGACAAAGCTCTGAAGTTCAATTCAACACTTTTCTTCGATCAGAATTGCAAAACCTATTTCTTTAAAATCAAAGCGAATCTTAAAAGAATGAATTTTGTTTTTTTTATCTATGAATTCTATTATATATACGTAGTTGCAAGAAACCTTAAATCCCATGAATCCTCAATTCAATTTGTTGTGCCTTACACTAAATATGAAACCTATCTAAGCAGCCTAATGTTCAGTGTTGTTGTAGGTAAAATTGAAGAAGAAGTATTCAGCAAGACAGCTTTAATGTGAACAAAAGATAAGCATCTTTGATGTGTAGTGATATTAGTACACAAAATGAATCAATTGAATGTACACTCATTTGCAAATCTTTATTATTAGTGCATGGATGTGCAGTATTCTTTAAAACTTTTCGATAACGCGAATATTGCTGGGTTCCAGACCAACGTTCCCTCTAATTTTTAAAATCGATGGGCAGTATAAAGGACAAAGTGGGCAACCGTTTTAAATTTAAAATAAGTCGGGCAAAATTTAACAAAAAAAAAAAAACAATCCAAAGAAGTGCCACTTGGTATTTACTTTCAATGTTACTAACTACGGCATATAAAAGGAAACAAGCCAGCAAACCATGAACATGACTTCAGTGTGGAAATCTACACGTATTTATAAAATGTGAGCGCTTTCGCAATGAAAATGGTGGCAAATTTTCAAACTATTTTCGCCAAAAGGAAGTTTTTGCAATATTTTTAGTGGGCAAATAAAAATAATGACTGGGCTAATGCCAATTTATGCCTGGGCGGCCGCCCGCGCGCCCAACTTAGAGGGAACGTTGTTCCAGACTATCAGAGGTTTTGTAGTAATAACTAGTGTTGGTTCGCGGATTATAGGTTGCTAACAATCATTCTATACCCTTATTCATAGTCAATTTACTCCTTTTATAATTATAAACTTTTTTTGCCTTTTGAACATTTTTGGGGTGGTGTGGATGAGGTGATGATATACATTAGGTTGAGTTGTTGGTGTTGTTTTTTAAGCTTCTTTATTGTTTCTTCAGTTATTTTTCATATCGCCAGTGTTTCTTTTGGTATAATAAATAAGTTGCTTAATAAATATTATTTTATAAATTTTTCACTACCAGATCAACGAATTGTAAACGGTACAAGGTCTTAAAATATCAATTTTTGTTGTACCAGGATTTATGAGTTTTTAATATTTATACGCGATTTTTGTCGATCAATTTAAATATTTGATATATAATATTTTAATTGAAATTTAGTTCAATTTTGTTTTGTTTTTTCTCTGTTTTACATAATTTCTTTATACTCTGTTAAAGAATCATCACATAGCAGCTGGTGTTCTTCTAACTAAGTGCATTCGAACATAAACTGTGTTCAAGAAATTGTTGATATAGTATTTCGCTGCTATTTGAAAACTCTCTTGAAATACTCCTGCTGTTGTTGATAATAGCATTAATAAAAGGTTTCTTTTTTTTTCTATCATACAAGAAAACTACAAGATTATTTCATGTACGTGGTGTGGATACCTGCCATTAGTATTATTTTCTCTAAATGTGTATATTTTGAAATAAAATGATATCAATTTCTTTCAATTTCTTGAAGATTCTCATCGCATTTAGCAGATGTCGTCGTCATTCTAAATATTTGGAAATCTTTGAGACAAAAAAAAAAAAAAAAAAAGAAGAAGACAATAAGAGGATTTTACTAAACATATTTTGAAATGGGATTTGAAATACATGGATGTAACTTATCTTAGTTAGTATAGACTATTTTTTTCCTTCATTTGTAGAACATGTGTGATAAAATTTAAATAACTGATATTATTGTTTGGAAATTTGGTTAATGTGTCATCGTTTTGGGTGCACGGTTTTCTTGTCTGTAGGTTTTTTTTTTTTTTTTAAAGAAATACTACCATATATGCAACAGATGTTTGGATGGAAGAAAAATTTTTTTGAATATTTGAAATCTTATGGCATATTCAAGCCAGGGTGTTTAGGATTAAAGATTCGATTTTTCTTGCCATCAAGGATATTGTAATTGCAGTTAGTACCACTGTGATTGGGTACATAGGAATCAGTAAAAAAAATAATAGTAATGTTACAAATTTGCATCACAGAAAAATAAGCAAGCAAAAAAAACAACTTGAGGAGAGGATGAAGCATCTATATATACTCCTACCATCAGTAGTGGTTAGACAGCTGTGGTTAGTAGGCGGTCTTTATATTTTGTTTTCCAGTGTTTTCTTTCGACACGTAATATATTTCTGTTTTTTTCTGATTCCAATTTTTTTTTGACGTAGTTGACGTGGTCTTCGACGCATTCATTTGTTGTTCTTTAAAGGAAAAATAACAAACAACCAAGGAAAGAAAACTACACTCTCCATCTTGAGCTGGCGAAACTAAAATCTTATTTCAAACATTACTTCCATGCCTTGTAGAAATAATTAGATTTGATTAAGAATACAACTAACAAAATGTTGTTTCTAGCTGAGAACAATAAAGTTTATGGTGCTAAAAGAAAACCAAATTTATAGTACATAGTTTCGATCGTTGAACCAAGTCCTGTAGGACTGGATATTGTCGATATCGATGATTCTTAATCCATTTTAAATTGAATTCAAATGTTCATAAGCTTGTTTTAAGTAATCTAAACTGATTTGCTACACTTATGTAACATCCTGTATATAAATATTTGTATACCCAATCTTTATTGTAGATAATTTTGTGTTCATCTATGTTTCTGATGAGGAGAGACTGACTTCTATCTTGAATATTATTATTTCAATTTTTGTGTAAATCAAGACGACGACAACAACAACAATAACATAACATGTTTAGCTTAACCACTAAAAACATTTTTACCTTTCGTAATGTTGATGTAATTTATTAAATGAGTTATCATTTATTATTTTTATATGAAATGTTGGGATACCTTTTTTTTTTATATGAATTTAAAGGTTTTTTTTTGGGGGTGGCATTTGGCACATTAGTATGGATCCTTTTCAGTATTAGAATCTTTCATCACAAAAATGTATTCATTTTTTTCCTTTTTTTTGGTTTGACTAATGTTTGATGATTTTTTGTTTGTTTTTTAAACAATTCAATTAAATATAATTAAATTGTTTATTTTTGTTTTTTTATTTAATTTATTAATTAGTTTCGAAGGAAACTAAAAATGCTTTAAGTAAAGTGATTTTTAGAAGGCTTGCGATCTGTACATTTTTAAGTTGTTGAGTTTGTTGCAATTATGGCGTATTGTGTAGTTCAGAGATGGTGCTTTTTTTGAAACTGTAGCAATTTTATAGAATCTGAATAAAAGTTTTAGTTTTTCAACTTTTGAAAAGATATTCAGACAGTTTATAAAACAGACTCGTATTCAAGCCTGCCTCAAGCAGCCATAAGCGTAATTAAACTACATTTTTAAAGGTTTCCATATGTTTATAAAATTCAGTGCCAAATTTCAGACTTCTATGCCATCGCGAACTACAAAATAAACTTCTGGAAGAAGAGTTTTTACCTACCTTTGTAGGTCATTTTATATTTTTTGATACGTAGTTCAGACGCCATCTTGAATTTATCCGATTTCAGATCTATCACATCTTTTACAGGCTTCTAGGATATTGCAAATATTGGTGGTAAAGCGATTATTTGAAATTTGACGTAACCTGATATTTCTTTCGCCAAAATATATTATAAGAACATACACAGGGGCAGTTACCATTGCGTAGGAGATTAAATTGAATATTATTTTTAATTCATCACAGAAAAATAAAAAGTGTTCTAAAATCTTGGAATATCATAAATAAATTATAATTATATTTTCTTCATAAAAATTATTAGTTTTTTTTTCCATCTTACGCGTCGTATTATTAATTACTAACAAAAAGTCTATTCAATTGCTCAAAAAAGGAAAAAAGAGGTGAATAGGAAAAACAAGAAGTCATTCACTCTAAGAAAATATTTATTTGATAACCACGGGGAGCTCTTCATAATCATGTTCTATATATTCTTGTACAGTGATAAGTAAGATTCATATATATACATATATACGTACTAGAATAAGATATAAGGAAGCACATATGCCACATATTTATGAAATAAAATACATTAGGTATATACATAAATAGTCTTATATACATTTTATATTCTTTGTTCAACAAGTATGAAACAAATTACTGGAGGGATTTTGTCGCACAGCCCATTAATAAAAAACCTTCTCCATATATGTAGGTTCCCGTTTGAATTATGGATCCCGAAAAACAACAAGTATGTACTTATATAGGAATGTGGATGATGAGGGGATGGTGTCTACTTGTGTGATGTATAATTCGGGTATTTTGCTTGTTTCTAGGGGATGTAATAATTTTTCTTGGAACTCTCTCGTAACAACACCTTTTATACAAAATAAGTATTATATACTTTATATTATTATCATCGGTCGTTATCCAGAAAAAAAAAAGAAAACAATGATTGAAAACAATTTCACTTTTCATATAACAAACTGTTTTCTCGTGGAATAAAATTGTGAAAATTGTTGTTTCTTTTTTGGATGAACTATTTCCACAAAAATGTTTTCCCCCAGAAAAAACAGGACAGGAAAATATAGTAGAAAATTATTAAAATGACTTTTTTCTTTTATATAGTAGTTACAGCAGAAAACATTTTATTATAATAAAAGTTATGGTTTTTGAGTTTATGAAATTCCAAAAAGTTGCAATCTATTAAATTTATATTGCAGAGATCGTTAATGTTGTATAAAATGTGATTGTTTTAAAATGTTGATATACGTTTTGCCATGATATCAAATTATCCATTTATACACCCGCATCGGAATAGTAATTATTATGGATCTAATTGCATCCACTTTGAAGGGATTTTATATAAATTATTATTCTGTGGGTACAATTTGTTGTTGAACTATTCTTGTTTCAATTTAGTTAAATAACTGGAAAAACATTTTTATCAAAACTTTTAATAAATTTTACAACTATTTTTAAAGTTTCTTTAAAGTTGTCTTAAAAGAAACTTTATTCTAATATATGTATTTCTTTAGTTGGTTAATTTTTGTGTTCATAGAAATCCACAGTGGTGCCCGCCCCTACTTATACGTACAAGGTTTTGATTTACGAGGTTCCAGACATACGAACGAGCATTGTTAATGTTCCAAGATTAGCTAATTAGGGCATAGATTAAAACTGTTTTTTCTTGTGTACTAATATTCGTACACATTAAAGATTGTTCTCTTTCTTTCACATTAAGATCTTCTGATGTTTGCTTTCTTAAATTTATATTACCTACAACAACAACACTTACGGTGCCCATATACCTTGGACCTAGTTTATGCCTAGCCCTTACGAGAGATTTATAATATGTGATGCATATCGCTTTTGTAATTAATAATTTTGATTTAATATGAAAAAATTGATTTAATGTTCCTCAATTAGTCGATTTACGAGAGTTTCGAGACACGAGATGTTTGTCTGGAACCAATTATCAATCTCATAAGTCAAGGTATTCGGAGTTCTTTAACTTTAAGTTACTGCATTTAAATATTTTCCATGATATTGTATTATATGAAGTCTTAAAATAATGTTGAATTCTGGTATTAATTTCAACTTTCAAGTTTTAAGTCTCTACGTTTTACGCTCCTAGATATGTCCATGGAAATCTGTTAGGTTGTCTATAGAAAATCTTTTTCATAATTTATTGAAAAGAATCAAAATACTTAAAGAAAAATTAGTTCATATCAATACGTGTTGAAAGAATTATGCTTTTTATGCTAAAACAGATCTCTTTGACGTAGGCCTTTTGAAAGGAATCGTTCTTATAGATAAAGGATAAATTCCTTTAATTTGAGATAAACATTAAAAGAAGATTTAATATCGAACAAGGACAAGCACCTATTTGTCTGTCCATTTCGAAGTGCAGAGGGAATATATGATATTTATATATTTATATTTATTTATATTTATTTGATTTCTTTGAAAAAAAAAGGACAAAAGTAAAAATGTGTAATGAACCATTTTTCACATTTAAATATTGTAGTTTATTTTATATTCTATATAAAATATATTTGAGATGTGAACGCTATAAAATTTGAATGTTGTTCACTTATGCACTTGCAAATTGTATTCACATTGCATTTTCATATATTATCAATATATTATGTACGTGTTCTCAATGCATGAATAAACTCTAGAAAATCCTTTTGAATCAAAAAATGTGGAAAAATTTCAATATTCTGTGCATTGAGAAAAAAGAAAAACGACGGAAAATACTATTTCAATAGGTGTTCATCTATTTTATATTTTAACGTTAATTTTATATGAGATTCAGTGACGTGGTAATCGTAAGTTGGATTGAAAAGGGTTTTAAGAAAATCCCAGAAACGAAAGATTTTGTGGTAATTGTTATATCAGATAACTTTACTTTTTCGATGGCGCTATAATCTTTGATCTCCTTAGTCATCAGATTCCATCAACCTGTTTCTAGTTGTTGATTTTCATTTTGTCTTTCCACATATTTAACATAGTTTTCTGAGGTTTTCATAATCTTACTACGTCACTGATGATGCAAAAGACTGAAGTTATGTCCCCTCTTTTTCATACACACCTATATTTATATCAATGCCTTAGATTAAAAGTATAGAAAATATAGAAATGTATAATATCATTTTAGATCCTTCCTTAAAATCCTTTTAATATAAAATAAAATTTTATTCATTCCTAGATCTTCAGAAGCTAATTACGAAAACAAATTGAAATCATTAAGGTTCAACACTCCTACACAGCCATTAGAAATCCGCCCACTGTTTATAGTGTTGCATTGGCATTCCCTTAACTGATTTCCTCATGAATTTTGTCGTCTATACTTTTCTTCCTTTTTTTTTTTTTAGGTCGTTATATCAGCTTTTTTCTTCTTGTTTTGTTTTTCAAAAAATTGAATTTCTATAAAATCCGAGTCGAAGGAGAATGAAGATAGGAAAACTTTTATATTTCAAAATTGTATATGAGTAGAAAAAAAAAGTCCCTTAAAAGCCGGTGAGTCGATGAAATTCAGATCCTAGAAATTTATACATAGTAGAGTATATAAAATACAGTAAAATGGAAGAGAGAGTTTACAATTCCCTAATTCTGAATGGTAAATGTTCAAAAAAAAAAAAAAAAAACTGAAAACTTCATTCAAAAACTTTCCCAATCGACGTTTTTGCTTGAGATAGTATTGGCTGGTTTCTATATGGTGTTCCTGATGCCGTATTCATTCTGTGTTGTTGTTTCTATAAATGAAATTCGAGTAAAAATTTTAGACGGTATTTTTAGTGTGAGCTGTACGAAAGTTTTAATCTTAGTAAAAAGCCTTAGCTTTTTATTTTCCTTGCTTCTCTGAAGTATATTTAATGCTTTTTTATTGGACTTTTTACTGTTTGTTATGGGAATGAATGATTTACGTTTTTTTTTTCTGTTTGTTTCCTTTTATGTATTTATGTGTCTATGACAGAGAAAAAGGACGATATTTATAGAAAACAGATAAGATTATGATAGAGAATTTCTCGTTTTTCTTTAATCTAGATATACAGTTATAGAATGATGACCACAGAAAACCAGATGAAATGCATGCCATTTCGTATTTTAAATAGAAATAATCATAAAAAGCTTATATTAGACAGATTAGAATAAGAAATTCAATGATTTAGTGCCAACATGGGAAAAGAAAATATATGTTTCGGTCAAAGATTAAATAGAGGTGAAAATAATTTATATTTTCCATTCTAGAAAAGTATTACATATTTTTTCTGTGTTGTGTTTTCTTCTGGAAAATATACTACATAATGTATCCCAAGTTGTTCAAAGATTATAGCCACTTTATTAGCATTTCAATATCTTTTTTTTTTATGTTTAGTATATTTTTTGTTTGGTAGTTTTTCATAGATATGAACTAATGAGTACTTTGTTAGGGTATAGCTATCATAAAACCACCAAGGATTAAGAACTTTAAAGAAATTGATTTTGGATCTGTAAAAGACATAGTAATGAAGAAAATATGCACGTCTTCCTATAGGTTGCTACATCTTGACCTCGATGTACAGTTTTGTTCAACATTAATTAGAAATTTATTTACAATTTTCGAAATCAATTACATATTATAGGGAAAATGTCGTCGTTAAAAATGAAAATAATCTTTTTCTGTCATACCTGCTCTTCCAAGGAATAAGATTGATTCATTTTTCCCATAAATATTGGTTTAGTGTTTTACTCGTAAAATTTTTCCAATTTATAAACAGACACACTAACATAATTAAGATAATTATTAAATAGTTAAATTTCATAATGCGAAATCTAGCATATTAGACGATCAAAAATTATAAAGACAAACGCCATAGTGTAACAGTTCACTTATAAACTTGCAATTCTTAGATTAACCGTGGAATAGAACTAGCGATTTGAAAATCGCAGAAAATGGCTATAAAACTGAGTCCAATTTTTACTAGTTCACGACAAGGACAGACTACAAATTTAAGTTTTCGCGGTGTTTACTAGATTTATAGTGAAATCTAGTAAGCTTTAGTTAGTTTCTTAGTGTCAGAATCTCATGTAAAGCTTTGTGTGGTCCGGAATTCAAATCCTATTCGCGGCAATTTCACATTTTTCAGATTTTTAGTCTTTTTAGTCTATAACAATACCAATGGAATAATTTTAATCAAAAATGGTAATAAATTAATTATTACAATTATCTACACTGTTTAAAATTGTCGAGATTTCAATAAATTCCATTAGAATATTCTAATTATTTTTTACTAAAAATAGAAATGGGCTTATTAGAACTAAACTTAAAATTTTTAACTAGATATATTTCTAATTAATTCACTAGATTGCAATTTTATTTATTAAAAATCCATTTAATCCTTTAAATTAGAATATCAGTTAATCTATTTTAACTAGATATGCCATTTTTAATTAAATATGATAGGAAAACCAATCTAGTTCAGTTTTTTTTTTTTTTTTTTTTTGTAAATTTACTGTGTATAGAGAAAGTATAATATATATTATTTTTGCTAAAATTTTATTAGAAAAAAAATATTATTAATTAAACAATTTATTTTAATTAAATAACGAGATTATTAAGTACTTTAATATTTTCTTTTTTGAAAATAAATATATTAGAATCCTACAATTTTATTGAACATGCGCTTAAAATTCGGTATATTTTCCCCAATTTCTGTTTGTGGTCAGATATATCCTGATTTTAGGATGACTTGAATGTGAAATCTTTTTAGTTCTTCCTGATTCTTTCGTAGTGTTTCAACATATCGTCGGTCAATAAGAAAAAGAAAAACCTCATATATACCATGTTTTGGACGTAAGGAATTTCATAAATGCAACAAAAAATTTTATATTAAATTTCTATAAATTTATATTTATATAAAAGTTTTCGACAGATTTTTAACACTAAATTTTCTTCCTATTTTTTTTCTTTTCTTAAAAGCAAACACGTCCTTTACTTACATTATATTCTTGCTTCCTGTTCTTATTGTTGTTGCTGTTGATCATAAGATATGAAATAGCTCGGATATTGGTTCTGGAATAGGTTAGAATCATGAAACTTTCCTTCCTCTCAAAAGAAAAAGAATTCTATTGAATGTTGTAATACATTTTCTTTCCTCTTGTAACTATATCCAAACTAATGGCAATAACACCTGTTCGAATATTATGGAACACGCAATAATGTTGTCCCTATTGTTGGTGAGGTGTACTTCAGGAAGAAGGCTTTAGCAATATATTATATAGAAGACGATAATTTTTTCCTATATATAAAAACAGGTTGGTTTATGCGTCCTCAATTTTTCCTTTTTTTTCCTTTAGCGCTCTCCTATTGAATACTTTCTTTCGTTTGATTCTTGAGTTTTTTTTATGCTTTTTTCACGATGATGACGACGACATCAGCCTAATAATTGTACAAAGTGGGTTAATGAAGTACTGAGCTTATATTTGCTAACAAAAAATACAAAAAAACAAAAAAACAAAAATGTAATCATAAATATAAAATGAAATTTTCCTGTAAAGTGGGTGTAGTTAAAAGTTTCTAAGTACATGGAATTTTTTTTTTTTTTTAGGGAAATTCTGGGAAGAAATGTATTGATATTAAACTAACAATTTCATCAAATGATTTTTTAAAAGATTCTGCTTTTTTTGAATTTTATATGATTCTAGTTTGTTATGAAAAGAATTTCTCATTTAAAAAAAATAAAAAATTAGAACAGAAGATGAACTACTTACTTGAAACACTTGAAAAGTAAGAAAATCGTCCCTTTTTATATGATATTAATTTGTGAAGAAAAGAAGAAAAATTCCCTAGAAAGAATTTCATAAGAAATATTTTCGTAATTAAAAGGAAAATATGTTGGAAGAGAAAAGAAAATTTAAAGAAAAGAAATTTTCGGTGCATCGATAGAAGAAAATTTTATTAAATTTTTCATTATTAATGTGCATTTTGTATATCGAAAATAGAAATATAAATATAATAATATACAGTGAAACCTTCTAAGCTAGGTAGTTTGAACGTTTTCAATTCTTCTTGAGTCATACCGTTTTGTAGGATCTTTTAAAAATTTCAGTATTGTAAGACTTCGTTCACAAGCGACTTGAGTCTAGAAAAAATCGATATATTTTGATCCCTCGAAGGCTTCTGTCAGAAAGTACATACTTAAAAGTTTTAATATACAGATGACATTACAAGTTTTATTCTGCACGAAAAGATCCAAGGACTGGTCCTCATTTTCAGCAACACTGTCTGGATCATATTGGACCGTGGACCATGTTGTCTTTAACTACAATATACGGGAAAACTATGTGAGTCTTAATCACTTTGAAACTTTACGATAGTACATTACTGCTCTTTTACTTTGAGATTATATTTTTTTAAACCTTTTCTGACATTATAGTAAATATTATAATAAATGTTTTTGGTCGTGTCTTTTTATTCATCCTCGTACACGCAATTCTGTAAAAATTGTATTATGTATAAAGTCCTTCAGGTAGAATATAATTTTCCAAACGTCGTCCAACCGATTAAATACCAAGTACGTGTTTCAGGAACAAAACATATAGGTGAAGAAAATTCTTTTCAGTCCACCTAGTTGAAATGGAATTGACTAAAAATATTAAATTTCTTTCCTCTTATAGAAGTCCAAGGGTGGTCAATTTCGGAGATTTTGCTATATCTGAAGTTCTTCATAACAGATTTAATTCTGCAAATTAATTTATAGTTTAAATATTATATAAATTCACCTTTTCGACATATAATAGAGATTATTATTTATGTTGAAAAGGTGAGAAAAATTATGTTCAATCTGGAGATATTATCCATACTAGTCTAAAGAAAATACCAAATACATATTTCAAAACAGACACACAGATAAAATGACAAACATTATGCCTTTTAAAAAAAGAAATATGAATTTCTCATGAAATATGAAACTAAATGAGTTTAAAGTCAAAAAGTTTTATGTTTTAGAAAAGAAAAAAAAAAAAAAGAAAAAAACGCGAGAGAAATATGATTTTTAAATAAAATTTATATAAAATCTGGATTGTGAAAGTTATAAGCATAAATTTTCTTAATCACATTCATTTCTTGAGAGAAATTTAAGAAATCTTTCTTCATTCTTAATACTCAACCTTAGAACTTTTAAATATGCATAATTAATTGTTTTTATTTTTCCTTTTTTTTTTGTTCTGGATTAAATTTTATGTAATAAATTCTTTTTGGAGGCGCCATGAAAAAAAAAATAAAAAAATTAAGTTTACTTCGTTAACGTTAAATATACAAAAAAATAAAACTTTATGAAAATTTAAATATTGTTAAGAAATGAAAATATAACACATTTAATTAATACTTTATAAAATAAGAATGTTTTAAGAGTTCATATCATTAAAATAAGAAGTAAAAATTTACATGTATAAATACTTATGTATGTGTGGCAGTGAAGTTCGTTTCTTGAAAGAAAATGAAGAAAACTGAAATTTTTCCGAATTCTTATAAAGTTTACTTACAATGTTTTCTGATTAAATTGAATTCTTGTTCGGTTCGTAATCCATATAAAATCTGTAGGCACAAATTTTATCCTATACTAGATACATCAGTCCTTTTTGGATCCCAATCTCCAAATTCATTATTCTTATCCTCGTACAAGAGGAAATGGTTCTTCAGTTCAAGACTCAAATTTTTGGTCAACATCTTTTGTCTACAGAAGTCGCGATCTTCATTGTCGGATTGGCCATGTTTTCAGCTTACCGGATGGTATGCGTAAAAGTGAGCCCATCTTAAGAAATAATGTTTTTACGTATTTTCTCTCGATTCGATGTTAAAAATAAGAAAACTTTTCATTTATATAGAATTTGGTGTAAATTTAAACTATGTATCTCTAATTTTAACAATTAGTCTTAAAAATATTTGTTAATCGATAATTCATTTCTCGCAAATTAATTCAAATACAATTTTTACAATTTATTAAACCAAACACTTATTCTGCAATTTAAATCGCATCGAAATCCAAATCATTAGTCGTACTCCTCTTAAACTACTCCTCTTTAACTACTAAAAATATTACTTTTAATATTTCACTAGTATATGTTAAGTTGGTTTCATAAATCAAAGTATAAACTAAAGCTGTTTTAGATATTATACAAGATCTGTATATAGTTTGAATATTCTCAAATTTTGTATAAAATATAATGTCATTATGATAATATCAATTTAGACAATGTTTTTAAACAATATACATTATACTATAACTTTATTTTAAGCCTTTCTAAAATCATAATGTTTCAGATTGTAATCGTTTTCCCTAACATTACCTATATAACGTTTTACAACTGTAAGTTACGAATCTTCCTTATCCACTTATTTGTTGTTCATAAATAAGTATAAAAGTACGTTAGATACTTTTGAAGTAAATAAGCTTCAAAGAACTCGAAATCAAGTTGATTATGATCTTCAATGATTATCTTTTATATAAGTTGTATAGAAATATATGTATGAAAATTACATAAGAACAAGAACAACATAGTAATATGGATATTTTCAAATATTCGCAGGTTCATAAATACAACGAGTATAAATATCAAAGTTCATTGTACAATATATAGTATGAGTTCCATTTGAATGGTCACATATTAATAATCCTTCTTTGGAAAGAGATAATGTTGAGTACCGACTACTGAATTATTATATTTGGTTCAGATTGTAGCGTAACATAAAGCACTTCCTAAACGGATTAAAAACTCATTCTATATACTTTTCATTTAATTTCACTTTTGTGGATGAAGCTCGTTTGGGAATACACTAACGAATTATGTTCTGGTGAATTTTTTCATGTATGTTATATATAGAGTAAAAGGCTTTTTTTTTTTTTTAAACAAAATGTAATTAATATACTTTTCATATTCTGAAATTAGTGAACTTTTTCTTTTTGGATCAATAAAAACATAATTAAAAGGTTAAATGGGACAATTACTGTTTTTTGGGAAGTTCTTGAATTTGAAACGAATCTTTCCCGTCCATCCTCTGCTTGTTGTATCAATTTTCAAAATTTTCCAATGATGATAAATTTCCACATTTGACATTAAATTTTCAATGTCAATAAAAACCAATATACCTTTTTTTTGTTGTGATGTTTCCAAACATTTTACCCCGGAAAAATGTCCGTCTTGTCAAAATTTATTATAAAACCTAAATGAAAATTGTTCTTCGTTCATGTTTTCATCTTTAATTTGATGAAACATGAAATTTTCGAGACATTTATTAAATAAGATCGAAGACGAAACGGTCCTTCACCATCTATCATTGTGTAATCTTTTACCAAGAAAATTTATTAAATATTTTATAATGTTTCTTTACAGTTCGCCTTATTTTTTGGCGTGTGTTTGCCTCATCGTTAAAGGTGCTGCATATTGTTTTTGGCATTTAAGTTTTTTTTTTTTTTTTGTATAAAAGATTTTCCTTTAAAAAAAAAAAGATATGAACGAGATCCGTACTCACTTAACTCCATTATGGATCAGTCTATCAAAAAATATATATATATATATATATAATTCCTGAAAGATTGCTCATATGATTTTTTTCTTCTTCGGATATATAAGTGCAACATTTAAAAATCCTGAATAATTTAATATTAAAACAAAACAGGAAAAATGCTGTTGTCAACTGGGACTTCTTTGTTGGAACATAAAAAAAAATCTAGACAAAATTGAAAGACGCCTCTAAGTCATTTGTTACAAGGGTCAAAATTAAAAATCCGACATTTTCTGGTATTGGTGGTATGGGAAGAATTTAAAACGAAGTTGACAATGTCGAACACAATCCAATAATCCAATATCCAATATATATGTATGTTATATAATGTTTGTTGAGAGTCGATCATCATGATGCTGATGGTAGAAAGGTGGAAGAAGATATGCCCTTTTAGATGCTGAAAAATCCGAATGGCAACTGCTCATTAATTGATTTTATGATTTAGGAATAGGGAAGGTTGTAGTTTTTACGTAAAATGGTTTAATATGGGTGGTAATGGATCTATAGAAAAACATTTCAATGGGTTTTATACTATATATGGCTTGAAAATTAATGGAATTTCAAGAGATATAAAATTTTGTTTGGAAAGTTCCTGAGACAAAAGTCCATTCACAAGGATGAGAAATTTTTAGGATTTATAGTGGTGTTAGCATGCTGTGTGAGAAAATTCGACATTAATTAAGAATACCTGCAAAAAAAAAAAATACCGGCAATAAAATATCGACTCAATGGCGAAGGAGAAATTGAAAATTTCACGGTATTTATGCCATTATAGTACACAAAAACTGTTGATAATGAAAATATTAGGATTTATGATGGTCATATGTATGAATCGAAAGTATAGAAGTGAAATATAAGTGATTTCAAATGTTTCAAATGTTTCCAATTTGAAAATTTTCTTTTAGTTAATTAAGTTATTTTTGGTTTTATTAAAAAATCTATAAAGTTTTATTGTCGCAACAAAATTGAAATAGTTTTCTTTGAAAAAGTCTTTTTTTTTCAACGAGAAACGCCATAAAAATGTTAAAAATTTTTCGATCGGAAATACTAACCCGGAAATTGGTGATTTTGGGTTAACAAGGGATACATTTATGGTTTATTCGTCTACATTTTTCTATTACTTCAATCAAAAAATGTCTAAATATAATAATTTTTAACCCAGAAAAAATTCTTCATATTTTTGGTATACAATCATATTTTATATTTTTCATAATATAGTTTATGAGAAACTTAAACTTAAAGAATTGTGTATAAGAAAGTTGGGGGTTTGCCTAAATTTGAAAACAGGATTATTCTCGCTCACTGCGTTGATTTAGAGTTGGATGTTAACAGCAGTTGGAAAGTTACGAGTATCTTTCGCGTTTTATCAGGTATTTTATCAGGCGTTTTATCAGGCATTTTATCAGGCGTTTTATCAGACTTTTGATCAGGGATTTTGTCAAGCGTTTTGTTAGGATTTTTGTCAAGCGTTTTGTTAGGCGTTTGATGAGACGAAATTGTTAGAATTTGTTTATTAATTGTAAAATAAGTGAATATTTGATCCACATGGAAAAAATGTATATTTACATATCTTTGTTGCACTAATTTAATGAAATCTAAATAAAACGATAGATAGCTAAAGTGACAAATACTGTTAATGAGGTTGCATGAGCATATCTGACAAAATTAGAATTCAAGTTGGGAACTCTATTTATTGTTTGCTTTTTGGTTACATCAAACAGAGACGATTAAACTAGAGCTTTTGCTTCATTAATATATTGTGAAAATCCATTATATTGTATTATTGGCGTTCGATATAAAAAGATTTGATTGTATTTGAAATTGGTTTCCAAGAAATATTCTTATTTTTTTTTTGTACTATGGAAAATCAATAAATTATTCAAAAAATTGCATTTTAATTAGATTTAATTTATCTTTTATTTTCTTGAAATATTCGCGTGATAAAATTTGAAATGTATTTTTTTCCACAAAATTTCAATTAAAAACAATTCTTAGTTTTTTTTTTTTCTCTCTCATTTTTGGTTAATGAGGGTCTTTCAATTAAAGTCGAACACTGCTGGACTTTTATTGGGACATTTAAATTAAGTTTTTTTTTTTTCTCTCTCTCTTCACATTGAAAGGGTTAAATAATATCCTATGAAGACTATTAAATTAAAGCTTTTAGTTTGTTTGCTTTTTTTGTTGGTTCTTCTAAATTTCAAAATAAAGTGAAAAAGGCAGTTTATTTAATTTTCGTTTTTATTTTTTATTTTTCGCTATAAATAAAGGAAGTAGCCTTACCTAATGATATAATAATACGCTTTTTTTTTGCTTTTCTTTAAAATTACATTCATTCAATTAGTAAAATTGTGTAGTTTAGTTTCTGGCATCGATGCTATCTCATATTAAATGGTCTGAAATAATTCATTTTTAGTGATAGTCGTATATCACTTTAACAGTACAAGTAATTCTTCCAAGTACACATGGTCCTTCTTTTGGAAGAGTCGTTTCTTTTTCTTTTTTTCGGTTGGTGAAAAGAATATATATATGAAATCCCATTATTTTTATATAAGATGACATAATTAAAGGTTACCTACATGTCTACCATTATTATTATGGTTGAACATAGAAATTCAGAAAATATGTTTTTTCATACAATGATGATATGGGATAGAAACCATTTGCTCTTCTTTTTTGATATAATATTATTTGATATAAATATGTATTGGAAAATGATATCGAATCAATATACACGGAGAGAAAATATGATTTGCTGCGTTTCCCATTTTTCATAGGTGAGGTATTTATTGTGAAACCTATAAGCATTGGAGAAAAGAATCTTAAAAAATTAGTAAATATACATTTTCTTCCTTTTTTAAATCTGCTAAAGTTTTTATTTGAAATGCAATTTCCATTTAAGGCTACTGCTTAATATTTAAAAGTTTTTCTATTGATTTACATAAGACCAAATGTGCTTGACATTTCACATTGGGATACCAATAGGAGATGTACGCTTTTATGTATTCAGATCAATTCACAATATTATACAACACTGTGGACATTGGTACATTTTCATATACATTAGGATTAGACGATCTCCTATAGAAAATATGAACTAAAAATAAATTTAGTCATTAAGGTAAAGTAAGGATTATATATTAAAAAGTGTTGTCAATGATAATGATAAGATGGAAGCATGAAAATAAATAGGTTAACGTGCAATTGTTCCTTGATCATGATAAATGATACCAAATTTCGGGAAGACGAACATTCTAAACATAGTGTTAGGTTCTTGTTATAATGCAGATGATACTTGGCTATTCCTTCGGATCCTATTTTATATTACATTACTACTCTACCGAAATAAGTAGTTTGTAAGCAGTTGCTCACATTGTACAACGTTTACAAGAGGTTTAAGTTTTTTCCGTGTAATATAGTTTATTGTGTATATCCTTTTTCGCCTTTTTACAAAAGTTTCTCTGTTCATATATTCGGCATAATAAACGATTGTTTTCATACTGTGATAAGGATATGAAATATATTCGATATGAATCTATATAATTGGTCATATTATATCGATCCATTTTCATATTGAATTTATGAAGATATATTTGTATATGATTTTACGAGAAATGAGAAAAATGGAGATTACGAATAAAATCATGTTGATGATTTTGATGAGAACCGACAGAAAATCATAAAGTTGTTGAATAAATCATTTATAGTTATGAAACAAAATGATTGACACAAAACTGAAAATTTTGTGGTAATGAATATTCTAGTTTTTTTCATCAGAATTTATTAACATTAATTGATGATAATTGATGTTTCTCGCGAACGAGACCATCAGATATTCATTTACATATAAACATTTTCTTTTTTTGTTTCAGTATTATGTAAATTAAAATGGAAAATTAATGATAACTTTGAAGAAACAAAAAATGAAAAGTTCTGGTAACGAAAGAATTTGAAAGTAATTTTTAGAAAAAAAAAAAAATTTCTCTGTAGAAAAATCATCAGGACTAATTGTAAGTGAATATGGACATTTGTAGACTTCTTGATTTTAATAATCTTTATTCGCGCACAGTTTAGAGATCCTTGAAATGGAAGCTATTTTTTTTTATTCTAATGCCTACAACTTTTCTGCATAATCCCGTCTCTAGACTGACTTTAAATTTATAATCCACTTTTTAATCGTTTCAGCTCGCCATTGTCGAAAAAAATAAGTACGGTATTATTGGCGTTTTCGTTTACGTATAAAAATTCTGACCTGAAAAATGCGAATTTGCTTCGGTTTCTGAATTTTTTTGGTGTATTCAAAGTAGAACTTCTTTTGTTTCTTAATTTTTGATCGAAGGACTACGCTACTATAGACCCTAGAGCCGGTTTACCGCCGAAGCCGGACTAGTGGATTACATGGCCAAAGTCAGTTCTTTAAATCAACAGTTTTCTAAAACATTTTAAATCGCCATCTTGCAACAATTATATCCTTTTTATTTATTTTTTATTTTCACTATTTCGAGTCTGGAGCTTTTAGGTGTGGATTCATCAGAGGCCAACTTCAAACTCAAGGTAGAATTTATGTTTATATTCCATTCGTTATCACCTGTTATTATTTTTAGTCCCATTTCACATTCTCGATCAATGCTTTTTAGAAACGAGCACGACAATTTTGAAAGATCAACATGACCTGTTTTGAAAATCAGTATAGATGATGTATAGATGTTATAAAATGCAGAACTTTTTTTGAGAAACGTAACACCATATTTGACACGCTCGTTTTTTTGATTCAGCTTTGAAGTTTTATATTCAAAAGTAAAATGAAGATATCAGTTTAATGTAATTCACAATGTATGGTAAAGTTTAGTAAATTTCCTGGAAGATAGATGGCGAGAAGATGTCAAGAAAATTTTGTATTTTTTTAATGCACAGAAATTAGTTATGTCACCAACATTGTTCCAAGAAATAAAATTAAATGGAAACGAAACTTAACAGCCCTTCCTCACGAATCAAATACCATAAAATTTTATTCCACTAAAAGTGTGAAAATTCATTACGAATTTTATTACGTCTATTACGGAATCATGTTGATTACATTAAAATAATTATTTATTCATTGTTGTACTTTTTTTTTTGCTCATTCAGAATAAAAAAAAAAGAAATAATTAAAAGAAAACCATTTATTAATTAAAAAATTTTCATAATTTTTCATCATAAAATCAAATAAAATATGAAAATAGTTTTTCCATGGAAATTTATAACTTAAGGATATTTAAATATGTTCCATAAACATACACAGAAAGTCAATTCTTTATTTTTCGTGTATAGTTAAAAGTTTTGCAGTTTTTCTACAGAGGAGACTTGGGAAAAACTTATTTTAATTTAAAAAAAAAGAATCGAAAAGTTTTTCTATCCTAAAGCTTTCTTTTTTCGGTATATGTATATGTGGCCAAAGTGTATATAAACTACGATATCTGATCTTGAGTGCCCATTGAAAATTTTCCATCTAGAAATTTTTTTTTTTTTTTTTTTTGAAATGCAAATTGTTAACATCAAGATATACATAGTTAAGTGTATATTATGGGTCTTTCAACGTTTTTACATGGATTGTATACAATTAAGATGTTAAATTGCAACCCGGTGAGTTCATTCATTGAAAGTCTTATATGAATATTTTATGGACGAGTAGAAAATATGATATCTTCAAGGTATGTAGTTATAAGAAAAATATGTGTATAGAATTCGAAAAACGTTTTAGAAATGAGGATAAGAAACATTAACTAAAGAAATTTAATGAAAATCTTTTGGATATACGAAAACGAAAAAAAATTGAAGGAATTTTTTTTTTTTTTTGTTCAAGATTTATGTGAAGGAGATTTTCTTATTTATCTTTTTATTATATAATGAAAATTTAGATTACATAGTGTTGTATGATACAATTGATAATTTTTATATATAGAAACCAGTTGACTGATGTAATTTATGTTAAAGTTCTTGAATATGAATATTTCTATAAAGATAATTCTTGTTTAGATCAAAACATTTTCTAACAGAGAACAATCAACTAAAGTAATAGATGAAATGATTAAAATAAGACATATTTACATTATAGTCACCCTTCGACAAGGATTCCTTAAAATCATCTTTTCATATATGTATTAATTTTTCTAAAGATATCTGGATAAGAAGTACTCATGAAACTCCTAATGGATTATATCAGCAAAAAAAAAAGAAAAGAAAAGTTGTTTATATTATGAAGATATTTTATTTTGATTGGGAAATCTCGGTTGAATTCAAAATTATCTTTAGGGACTGGATGTTTTCCATTAAATTAGTTTTGTGAGAAATCGTATATTATTTTAACTATAAAGCTTTAGATATTTCATATCGCCCTCATTGATAAAGCCTTTAAGGGATTTAGAATATTTTACGAGATATGATATGTAATTTAAATAATATGAAGAATAGAGCAATCGCATTTAACATGTTTATATACATACATGTATGTACATATATATATTTCATAAACTCGAAAAGAGTATAAATCAAACGTTTAGTAGGAATTATTTAGCGTTATCTTGTTTTTCCTGCTGAAAAACTCTGAAGTTAAATTAGTTTGAGAGTTTTTTCTTTTATTTCCACAAAAATTCCACTAAAATTTTCATCACTTTTCTAAATTTTCATATAATTTCTTAACAAAATATTTTATAACTTGCATTTAAAAAAAAAACGAAATGATTTTTATTAGAAAACTTAAGATGTAACGCTTTTTAGAACGACATTTTCCAAAATATATAATCATATAAAATAAAATGAACATTTTGTATAACAAGTCTAAGAATTTTAATAGACATACAAAATTTTGTTGGTTTTCTTTTTTTTTTGGGGGGGAAAACTATAAGTATATAAGAAACCGGAAAGATAAGAACGAAGTCAATTCTTGTATACATTCATTATACCATATACAGTCTGTTCATTAGAAATGGTGTTTCTCGTCATTAGTAGAATACAAGTCACAGATCCACGGTTCTACAAGCAAGTTCCGGGAGTTCTCAAAAAAACTATGTATTTTACTTGTTGAAATAAAATTATAAAACAAACATGTTACTAAATTGCACTTAAAACTTGGCACAACAGCCACAGAATCGTACAAAATCATGCAAAAAGTTCATGATGATAATTGTTTATCAAAGTAGAAAACTTTTGAGCGTATAAACAATGTTTGGAAATTAGAAAAACGCTATCACAACTAGACAAAAAACCAGCAAAAAGTTCCACCAAAAATCAAGATAATGTTCATTCATACACAAAGAATTGGTTCCAACTGATCAAACAGTTACTGCTGTCTTTTATTTGGAAGTTTTACAAGGATTGATGGTTAGATTTTGTCGAGTTCGATCAAACTCTTTTAATTAAACAGCTGGTGCTTGTTATGTTACACGATAATGCACCAAATCACAATTCGTTGATTGTTCGTCAATCTTTGGTATGAAATCAATGTATATGTATGTTGAATCATTCACCGTATTCACCTGATGTAGAATCATGAGAATTTTCACAATGTCCAAACATCAGAGCTGCAACACGCATTTGAACCACTATTAAATCATTGTAAAAAATTGCATTAAGTCAAAAGAAGATTGAATAAAGAAAAAGTGAAACCTGAAAATTCTTTTTAGTTTCATTTTTATAACAACAGTAACGGAACTTTTTTGTCTATCCATGTAAATATAGACGTTCTCAAATCCTGACTTGTTTTCGGGCTATACAAATTAAGCCCAATTTCAGTCAATTCCTTAAACAATTAGTTTATAAGTAAAAACAAAACCACATATAGAAAGCGTAAAAGGTTGTGTTATTGGCTTTTTGAATATGATGTAATTAAAATGAATTTAGCCAGTAGAATCACTAATTTTCATAAACACGCTTTTAATGAACAGAGTGTATATACAAATTGCAGTTATATTCCAACTAAAATAGGGTGCTTTGTGGCAGATATTAATATAACAATATATAAGGCGACAGAATATACAATACCGAAAATTCATAAAGATAACATTCATTGGAATGAGAGTGTACTCCAACTAGGTCGACTATAAAATAAGAAGTCTTCTTTTAGTCTACCATTGAAAGTATTTTCGTTTATAAGTTTCGACCGCATGCACATTTTGTGTCTATGTTCACTTAATTATTTTAAATTTGCATGAAAGTTCACTGTCTCTCCTTACAAAAAACAAAAAAAAAAAAAAAAACCAAGGAGGTGCAGCAAAAGGACGAAAAGTAGTAATGATGTTCATAAGTTTCTTTTATATATTTTTTTTGTATACTATTTACCTAAGTCCCAGTCACACTTTCTAGATTTTATACAATATAAATCTGCAAAGAACTGTTCTTGTAATATATGTACCTAATGTGTACATAGTGTCAATTTTAATTCCTTAGCGACGAACATACTAATATACGAGAATATAATATTCTTCATTGTTGTTGTTTTATAAATAAGTTCTGGATGTTGGAGGAACTCAAAAAAAAAAAAAGCTGAACTCCTTTTCATTCCGCCTTCGTAAAATTCTCAAAAACTTTTGTTTGAAGGTTCTTTACGATATGTAATGTTATTCATTGTGGTGCTTTAGATGTTGCCTTTTGGTGGCATTCATTAGGGCCCATTATTTTCTCGGTATACTTATATATAAATTCGCCGAGAGTCATTCAAGTTTTCCGGACGGGATTTTCTTATTCTCTATACATATGAAAGAGAAAACTAATGAAACACTACATATATACATGCATTGAAAAAGTTCACTTTTAAGGAATAAAATTCTGAGTCGAATAAGAAAGAACATACCACAATTTCTCATAAATTTTTAGCGCCATCTTAAATATAAGACTTTGTTTGTTTCAAATATAATATAGGAATTAATTTTCAACATTTCATATCATCTATATATATGTATATTTGGATAAGTCATAGTATATATATGAATTATATATATTTGAAGCTGGTTTATCCTGTCTTTTATTATATCCATTCTCTTAACTGCAATTATAAAATTATAACCTCACATATGGTGGGCGGATATGGGTGTATAAAAGATATACATATGTGTATATACATATATATTGTTATATTCCATTGAAGTTGAAAATAATAATAATAATAATAATAATAATAATAATAATAATGTGGAATTGTGAACCGGGATTGTACAATACCGTATATGAAAAAGACCGATGATGGCCGCAATCCTTATGTATATAATACATATACTATACTATATTATGATCCGACTGAATTAATTTCATCTCGAATTGATTGCGACAGATCAAATTATAATCAATCATCCCGGGTTTTCTGTTATTGTTGTTATTATCCCAATATATGTGTGCTCTTTTTGTCTTTATATATTCTATTGAGCCCCAACACCAATGTTGTTGATAATGATGATAATGATGATAATATATATACTCATATAGTGATAAAGGAAACCCATTGCTTTTAGTTTGAATTCCAAGGGTAACGCACATATCAGCTCGTTTTTGCTTTTGGATAATAGGTATAGTAAAATTTCTCATCCTCTGACTATTTTTTTTTTCTCTCTCAACATTCACGCAGTGTAGTTAATTATTTGTGTACTGAATAAGAATTTAACGACGTGCGTAATTGAAGATTTATTCACATAAATATTCCAGTTATAACCACACACGTTTCTCTATTATTCATAAACTAATATGTATATGTGATCATATTTTAAATTCAATCCTGTTCCATATTATCAATTCCTTGTAGGAATATATATCTCCGTTTTTTCGTACTGGAGAGAAGTTACGTTTATCAACTCTATTTATTCGATTCGTGAAATTATATTTTGGATTTTCTTTTGAAAGGAAAGGATGACAATTTATCACTTTCAGAATAGAATCTATCTAACCATCTCTAGTTAATTTTATTTGATTAGAAGATATTTAGTGCGATATATAATTGTGTGTATTCGAAACCCGTGGTTGGAGTAATGAGAAATTATTTTTGTTTTGTTTTTCCATTCTTATGGATAATGATTATTATGTGTTTCGGGATATTAAATTATTTTGTACATATATGGAATGAATCTTAAACTGATTTTGACATAAAAAAAGAAAATTATTAAGTTTATTATATTTTCTATTGAAATACAGTACAATCGCTATTGTATAAATCAATTATAAAGCGTTTATGATTGGTATAGTTGTAGAGTTGTTTAAAAATACGAAATCTAATCAAAAAGTTCATAAATTTTTACAATAAAATCTATTATTTTTTTTCAAGTTTTGTATAACATCTTCTATCTAGACGGGACTTAGGTACAATATTTGGGAACAGACCTTCTGAACAGTTCAGATAGTATCCTGCAGTAAGACGGGCATAAAGTTGAACCGTGGTGGGAGTTATTGGCACATGAAAATAGTGGTTTTTGTACCTTCCATTCCAAATATTATATAAAAGAATTTTACATATCTTTACTCGTTTATATCTTTGTCTAACAACATTTTCACTACTGAGGACACTTATGTAATAGTGCCTTAGTACCTAAGTTAATTATTTGTTTAATAAAAATTTCTGCGTGTTACAAATTTTCCAGCAATTTTGGCGTAAAATGTTTCTGGATTTAGTTTCATATAACTAAAAGTTTCTTCGAGAGTAACTATATGTTTTTTAATATCTAGCAACAATCTTAATGAAAATTTAAATTTTGCTCTTATTCGAATTTTGTCACTAAAAATTTCAATCTTTGGGTATTGATATTTTAAGATTTCACAAGAATTTAAAATTGAAGTATCTTCTATATGAGATGTACAATACAGAATTCCTCAAAATTCCAAAATTCCTATTTGAAATTCAATTCAATTCCATTGAAAATAACGAAAATTTAAATTTCCTAGTTTGTACTGTAAATACTTGTATGTGCGGAATATGTTCAGAAAACCAATGAAAGGTGTGAGATGAATTTTCACGGTTCAAATAATTGAAAATTATTTCCGCGAATAAATTCTCTACGATTAATTTTGATATCATTTATCAATGATTTGAAATAAAATAAAAAATTATCGAAACTTTGTGGTAAATAAATGATGAAAGTTTTTCTTTTTTTTTTTTTTTTTAGTTTTGAAGCGTTTTTAATATTATTGATTTATTTATTTATTTTTTCATATTAATTACTCAATTTGTAAAATAAATAAATAAAATAAAAAATGAATGCAAAAGATTAATTAAAATAGTTTATTTTATTGTTTCAAATTTAGTTCGTTTGCTGGATTATTTCTAATTTCACTTTGTAGCTAGTTTATAGGTCAATATTGTTGCTCTAAAAAGACTAGTTTAGGTTGATTTAGGTTGTATTTATTTCTATTATTAGGATCTATTGGTATAGATATCATATTTTCAATCAGCGTAACTAGTAGACATGTATCTTATCGTATATTCAACCAAAATTTGTATTCAAACAAATTCGTAAATAATATTTTCATAACTGAAAAATTATCATATATGACTGTTTCTTTGGTATATAAAGAAGGAATTTCCTAATTTGTAATCCTTACGCATCGCTAAATTTTTTTTTTGGTGGAATTTTTTTTGTTCGCAAATTTACGTATTCAAATTCTACTGATACAAATTTGTATGTTGCCTGTTGTTCTTTTTACCATTTTTTTTTTTTTCGGTTCAAAGATTCTAGGCAATGCAATATAATTCTACTGGATAAGCATCAAGAATTTTTTCTGAATTCCATATGCAATTTGAAAACCAAGTTTCATTTGGTGGATCAAAAAAAAAAAAAAAACAAGGAAAAGTTCATATGAAAATATAGTAGAATTCCAGTTAAAAATTGTATTCATTATTGTATAGTGCGGTAGCTTTTGTGGTACCGAAAAAAAGTTTAAAATTAAATTCAGCTTAACCAAAACGTTAAAAGAAATAAAGAATTTATAGTACAAGTATTTCTGTCTAGTTTATGAAATATATTTCTGGATTAATTGACTTTAAGTGAATCAAATTCATGTTTATTAATTAATTGTTTTAAAATTTTTGTATACAAAAAATTAACCACAACTTCCACCACATCAAAGCTTTATACTAAAATCCTAGGATTCCGTTATTCTGTTCCTTCATAAACAAAGATTAAATGTAATAAGAATTTTCTATACGTAAATTTTATATAACAAAAACCGACTACAAAATAAAATTCTTTACAGTTTCAAATATTAGAAATTATCTACGCGGATTAATATTGATTAATAATATAATAATCTATAAACATACTTTATTGTCAAAGCTGTCATCCACAAAAAAAGGATAATGTATAAAATGACCACAGCTTCTTCACCAATCTTCGGCAGTATCCTTTTGTAGAAAGCAGCTTTTCTTATAGTGTATTCATTGATTAATGTTAGATAGTTAAATATGACAGGCAAGTAAATGAAATACCCCTTTCCCGCATGCCCAAAATAACAAGAAAAGAGAAAAAACAAATAAACTGGATCAGGTAAGACCTTTCGCAAGAACAAAAGGTAATTCCTCAACATTGTCTCTTTATTTATTTGCTTTCAACACGTTCAGGTCATATAATACACCTTTTTTGTCTTCATGTCTGTCCACCTGTTCTTATTCCCTTCTGTAATTATGTATATACATATATATATATAAATCTCTTTTGTTATGCAAAATTATTTACTTTCCAAATTGTTGAAAAGACTGTGTGTGAATTGCAACTCCATTAAAAAAGGGATACTGTACCACACTATGTTTTTTACCTTTTTGTTTTTGTTTCTTGTTGAAAAGGACAACATTGAAGAACAGAAAGTCCGGAGATTAGCGACTGTTTACGGCCGGTAAAACAAAAAAAAAAAAAACGTGACAAAAATGTGGGTCGAATTATCAACGAAGAAGAAATTTTCAATTCTTCTTCCTCTGGCCATGAAGATTGGGGTTGTTGGGCTACCTTATAAAAATGACATACTGTGAGAATTATGCTAAAGTTCTTCATCAGAGAATATTCTGTTGTTATGGAAGACAAGGCGAAACAAAATAGAAGTTTTTTGTACCAGAAAAAAAAAAAAAAGATTAAAAAAAAATAAAAGCTAAAAAATGAAATGAAATGAAAAGGTCATTCTACAGAACAACGGGGGGAAAGTTATGGGTTTTTAACAAAAAATAAAATAGGGTCTCCGGGAATCATTTGGAGGCTTATAATCTTGTTTTTCTTCCAGGTGACATTCCATTCACATGGTTTGTGGAATGAGGTTACTAAATTTTAGTTAGAATTATATATATTCATGTTCATGTTTTCTTAGAAAAGTGCGGAACCCATCTCCATCGTATATCTGACTATATGGGTATATTTTCGGTTTACTGGTAACAAATATTGTCGTAGAGAGGATAATGAATGCAGGTGAATGACTTTTTTTTTCTTTTTAAATGAAAGTCATAATTCGACTTTTAACGAAATTTTAATTTTGTCCTTCTGTTTTCAGATTACACCTGAGTTGAGTATGAATTTATGAACAAATGGAATATTGTACAATTGTTGGTGACTGGCGTATGTATGTAGATATGTCTGATTGATTATAACATTTTTGTTTGTTGAAATATAATTTTAAAAGGTGTATGTGTTTATATTCCTTTAGAATTTCCATGGAAAAACAAAAAAGCAAATAAAACTTTGTCTTATCATAAAACAAATAAAATGTTAAGAAGAAAATGTTGTGATGAAAGTAATTAGGACAACAAATTTTATAGAATAACTTTTTTTTTTTGTATATAAATAAAGTTTTTTTCATAGTTTAAAGCAATTTATGATATTTTTTTTTTACATTTAATAATTGATTTACATATTTTTCGTAATTTTGTCATTAAAATATTTATTAAGTTTACTAAGATGATAAGAAAAATTTTGTTCCAAAAAATTCTTGACAAAAGATTGGAAAATTTATTCATGTATGTTACATCCTTAAACCGAAACCGCTCAATGACCAACCAAAGACCGATAAATGGTATTTTTTGCGACAGTTACAATGGGCATTAGAAGGAATAAAAATGCATTAAAAAAGTGCATTAAATTACATTTCCACTTAAGTTAATAAATGTGAAATATATTTGTCACTAGTGATACTAGCGATCGGAGCGAGCATGGATGTAGCCAATGCTAATAACATAAACTTACCTTTTCTATTAATTTGAACTTTTAATATAATGCACAATGTTTTCAGCATTTATAAAGAAGAAAATATCATTCATCGGCCTTTGTGGCTAGGTTTTTCAGTTTTTTGGGGTAACATATACACAGCAAAACTTTTTTAACTAGATTCAGATAAAATTTAACTAGATGGATTCCTAGAATTTCTAATTGGGTTTATTCCTAGAATTTGAGCAAATAAGGGAAAAAAGATAATTTTAACAGATTTGATATCGAAATAAATTTAATGTGTATTTCGTTAACACGAGGAACTGTTATAAATAGTATAACAATTAAGTTAAGAGTTGTTACTGTAACTCTTTGAAGCATGCTAGAGTCGTAAATATACGTGATTTTGAAACTTCAATTAAATGCATATGGATAATATTATTGTAATAAATTTAATGCGTAATCCACTTAAAAAGAGGATTTAATTCTATCTTTGATCTTCATTTTTAGGCAAATTAATTTGAAGCTGGCGAGTTTTAAAAAAAAGATGAGGCAGTTGTTGTTTGGTCAACGACAGAGTATACTCTACGCATTTGTATGATAAATTTCTTATATTGTATGTATGTATAGAGAAAGTGACATTATTGTTTCTAAGATTTACTTTTATTAGTTTTTTTTTTATTTGTTAATAATGAACAAATTATTATTGTTATTGTGACCAGTAAAAACTTTCTCAGACAACATCGTTTATTTCCGATCATCGTTTTTTTTTTTGTTTTTATTTTCTTGATATAATATTTTGTCTATAAAATTTCCCAAGTTTTCACACACCCCAAGGCGACATATAAAAACAGAACTAAACTATATTGAAAGAGGCGAAAAACACCAACCGAAAAGAAAATCTTATTTTGACAAAAAACTTTTCATTAACTTACGCTTCACTTCATAAAATTCAATTTGTCGATAGCTCTGTGTATGCTTCTTGATATTTGTGCTCCTTTTCGTTTTGAATTTAAGACGACTCCTATGATTGTATAGTCGTCACATTTTGCAAAAAAAAAAAAGGGATTTCAATCGTCTGTTATTTGAAGGATTTCAGTAAAAAGAATTGAATACGGAATGAGATATGCCAAAAAAAAAAGAAAAATCCACTTCATGTCGTAGTATTATATCGCGTTTTTGATTCCATACTATTTAAAAGTTCCCCCGATTTTTTTTTTTTCAGATTCGCGAAATCAAGTCTGAATGTTCTCTGGAAGTCAATAACATTTCAAAGAAGATTATAGTACTTCTTGTGATTCCCTGTTTTTTATTCCCTATACTTTTTTGCTGTTCGTTTATATTTTTATAGAATAGATCAAAGCATATATAGTTGCCATGACACTTTTTCTAAAAGGGCATACAACTTGAGAACTTTATCAAATGGAAATTTGTTTCAAGAAAAGGACCCAGAGGTCCTATTAAATTCAACTGTTACATATCAATTTTTATTTGAGTTATATATATATATTTTCTTTTTTTTTTGCTACAAGAACCACTTTCAAATCTAATTTTAGTGAGATTTTCATGGAAAATAGACGAGATCGACTTCTGCTGAGTAAGGATAAAGAATTCAATTGCGGCATATTGCATTCGATAAAAAGTATTATATAAATTTTTATTTTAAAATCCAATTTTTAGTTTCTTTTTAAAGAAATTTTTTTTTTTGGTTTGCAATTTCAAATGAATTTAAAAAAACAACCAAAAAATCGCATTAAAAAGTTTAGAAAAACAAAATGAAATATTCAGTACGCGACGCGACAAACAAAATGAATTTTCATATAAAAACGGAGATTAAGAGATAAATATAGTACACCGAAATGAAAATCCTGAAAAAAGTTATCTCATAATTTAACCTTAAAATTTCCAAGTTGGATAGCGTTTTTCCCGTATTTCTCCTATGCGCAATTAAGCCTCTTTTTAAGGATGGAAACTTTTCGAGAATGGGTGGTGTGAATTCTGATATACTAATGTTGTTGTTTGGTTGCATGTTGCATAGTCGTAGATAATGGAGTAAAAAATATTAAATTGAAAAGATTATAGAGTACGAAACATATTACATAAAAGTAAAATACTATACATATGTATTACGAATCATCTGCATATAGGATTAAAAGCATATGAAGAAATTGTGACTTATGACTTTTTTATGACTTTTGCTTCTTGAAGTTTTGGTTTCTTTGGCAATGTTATTTAGAAAAATACTTAAAAATGTTCTCAATTAATTATTTTAATTACATATTTAGTATATTTTCTAATGTATTTAGGTTTCCTCCTTTTGGGTGCATCATAAATCTAGAACTCTTGGAAAAGGCTTGGCGATTTTTTTAATATAAGGATGATTTGAGCTTGAAACGCAATATCTTGACTCTGGCAAGATGGATATTAACATCTTTTATACTGAAAGTAAAAGCAGATATTTATCTAAATGATGTCAGTAATTAGTTGTTCAAAGAAAAATCCTTTCGAAATTATCGACGATTTTGATCTTACGAAATAATTTTTGGATATTGGGAATTTACCTAGCCTGTAAAACAATTCGCGGCATATATATCTAGTAAATGCTTTTATATGAAATATTGCAATGTACAGAGTTCAATTAATAGCTCTCAACTTTTTTTTTGGCCAAAATTGAGGGCTGTAAATTTCAAATTCATTACTAGGGCGATGTACAACAATTTGAAAATAGTTTCATTTCAAAAGCCGTGTTACACCTGGGTAGCTTGCTTGGTTAGCAGAAATAGTTACCATTATAAGGTACTATTCAGGAGCCTATTCGCAACTATTTCACACTTCAAACACAATCACTTAGTAATTTTCTGATTGTTAACCTTATTTTGCATTAAAGTCCTGAATTTTAAACAAGTAATTATTTAATGAAATTTGTGACTTCAAATTGAATTTTTTGTAGATTTATTTTAAAGTTTTTTTCTAAATTATCAATTTTTTTGTAAAATCATGGAAACGGGTTCAATTTAGATAAAATTAAAAATAAAAAAAAGCAATCCAAATATGTACATACTAGTACATGCCTCCTCAACCGATATAACAATCATTACAACGGAAAACCTTTTTTCGGGAATATTTTCTTCCTTCTCAAAAGTGCGAGTATAATAATGTTTCGAAGGATTTTTCTGTAACAGTTTTCTCACCTTTTAAAGTTGTAAAAAAAAAAAAAAAACGTTTTTTAGTGAACGCTTGTGAATATTCATGATTCAATGGGAATTGCTGTATCACTTAAACCGTTTTACCTTTTTTGCGGAACGAAACTAAATTTTATCCAGATGAGAAGAGACAATATTTACTTCAAATAATTTTTTTTTTTTTTTTTTTTTTGTACATTTTATCCTTTTCTCGCCTTTTTTTTACAGCAATTTCCCGAATATTACATGGTTTACTTGTCGTGAATATATGATGTGATGAATGAGAAATTTTTATACATAAATTTATGTATATTTTCAACATTCTCAGGTGTACATAAAAAGATGAAGATTGAGGTTAATTTTATCCGGATAGAGTATCCTTTTCAATTCAATAATATCATCATTAAATATTTAATTTTCGCAGTACCAACTAAATATACGAATCGAAAGAATTTCAAACAGTTAACATGTTTAATTAATGAGTACCAGTAATGATGAGAATGTTATTAGATATATAAAAAAAAAACATTGATTAAAATGCTCGACGTTTTCCTAGTTTTAGGTGTGGAAATAGATTTTAATGAAGTCTTTTCATATTCTAGCGTCAAGAATTTCAATTGGTTGACTACTATTTAATATTTTATTGCAAATTATTACATCTTTGAGAGAACATTGAACTATTATACATATCTGCAACTTGTACATATCTGCTTCGCAGTCGTCAGTGGTCTAAATTACGATCTAGATTTGATCCAGTTCCGACCAATGTAGTATGTAGGTATATAAACATATCAGTGTCAATGCAGTTGGCTGAACTATAGTGCTTAGCAGGTCCCACTATTTGAGTTTTGTGTTGAGATCACATTTGTTGTTCTATGGCTAAATTAATGCACTGACTATTGGTGAGATCAGTGCTATATGCTTTAAGAATTTGGAATAAGGTATACATTTTTTATATTTAAATAACGTTTAAACATTGGTCTAAAAGTTGTGACAGACCAACTCATTTAAATAGTGTAGAAAATTTCAAAGTTTAAATTTGAGATTAAAGAAATCTATAGTCTTTCAACGAAACTGACTTTGGCTTGGTATCGCCAGTTTTTGTCAAACTAGTTTTTACATAATCTGTTAAAACTTTAAGTGCTAAATTGATGATGTTATGGTCCCCTCTCTGGATACAGTTCATATATAGTATGTGTACAAAATTATGAAATAAAAAACAAGCATCATAACAATAATTCTTTCTTTTTGACACAATAAATGGTTTCCACTTGTATCGAATTGGTGAAAACAGGAAATTTTATTTACAAAGAGAATAAATCAAATTTTTATAAAATTATTTTTAATATGGAACCATTTATTATGTTATTGAAAATTACTTTAGTAAACCTACTTAATTCGTTGTTAAATCGCTAAATCGAAATGGTATCACTTTATTTTGAAATTCGTCGATTTTTCTATCGACTTCAAGAAATTATTTAGGTTTCAAAATTCTCAACAAAGAAGATTTTATGTGACTGTAACGATTGACTTTCTCAAAACTAAGACAATTTTGTTGTTGGGAAAATGCTTGAAGGATTTCTGGTATAAAGATAAACATTTATGATTATGCTATTTTCTTTTTGGTACTTTAAAATTATATTGAAGTATATTTGAAAATTATTTTTGTCATTTTTTTTTTTTTTTTTTTGATTTTATATTTTCACCTAGATTTTTCCCGAAAATATTGTATTTCCTTAAATAAAATTTCTCTTGGAAAAACCAAATTCTTCATGGTTTTTGATGTCTACAAAAATAAATACATAAATACATACAAACAATATTTTGAGCTTCCTCATTTTTCTTAGGACATGAAAATTTTCAGGCTTAGCTTCTTGTTTTATATTTTCTTTTTAACCTCCATCAAAAATTTTTGGGAGAGGTTATATTTGTGTTTGTGAGTTTGATATGAAGTTTTACGGGTTTTTACTTTTTTTTTTCGGGAAATCTTTTTTCTTTTATAAAACTCTCTTAAAAAACGTCATTGCGTACAATTTTTCATTAGTGTAATGACTACTCACTTGAGGTCGTATAAAATGATAAGGATTTTTTTTTTTTTGTTTTCTTTTTTTGGTGGGGTATAAAAATAAGAATGAGGTGGCATAAATTACTTTAATTGCCGCCTCCATGAATGCCCAATTGTCACAAAATATACCATTTTCTTGTTTGTAGATTTAAAAGAAGGGCAACCAAGGAAATCATTTTTGGTTGAGAGTTCTTATAATATATACATATATATATATATACAATTTTTTTTTTGTGTTAGAGAGTCTTAAAGCATTGTCATTGCTTGCCATTGAATGATGTATCAAGATTCCTGTTTTTGTTAAAGGGAATCATATAATACTGAAAATACGGGTTTTATAGTGTCATTGTGTACCGAGAGAAAGTCTCAAGAAAGAAACAAACGACATAGGTCTTTAGGAAAAACATGAAAATGGAAAAAACATGAAGTTATAAGGAGAGAAGACCAAAAAAAAAAAAATAAAAAAATCTCCTATATACATATATACACGTGTGTCAGTTGATATATGGAATTTCGAGGAGATTGTGGGGCATACATTTATCTTATTTGGTCCATAATTCATCACTTGATATCAAAACAACATCTGGCCGTAATGAGACGCGTTTTGGAACGGTATATAAGCGACGATTGTTCGAGATATATTGTACACCAAAAAAAAAAAAAACAAGAAATGTAAAAGAAATACCCTTTCCATTTCGTATCTTATATGATATAGATTTTTTCCAAATAATCCAGATTTTGATATACATATGTACCATACATAGGGCGTACATACAGTTTTCTATAAATCCATTCATTCAGTTCAACCTCATGTTCAACTATTAATGTTTGATGTGACTTTTCATGTCAAGTGCTCTCCCAGTGTTGTTTTTCTTCCTTTTTTTTGGGGGCTACAATGCCATTCCATGTGGAAATTTCTTAATACAAATATTCGGGATGAAATAGAAAATTTGTCTATATAGAAAAACAAACTATTGTCGAGTACATATATTAGGTAGCGAGTGCAGATTTTCAATGAAAAATAAGGTGACTAAATGATGTAGAGGCTACGGTTTCGTATATTTCTAGGGTTTTTTTTCTTCTCTGTTTTGTTTCCATTTTCTTTTGATAACTATTTCATGATGTCTTTAAATCTACATGATGGGGTTGGCCTTGTCATCGTATATCGTATGATTAAAAGTAATTTATGCCCGTCATCTATATTGTATTCAAGAAAATGTAGATTTGTTCCACTTTTCGAATCTCATCCATCTGCAAACATTAAGGAAATGAGATAATGATTTCTCGAAAATAAGGGTTGACAAATTAAAGGTAATTTTCATTTAAATTTCTTTTCCATATAATTTATTTCAAATCTTAAATGTTTGATTTTTACTTTTGTATATTTGTTGGATCAGAATTAGCGGTTTAAGCGTAAATAATTTTGATAGAAAAAATGAAGAATTTTTTAAATGGATATTAAATGATGTAATGATGTAATATTAAGTAGGATCATTAAACTATTGATGCCGAATTTTAAGTTGAATTTATTTATTTATGTAATTTTATATTCATCGTTTTGTTCCATAACTTGTATCAATGTTTCCAGATATCTTTTCTCCAGAATTTCTCAGATTTTGGATCAGTAAACTGCTCAAGGTGGTAATATAATAGATGGCTCTAAATTTTAAGTCAATCAGAGTCATCTACTGTAATATATCATATGATCGTTATGATATTCTTGTTATGCTGTATTTTAAAAGTGGGTGGTGGTGTCGAGTGAGGGAAAACACATATACAGAAAGTTATATGACCAAAATGACCAAACTTCCTGCATAGAACAACAATTATTTATCTTTCTATTTCGTTTCTAAATGAAAACGTTTTAGATACTGAAATAAATAAAGTGAAGCTTTTTACTTTAACTTCGGTTTTTCTCATCGCAATAAATAAACTTTTGTTTCTGGTTTGAAAATTTAATTGGAAACGATTAGAAAGTAATATTCTTGTGTTCCGTGTTTTTCACCTCAATATGTTTTCTTTATGTTTTCATATGAAAATCTGTTCTAATATAGTTAAAATTTTATGTATAAACTTTTTGAAATTTTCTTGTTGTTAGGAATATACAAAATGTATTTGGGATTGTTCTTTTTTTTTTTTACAGAATATTGTTTTAAAAAATTTCTTTTATTTGTTTATTTGTAAAAGTTTATTTTAAAAGTGCTCTTTTAAATTGAGTTTATTATTATTTTCTATATCATTAATATAGTGTAAAACGAAAGCAATGTTTTTCAAATTATGAGGTTCCTGGTTCAGTCCTAGTTAAAATTTCATTCAAATTTTATTAAAAAAAATGATCAGAACTAACAAAGGATTCTCAAATCACTAGAAATTCGTTAGCCTTCGCGCAAGAGTCTTAAATACTTCCTTTCAAATGTTCGAGGGTTCTCAATTCCTGTAAAACTGAGGTCGGATTTTTCATATGTTTTTTAGTTATTGGAATGCAATTTGTTAGTTAAGATACCTTATCACAAGGGAAATGTTCACATCATCTCTAATTTATATAGAATTGAAGGCGTAAAGTCTTAGGGTCATTTTGGATTAGCACCGCTATTGAAGAAGAAGAAGAAGATTAAACTATATTCTAACTAGAGAACAATTCAAGTGTCGAAAATCGTCAAAGAGATTTCAATTTTATGAATCTTGTTATATTATATTTTGTACTAGGATCAGATTTTTCCTTTTCCCACACAAAAATTATTCAAATAGCATCAAAAAAAGTGAAGAACATAAAACTGAATTTATTCAAGACTTTTGAATCTTCTTCGTTTATAATAAACTCAAGCAGAATATCAAAAAATAAAGAACCAATCGTGCCAATCGTATTAAATTTGATCTCATAGAGTACTCTCGCGTATACATTTTATGTGTTGTTCATTTATCTTTGTAAATCACTTTGATTTTTCGTAATGCGATTGTGAAAGCCATAAAATTTCGCACCTTTATATGTGCTGTACGAGCCTATATCAAATGGATATCAACCTTTCAAATAGTTGATATATTCGAGACATTTTTTTTTTCTGTTCATAAAAAATAAAAAGCTTGCTTTTGAAACCTATGCTATCGCTTTTATTGTTTGTTCTTAGACAGACAACAAGCAGTCTGTTAGACAGACAGATTTTGGAAAAGAAAACAACGAATTTCAAATGGGCAAAAAAAAAATGTAACGAATAAAACTTGAACATTGAATAAATAGAAAATTATATAACATAATAGAAACACAATTTTTGTATGCAAAAAAGGGTTTTCATAGAAAATTTTCATTTCGATTTTCTTATTTTCTTGTATTTTCAACTTCCATACGAAGTATATAAGTTACTGGAATCATGATCAAATGCAAATGCAAATGCAAATCTCCACGTTTTATAAGATTCTAAATCGTTTGCAATCATTTTTATCGAATGTCTGTCTGTCGTCTGTCTGTCCGTCCGTCTGTCGTATACAAGATTGCGGCCGTATTTTTGAAGCAATGAAAATTGGTAACAGCGGTTTTTTCCTCATGAGAACCATTCCATCAGAAGTTGGGTTTGATCGGACTGAAACTTCGGGTAGCCGCTGAACAAAAGTTCGGTTTTTTGTGCTTTTACATGGTAATGTAACGTTATTTATGGACCGATTTCAATGAAATTTGGATTGAGACACTTGTTCAATGAAAGAACAGTTGTGTCCAAAAATCAATTGAATCCGATTACAATTTCGGGTAGCTGCCGAACAAAATTATGTAGGAAATGATACGATTTTCAAACTTTGCTTACATATTTTCCTCATAATTTGCAGTTAGGATAGCTCACAAACGTATTACCAGATTTTTAGATGATAACGTGATTTGAACATACGTATAGAAGTTTCAATAGTGGTTTTCCACTATAGCTTGTTGTTGTATGAAAACAGTGCAAATCTAAAAACGCTTCTCAAAGAATATATTTTTATTTCCAAAGAAAAAAAATAAAACGTTCATCAATTCAACCAACTTGCTAGCCGTTTTTTAGCTCTTCAGATAGATAAACTATGGAATAGTTTTTTTAGTTTTGGAACTTGTAAAAACCATGATAAACTAAAGTTTTTAAATCTTCCGATTATAACTGGAACTGGCTGGAACGTAAAACAAATAGGAACCATGTTCGCCTTTTGTGAAAGAGGTGAGTTCCCAATGTTCGTTTCTCTCAAATATGAGATTTTATAAGAAATCGTATTTTTTTGACTGCAAATCGGTTCGGATAACAGACAGAAAATATAAATTTAAGTAATTCGATCACAAATAAATATAGTACATTACGAGTTCTGATTAAAATGTGTGGGCTCTTTTAACAATTATACTCTGGCTATGGCTTAGGCATATACAAAACGAATTGGTCGTTAAGGTATTAAATCCTAGGCACAAAGTTTTCGTTCATCTAATTTTATTTGTTTGTATTTCGACATTATACTTTATAATTTTTTTTTATTTTTCATATTTTAACATAAAAGAAAATGTCTTTTTTTTTTATTTCCAATGGAAAATTCCCAATAAAATGTGAATATTTCTCTAAAAAAAAGAAAAATGTCATCGGAAAATTGATTTTTCAATAGTATAATAGAAAACAAACTTCAATTTAAATGATCAGATTTTCTTATTATATCCGATTTTATTTGCTGTTATCATCGATATTCGTTATATTGTTTGCAATTTAAATTTTTTTATGATATAAGAAATAAAAAAGACGGTTATTTTATTATAATTTTATATCAAATAACATTTTTTTTTTTTCGAGATTCAATTGAAATTTTTTCATTTCGATAAGAAACCACAAACATATAAAAAAAAAAGAAAAAACCACCCAGCCTATAGAAATGCAATGAAAATGAACATTTCGAAATATGGACTTTTATTATCATCTAGTTATCTGTAATTTTTCAGAGAATTTCAAAGAAATTCTTTCTATATACGAAAAGATTCCAAATTCACCTTAACTTTAACCATAATAAAAATCACTGCACAGTCCATTAAGAAATTTTTTACCTGAACGAGCAGAAAATGGAGTTCAACAAATTTTCTTTGACTTTTTTTTTTTTTCTTCTTTACATCTTTTCTATTGAAAAGAAAACTATATGCAATTCGTTTAGTGGAGTGCAACAACGAGAAAACTTCCATAAGCTCTTTAATATAATAATAATAGTCAGGGAAAAAGAGAGACAAAAAAAAAGCTGGGAATTTAGTTGTAGGTTTGAGATGAAATGGAATGAAAAGGGTTGAATACCGAGAATATACTATAGTTGTTAGTTTATATACTATTAAAATGATATGACGGATAATTTGTGGTATGAGAAAAGAAATTTCTAACAATAAGAATGGAAAAGAAGAAAAAAAGAAAGGTTTTCTGCTGTTGAGCTTTTCGAAAACATTGTTTGCTATAGTGCAGTATTTTTTTCATATTTATTCGATTTAAAATCGGCTTCAAAACTATACGCGAAGTAAGAAAAAAATTTGGTTCAAGCTCGAAATTGTGGCCCAAAATGAAAACAAATCCTTTTCACCTTCCTCTTTTTATATTCTTTGGATAATTCATGATGGTCTCATGTATAGAAATACAATATCCAACCGTATTTCGACTATCGCAACCCGTTCGCCATGTCAACTACTATATAACAAGTATAATAAAAATATAAACCCAAAGTGAATGAGTTCAGTTGCAGGCATCTCAGGCATCGCAGGCAATGAAAATGATGATATTATCTAGAAAAAAAAAAAAAATTCTTATTAACTTATTTTCTTCTTGTTATTGTGTTGTACGACATAATTTAATATTATTATTATTTTCTTAAAAATTTTCATATAGTTTCCTTGTTTGTTATTAAATTTTTATATAAAAGGATTTTTTTAAGTAGTTTTCCAAAAAGAAAAAAAAGGAAAATGTAATTTCAACAAAAATTTTCTTTTAAAAAACCTGATATAATTTCTGGTGTTGTAAACATTGTTTTTTTTTTTTGTTAGCTCTTTTGTTTTAATAATTTAACACAAAATCTACAATCACTCCCGAAAAAATTGTTATATAAATTTGATTAAATTTTTATCTTCATTTGAATTGGAATTTTCTTTTTTTCTGTTTCTTTTCGTGATGGTGTCACGAACAAAATCGATATTTTGATACATCACAAACATTTTGGAAAACTGATTTGCAATTATTTTATACTTATTTGAAGAAAAAAAAAAACATATATGAATTTATTTGGAATGTGGTACATGATTTTGTAAAAAAAATATGGGAATATTTTTAACCTAGTTACCAAAAATCCGAAGCCTTATACAAACTGTCGAATAATGCCTTTTTTTGGTTTCATCAGATCAGGAATCTTTAGGTCTATCATGGAAAACGCCGTTAGATAAGTGAGTGCGTATCGCTCGTTTTCTGATCATTGAATACGTTCGAATTCGAAGGGAATCGTGCAATTGTGAATCATAGAACAAAATTTGATGTTTCAAATACGCGACAATTTCATCGCGTATTTGAGTAAGAAAAACAGAAGGCAAAATGTAAGCTTTTTACTTTTTGAAAACTTTTCACTTCAAAACCAGAATAAAAATATATACGAAAATTGAAGTTTGACCTATCATTTTATTCGTAAAAGTTCAGCAAAGACACAAAAAGTACTTAACGAACGATTCGTTAAACGCCGTATTCAATGATACCAGTTTCAAGTTCACGCGAATCGAATGAGTGAAGGGAATCTCAAATACGGCGTTTTCCATGATAGACCTACTTGTATTGAAATTAATTTTGTTTTCCCTTTACTATATCGGATTATATTTATTTGGATTTATTTAAATAGGAATACTGTAGCCAAGAGATTACCATTATTTAGTGATATCAGAAATTATAAAAACTCAGAAATGATATTTTGAGTCGAAGGTAATGAAATGATGAAGACCCGGCGAACAATTAAATTGGTCAGAGCTTTTTTTTCCAACAAATCTAATGTGCGCCTAATGTCACATATACAAGTTAACATATTTTGATTGTTTGGTTGAAAATATCAGATACAATGACAATTCTATACTATAATTATTATTAGAGATGTTGAAATTTTTTTTTAAAAAAGGAATTCAGAAAGTGGGTCCGAACATTTGTTCTAGGATTTTGATCTATGTATTATTTGGGCTTTTGCTGACTAATGACCACCTTTTTTACTATATGTCCAATAAAATTCCTCAAGCACCTGACCTGTTTTCATTTCAATGGATAATTCTCATTTCTGGCCAATGTCTAAAATCAGGTGTCTATAACCTGATAACATGACTAAAATCATTATTTTCGAGTCGTTCCATGAGACAGGTTATCATTTTACAAGTTTCACTGTATTTTTATTAAATTGTTGTTGTTATAAAATAACAGCAAAATTAATAATTTACATAAATGAATTTTGTTAAGAAATTTGAGTCATAATTTATTTACACTTTGGGAAAATGTAGTTCTCTTATATAGTTGAAAACAGTGGCGTGTGCTGACTTTTGCAGATAAGGTATTTGCAAAAAGTATTTCAATTTTATTTTTTATAATTTTGGTGTTTAATATTGATTGTAATTAAATTTGCTTTAATGAAATTAAATGCTTTTGTATTAATTGACATTATTTCTATTTCTGACAGGAGCTTCATTTTAAAAGTGGCATCTCTTCCGAAAAGGTTAGTTCAGAATTTTTTTGATTTGTTTACTTTTATTAAACCTACAGAAAAAGTAGCCTAAACACATACAAATTGTAAGTCTTTAATATTAAAATTGTGAGTTTAAAATTTTCCTAAGTGTCGAAATTAATTTTGCACTTAATCGCATCGAAATTTTTGAGAGCTTTATAATTTTTGTTGATATTTTCTATGGGATTTTGGAGCAACCTGAGTTTTGGGAGCTGCTTTGTGAGAAATGCTTTTTTTTTTGTTGTGAACGAAGAGAATTGTGCACATACAGTTATTACTTTGGTTGTCGAAATTACTATAAGTGTTTCAAATTTTTCATACTTAATTTCTTAAAAGTTGTATAAAAAAATTTCATAATTTTAAACTAAAAGTTGCGACAAATTAGGAGAAATCCAGGTAATTACTAAATGAAATAATTCTTTTAAAATTATCTGGGTGTGTTCTGCACCTTCTGCATTTTAGACCGTACGCCACAGATTTGACAATATTATAATATATTAATTAAATCCAGAAGAAAATAAATTTTCTTCTCTTTTCTTCAGTTAATTTTTTTTTTATTGCTGGAAAATGAATTTAAATGGTGGGAAAACAATTTTTGTGGCTAGTATATATTTTTTTGTTTTGTTATTATAAGAATCAAGAAACTTTTCACGATTTATGAATATACTATCCGGAGAGTATCATTTGTTTGTTGGTTGGTGTTTATATATTTTCATTTTCCTCCTTTTCTGGAAAATATTATTTTCCTTTTCGTTGAGCATTTGGCACGATTCTAAAAGAACGATACACTCCTATGTACTTGGAATAAATTTTGGTATTTTTGTTTTTCTGTTTGGGTAACGATGATAGACTCTATTAAGCTATATGAATAAGTTAAAGGACATTCATTAAAAAAGACGAGACTTTGTATAAATTTTATTATTTTATTTTAGTGTAATAATACTTCCCTTAAGTTGAAACTAAATTCTCAAAAATATTATATTTTTATATTGTTTGATCAAAATGAGAATATTCATCAGTTTTCTTTTTTAAGTATAATTTCTCTTGATTTTAATTATGGTCATTTCGAATGAGGTGAAAAGGTATTTACTATAGTGTTTGAATTTATTACATAATTAACATATTTATTAGCACTTTTCTGAAAGGAATTTTCATTATTTCGTGTTACTTAAATATCTTAACTAAAAGAATTGTATTAATTAATTCGATAAATGTTTTATGAATAAACTTTTTCACATGCAAAGTTTTGTAATGAATAGCAAAATTACAATTGAATTGAATTGATAACTAAATCACAAGGATATGAAAAATAAATAAATAATAAAAGCAAAAATTTTCTTTCATTTAAGATTAAAATGTTCACTGGAATTTAATTTAATAATAATAAATAATAAAAGCTATATAAAATGATTTAATAGAGTATAAACTTGAAATATATATTTTCATTTGATTTTCATAAGAAAAAAAAAAAGTCAAAAAATAAGAAAAATCTTACACCTACAAATACTTGGGATTTTTCCTATTGCAATATTTGGATACATTGGAGTCATATACAAACAAAAAAGGAAAATCCTCCTTCTAAAAAAATTTTTATCTTCTAAATATGACGACGTGTTTATCCGCGAAATGACAACTTTTCTTATTCTTCATGTTTTCTGTACTCCGATTCAACAACTCATCCCTCTTATCATTATTATCTTCTTAGATATAGTATGTATGTCTACAACCTGTAGTTATTAACGATGTTATAGAAAGAAACACTTAAGAATGGAACTCACTGTAGGTTGCCAATGGTTTAAAATAACCGCCCATTTAAGGTTTATAATATATATTAAACCGTATAGCTCACGAATCTCACCTTCTTTATTATATTCCGGTACAAGGAAGTATAGACACAACGTAATATACGAAGAAGAAGTAAAAAATTCCTGGAATGATAAAATATACACCATGTTTAAAATATATTTTCTGACAAGAGTATACCAAAAAAGATGTAAAGCACTTACAACATCCTTCATAACATACCCATAAGATGTTCTTGGAGAGCAATGAAAACAGGAAAAGCGTAATATAAGGCAAGAAAAAAAAAAAAAAAATATCCATAGTATGGCATTGGGAATAATCAGTAAAAGTTGAAGGATCCAGGTGTTTGGTACTACCGTAAAGCGCGTCATTACATTTTCTTGTGCCATAATATAAATAAATCATGTTCCTATTTATTTCTCGTTATGAAATGGCGAGAATGGTTCTAATGTTATAGGCTTAAATCGCCAAAGTATTTTACGTGCGTATTTTTATACCCGAATAAAGGAGCAAAAAAAGCCAAATAACTCTTCGATGTCGTTCGTATACATGAAATTACAAAATACAAATATTATATTAAATATTTGAGAAGAAAAAGATGAAATTTATGAAAAAAATGGATATGAAATTTAAATCTAAGTAAAGTTTCTAATAAAAATCCGTTCGAGGATCAAACCACAAATGTCAGCAACTCTTGTTCTTGCTTCAGTTTTTCATATACAGAAACTAGAAAACAAAGTTATATCAGAAACCGCAGAAAATGGGTATTTTTGGTTATATGGATGCAAAAATAGTGTTGTACATGTCCCCATCGCTAGTAATCACAAATGATATTCCATTCTTGGATTTAAATTCTTTATATATAGGCACACAAACTTCATACACTTCAGGAATTGGCCTTGCATGCGCTGGACTTTTTGACAACAACCATATTTAGAGTTGAACTTGTCTAGCGGTTTTATAAATTGTCTTTTAGAACCGAGATATTCAAGTAGCTTTACTATATTACGACTATAGGCACACATAAACATATATATGTATATATTTTTCCTTGTTCCTATCTGTACATTAATGCTGCTTCAAACCATCCATTGGGATGTTGTTTTTCCGCTTTTTGGCTAGCACATTTGACTCTACTGGTCGACCCTTGTCATATACTTGTATATGGAATACACATATGTATACATACAGATATTCATTCTATCTGATTTTATACAAATTTTCTTGTAAAGAATAGCATTTTCTCATTCGATGGAAATTTTAGATAAATAGTTAGATAGATTGTATCCATAGTCTCGGGGTTTTGAACATGACACTTGCAAAATGAAGTGCTACAGTAATACTATTGTGTAGGAGGAAGAATAATAGGAAAACAGAAGAAAAAATGTTTAACCACAGAATTCTTCATGCTTAATGTGAAAACGGTTCAAAAAAAAATCCATTCCCAAAGCTACATGTTGACCAAACAAAGACAAAATTAACTTTTGAGACTTCGCCTATATTGCTAAAGGGGCATTAAGTGATTAGTGTGTGAATATAAAATGGTTTTCTGGTTTTAATCCCGATAAGAGTGGCCATGTTACGTGGGATACACTAACTAGAATAACACAATGTACAATGGCTATATGACAATGAGGAGAAATAAAATTAGTGTCTTAAAATTAATTACATTTTGATTTTTACACTTATTTTATTTAGTTCTGTAAATCACAGGCAAAATAGTATCACTTTCGGGTTATGTGAAAGTAAGGGACAAGTTCATCTGTGATCTATTACAACAGTATGATAGTACCATATTTAGCAGTCTACCATTCAACTAACTTGATAATTGAGCCACATTGTATTAACTTCAATATAATTATGTGATCCAGGAACTCCCAATCTTTCTATCAACTTACAAATTTGACAAAATTACCAAAATCCAATGCTGCGTTTATTTGTCTCTATTTACTTCAAATAAGAATTTTTAATAGAATACAAAAATACAAAACACGAGACGAGAAACTTTTATTTAAAATTAATTAAATGGGGCCCATAGGAATATACCTGCATATGTTTACAAGAATAAACAAAAAGTAAACTTAAATAATGTAGTTTTTACTACAAATAGAGTCAAGTCCACAAGTCAGGACATAGACACACCATATCGGACTAACACACAGATAAAGTGAAAGTATGCTATGATAATAAAAAAAAACTATTTTTAAAGCGAAAGTTTAAGAAAAGTTTCTCCATATTAAAAGCTCCTAAAAATGAGACTTAAATTAGGACAGAAAAAGAACATAATCTGTTCATTATTCCATGTAACAATCCATAGCACATACAACATGACTATTATTACAATGGACCTTTTTTCTTATAGTTTATTTTAACTCGTAAATTTTTACTTGATAGGAAAATGTGAGCTGAAAAATGAAATTGTGATAATGGAGAATTCCGGTATAGAATGGTGAAAAATTTCGTAATACTTTGCGTTGGGAACAATAAAGTTTTGTGTATGCTAAAAGAAGCAGCTTTTCTGTTCCATGTCGCTTTTATCTGAATCATTTAATGGCCAAGCAACGAGACGCATATTAAGTGGCTCTATATAGCACTTTTAACCAAGTCTTTTAGTTTGATATACATATATATATAGTGGTTGCTCATCCCATAGAATTAAAGAAGATTTAATTAAACAGAATCATCTACGCTATCAAAATAAACTAAACTAGTATAATCTGTAAATTTTTAAGATGTTTTTTCTATTATGAAGAATTAGTCTTTTGTATTAAATGCTGATAACATTATTATTATGATTTTATAGAAAAACTACTAAGAAAATGTAGCTACAGATTAGTATCGGTAATTGATTATATTACTACGTATACATGGAGAGTTCAAATCAGGTCGGAAATTGATTGAAATGCATGGCCTAGTCCGAATTGGGTTGACTAAATTTACTGCTGGCTCGTGGCTGTATTATGGTTTTCACTTCGTTGTCGAATTTCCTTGTATCTTCGAGTTGAAACAATCATCCCAGGAAGGAGAAAAGATTAATTAAGACAATTTTATTGCTAAGTACATATTTAACCCAATCAATGGAAAACAATTGTCTGAAAAATAGTTATATTAAAACTGTTTATATAAGAATTAAAATTTAAAGAGTTAGAAGCTTTACTAAAGGATTTATCAGAACTTTAAAATTTCGATTTAAAAATTCTAATAAAACTGGTGTATAGTTTGTAACGCTTTTTTGTTCTTTTTTTTTTTCTATGGGTCAAAACTAGTGTCATTCAATCTGAATAACAAAAATGTAACATTCGCAAAAGTTTCTATTTTTATCCATGGATAGAGAATACCTTTTGAATCTATATTTTATGTAAATTTAAAATCGGGATAAGAGAATTTTCCGGCCTATATACTTTCACGTTTTATAGGAAAAAAAAACTTTATCGACAGAACCAGTATTAGTACGTGTGAGTGAGAGCCGTTTTTTATGGGTCAGACTTTTATGGTTAACCGATTAGATATGTGTTCGTTTTATGTGAAATATTTTCCTATACTTTAAAACCGATGAATTCAAATTTATTCTGGCACTATTTCTGTGGTTTTTTTTTCGCCATTCATTCAAAACCGTCAAATTGAGAAAAAGTTTCCTAACTCTTCTATGTTTTTTTTTTTTCAAGAGCATGTATTTTTTTACCTTAACAAAAACTATAACTCAAATAATTTTCATATTTCTCATGTCCATAGATGTATGAAAAGTTTCAACGATATTTTATGTAGAGAACACAATGTCCTAATTTATCGACGTGCTAGAATTCTATGTAAAACATTTGAAATAAATGTAGAGATTTTAAAAAATACACCCCCCCCCCCCCCAAAAAAAACGCTTGTCTAGAAAATTTGAATTCGAAATCCTTATAAAAAGGCTAAATTCAATTTCTAGAATGATAAAGTTTTTATTATATTGATTTAAAATTTTTATAATTTTCAAGAATAATAATCGGAAATTGAAATTTTAAATGCTTTTTTTTTAAAGTTGAGGAATGCGCAAATGAACTAAAAGTAATCTTCAAAATAAATAAATGTGCAAATTCTACAAATTCTGCAAACGAGAACGAAAGCGATCAGACCAAGATTTTTTCTTTAAATTAAAAAGAAAAAATTTAATTAAAATATGAATTTTTTTTTTAAAAACAGAATTCACGAATGCAATCTTGAAAAAGTTTAAAGGAACTTTGATTTAGATATGAAAAAAAGCCAGTGCTGGCATATCGAAAAATGTATTAATGGTAGTCATTTCGTTTCAGTTGAAAGTGGCATTTTGTTACGTTTTCTGGTACGAGTCTATTGTAAATTTTCTGATTTTATTAGGAGTAACAAGTTGGTATTAATTCAATCAAAAAAAAATTTTGTTTGCCAAAATTAAATGCATGAAGGGCTGAATTCATTCCTGTATACAAATTTAAAAAAAAAACTGCGTACTTTAAATTATTTAATATTTTATTTTCACTTATCCCAGGCTGGAACTGAAAAGTAGATTACACTCTAATAAAGATTGTTTAAACCGTTAAAGTTTAAGGAATTCTTAAAATTGTAAGATATTGGTTCTCTCTTGGTATTCTTAAAAAAAACCAAACAAATCTCTTTTAGAATGTAACGAACCTCTTGCTACGTCACATTGTAACGTTACTAGTTTTTTTAATTTCGTTACGGTTAGATTAGATTATATAATAAGGTCTTCTTGTACTGAGACCTTAAGGCCTATTGTACTCCCTTTTCTTTGGTGCAGTCGTTTGGTTAGGCTCATATTCTAAAGCACCTCTTCCAGACCTATTTCTCTTAGGAATTTTATTATCCAGAGTGGATCAAGAGATTGTATTTCATTTGGTGGGAGGTAGTATGTTCCGTTACGTTACGGTTACCGTGTAGTGTATCCTTATCACGTTACGTTTAAATACCGTTATGCGAACACTGGAGAAAAACATTTTCTTGATATTGTGCGGTGTCAAAGAAGGTTGTATACCTTTTCTGAATTAAGTATTTCAATATTATTTTCTGCAGTCATCAAAATTGAAAGTACTTAAAAGAAAAAAACCGTTATGACGACACTTAGGCTTACTATTTTCGGAATTATACACCGAAAAACCTTTACGATTATATTATTTGTTCTGCATAACTATTAAAATATTTATAATTATGTTTTGATGAAATTAATTAATATGTTAATTAGATCTAGTTATTACAAATGTAATCCATTTTTTATAATTTTCATTTTAATTACAAAATTATTATATATTATTTCTATTTTTCGCAAAAAAAATATAAAACAGTCACGAAGATAATGAGGGGGTGGTGGTTGTGGGCTTTTAAATACTTGTATGTACATACTATAAATTTTGTTACTAAATATGTACCTTTAAATTATTTTATAACAAGACTAAAAACGAAAGATCTGTAATCTGTCATTTAGTACTTGAGCTTTTTTTTTTTTTTTTTAGTCATTTGAAACAAAAATTAATTAAGAAAAACAGCCTTCTAAATGGGTGGTAGTTAGGAAATCTCATCCATAATTGTTCATGCGGATATAATTACTGGAGAAACATAAGTTTTGTTTTGTTGGTTGTTTTTTTTTTTTTTTGTTATGTCAAACTTCTGTGCTTATATGAATATATTTTAGCATAATAAGAACTTTGTTGTGGCTAGGTTATGACTTTCTCGATATACATATACGATCATATTTATAAATGTATGATAAGAGTTTTAGTAATTGTTCAAATAATTAGCATTTGTATGGTTTAAAAAAAAAAAGTATAATTAATATAATGAGGTACATGAAAGCAGAAAATATAGTGACCTCGTGGCTTGGTAGTTATGAGCATATTACTATAATAGTGTATGAAGTCTGGAGTTAGAATTCTAGTTGCAGCAATTTCTAATTTATACTTTGTACAATACTAAATAGAGTAAATCCTTTCACAAGGACTACATTTATATATTTTAACCTTACGATCTTCATAAATATTCTTCTAAATGATCTATAGCCATCATTTTTTAATATGTTTTGAAAGGATCCACAGGGGGTGTATTCATGTACATAGAAGTTTCAATTCGTAGATACCCTAGGACCAATTAACTTTAAGCTAACTTGGCATGCAATGTGTAAATCTATATAAATAATTTGTCAGTTTTAAAAATCTGTTGCAAAAAATTTATATGAAATAAATTGGAATTTCTATGATTTTCGATTAAATTAAAAAAATATTACGTCAAAATGAACATTATTGTCGGTAATGACGCCTGTTCCGTTGTGTAAAATAGTCATTTTGCAATAAAATGCATTGATTGAATTAGATAACTAACATGACTACATGACCAATCCCATTTCTAATAAGCTATAATATATTTTCAATGAAATCATCCTACTGAATTTGTTTCTTTCCAATTACATTTCTTGTATAAAGTACATAGTATAAAAACATTAAGGACTTTCCATCATGTATTTGTTTGTTCAAATATAAAAAAAATGAATTGAAGGGAAATCTCATTATCTAAGAAATAAAATGCCTCATAAAAGAAAACAAGAAATATTTTCCGTTTTTATTGTGTAAAAGTTGAATGCTTTTAAAGACTAAGGAATTTCATATATATTTTTATTTTTTATTTTCATAAATTTGAAGAACACGCTAGAATACCTTGATGTTGGCATGAGATTAAAAATATATAAAAATTTTTTTATAAAAAGTCTTTTTCTAACAAAAGATATAGCGTTTTTCTTCGTGGTGCACCTAAAAATTCGGATCAGATATAAGACGAAACAATGAATTACTTCCCAAATTGGATGAACAAATTTGACTACATATCTTGCCTGCGCTTGTTACGGCACAATCGTATTATCATTTTCTTTCTAAATACGACTGACCATTAACCTTTTATCTTTTATTTTTTTTTTTTTTTATATTAAATCAATAATTACTTAGATATCGACCGATGGATTATGAAATCCGTATACGCAATGTTTCTTCAAAGGAAACCACACATAATTCAAATGGCATGTTAAAAGGTCATTTCTTTTTCGATTTTGGGCATATGGGAAATATAATAAAAGAGAAAAAAGAAAAAAGAAAAACTGCTTACTAACATCGTATGATGAAAATAGAAATGAAAATTCATAAAATGTGAATGAATATTAAAAGTCTGATATTTTGGAGATGATACATTATATGGACAATGGCGTTGATTTTTATATACGTCATGAAGTATATTTTTGTGTGGATTATGGACTTATTTAGAGGTCAAGCCTAATTTTTAGTCGTTTCATGTAAGACGCGATTTAAGACGTGCAATTTCAACTTCAATCTTAGAAGGTATTCTTTTTTGTTAGTGTCAATTAAAACGTTCTAAATGGATACAAAATGAGTGAATGTAACTTCTAGAGAGGTGTCCTAAATTACCAAGCAGTCGCTTTGGTGTTCATTTCATTGCTTCGCAGTTTATTTTTAAACAAAACATTGGCTACCTCACATATTGAGCACATTGATTTTGGTGTTGATTGTACATTTCAATATTATCATCTACCAAATGACCGCCACTGTAATTATAGATTAAAACTGTTATATATTTTCTTCATTTTCTTCTCACATAAAAGTGCAACCCGCAACCATCATCAATTTCGTGAAACATATAAAAAAATTATGAACAAAAAAGATTTTGTTTGACGATGAAAGATTTTCTATATGGTCGATATTTTCATGAAAAGAAAAACAAGAAGAAAATGCTTCTTTTCTTACAAATCCCAAGTTATTTTATACTCTCCGGTTATTTGCTTGAATTTTATGTTTTTCGCAACAACAAAACAAAAATTATTATTTATATGGACAAAATGGTAAATATTACTTGGATCATATGGTTACTGCCTTTCAGTTGCTGTTGGTGCAGTCATCTAATGTCATCATCAAAATCTTGAAGATTTTATTTTATGACTTTGAAACGACAAATATTGTATTACTATATAAGTATATAAGAAGAGGATAACACTATAAATATCTGCCCATAGCAGACAAAATATAAACCTTATAAAATATTATCACAAAAAAAAAGGGTTATTTGCCATCTTCCATTATTTTTGGTGTCGTTTTTATATGTGGCCAGAGTATATTATTTTATAAGGAAAATTCTGAAACGTTTTCGCTGCCAAAAATTTTACTCAAGTGTTCATAAAACACGAAAAATGTCTCGAACAGAAGACAATGCGGTTTTCTTTCATTTTTTTTCAGCGGGTTAGGCAATATTCTTCTCTCTCCATTCAAAAAGGTCCAAACGATCATTTTCATTATATATCATAAATAAAATTCAGTTTAAAATTTTTTTTGATATGCAATGAATGTGCATAATGAGTTAAACGAACAGTAGTATAAGTCTATGTGGTTCATCTTCAACTCTGCCCATTTCGACACTGATTGGGAGCATATGCCTGTTAGGTCCATAGATCTGCAACTTCAACGAACATAAATGTCGCTGACATAACTTTAGCATGATTTGGAGTCAAGAAAATCAGTTCAAAGATGACAGCCTATTTAAGAAGTTTCTTAAAAATTGTTCAGTTTCAATTGTATTTTCATGTTTCTTCATTTTTTTTTTAGGCAACAAAAACGTTAAAAAATCCTAAAAAAAAAAACATTAAAAATAATATAAAATATGTCACTTTTTTTTTTCAATTACTACATTTCCATGACATAAACATATAGTATAACCCCAAGTAAAAGTTATTATGTGATTCTATTATCCTTTCGGGAGTTAATTAACTCATTCCTGTAATTTTGCAGAAGGATTTCGTTGTGGTTATTGTTACTATTAAACCCGAAACATATTTTTGTTTGTTGTACAATGTGTGTAATTTTTTTTTTTGTTGGTCAATATGATAAAACATTTGTTTTTTTTTTTTGGCGGTTGGTGGGATTGTGGGTAAAATTTAATATATATGAATATTCCCAGCGCATGACATCGCATGTCATATTAAAAGCCTGACAACTACTTTTAAAGCTTTCGTCGTTAAAATTTAATTATTTTGAGAGTGCGCTAATTTATTTTTAATTCAAATTTGCATTTTGGTTTAAAACTCACATTAAAATTCTTCACCTTCCCGACCGACTATATTATTTAACTTAATTTTATTTTTTTTTTTGGCTTTTGTAGTATGAGCGATGCTTTTAAATTGTAATAAAAGGAAGGAAAAAAAAAAAAACTTTTACCATATTCTCCCATTTCAATAGTGTTGACCATGGTTCATTCCGTGTTCATGATTTTCAGGTCACTATCAAAATAAAAGGATATTTACGAATGAAAATTGCCACCTATGCCGTGGAAAAAAGGGAAATATCTCATCCTTTTTTTATGTACCGGGTATTTCATTAGTAATAATGATTTAGTGTCCTCTAAAAGGATTGCCAATTACAAAATATTTGTATGAAAATACTGGTATTCTTAACTATTTCAAAAACCATTTCGATTAAGTTAATTTTGGAGTGAATTTACTTTGATTTCTGAAGTTATTATAGAAAATATTCACAAGCCTCTCTGGTAGGGATAAAGTTAAGGAATCCTTTGGTTATTAAAAAAGAAATACATTTACTACAATTGACTAAAATTGAGAGAACTTTGAGATTTGGCTGCTGAACGATTCATATCTTTTTAAAAGCTTTTGTAATTTTAAGTTGTTAAAATTTTCTAAATTTAAGATTTTTTTCCCATATAAATATAATGAGTTTAAGATTAATCTCAATATTCTGAAACATCCTGTGTAGTGTGATTGAGGGTGTCATGAGGTATTGTCTATTTTAATATGGATAGGGTTTCTGTTAATTGGATTTTTATTAATTCATTGCTAGAAAAAATGATCAGCCAATTAGTATGAACAATCCTTTTTATGTGTAAAACGAAATGAATATTAATTTTTGAAAAGGCATATTTTTATTAAATAAATAATAATTTCGCTATTTTTAGCAATAAATTTAAAAAAAAAAAATTTTTTCATTCATATATCCTAAAACTTTCATAAAAGAATATTTTCCATTTATATACGACAAAAATTGTTTCCCTTTTTTTTTCCTGGTTTCCGATACGTAGTTACCAAGGGATTCATCTATTTTCACTTGATTGTATTACTGTCAAGATTAAAGGTCGCTTAGTTCCACAATCATGCTTCTTGATAAGATCTCTTCTAAACATGACTTCTGTTAACTGTATACAACTTTATATAAATTCAACCCTTATATCGAAAAAAAAAGAAGAAAAAATTATATGAAGAAATCCTTCCTGCTTTCATCTTTATATACAATCTCTTTTCATTTTGTGCTATTTTTGCTTTCTTATAGATATATATATATATATATAAATATATTTATATAAAAGATTGTGCGAAAATCCCGGCATTTTGTTTTACAAATTACCCGGTTCAAAAGCCACTTGTGATGCGACATAATAGTTTTCATGATATACCAAAAACGTGTCCTTATTACAAATTGCCGTTTAATGGATTTTTAAGACTCCTACGGGATTTACCATAGAATACAAACTCTTATATAGAGAAATATGTTTTTTTTTCTTCTTCTTTACTCTACGTTAACATACGATTTGTGTAGAGATCTAGACACCTAAGTAGTAGTAGTATAGTAGGACCCATTCTCCATAAACATAGTATATTTTATCGTACTTACTTCAAAATATTACTTTACGAGACACGAAATGAAAAGAGAGTTAAATGCGGGAAAAATTGAAAGGTGTATGTACCACAAACCATATCCCTTTGAGATGTAAAAAGGAATGAATGTCTTCAGGAAACAACATGTGAGAGAGTATCTGAATAAGAAATTCAGTTTGTATGAGAGCGGGTGTAGATGATGTTTTATATAAAGACGCCTTGTATTCCCTCCAGATTTAGCACTCATCTTCTAAAGGACTTCATTATTGTAAATTACTTTTGCTTTTCTTTTTTTTTTTTGAAGATGGAATATTTTTTTTTTTTTGATATGGAAAACAATAATAATAGAGAAGAATTGAGGACGGGTAGGTAAAATATCTGTGAAACGATTAACTTATACTTTAGTAGAAACAATAAAAACTATACAACTATTATCATAATAAAATTTTGGAAAATTCTTTGGAATTCTTGTTCTTTGGGATTTCCATGTCTTTGACAGGATTTTAAGTTGATCGAATGGGGGTCCTAGAATTAACTAGATCGTTTTGGGAATACCAATTATATAAGAAATTGATATGCATGTACTTTATTCAAATATTAGTAATTTTGTAATTTAGATAAATATTATTTTAGACAAGAGAAAGGATCAACAGGCGGTATAAAACTCCTTTAAAAGAATTTAATACTTTCTAATTGAACCATGTATATGTCAATTGTTAGCAGTACTGCACTATGGGTATCCTGGGCCCTGGGGCAGAGCGAGGTACCTTTTTTATTCAAAAATGTATTCTTCTTTCTATTTCCATAGTACTAAATATATAACAACATCATGCGTACAGATTAAAACGGACCCAAGAGTGAAACTTTGTTAATATGTTTCATTTTAAAACGATATTTCCTCATAATATCTTTAATAACTTTTTTTTGAATAGTTAATAATAATGTAAACTTCTCAATTCCATTGTATTTAGTTTAAGATTAATTACAAACAAGAAAAATAAAACAAAAAATCGTATATCCTTAATGATTCCTTTGAAAGTGAAAAGAAAATAATACTCAGTAGTTCACGTAAATCGTAAAAAACCTAGTTTCCTTTGAAAAGAAAGTTAATTGCAAGAGACCTTTACTAGTATGAAAGTCCAGGATAAAATAAGTGCAATTCCGTTTCCAATAGGAAACTAAAAGAAGGGTCCACACACGCAAAAAAAAAAAACACCAAAGGATAATCTCATAATAATGAATGGGGAAGAATATACTGAAATTTCTATATATAGTACATATGAACTTGGACTAAACTAAAGGTGCCCCATTATAATATTATATGAGAGAAGTTATTTATGCGGTCCGGAAATGAAATCGCGTTAGTTTTTATGGATAACTTCATATTATAGTATTATATATTTTTCGTTCAGGTTTATGTACATATATATCCTATTTAACGTAACGTGCTTATCAGTAACCATAGTCGGTCATAAATAATTGCGTTTAGTGAGGCTTTATGGAAATCATATCAACTATATAGAAAAGTACATATATATAATATATGCCAACAAGTCCATAAAGAAATTAGATTGAAAGAATACACTTTCCTGACCTTTTCTGTCTGGGCATTAAACGCAAGTCAATTAGTTATTCGTTTATTTTCATATAATTTAAGCAAAAGAAAATAATATTATAATATTGTATATTTATGGAAAATTGTGTGACTAGAATGATAGAAAGCGGAGTAAAGAATGTTCAAATAATGTTGTTTACATCGATTGAAAAACTTGACGGGTGAAGGAAAATTGGAAAATAGAAATTGGAATAAATATATAAATGTTTTCTTTTTCTTTTCGTTCTACTAAAAATGTACAATATTTTGTTGTTGTACAATGAATCGTCTCCTTGTTATGGTCTTCATAGTAAAAGTAAATTGTATATAAGATGAATCGGATCCCCAAAACATGAATAAATGTTTTTCTTTTTTTTTTTTTTTTTGCAAATCGATTTGCAATATTCAATAAGCCTTCGAATAGTTTCCACTCAAAGAAACTTTGAATTTAACCCATGGGAATGATATGAAGTATATTGAAGCTATTATATGTGTTTCACATTTCTTCTCTGATATTCTTGTGGTACTTATAATATATAGGTATATATGATATTTTGAAGAATATCTCGACTTAGGTGCGAGATGAAGGAATATTGGTTATGTTTGTATCAATATTCACATCTAGCACCTATTTTTCATTTATTTTTCGTTCTCCCAGATATTCACACCCAAGCGTATGTGTAGAAGAACGATTTTTATTTTTATTTTCATTCGTCATCATATCCTGCCAGGAATATATATATATGTATATTTTTTTTTTTTTTGAATTTGGTTTTGGAACGGAAAGTTGACGTCGTTATACGCCACAGGGAACACTTGAACGTTATATATATTCCATCTTTAAGAAGAGATCCTTTGATAAAATTTACTTAGGACTCCATAGTTGCCATACTGAGTTGATATTAAAAAATTTATGGCTATACCATTTTCATGTTGTATTTATATTTTTTTTTTTTTTTTTTTATATTGCTAAGGAACTAAGAAGAGTCTCTGAATGAGCATTGTATAAGCTTTGGCTATAATATAAAAAGCTAGAAAAAAAAAAAAACAAACAGAGTGGGAGAAAATTCCGATTCAAATTTGAACATAAAACGCTAGAAATGTATTATGAATCGGTCTTGAAAATATATATTTATATGCATATGTAAAAGAATAAGAATTTTTTCTATTGAAAAATTCTCTTAAAGGATGCATATTTTTCTTCAGGCCCGGGCCAAACAAAGAGTTCACTATTCAAAAATCATTTCATTCAACTCAACTCCCTTGATATTTACATATTATCTATATATAAGATTTGTTCGTATTTGGGATGTAAGAAAAGGCATCAAACTTATACCAGACATAGATATTCCTATTTTAAACTTCACAGATTGTATTATTTCAAAGACTTATTTATGATGAGATCTTCATACTAAGCGTATACAAATATGGTAACTTATTAGACGAAACTAACTATATGTAAGAATCAATGTCAGTAGTGTATTTCTAAACTATAATATTATGTATAACAGTTTTATGGCTTGTACTTTTGTATGAAATTATATATGATTACGTTTGATATGATGAAATCCACCTGTCTGAAAATTGGGAAAATGCTATTTCATGTTCTTGATGTTCAAATCAAAATCTTTGAATCAAGGAAATTAACTCTGTTTGCATTTAGTATTTTCTTTAGGGAAAATATAATACCATATGAAAATCATTAGGGAACGTAATTTCCTGTTTATTGTTTGTTCACCCTTGAAAATGTATATTTTAGTATTTTCGAATTTGGAGATTATGAAGATCCTTTTTGAATGTATAGTGTAGCCAGTGAGTTTCTATAGAAATCGGATCACATAGTATTAAACACACCTAAATAATTAGAAGGAGAGAAAACTAAAACTCATTAAAAGACGATTTTTCGACTCAAATTTTTATTTATTCAGAAAACGACGTGCTAGGGAATCGTTACTGCGGTTCCGAGAGCTGATCACTATGTAGTTCATCGTACATCGTACATACAGTCAAAAAGATCGATTCATTTTTTTTTTTTTGTTTTTGGTAAATTTTGGTATTCCCAAACGAGTGTTTAATTTTCTTTACAAATTGACTAGTATTTAATAAAGATATCTCTGTTTATCCTCTTTTCAACTGTACAAATTAATTCAATCCAATGAATATCATTACAGGTCAATAAGAATTTCGTGTTTGGATTTAGTCGACTTTATTTATTATCAAATAATTGTAATTCCTTCGTATTTTTAAATGAACCTGGAATATATACATACATATATCTTTTCGAATAAATATTCATTGTTGTGTATACTTCAATCTAATTATCTGAAGGAAATATTCGCAGCACGCTTTCAACAAAACGAAAACAAGTACTCATCGTACAACGAAATAATATTCTCGAGGCAATATAAATATATCCTTTTTTCACTTCTATTAAAAAAAAAAAAAAACACGAAATCACTTGAAGAATATTATGAAATTCCCCCGGCGGTGGTGAAAATGAAAATTGTTTTACCAGTTTTCCACTGGTAAAACAAAGTAAATAAATGGACTTTGCATAGTGCCATGGATAAGACGGATCCAAAGACGAAAACGAAAATAAAACTAAGTATTTTGTATATTTTTAGATGATAATAATGATGGTGAGTCAAGATGTTTATTATATACTGAAGTGAAATACCTCATTACCGGTAATTTGTCTTTAAATTCTTTCAAAACAGTATCGATATCAATTCTTACGGATTAGTAACAATAATTGTTGTTTTTGTGTGTAACAATGTAGGACAAATTAAAAGGCGAAAATTCTATATAGTCCTATATTGAATTCCTTTTTTTTAGGCTTTAGAATTTTTCTTTTTTTTGTTTTTATTATTATTTATTTTTTCTGTTTGTTATTTGGGCATAGAGACCACCATTCATTGACGCGTAAAATTTTATGATCAGCTAAAAATTTTTATGATGTCAAAGATTGACCATTAAAGCAAGAAAAATATAATAAAATAGCTAACAGGAAAAACAAGAAAAAACATTAGAGAGATTTAGAAATGAAGTGTTAAATTCGATAGAAAATCATCAATAATATTCGTTTTGACCTTGTCCAGAAGGTTTTCCGATAAAAATCTTGTGGTATTTTCATGTGATCATAACGTAAAACATATAAAATCATAGATTATAGATGTATGCTATGATTACATATTTGTTAAATTGGTTTATTGTGGTGTTTTCATGTTGCTTTTTTTATCTTGATAACACGATTATCCGATAGAATCAATTCAATTAAACAAATGATGAAAAATTGGATTTTTATAATGTGAAAAGTCTGTCGTTGTTAATGTCATAAAATGTATTCGATGAACAAATTTGTTTTGAGTGTTATGTGTCCATGCTGGCATGCTATAGCGTTTCATACACGGAGGAAATAATTTTAGAGCACAGAGTCGCCGGCTTTCATTTTAAGATCTAGAGATTAAGACGTATACATTTGTGTGCAGCACATACCTAAAAAAAAACAGTCATTTCAATAAAATATTCTGGCTGAGAATTTGATAGGGTATTTATAGAAATTGGGTCAATAAAATTCCAATTAATTATTTGTATGAAATAATTAAATTGTTATATATTTTTAAGAACCAATGATCGAAATCTTAAACGCCATATCTAACTCTTAAACTATTAAGACACACACATCATTTCTAACAGATTCATTAGATTCCCGAACAATTTCTTCAACTATACTTTTACAGCTAAGAGAAGCATTACATATTAATTGGGACGTTTTATAGTTATGGTAATAATCTTGAAATAATTAAAATTGAAAGCAAAGACGTTGTAATATATAGATATCATCCTGTCAAACACATAAAGTTATCAGAGATGTATTTCAAACACATCTAATGTGCGCCTAATGTCGCATATACAGCAAATTCTCGTTATAAGCTACCTTATCTGCATCAATTTACGCCAAAAAGTATCCAATCATAAAAAGCTGATTTACAACAAGAATTAGGACGCTTTTCTATCTAAAGAATTGAAAATAAAGACATAAGATTTGCCAATGGACAATACTTTCAAAACAATATCAACATTAACAGAAATAATTGGAAGAAGTTTTCCATTTATTATATGCTTAGTGGTACTCTATAAGCTGTAACCTTTTTTTTTAAACATTTTACAAAAATTGGTTTCGGAAATTGGATCTATATGTATTCTATCATCTTTGCTGAAAGTAAACTGCTAGAACTTCATAGACTAGAATCAGTAAAAAAGGTTGTCGATAGGAAAGAAAATTGATTGGCTATTAATGTAATACTTTTGATGAATTTCGGAAAAAAGTTGTTTTTCTAAATAAATTTGATAAAGTGGTGCAATATCCTAATTGAAGTAAATTTCAAGATATTTCCATTTTTTCTTGCTACCACTTACAACCGCCGTGCTCTTTCAATTAAAATTTGATTCGTTCAGGTTTCGTTGAAAAGCTTTCCAGTTCAACATTTTACTTGAATAACTCGGATGTATTTTCTTTGACTATCATATTTCAAGAAGAATTCTTTCTTCTTCTTCAAAATAAATTATTAGGATCATAAAATGTTTATCAAGATAATTGAATTGAATGATTTTCGAATAAATTTGAAAATCGCTTTTGATTTGCTTATCAATATAATTCCAATTATTTTAAGATGAAATTCACTTCAGTATCATTGCTTTTATATAATCCCAGAAATATAAACCGAAATAAAAAAATAAGAAAAAAGAAAAAATTTCATTTAATGGTAGTTAATAGAAATTGATGACGGGCGGCGGCTAGTTGCTGGAATGGTGAATGAATAGGGAAATGCCAGTCCTGTACTTATGTTTTGTATAGAATAAAAGGATGTCATTTTTTTTCGCTTCTATACTTTTGATTCTTAAATTTTTCCTTTTAGGCTGTTTTTCTTTTTTTGGAGGTCAAACACCGGCATTAATTTCATGTCACGTCCGGAAACCATATGCCACTTTCTTGTTTTCTTTCTTTTTTTTTTTTGCTTCTTCCAGAATGAAATCTCTCCGGGAAATACCATATGTGAGATGGGGATCAAAAAAAAAAAAAAAAGGAAGAAAAAAACTCGAAACATAAGTAAGGCCAATGGATATGGTTGCTTTTTAAATCGAAAAGATAAAAAAAAAAAAAAAACTACAACATATTTCAATGGAAAAGTAAGAAACATAACTTTCGTTTGGCCAAAAAGAAAAAAAAAAAAGAAAATGGGATACAAATCTCAAAAGGCAATATAGGGATGAATGTGAATTTTGAAGTGAATTGTGAATGTGTGTGTGTGTGTTTGCATTAAAATGAAAGTTTTAGTTTCTTTTTTGTATTCTGTCTTTTCTTTAAGGGTGTTTTTTTTTTTTTTTTGGTGTTCTCAAGATTTAAATCAAAAATTTTCGTTTAATCGAAATCAATTCAATTCAATAAATTTTTCTATTTTAAAGAATATAAAGTGTTTTGGTAATACTTTGAATAGGATCTTTCTAATATTAACGAAATTGATTTGGGTCCTTCAAGAAGCCTCCAACGAAAGAAATGTGTCGTCGCTAATTACATTTTAATGGAAATTTATTAGAATTGAAATCTGCAAACAAAATTTTTCAATTGATTTTTAATATGAAATCTATTATAAATAGTGTGTAGGAGTTAGTGAGTAAGGGACGTATTCAGTGTGAATACAATTTTTGGGGAATATTGAAAAATAGAATTTCGTCAAATTTTTCGGACAAAAAAAATTCTTGTATTTATTGGTTCAGACGTTTTCCCAGTTTTTGCAGACATCCATGAAAATTAAAAGTAAAACACGAAGAAAATGTCGAAATAACTTCAAATGCAAAACCACAACAAGACAAATAAAAACGCGGGAATAGGACTTGTAGTTAACAAATCTATAGTTCAATGAATTAATTCTGAGGTGTAGCTTCGGATTTGCACTGAATTACAGATAATTTGGTTCGTAAAAACATAAATTTATTTTGCCAATTTTATTCAAATTAACATTTGAAGTAGATCAGACAAATTAAACAAGAAAAACGACAAACTTTTATATCGACACCAATTTTCATTTATGTAGTCAACCCATTTGATTAATTTAACTAAATTTCCTGGACAAAAATACAACAAAATTTTATGATTATCCTGATGTTTGCTTCGTAACTTCATTTTTTCTCAGCCTGTTTTGCTGGAATTCAATACTTAATGGAGTTAAGGAACGGTCAAACTATATTCTAAATTTTCTTAATATCAGACAATACGTTTTTGAGTTATCCCGTAGACGGAAGGGCGGACGAACTTGCATAAATCGATATAACTTTTATTTCTCTACGCATCTAAAGCCTCAAGAGCATTCTCCCTTCATAACTCCATACACGACAAAACTAACATATCCTCTGATAGTACCTAGCATAGTTCCTCCCAATTGTTTGCTCTTCTAATAGCAACCTGTAAACCGAACTTTAGGAAAGTCCGCTTTTAATCAAAAAATAGTTTATTTCAATATAAATATTGTTTTAAAAGGCAACATCAAAATTCTATCCTGTAGTTTTAATCTGATCCTGATTAGGATATACATATGTATATCTATACTGTATTAGTTTGGTATGAAATCTTTAAAGTTAACAACTAAAAACTTCGTCAATTTTTGATTGCTTTTTATCACAAACTATATGTAGTAAATTTTACATCACTTAAAAAAGCCTTTGAATACCAAAAATAAATTTTCCCCAAAAAAGGGTCGCCTCTATATTGGATATAATTTTCTCAAGATTCCCAAAAATTGATCGATAATCATTCACTCAAAGGCTGACAGCAATGGAATTATGTCAGTCTTGATTAACTTTAATATCCACATGGCCTTGGATATTTTGTACTTTTTATGAAGATGAGTTAAAATTATCTTCAAGTAGATTGTCATAACTTTTCTTTAGGAATTTTATAGACTGTTCGATATACAGTGGCGTAGGGTATTAGAGTGAAAGAATTTTTTTTTTTGTAAAGTTAAAAAATTCGTTACAAGAATATATTGTGTCATAATGTTACGTCACTGATCTGTGCGAGTTACTCCTACTTGTACTATATATGTGAATTTTCCAAACAAAAATATTTTCTTAGAAAGTTTTTTTTTTGGTTTTTCTTCTTGAAGGATATATCAAAATAGGTGTAAATAGAGAAAGGGAATTCTTAAGCTTATACTAATTATAAAAGATAATTCTTTTTTCGAAGTCGTCTATTGTTTCCATTAAGGTCGAGTTTTCTTTTTTTGAAAGTACATACTTTCTTTCACTTATATCTGGGAACGGGCAAAAGAATGGATCATTTCTTTTCATTTCTATGTTAGATGTTGATATTGTATATCCCTAAAAAAAAAAAAAGCAAAAAATTGGAAAGTTTTTCCATTATGAGAGACCATGCAAAACCTTTTATTTTCACTTGTAATTGATCACAAAACATGACATCTTAGATGAATGTTTTTGTGGAGATGATGCTTGTTTTGTTTCATGATTTTGGGATGCCACAATGGAAAGAAACAAAAAATAAAAAAGGAAATGTTATTATTTGTTGTCTTGTTAAAGAATTACATAAAATATTCAACAAAAATGAATTTAATAAGATTTATTCCTTTAGATATTTTCTTTAAGTTTCAGATTTTTAAAATAAATGTTACTAATTTATATCTTTAAGAAAATTGTTAAGATGTACCTTAATTACAAATGAGAAGGATTTTTTTTCCAGTCGTTGTCCGATTCTGTTAGAAATCAAATAATAAGCAGATTTTAGTATCTATGGACGATGCCTCATTAATCCATAGTCAGGTCTAACTTTTTTGAACACAGTTTGAAAAGAACTTTCCTATGGAATTGTTCCTGACTGAAGTATGAGATTTAAACCAAAAAGCAACTATAGTGACCAATTTGTCTTCTAATTGTGACCAAGGCTTTTTCAGTCTGTAAGAAAGATATCTTACTTGATGTAAAAATATATATATTTAGAGTAACGCGCTTGATTTCTTTACAGACCTAAAATGGTACCAGAAATTTATACACAAAGAGTTCTCTATTAATTTACTCTGTGCTAAAATTAGCATTGCAGAATTGTTTTATCTTTAATGCAGTCGCCTACTCATCAGTAACAATTTTGGTCGATATTTGGAGTTTAATCTTTAATGGGAATCTTAAGATGTTTCCAAAAAAGAGCGAAAATGTCCTGAAGTTACACATAAAATAATTGTTTCACTATTGTCCTTTGATAGTTTTTTGTGTTACAAATTTTTTCACAATTTCGTTTACATTTATACCTTTCTGATTCTACTAAAGAATGCCGATGGAAAAATTCATTTCAATTATTAAATTAGCATCCTTTTACAGTGAAGAGTCACCACTGATGATCAATTTAATATAATTCTAACTAATTCTTGGTTACACAAGCCAGCTAAAAAGCGGAAAATCATTAAATTTAAACTTTGTGGCCTCACTACACTATTGTTGGACATTATTTTCATTGAATAAATTACATCGCATTATAATTACTTAACCATTTTCCAAATTAGATTCGAACAAAACAAAAATTAAAATTCATTATCCTATTTTCAAATGCAAATATTTCAAATGAAAATGAGTTAATAAAATTTTTGAAATTTTCACCTTCTTTTCGTACCGAAAAACTTTTGTGATCATTGCAAATTTTCGACCATTAAGAAAATTATTTCGAATATACTACAACAAAAAGTAGTCACCACATTTCGAAAATTTATTTCCCAGCCTGCCACCAATTTAGTGGACAATTAAAACTTAATTTCGTATATAAAAACAGCTGGTTTCCAAAATTAACTTTGATTTTATTAAATTTTAAGACATGTTAAAATTCCATGAAAGCGTATTCTAAAAGTATTTTCAAATTTTTACTACTAGAGTTGGTTACGAGTATTCCTTAACTCGATTTGGTATTGTATTTTATGTAAGAAGCAGGGTGAACAGAAAGTTTTATTGTTTTTTTTATGGTTTTTCAAAATTAAATCGAAAATTTGTAGATTAATTTTGTTTAAATTATTTACATGGATTAACTACATAAATAGACGATATTATTTTCAATTTCACTAAAATAGGGTCAAGGATAATGGAGAAAGAAGTAAGGTAGATGTGGCAGAAAATGAACCTGTTCATAAAGTTTTTTTCGATGTACTTTAGAAACTAACATACCAATTTGAATAAAATTTGCAGAACAGACTTATACTATTAGGGTCTATGTTACGTGGAAATTAGAACAAATTTGAAAAAAAGGAAACAAAGTTATTTATTTATTTATTTATTTATTATTATTTAAGATATACAAAAAAGGATTAAAATCCTTATACAAATTGTATTAGATAGAATTCAAGACAGTGGCAAAACAAATAAAATTCAAGAGATATTATTTACATATTGCACTTAAAAAAAGAAAAATAAAAATTAAAAAGACTAACTTAAGACTAAGGACATCACAAATTGCATGTACCCGTTCCCACCAATGCCCAAGAATAGAAACTATAGAGAGATAAAAATGTAGATAATTTGTGGCGGGATCCGAGAAATTCCATCTTTGAAACCAATACCGAACACCGAGCAGAGGAATATAAAAGAAAAAGAAAAATAGAAAAATAGGAAGAAGACTGGCAACAGACTATAAGGCAGGAGAAAAAGAAGAATAGGAGAAGAAGGTGAAGAAAACAAAATGAGCAAGTGTCAGAGGATGAATTAAAAAATATTAAGAAAGGCTTTGAAACTGCTAAAGTGGTACAAAACTTGACTTGATTCGGCAGAGAATTCCATAGTCTAACAGCCCTGGCATGAAACGAACGGTCCTTTGCCAGCGATAAAACGAGAGGTGCAACCAGGTTTCTGGTACGGCAAGATTGCCCAAACTCAAGTATATCAAATAGATAAGCCGGACTCTGGTGGGAGATAATTTTGAACAGAAGTATTAAGATACGAAAGTTGAAAAAAGTAGTCAAATCAGTACCTAGTAAATTAGGGACAAGATGAGATATGTGGTCTCTGCGTCCCCTAGAAAAGATAAATCTGACTGATGAGTTGCACAAAATACGAAGTCTGGCTCTGCACTCAGCACTGCAACCAGTGTAGACCTCGCAGCAGTAGAGTAGATGGGGTAAAATTAGTGCCTTGACTAGCCTCAACCTGGTATTGCAAGAGAGGAAGTGCTGAACCACATATAAACTCTTGAGAGAACGATAGGTTTTACTAGCAATATGGGTAACTTGTTTATCCCACGACAAGTCTTCAGATATAATAATTCATAAGCTTTTCAGTTATGCAGAAAAAACTTTGAAATATTCTTAATTTTGACTGTTTTTCTGTACCCATTTCTACCATAGAGCTATAGGCCGATTGTCAGTTATAATACTATATGTTTGTAGTTTTATTTTCGACTAAATAATTTAAATTCTATTATTTAACTAAATTTTTGTCGCCGAAAATTATTATATTTGAAATTTTTGGTAGCATTAAATATTTTCATTATTCACACAAAGTATAAATCTATAATACTAGAATCGTACTACATAAAATTCTTCCCCAACTATTTTTGAGGGATATTTTGTCCGAAAATGAGCATGCGTTCAAAATATTGCTAATAAAATTTCATTTTCTTTTACAAATAAATATATTTACTAAAAATCAACATGCATATGTATTAGTAGTCGTTCTATTCAAGCGAAAAAACATAGGAAAATTGTTTGGAAAATTTCTGTTTAGTTACCTCGGGATCGTGGCGATGGAATATTTACTTTTTATGGTTGGTTAAAAAACAAAATTCTAAACTCGAGGATACTTGATTTTCTTTTCCATCCAACAACAATAACTTTCGAAGTTAATATATATATATATATATATAAAAATCCTTTTTCCAACAACAAAAACAACAAAAGAAAATTCAAGTGAAAAAAATAAGAAACAATTTTTCCGGTTTTTCGTTATTATTGTAAAAGAAAAGCAAAAAAAAAAAAAACGACAAAAATTTATCTTTTTTATATGAAAAGTGTTTTTTTAGGTTTTCCATTTTTCGTGTAAGAAAATGTAACAGAAATTTTCTAGATTTCATTCAAGAAAAGAAAAACCAATCAGTTTTATTAGTTTTTTATTTGATAATTTGTATTTGAAAAGTACGTGAATTTATTATTATTAATTTTTTTTTCTTTCCTTTTTTTTTAGGGAATTTTCTTTATAAAAAAAAAAGATATGTGAAAAACGCTGTTACTTTCGAGAAAACGTAATATATTTTGGAGATTTCTGCTGTTTTTTTTTTTTTTTTTTTTTTGGTGGTGTCTCGAACAGTGCTGGTTTTACTTTCATCCTTCTTTTTTTTTTTTTTAAAATTTCGTGGTAATGAATTAAAACGTAAATTTTATGATTTGTTCCTGTGTTTTTTATTTTATAGAAAAAATATAAAAATCCCAAGAGTTTGAAAAGCAGAAGATTTTTCACATCGGAAAAGCCTGCTTTTTGTTGTTCTTGTTGTTGTTGTTGTACATTTATCTCATTTTAAAAGCGAAATATAAATAATTAAAACCAAAGAAAAAAAAAGAAAAAGGGAGCAGAAAATAATATCCTAGATACATAAAATTAAAAATAATATCTCAAAAAGAAAATTAAGTATAATAAAATATTAATTAATTAATATTTAAGTGAATTTTTTTATATTGTTTCTTATTTTTTTTTTGGAAAAAAAAGGGAAATCCAAAAGAAGTGAAAGTGTTTTTCTTTTGTGAAAATGTAAAAATTGCATTTAATTCGGGTGGAAAATGATTTTAAAATCGGATTACAAAATTAGATTCGAAATCTATTTAAATAGTTTTCTTTTTTTTTTGTGTGGCTTAATAATAAAATATTGAAATTAGCAGGAATTTAAGAAAAAAAAAAAAAGAAGAAATAATTCAGCTAAATAAATTTATATAGGAAAAAAAGAAAAGCTGGGATGTTTAAAAAGGAGAGGAGAGGTGGTATATCTGTGTGAATTTAATTAATCAAATTTGAATATAAAACCAGATACAAAAAAGAAAAAACAAAAATTTTGTATTTATTCATGAGGATTTTTTATTTTTAATTAATTACATACGCGACATTCTTGGAATTCCGCACTTTTTTCAACCACAGGTGAATATAAAATGCTAATAAAAGAAAACATATATTTTTTTTTTGATACAGTACATAACCGCGAATATGTTTTGGTAAGACATATATGTGTTTTTTTTTGGTTTTGAAAATGATAAAAATATCGAAATAACCTTTGTTACTATCATTTTTTTTTTGGTTTATTAATTTTAAAAATAAAATTTTCCCCGTCTAACTAATTCAAAATTTAACTTAGTTTCATTTAAAATTTTAAAATTTGCGAATAATTTCATATAGTAACAAAAGTTTTCTTGAAATCTAATATCTTAGAATTTATTCCCCCAAAATATGACCCACACACATATATGCATATATATTCAATGTTTTCCCGTTCTTATTAAATTTTCATGGAAACTCATTATTATTCATCCTAATTGATATTTCCCAGTGGGCTGATTATAAGAAAGACTTTAATAGCAATAATTCTTATAGTGAAATTGTGATAGGCAAGATTTAGAAACTAGATATGATTTAAAATACTATTCTGTAGGCGTTAAACAATTAGCATATGATTTATTTAAATTCAGTTAAGTTATGTTAATCAAATGAAGATCGATGATTGAAGATTATTACTAATTGTTCAAGATTTTTACGTTTTCACATTTTTTTCATTCTATTTCTTCTTGCCTACTTCCTATGTAAGATCAAAATCCTATTTGTTCCAGAAATATTGACATGTTTGTTTATTTCTTATGCATCCTATATTGATTTTTCATTTTTCAGCTTTAAAACTTCGATTTAAATTAATTACTAAGAATCGAGATTGCACTGTAGTTATATAGAAGAACACAAATAAACATTTTTTTTGCCTGAAAATATGCAAATAAAGTAACAAATTGATTTTTTCTTTTCATATATCTAAAAATACGATTCAGAATTTCCTATAAAAAAAAATAAATCTAGAAAAGATCCCTTAAAATAGAAAAACAAAGCGATTTTTTTTTTTTAAATCCAGAAAAGTTCTCCCCATCAAAATAGTCTATGAATATGGAGGCACCTGCAGAATGCTTTCAGGAAATAAATATTATTTAAGAGTGGTATTCTCTAGTCTAATACTTGCTATTATCTCTATTAGTAATCCTATATGTTATCTGAGCGTATATGTATGGACGTGTAGGATCTGGAAATCCATAATAAAGACAAAGACAATTTTATGAATTAGCTTTAATTATGATGTGAAGGACGAAACCGGGTCGAGATTATGTGGAAAGGTGTTTTTTTGGCTTTCTAAATAAACAAACGCATACACATAGACACATATGTATACGCTCATAGATTTTATCCTTAATATTCTGTTTTTATGATTCCATAGAGGTAGTTATCGTCGAAGCATTCGTGTATTTAAACATTGTTTTCATTGAATTAAACGACATTAATTTTACCCAAACAAAAAAAGAAAAAAACAAACTTTACTGTAACAAAAGTTGGATTTTCCAGACTTGGACGAAGTACAAATGTAATTACTAATGAAAATACTCTTTCTTTTTTTTATTAAAGTTAACTGATTTTTCTGATTTTTCATTAGTAGAAATTGTTCATAAAATTTAATTAACCAGCGATGTACATTTCTTTTGCAATGAAATTGTCATACCAACTCGAAAAAGTTGTGTTCTTGTATATTTCAATTCTTTATTTATAAAAGGTTTTGGTGTAATTTTTGATCTGTCCTAATCGTTAAAAGAAAATTATGGTTCTATTCATAAAGGACACAAAATTTGTCGTCGTATTTTTTTTTCCTGTTTCTATAATATAATGTGTAGTTCCTTATTTATCACATTAAATACATATCTTGGTCGACCCTGCCCTGTTTTTTTTTTTTTTTTCTGGATGTCGATAAATATAGAACTTTTCATATATAATTCTATTCTTGTATAGAAAGTAAAGACAAAAAACAAGAAACAAAAAAAGAATAAAAAAACAATAAGAAGAAAGAAGAAGAAGAAAAAAAAAATCAGGACGAGTTGATTTATATCCACAAAAGTGGAAATCAACTAAAAGACGTCTTGTAGGATAGACATCCCATGAGGACAACATACATATTTCTTATTGTATGTATATTCTTTAAAGATTCTCAAACCAGGAAATGGTATATGTTCATTTCTTAAAGAGGAAAATATATTTCTCCCACAAGAAAAACTAAGAAATTCCAAAAGAACCAAAAGATACCCACCTCTATATATATGAACAGAAGAATCTTTCTTTCGTTTTTTTTTTCATCATCATCGTCATCATCATCATCATGGTTGTTGTTTTTATCATTCTTTATCGTTGATATCGTTTCGTTATGTCGTTTTCATTTTTACTTGCACGTAAATAAATTTGATGTTTTTCCCCCCGTTAACGTGTGTTTCAACGGGAAGAAAAGACAATAATACCGAATGTTAAAGGATCCCCAAAAGAAAGAAAATGTTCATATATAGATATTGTCTACATATGTGAACCATCGGTATATAGAGTATCCTATATCAATTTTTTCCCAGTTTTTTTTTGTTCTTTACCTTTTGAAAGGAAAATATATGAAATCTGTCTTAAGATTGGGTTGTGGCTGCCTGGTTGAATGGACAAAGACACATTGGACGTTATTATAAGAAAATGTATCACATCTATGAGAATTATATTAGTTTCTTTAGCTGTTTTTTTTTTTTTTTGTTCTTGTGAACATTTATTTTATCTACAACAAATTGAATGTTGAGCTCGCCAAGCTTAACGTAGTCCGATAAAATATGGTGTTGACAAAAAAAAAAAAAAAAAAAAAAAACAAAAAGACGAAGAGATTTTTTGAAGTTCAAACAAGATGCTTTTCAATGGATACTTTTCTATATTATTATTTATTTACCTGAGAAATTGTTGCTGCAACAGAGCATGAAGGAGTTTATTTCTTAAATAAGATGCTTTTAAAATGTTTGAATTGATTTCAATGGATGTAGATATTTATATTGTTGAATATTGAATGAACGGTAAGTGGACTTATTCTATTCGATTTAAGGAAATCTCGTGAATTTGGTACATTTATGCAAAACGTGACTATTACTAATTTTTAATGGTTCTATGAAGGAATATATATATACAAAAATGCAATAGCTTTTTTTATAGTTTCATAAAAACCAAACTAGACATAATGTCATATAATATATGAAGTACTTCAGGGATTTTTTTTAGAGTAAATATGGAAAATCTTTTCCTGAACGTTAAGGTACTCAAACATTGTTCATACAATTCAATTTTTATTTATATAGATTTTATTGTACTAATCTGGCTAGTAATTTTCAAAAATTTACTATAACTCATGGTTGATATGACTGTGAAGAAGAAACTATGAATAGTGGTTAAACCTTTTGTAAATTAACTATGAAGCGTTAAAATCATTGCCATTTGCAGGGCTACTATTGCTTTACTATAGTTTTATACCATTTTAGTTTCAATATGAGAATAGTAAACTTCAAAGTGGAATAGTAAACTTCAATATGAGAGTAGTGAACTTCAAAGTGGAATAGTAAACTTTAATACGAGATTTTTTATTTTAATTTAATTTAAAACAAATAATATTAATAGAAAATATTTTAAATAAAATTTATTAATATAGCATATTTTCTAAGTTAAGAGCTGCAGTGAATTTTCTTTGAATGCTTGCGATGCAATTGGCACATGTTGTTGGTGTAATTGTCTGCAGACCTTCTTCCATAAGGCTTTCTAAGGCTCTTACTCTCTGTTCTTCAACGGATAATTCGTTTCTGCTGTTAAAAATACTTGACAACTTTCTTGAGAGTTCTCTTTTTACTATTCTCATATTGAAGTTTACTATTCCACTTTCAAATTTACTATTCTCATTTTGAAACTGAAAAGGTATAGTACATTTTATCCACGCGTAATCATTGCCTGAAATATGCCTATTTGAAAATAAATCTGTATACCAATGAATTTACTATGTATTCCAATGATTTTATCACGGACATATTCATTTTCTACTTTGAATTGTTAAATACAATCTGGAATTGACTATTACCTCTTTCTGATGCATCAGCATGGAAATTTACTATTACTATTACTATTTACTATTTTATTATTGGAAGAAAATCTGTGGCACAAAATAGTTGATTCAAATTTGCAAATTGTGTATTTTACAAAGTTTTTTCCTTTGAGCAATTTTTTGCTAAAGCTTTGTAATATGTGATATGTATTTGTGATATGGTTCAAATCCAGCTACACTATATAACCCAATAGCTTCGGTGGATTTTAATTTAATATTAATTGAAAAAATACTGAAGCTTAAAGATTAAATTAATCAAACGATTTGAACTTTTTCAAAATCCAAATTAATTCATCTTCCTTCTTGTTAGTTGGAAATTTTATCAGAACAAAATTATATTACAATTTTATAAAAGCTCCTTTAATTTTGTGCTAAACGGATTTCTTGTAACATTTTAATAATATCCGTCTGTGTATAAATATATGTATTAAGATCTTAAAATCTTTCTAAAAAAAAAAAAAAGAAATGAAAAGAAAACTCGTGTGCATATTAACACAATGAGAAAATTTGTAACAAATCTTAATACTTATTTTTACTTAAAAAATTTTAATCTTTTCAAATGAATATAAAATAAGCACACGAAAACTGAAACGACAAAGTTGAAAAATTGTTTTTCTCGTTCCCATAAATTATATTAAGCAAAAAAAAAAAAAAGAAAAAAGGAAGAACGGAGATCCTTTTCTGTATAAAATAATTAAATTGCGTCGCTGGAGTGATTATCAAAAACGCCAAAATATAGAACTGAACTTTTTCATTGGCGGCGGCGACACGGTGGCATTCCACTAAAGTACAACAAGATAATTTGCAGAAACCTCAAAATCAAGTAAAAAGTTTGTTGTTGTGTGTTTTTTTTTCTCTCCATCTTCACCGGTTTTTGTTGGTGCAACTTTACAAAATCATCTCTGAAGTATTGCGGAGAACAGGCAAGTAAAAATATATTCATTACCACGGATGGTGTTAGGTATACTGCACCAGAGCTACAAAATCGGTGTGCCGCGAGATGATGTTAAGTGTGCCTGAGATTTAATACCATCATGAGTAGGAAATGCACAGAGTTTATGTAGGGCACGTGAATATGATTAAAACATGTAGAATTTTATATATTTTTATTTATGTTGTTCTACGGAATTCTGGGAAATATCTTGGTATACCATGAAGGTCAAAAGTTTATGGAGCACTGTACTATACGATGTACTTCTTATACGGTTATGTATATTGTATTTGGTTAAGAAAAATATTTTTCTTAACTTAACATTTTTCAGTTCATAGCTCATTCCAGAGAATACAACACAAAAAAAATTTGTTTTCTTCAAATTCGTCCATTTTTTATATGAAAATAAACTACATGAGAGAAATTCTTGTTCTAATTTAATTAGGATTTATGTCAGCATCTCGGCGTTTTAACTAAAACAACCAAAAAAAAAAAAAGAAAAAAGAAACTCATCCCTTTCGATAGGAGCACTTAAAATTTAGTTCTGTAGATTGGTAATTTTAATAGCAAAAATATAAAGGAACCAAGAAAACGAGCAAGTTTTCTTATATAATACCCGATAACTTGTCTTATTTCATAGCATATCATGAATATAAGAGTTAAGAGATTGAAAAAGAAAATCGTGTAAATAAAGCCGCCTTCGTATATATACTTTAATATTGACTACACTTTTGGAAGTTTCAAGATCTCACCCCAATTTCGCAATCAAGTACAAACATAACATCTGATACTCCAGTTGATGTTGTTGTTTTGCTCCCTTTTTTTTTGGTTTAGGGGAGAGAAGATTTTAAGGTAATATATTCTATTATTTTGCCTCTGGAGTATAGAAGAATATCTTATCTTGTTTTGATGAAGAATAAATGTCATTTGCGGATGTAATTATAGAGGCCACAATAAGAATTATTGCAATAACATTATTGAATAAGCACCTTCTGTCATCGTATCTATTCATCCTTAAACCGAGGATATAGACATATGTATGTGGGTTATGAGGATGAAATGATATTTATTGGAAAATGGATTAATAGTTTAATATAGCTGTATTTAAATTCCAATCATAATGTGGTTCATATTTTATATAAATAATGAAAAGTATTAGCATTATATATAACATATGCCGAATGTTGGAAATTCTGTGGAAGAATTTCCAAAATCTTATAAAGTTTTGACAAATTTCGATTTATTGGTAAAATTAATGATAATTGTGACTTATGGCATTCTAGAATGATTATATAAAGTTTTAGTTACAAACACGAACGTGTGTAGGACATATTCTTAACTCCGGTTGATCCTTAAGGAATTGTTCTGTCAAAATAAGTTGATATAATAAATTGTTATCTTTAAGTGGTTGGGATTTAAATATCCAAGTTTTATGGTTAGATTTTATCTTTTAGAGATTGTTTAATAAAGTTATCATGATGTACACAGTTAATGTTTTTTCAACTAAACTCTTCTTACAACTGAACTAGAGTGTCAGTTAAAGTTCTAGTTCAAATAGATTAGATTTTAGTTTAAAAGATTAAATAGATTTCTTATGTAAAAAAAAAAAATAGCAAGAACATAGTAGAATTAATCAGGAATATAATATAGAATTCACAGGAAATACTGTTTTGCTATTGTTATAGACTTGAACAACAGAAAAAACTGTGAAACTACCAGGACTATGATTTTAACTCCAGCTCATTCGATACTAAAACGTTGAACCCTAACCCAACAGTCTAAGGCCAGCGACGTTAGTTGTGCAATTATGTAGTTTCATCAATACTAAATAAAATTTTTTAAAATTCACTAGATTTTGACTTTGTGTTTAAAAGTAGTGGCGACGAAACCGAATTTTTTGAGTAATTGAAGACTCAGTAGATAGATTCCCATACTAGTATAGAGTTATATGAAGTTCCGAAATAACTAGCTATTTAGTAGTTTTAATTGAAACTTAATCAAGTTAAGCTAGTTAAGTTACTTCTCCCACTAAAACTTTTTAGTAATTTTGCCATAGTAAAATGTTATTATAATTTTATTTTATTACGAACGTAATTTCCGATGGTAATTTTGGACCAACCCAGAATTGGTTTACCCTGTCTATAAAATTTAACCCATTTAACTCTTTAAAATCAATTTTCTTTCATTTTATTGACTTTTAATTATAAACTTTCGCCAATTACCAAATACAATTTATTATAAAATCCAAATAATTGTTAACATTAAAATCTGGCACAGACTAATAAAATGCATTCTGGTAGTAAGAACTTTTTAAATAAACAACAATTTAGTTATTTAATGTCTTTGTTTTTTTTACATATATGTACGTAAAAAATCGATCTAAAAACGTTATTACTTCGAATTCCGCAACTCAATCCATTTGTTACAATAAAATATTATTTTTTATATAGCTTTAAAATAGATAAGTGATGTCTCTCGACCCGAATTCGCAACAAAATATATGTGTACTTGTTTTAGGATCATGATATAAATTGAAAAACTTTTCCTTCTCAAGTTTTCTCCATTTTCTATATGAGAATACCTTGTTTCATATTTGTCTCGAACATTTTTTTTTTTCGCATGTAAAGTAAATTCGTAATATAGCAAATATTTTTCTTCTAGTTATTCTAAAAGAATTTGATAAATATAAAACATATAAACAAGAATTCCAGTCAAAAGTTTCTCATTCTTATAATATACATATAAGAAAGTGCAGAGAATTGCATGTGGCATATATCGTAATGGAATTGTGTGTTAAATTCCCAAGGTTGTGATAAGTATCTGCGACAGCAAAAATAGAGTATATTAAATGAGATGGATTACAAATCAGTTCGTGTTAATGAAAATTCGTGTTGAATGTGTAGAATATATTATTATTATCCCTTCCATTATCAAATCGATTTTCTTATTCAACAATATTAAACTAACATCTTCAAATTCTGAAATGTTTCACCTTGTTTTTTTGTCTTCTAGTTCCTATGATAAAATCTTTTCTTTATTTAAAAGGTGTTCATTGCTGCACAATTTCTGGTGTATTTATTCTGCTCATCTTAGTGCATCCGTATTGCACTTTTATGTACTTTCGATTTAAAAGAAAAAAAGCGTTAAAAATATATTCTTTTTTCTTTCTTTTTGTTGCCGTTTTTCATATTGTTCTAAAAAAACAACAAAAAGAAGAAATAATTCTATTCAAGCTTGTAACAGGAAAATGAAGCAAACGAATATGCTCGCCTTACACACATATATGTAGAAACTTAAAATCGGTTTATAACCGAATTTTTGATGACCTATGGTCGAAACAGAACTCCCAGTTCAGAAATTTTTAGTTCAATGAACTAATATTGGAATATTTTGTCCTCTTCTTATCTGCGTTTAAATTCAGAAGTTACTAGGCTCTAGCATAAATCTATTCTGCTAATTTTATTCAAGTCGATATAGTAGTTTTTAAAGTACATCTAAACAACTTGACAAAAAACAAAATGAAGAAATTTTATCGACAGGCTTAGTATTTCTTCCAACTATCTTTTTCTTCATTATCCTTTAATCGATTTTACCTAAATTCAATATGCATAGTATTCTATATTTATGTTACGAACATGTGTCATTAATTTAAATAAAATTCCTCAACAACAGTTCCAAATAAAACCAAAAAACGAAAAACATTGACAAAACTTTATGGTCATTCTGGATTGTGCTGTATAACTTCGCTTCCTTCAGCAACTTTTTTCTGAAATGCAATACCAAATCGAGCTAAGGAAAACCCCACCTACATTACAAATTCTATTAAAGTCTATTAGAGTTACTGTGTAGACCGACGAATTCGCGGATATGCGAAAATTGATGTAATCATTTTCTAGCTGAAATAAAGTTAATTTTAGCCAACCGATGACAAAATAGGTCTAATTTAGGTCTAAATTACTTTACATGTGTCTTTCTTTCAATTAAGATTTTCTAAATATCGACCAAAATATCATATTGCTAAAATTCTGCTGAACATCTATAGTCTGGAGACCATTCTCCGATGAAGATTTCTCAACGTTACAAATGTAGTGACAATTCTAATATGCCTTCTGGTAGTATCTACCATAGGGCCTAGAAAAAAAAAGAAGAAACGTTAAAAGCGTTCGAGTGCACTTTACAGGTGGGTTGGTAGCTTTTCAGTTGGGTGTGTTGATGAAGAAGAAATAAAGGAAGTTACAATTGAATGGATTTTCTGAAAACAACAAAAAAAAAATCAGTGTTACCCATTTTTCTTTCTAGCTACACTTATATTACAATTTTTTCCGAACAAAACATAGTTCATGTCGTCGTAATTCTTCAATTTTTCAGAAAAAGAAAATTGTTTTGAAAAGAATCTCTTCAAAATCTTGAATATTATTTTTTTTTTCTTTAAAACTATAGAATATTTATCTTACTAGTTTTTTTTGCTTTTTGTACTAGAACAAGAATACGAAAAAGATTTATATTAAATTAAAAATAGTTTTTATAAATTTTATGAATTGAAAAAATAAAAAAAAAATAATTTCCTTTCAGGGAAAAATGCTATAAGTGTAATTCGTAGAAAATTTTATAAGCAAAGAAAAAATAATTTGTAAACTTGTCGAGGTCAGGAATCGATCCTTGGCCTCAGCGCTAAATGACTTGATTTATATCTTGTTGATTCAAGGCATTTTTAGTACTCATACAACTAACCTTACTTAATTACTGTTCAATTCAACATTTCCGTTAAGTTTGAAGTTTGAACATAAGGTAACATTGTTTAACGTCTTTTGTATAACAGATGGAGCATGAAAAGACAGCAGTGGTATTCTGTACGACGAGAGGCGATTGTCGCTTGTGATCTATTTGAAAATGATCACCGTATATAATGCCGAAATGTGCGGTGATTATTTTCACATTCAAATAGGTCACAAGCGACAATCGCTTGTCGCCTTACAGACTGCCAGACCAGAATATTTTGAATGCCAATTGCTTAATGAATAACCTATTTTGTTTTTAAACTAATGGCGTTTTAGTTTCTTAAAAAAATGACAACGAAATTCTAAAAATGCCAAAATTCTACATTTTCTTCCAGAAAATACAAGATTTTTAGGATTCCAAATTTCTTTGGTTCAGTTCTGCTATTTTTTCAAGCGTTTTCAAGTACAAAATTCTCATTTATGAAAACACATTTTCACAACCAATTTCTTGGTTTTTTCAACAGCTATGCAATAACTGTTCCAACAATGAAACGAAATAATTAGATCTAACACATTCATTTGTTTGCATGATTAGTTCTTATCTAATTAAATGAAGATTATTTTTTGGGAATGGTCTTTAAGAAATGTTAACTACTGTAATCTTAAGTAATTTAATATGAAACAATTTTCTTATATTTCTGCCACAAAATGAAGAAACAAAAAAAGATGGTTTTTCTTGAAAAACGATTACTGGCATTCTTAAAATGGTTAATTTCCTCTTCATGTCAGTCCAAATCGATGCGAAAAAAAAAATAAGATAAAAACGTATAGTATAGTATAAATTCTGCTATATTGAGACATAACCAAATGGAAGTATGTTGTTTAATGATTTTGAGAATAGTCCATTTTTTTCCATCTTCTTCTTGTTTGTTTTATTGTTACACATATTATTGTTGAGAAAGGGCATTTTTAGACAGTCGGATGGGTAAACGTGCTGGGGCACACATAAAAACTAATATCCGTCTTCTATATTCGACCTTCTCCTATGGGTAAAACGAAAAAAAAAAAAACACATCTTAGAGGCTCCCAATGGACTTATTCTTATCCTTCTCATCATCTTTATCCTTTATAAACATTTATATATATGTATATGCCTTCTATATTTCCCCCTTATACGTAAATTTCATGATATTTGTGCCTATAGGATGGTTTTCTAAAGATGTTGACCGACCCGTTAGAGATTTAAGAGTATATATTTTTCGTATTAGAACTGGGTACTTTATTCTCGTAAACGGTTAATGTTTTAGCCCCGAAGGAAAGAAACATTTCGTAGTTTCGAAGGATTTCAAGTATATACATGAAAAAAGAAAAATACATAAAAAAAGAATATTTTGTGGTGGGTTTTGTTGTCTTGTTTTTTTTTTTTTGTGGAACCAAACACACTAGAACTAGATGATGTATAAACACTGTCTTTCTGAAAACTCTTCTGAAAATCTTAATTTAACAATTTCAGCATAATATTTGTTCGTTCCGGGAAATTTGTATATGACTTATTTTTCCTTTTGTTTGGAAAATTTCTTGTTAAACAAAAATTGAAATTCATTCGAAATAAAATAGAAAGGAAAATAATTTCTATATAACAAAATTTGATTAATTTCGAAATGGAATAATATTTTTGTTGGTTTTAATTTTCAAAAATGCTACAATGATAAATATCTTTTCTTTTTTTTCTTTCTTTGGATGGAGGAGGGATGTTGTGAAATTTGATACAAAAATATATCACATATAGAAGAATTTTTTATTCATAAACATAAAATTTGTCATGAAAACGGCAACGAACCAAAAATGATACGATTTAAAAGTGCAATTTCTCGTTTAAAAAGAAGAAAATAGTTTTCACTATGGTTTTCCATGACTTGATACATTTTAATGGTGCCCCATTCTATTTAATATGGGCGGCCATGATATGTTGGCAAAACTCAAATCCTTCTAGATTAAAATTTGCATCTGATATTTGAATTTTACTACAAAAAACCAAAAACATTACACATCCTTGCATTTGTAGTGTTTTTTTTTTTAGTTTAATATTATTTTAGTGAACTCGAAACAAAACTGCAATTGTAAATTGGAAATATATAGAAGGAAAATTTTTCTTAGATTTCTTAAAATTTTCCATTCTTGGATATGAGTTTCTTTTATCCGAATAAGAGAATAAGTTTCAGAAAAGTTGATTTTTAGGAATTTTGTTTTTGTAGGTGGAATACATTTCCTTTATGACGTTTTGGGGATTTCGATGACTGTTTTTCTAAAGAAAACTCAAAGTTAATAAAAGAAAACTATTCATAGTAGAGATTTTCTTGTTCTAAAAGTGCAAATTCAAAGAATGTTTTTCTTCTTGTTCTTGTTTTATAATGTTTTATAAACAAAAATTTAGTTTTTGTTGATAGCACAAAAAAAAGGATGTACAAAACTATATAATATAAAAGTTTTTTGCTTTTTTCCTTGGAACAATTTGCATTCATTTCAATAATTGTAATTTTGCCAAGCCAATCAAAGATTATGGAGTTTAACAAATTGTAGAGAAAACTTTTGCAAGGATTTTTTTTATTTTGTTGTAGAAAATTGGAATGAATGTATTTATTTTAAATTTTCTTTAGTTTATTGATAAAAGTTTGTTAAAATAATCTTATTCAAAAAAAATTAAATTCTGTCGAAATTATATATTATCATAAAAATCAGGGCTGGGCGACACAAATGTTCACAGGAGCCAACTTTTTTGAATTAAGAAGGAATAAATTCGTTTTATCAAATTTTAATACAAAAACTTGCTTTTTGATGTTTAAGCTTAGCTCAACAAAATCAGTTTTAAGCTTAAGTGTTGCTACTCTCAATTTGTTGTGTAGATTTCTTTCGTTTATCGATTGTGAAGATTTTGTCAGAACAAATTAATTACTCACGTATATGGAAAGAAGTATTTAAAAATTTCAAAGCTCTTTGAAAGCCACAGCAGAAGAATAAATGGTAATAACTTGAGAGCCTTAAGTTACTCTGGTAGAAATTATAGATTTTTTTTGGTATACAATTTAAATAATGAATTATATATAATATACGACATTGTTCTCGTTATGATTCTTCAAAAAAAGAAAAAAATTTAAAATAAGAAAACACAAGCTCAGCTCGTCGCCAAAAAATAATCAAAAGTTGAAAAAAAGTTTCGACTTCCTTAATCTTCAGATTTGAATTTTTTCATTTTTTTTTCTTTTTCTTGAAGGTACCTTTTTTATTCTATTAGAAAGATAAATTTCTTATCGAAATTCCTTGGAAAATATTCAAGAAAACTCACTATCTTTTCTTTTACAAAAATAAAACCTTATTCTATATTTTTGGCGTCACGATGAAAATATTTGGAGAAAGATGAAAATCGGGAATATTCAAAATTAATAATTTTTGATTCAGTTTAGTGCATTGGTTGATTTTCAAAGGATTTCCTTATCAATTCTTGCTCAATGTTGTATCTAATATTATGGCTTTACTATTTATGTCCATCAAATAAAAATATAACTTCCATACTTTTAAAATACGCTGGTGTTCCACCACAATTCCAGTTACCGTAAATAAATATACTTGTAGACCATAGGAAAAAGATATAAATTGTTTCAAGATTGAAACTTCTTTAAGGTGTATAAGTTTTCAATCTTTTCGAATTCCACTTTTATTACTAGGTAAACCCGAAAATAATTAGTTACTATCTACTAAATAAATCTTTTAGGTGTGTATCGTACACATCTTTCATTAAATCTGAAAAATTATGACTGCATGACTTGTTTATTTTGGTTAAAACATTTTAAACATATAATCAACTTTAAGATACAAATTCTGGCTACTACTCATTTCCAATCTCCTTATTTTAATAATTAATAAAAGAATATACCTTTAATGACCTTCTTTCTCGACGTGGTGCCCAATTGTACCCAAAAGAATTTTTTAAATGAGATTCATTGTTTTCATTTTCTTTCATCAGAACCCAGCTGCGGTGTATTTCCTTTTTTTGCTTTTTCCGAGGGTGGTAAATATTTGATTGTGAATCATTGATTTCAGTTAGCTGAAGATATGATATCTCATTTACCAGGATTCATTCTCTGTTTACAAAGTATAAGCTAAGACAATTTATTTCTTGCAACAAAAAGTACAGAAAAAAAATACGGAAGCCTGAAGACAACTATATACGAAAATTGAGTTAAGACCATGAAGGATTTTTTTTTTCGTTTTCGAAAGTAATTCATAATAGGATATCGAATCAGACTGACGATGAACAAATAAGGCAAACGTAAAACCCGCTGAACAGGACAAAACAAATTGTGGTGCGGTTTACTCGCCGAAAAATGAATTGACATTAGAAACAATTTTTGGGTTGAAACGAAATAAATGATTTGTTTGCTAAACATGAATGGAATACATAACCATATTTGTACCCTACATAAAGAGCAAACTAACAAAAAAAATCAAAGATACAAGGAACTTGAGGAAAATCTTTATCGACCACATTTTTATATCATCCGCGCGCGTAGTAAACTTGTCCCTCATATAATGGATACCCATGTAGTAATAGGATTCGGATACTATATATACGAAGACAAACACCTGAAATTTTTGTTCTTTTTTCTTCGGTAACCACTTCTAGTATATGGCATTGGACTTTTGTGCCTTATTGAACGTGATTTGGTTTAACGAACTTAAGAGCTTTTGTTTTTTTTTATGTTCATTTATTTTTTTATTTTTTTGATGGAAAGAAGGGTCCTTGTAACTTTGAGTTGAAGTATCTAATGCTCGGGACTTTTTCTTTATTTATTTTGCTCTATTTTTAGTTTTGAAACATTTTATAGAGAAAACTTTTCAAAATTTTAGTAGAATTTAAAAAATGTTGAATAAGTATTTGGATTTTTGGGCTTTAAATTCCTAATTTTACTAACAATCAAATAAAGTTTTCTGTAGAATCTCATGAAGAACTAATTTAATTTCATAATGGCGTTAAAATTAGATGAAAGTTTAGAAATATTTAAATTGCATTTAATTTGACTTAAATTGATGAAAGTTCAATAAAAGTTTTATGAATATTTTGTTACCTAAACTAGGAGTGTTTAGACACAAATTATATCTAATTAAATATCATTCATTTCCCAAAAATATATATGTCCATATCTTTTTTAATAGTTTCATCAAGTTTTTCCTCACCCTAAAAACAATAATGATTAAGTTTTTCTTTAAATAGTGCCTATCGGAACTCTTCAAGTACATATTAAGGAAAGGCGTTCTAGTTATTTATGAGAAAATAATCTTTGACAAACTTTCTAATGATGTTCCCTCACGCATCCTAAATAGGTTTGCCACCCAAACTTATGCGACAGGAACTTGAAAATGTTATTCTAGAATCAAAATCCAGAACTTAAGAATTGACAAAAAAACTCCACCTAAAACTCCTGATGTATAAGAAATATTCAAGGTGTTTAGGAACAGTTCAACAGGCGAGGCGAGGCTGTATGACAAGACTACAACACCAAATTATGCTACTTGATCATAAAAGAAGGAAAATCGAAAAAAAAAGAAAAAGAAAAGAAAATGTTGACTGTAAATGCCAAAAAGAAAAAATTGCCTTTTAATCGAACCACAAAAAAGGAAAATGAAAAGAAAAACATTTTATGGAAGTCGAAGTATGATGAAAAGTTATTGGTTCCGAGGACGTTTTTTCTTCACGTTTCTTCAATATTTTTGATATTTATTTATTTTTATTGATATAAATTTTATTTTTATTTCGTTGATGGAGCGAGAAATTCTTCTTTTCTTTTTTTATGAATGTGATAATCGATTTGTAATTGGATTATTAAAGAAAAAAAAAAAAGAAAATTTGATGAATATTAAATGATTTTGGTTTATGTAGAAGCTATTTTAAAATATATGTCAGGATTTTTGTGTTCGTTGTCAAGTATGTCATTTATTAAATAAAGTAGGGTTTAGACTTTCGACATTTAAATAAATTCGATTTTTAATAAAGTGAGAAAACTGTAACAAGAAGTATTTACTCAGGGTTTTATTGTTGCTATCAAGATATTTCTTTATTTCTTTTGGAGGGATTAAGGCCCGCCGCACACTTGAATGAAGCTATGCGGGCGAGCCTCGCTATAGTTACATTGCTTAGCTGGGCTCATTCAGCCTATTGCACACTTCAACTAAGCTACTCGGCGATATTTTTGGTAAATTCATTCCATCAGTTTTATTTGAGCCGTCAGAGAGATATAATGTGCGAATACAGTATCGATGAATTATTACTAGACCTTTTCCATTTAACACTTACACATTTGTGTCGACAAGATACTACCACAAAATAAAGAAAACATACTACACTTTTGCATTCATAGATTCTACACTATATAATACCGAAAGTACGTATAAATTATAGTCAGCGATGTCAGCGAAAATCGTTCGCGTAGTTGAGGTCTGAACTACGTGAAAGAGCTTGGTTCGTGTCGCTGACCAGGCGACGTAGTTTCAAAGCTTCACTGAAGTGTGCGACAACTAGTGTGCGTAAAAGTTTGATCTTTTTTTTCGTTAGCAGTATCTTTAATAAAAAACGTTCCGCAGAGTAACAAAAACTCGTATGAATAATAAAAGTCAACACAAAATATATTTCTGTAGGCAAAGAAAAATAAATACATGAAGAACCTAGACCTGGATTTGAACCAGAGTCTCATCAGTTTCTAGAAACGAAATCACAACCAACTTGACCAGTCAACACTGTAGTTATCAATCTGTTCATTTGCCTTTTTTCGTAAATTCTAAATATTATATTATTCAAACAATACAACAGTTATTCTATAAAAACTTTCAACTCTCAATGCCAATTTATTTGTACTCTAATTTTAACTCTACACTTCATATCCTGCAGACCTAAGAAACGGGAATGATGTAATAACACACCATGTCTTTCGACCTAATTAAATTTCTGTCGCGTTTTACGATAATTACGGGCCGCCATCAATTGTTTCGTACTTAACTGGAACAATAAATATCACTATTCGTAAATAAGAGATATAAAATTTGATATTTTCATTGAGTCAATTGAACGTCTAAACCGACCTTTAACAATTTTATTCTATCATCAGGAATTTTAGAATAATAATAGTTTGAAATCCGTTTCTGATTTCTTTAAAGAAAAGGACTCATGATTGGATTTATTATAATATGAAACGACCTGATTAATAATAAGGAAAAGGAGTCTTACAAAAGTTGTCCTTTTTTTGTTTATTATTACGAATCAAAGGAAATTAATCTAATATTGAATTTCGCAAAAAAAGAAAGATTAAAGTTTTTCCATTATTAAGTTTTATGATCGGATTGAATAGAATTTTTATTTGAATTCTTAGAAAATGAATTTTCATAAGTAATTCGTTTTATAAGAAACATAAGAAATATAAAAAGAAAAGCAGAAATTCGTTTCTTTTTTTGTTGTTGTTGTTGTTGTCAAAATATATAGCAAATGGACAAAAATCTTGGTAAGCCTAAGGCCCAGAGGTCCCATTGAATAACCTACAAAAAAAAAGATATTGTTCCTTTCGATATGACTTTGGCCTTTATGCTAAAGTATCAGACGGCACGCGATTCATGGGTAAAAAATTTCCTTTTTTTTTTTTGGTTTTATTAGGAATTTTCTTTTGTTTTTTTTTTTTTTGGAATATTCTTGTGTCGACATTTTTCATGTGGCCAATCAGATAAGTAAATTTGTTTTCTTTTTGAAGAAAGGAAAAAAAAAAAATACATACTCGATTTAGAAAGTTCCGAACAAATAGGGTAGGGTATCGAATTGAATTAGATTACTATCAGAAAATAAAAAAATATTCAGGATAGACTTTGTCTATAGCTCAAGTTGGAATATTTTTTTTTTTTGTTGATTACACAGGAATCTTTCTGAAATATAATTAAGAAATATAATTAAAAATATGAGTTGGAATTTGTATGAAATTTAATGTTTAGGAAAAAATACGCTTCTTTAAAGGATATATACCACCTTGTCAGTGTGAAAAGCATGTTTTTTTTTTTTGGCAAAAAGATATGAAATTCTAGGAGCTGGCTGTTTTAGCATAAAATTTGTCATGCAATATGAGAATATATTATAAGGACATATAAAAAATAAAATGATCTATTTGCGAATACCATAAGTCTTTGGAAGCATAATTTAATTACATTAGATAGATTACATTTAACAGGTTAAAAAGAGGATATATTTATGTATATATCTGCACTTCAAAGCCTAATGAAAAGCATCAATACTCGTGGGTTTAAAAAAAAAATTTTCTTTTTTGTTAAAACGAATTATCTATATATAATATATCTATTGAATGGGTCAAAAAGTCCTAGGATTTTCGATTGTTTTTTAATGAAAATGAAATGGTAAGTTCTTCATGGAGGAAGCAAAAACTTGGTTAAAGAATATATTGTCTATTTTGTTCGAAGAATTTTTGCATTTTTCTGGGGTGTCTATTATCTTGTCACTGTAGAACTTCTGGGTTAACTGGACAGAAACTTGAGACAAATCATTTTCATTGGCTTCTATATCTCTCTCTCTCTCTCTCTATCTCTCACCCACTCAAATTTACACCAGAGTTCTGCATAGACACAGAAAACAAGTGCTACTCTGTTGGCAAAGTCAGGACTATACTATATGTTATGTTAGAAAGTCCCAACCATGCTTTGTCAATTTTTGAGTTACCAACCTTTTACCATAGTTGATCTAACGTTATTATAATGAAAAACAACACTTTTTTATTTATATAATAAGTTATGTTTAAACCAAGCAATAAAATTGCAAAGATTTTGTAGAACCTTCATTTAGTGCCATGGAAGCATAAGGTATGGGCGAAGAATAGATGTTGGTTAGTGATAAGTAGTAGTGGTTAGTGTTTAGCGTCTCAAAATGTTGGATGTTTCTGTTTGATAGTTTTCAAAGCTCGATTTCTATAAATTAAGATTCTGAGCAATCTCTGATGTCGTTAAAATCAGTTTGAATTTGACCAACACATTTTTTTGTCGTCATTAACAATGCAATAACATTTTGGCCCATCCAATATATGACAACCTAAAATGAAACTGTATATCTATATAGTTAAATCTTGAAAAAAACTTTGTTCCCATCTTAAGCCGAACTTTATTCTATATAAATAATTCTATATTGTTTATATGACAACTTCAGAAACAAAATTGAAAACTATATAAACGAAAAACAGGACAACAAAAAGGACTGTTTTGAATACGAGATACGATACCTCTGATGACAAAGTTAATTATTTTTGTGCAACTGTAAGTAACTATGTATACAAATTCTTTAAATTTGCCAATGGCAATTTTTGTTCTCATTTTCATGATCCTTTCCTTTTAGCGCTATGCAAATATGTGTTCCTTTTGTTAGTGTTGCTCTTTGGATTCTTGTCGTATTTTAAAAACTAGGTTTCTTACATTTCTTATATTCGAATAATTGAAATGGGAGAGAAAGGTGTGTGTACAGCAGGGCTACAAAAGTTGCATCCTGTTTTAAGCAATTTTATTTATTTATTTTTCATCTTGTTTTTTATTTTGTACTTTTTGCCCATAAACCACTTTCAATGATAAAAACGTCTCAACCTATTTTTCTAAGAAAAATAGGACCTTACTTTAAATTCATTTTCTTTGCCTATATTTTATTTGGTTTATTAAAAAAAAACCTGAATAACAACAGTATTTCTGGTGTTTCCTTTATCATCATCAGTAGTACATTTTCGGGCTGAAGTAAGTAAACATTGTTTGATGCTAATTTTTTTTGGGAAGTATATTTAAAATAGAACACAAGTCCGTTAAGAAAAAGGTGTGGGTTGGAGATATCCCTAAAAAGTGTAAAATGAAAATTAATTTCGTATACATTTGTAGTGTTTGGGAATTTTATGAGGAAAACAATTTTATAAATAAAATTTTGACTTCCGTCTTACCGTTTTCAAAACAAATAATGAGATACCATCCGGTATGAATATGGTAGAACTTGTTTTCGGTGTGATGATTATGAAATACAATGATGATGGGTCGATTTTTTTTTTTGGGAACAAATTTGACATCTCCATAGTCGTCATGGGTACGTAAAAAAAAAAATATATTTTTTTTTTTGTATATTGTTAAAGTTTGTTACCCGAAATTGTGACATACTCCTGGCTTTTTTTTTTCTCGGTTAAATAATATTTTGACCTTTTCTGCCTTTGGTGGTTACTGAAAAACGGAGACATTTTAAGGGTATTATTTATCTTTTCGAATTTTGAATACAAAAAACGTTCATATTAAATAATTAAATGTCTACGCTACCAATTTAAAAATGAAACAAAAATTTAAATGAATTTCATTTTCTTAAATCAATAGTATTAAAGTGATAATTAAAACTCATATACAGTAGACTCTCGATAATGTTAACTTCATGGTTTAATATACTTACTCATTTTCAATTAAATCAATCATGGTGAAAACATAAAGTATGTTTTAAGATAAATAAATTTCATGCTTATTAAAAGCTCTTATAGAAATTGAACACAATTTTTCAAAACATATTCCAGCTAATTGTGCAGGCAGTCAAACGCGGGTCTATATTCGGAACTAGAATTCCCTTATAACACTTCTAGGCACCAATTTTTAGTTTATTTATTAGATGTGTTCGGTAACTAACCCTAAAATTTTTGATCTATTTTTAATGCCGTCACTACGGAATGAACATGACATTGCTATTTTCCGTGTATATTCTTGTCTATAGTTTTTTAACAGTAAATTTATAAATATCACTTAAAAATCTTTATTAAAGAGTAACTATATTTACTTAGTGTACTTTGTTATGGGTTATATTGAGATAGGAATTAAACACACGCGAAAAAAATTAAATTATTACCACAAATAAATAAGAAAATATAAGACTTACACAAAGTAGTGAAAGCAAAGAAATGCTTCAAACACGTACATGGAAACGCCATAGTACAATATTTCATCTGCATTACTAATAACTCAATAATTGATGCAATCTATATAATATTTGTGGAATTTTGTCTGTATGTACCGAGTTGGCTCCTAAACGGCTGGACCGATTTTGATGAAACATATCTCCACTGATTCTTTGTTCCAGCGCGCTGGTTATAGGCTACTTTGATTTTTGATGGGGAAAAATATAAAAACTTCTCCAATAGTAGTTGAATTTTCTTGAAACTTTGAAAGTACATTCGGAACAGCCCATCTTACAAAATGCGGTAAGTCTCCACTGCGTGTTGTATTGAGGGAGTTGGAAAGTTTAATTTAATGACAGAGCAACGTTTGCAAAGTAATCAGAAAATATTGAATTACTCAACCTCAACGCATGCTCAACAAACTCCTGAAGAAAGCCCGAACAACGTCGGGTATTCTGCTAGTTTAGTATATTTTGTAATTATCAATTTTATGGTTACTTTAATATTCAATTAAAACAGAAAATAAATGAAATAGACGTTAAAACAAGTGGTTTCGTTGTTTCACGTTGTTTAGGACTGTTATTGCAGAAAATAAAGGGTGTTTGGTTAAAGCAACACATTTATCAATTTCACATTTTTTCTTTGAGTCAATTACTTGTTCAATTGATAAATGAATGACAGTAAAAAAAACTGTGGGTATAATTCGTATTCTCTTCTTGCGACCCATTTCTTCGTGAGTCTACTGTATTTTAGTGTTGTTGTAATTATGTATGTATACGTTATTCTTGTTTATTTTTTAATTGAATAGAATTCATAATTTTCAATTTAGAGAATTTTCCCTTTTTTTTTTGTTTTTTTTTTTTGGAAAATGAATTTTCATGAATTTTCTTCTCGACTCTTCTATGTTAATAATTTTGGGTGACAATTTCTATATAATAAAATTTTAATTCCATAAAAGTGATTCTTTAGAAGGGAATAAACCCAAAAATACTATAACAAAGTGTATAGAAGCACCTTGTGATTGTGATTCAATAAATATTCAAATTTTTATTTCGCTTCCCTTTGCTTATATAGAATGTTTTCCTATAAAGGTGACTACTAGAGAAGCGAAAATATTAATAACAAGCAAATTAATTCACATTGAGAAGAATATAAACAGAAAAACGTATCATATAAAAATTGTGATCGAGCCTCGTGGCATATATTCTTAACACGTCCGATTTTTATTTGATTAAAAAGAAAAACAAGGCTTTTTTTTACCATAACGAATATGTTTCCATATTCAAATAAGGAGATACTCACATATGTTGGGTTTACATTAAAGCAGATGAAAACGTATTCATGTCAATCATTCAAATATTGAAATTATAGAAAATGATTTTTTATTCATAATTGTTATTTATTTTGCTTTAATTTATATAGTAAGTTCGTTTACCTTATAAATCAAATGAAAAGTATTACACACACACGCATGGTGTCATTAACAACTCATCAGCCTGGAGTAGATGCAGTGCACAATTGGATTTAACGTGTGACATAACAATTCCTCCTCTATTTTTTTTTTAATTGTATAAATTTTAATAGTATAACGAAATAAACCTAAAGGAAATATAAACCGTATTCAAAATAGTCTCTTCAGACTTTTACAAATCTGATTAAAAATAATGACGACATGGAAAAACAATACAGCAAGAGTACAAAACCTTTTTTTTTCCTACCTTTCTAAGGTGTGAAGGGAAGCTACACAATATGGAAAATATATAAACTAAGTTTTTTTTTTTTCTGGAAAATTTATTTAAAACATAAAAAAAATTATAGTTTTTCCACAAGACAAAAATTTGTTGTTCAGTAATCGAAACCGCGCACATTATAAGAAGCTTCAAAACTTGCTTAACTATAAAAAAAAAAAGAAAAAAAAAAAAAAAACCAAAGAATATATCATATTACTTGGTGGTGATTCCATATCGACTTCACCTTGTTAGAGTAGTATTTTGTAGTTCCTGGATTTTGTATGCCATGTCTATTTTTTATTTTCGAACAGGAAAAAAAAATCGCATATCATAATATGAACTTTAAATCTGGTCATAATTTGTTAATTACATAAAGCTGCGGTTACACTCTAATAACAAACATATCTTACTGATCGATATTATTACAGTCATGAAACAAATTATTATAACAATTTCAATTTTTCTTCAGTTCTCTAAACTTCTTTGGTTTTTCTTCAAATACTATAGGGTCTTTCATTAAGGACATAACATAACGATTGTAACGTGTGCTGTGTGGCTTGTAGCGCCGTCTTGTTGAAACCACATATCGCCGATATCAATTTCATCTAATTCTGGCTAAAAATAATCCTCCAACATGGCGCGGTAGCGCTCTCCATTGACGGTAACATGGTGATCGTTCGCATCAACGAAAAAATACGGCCCAATCACGCCTCCGGCATGTAAACCGCACCATTCAGTGATTTTTTGTGGAAGCACATGTGGGTTTGTTGCTGTCCAATAACGCATATATTGCTTGTTGACAAATCCGTTTAGCCGAAAAAGAGCCCATCGCTGAGGATGATTTTTCGATCTTAAAGTTGCGGCGACCGACTCGGAATGTCAGTAGTAATTTTTAATAATTTCCAAGCGTTGCTCGTTCGTGAACTTTACCATGATGAAAATGTTGACTTTAATCTACGTTTTGACATTGACAGGTCATTATTAATGTTTAAGGGTGCGTTCATATAAAGATACAAAACTGTTATGTCCCTATTAAATTACACTATTTATTATATTCCATATACGGCGATCGCATCCAGTTCTCAAAGCGTGTACCAAACTAAGAATTTTTGTATATTAAATGGACGAGAATAACGTTGAGTTTTTCTTTTATGTGCAAATGGATTACGAAACAAAAATTTTATTAAAAATTTCATTATTCATTTTGGCTGATGACTTTTCCCATCGTCACTTCTAAACCGAGACAAGTCATTTTCATAAGATTGTTTTGAAATTTACAAAGGCGTTCTACAGAGTTCGAACGGAAATTGCAGTCTGACGGTGTAATATCAGGAATAACGATAAAAAGTTCCAAAATTTCCAGTACACTCTTTTCTGAGACAGACTGTATGTACATGAAAGTTTATTTTAAAAAGCTATACTTTAGGGTTTTTTTTAATAGTTTTTTAACGTTTGTAATGTAATATATCATATTATATGTAATCTCATTAGCAAACCTCTGACGATTGTGGTTTTCGTGTCGAGTTTATTAAAAATCCATAATGAAAATTACGAGTCATATTTGCGTGATTTAAAATTTTTTTTATTTCGACTTGATTGAGTGTAAACATGTCTTAAGATCCTATCAATTCTTCCCATTTCATTTTATTTCGTAAACCAAGAAAAGGGCAAACTTTTTATTGCTAATAATACCAGTGAGAAGAAAAAAAATGTAACCACCAAAATAGCCCCTAAAAAATTATGACAAGAAATCAATTTAAATTTCAATCAACTAGATTTTGTATTTTTGGTTGAAAAGAAAACATAGTTTCTTAAGATTCGAAAAAGAGGGTAATCGATACTATTACAAAAAAAAGGATGTCCTATGGACTTCTTTTTTTCTTTTCATAATAACCAAAAGAAGGATATCAAAGTCTATGGAATGACATCGACACCATTCTCTCGGTTGTAACCACATCAGAAACACAAAAATGGAGGAACAATTTTTTTTGTTGTTGTTAAATTTAAGAATAATGGAATACAAAAGCCTCTAAAAATTTAATGGCGGTACGTGTTGTTTTTTGTGTATGGCCAATATAATGTTAAGTAGATTCGACTTTCTTGAATCTTTCTCTTTTAAACTGAATTTCCATTTTACCGTGTTCCTCCAGCAAAAGAAAAATAAAATCCTTTTTCGTAAGAAAATCGTGGACCTTCTTATCTTTTCTGTGAAAGAAAAAAATTCTAGTACATTTTAGTACATTCTCTTTTTCTTATGTAAATTCTCCAAATTTTTTCATAAATGAATATATTTTCGGTACTTTACTATACTAAGAAGGCAGAATGTTATAATTGTGGGTGGATTGAGAAATTTTTGCTCATTCACCTTTTTATATATCGCCACTCCCACCACCCCCCATTGGTCTACTAGCTCGTACTTAATACTTTTTTTTATAGTATGTACTTGCAGTTTTTTCTTTTTTTTTTGGTACACTTCCATTTGATTGAACATTTTAAAAATAGTCTCCACAAAAGAAAAGAAAAACAAAAATAAATAAAGAATACCAAGAAGGTGAATCTTTTAAGACTATGAAGCTTAAATTTCTGTTTCGTTAGGATATGAAATGAAAAAGGCTATTTTTCTTAAAATTGAATAAAAAACGAATCTGTAGAGCTTGAAAGAAAAAAGAAAATTCCGAAAGGCACATAAAAATTGAATATTCCGCAATAATTTTAATGCCTTAAATTGCCATTTCTATACTTCCGTTTTTAGAAACGACCAAAAGGATCAAGTCTTTTACTCCTGATGATGGAATTCTTTCATTTTGTAAGAGAAAAAAAAAACAACAAAAAGAAAATGATTTTCTTTTTACTTTGCATTTGGGTTTGGCAGAATTGTTAGAATGGTTTTTTAAGGTGGGCTCAATTTGAGAAAGCAATTTTCATACGATTGAAACCATTTATATTCGAATTTTATTTAAAAGATATTTACATATTGAAACAGTGGCGTAGAAATAAAATTTACGTTGATTTTCAAAGTTTTTATTATACTTAAATTTGATTACGTTCGAATTAGGAGGAAGTGAAACTCTGAATCGTATAAATCGGGTTTCAAAGAAATCATCTTAGATTTGTCTTTAGAAAATTCAACGATTTTGCAGGTTAGATAACGTTAGTTGTAGTTAGGTTAAGTGCAACTAAAAATGTATTTCAAAATTAAGTCGGGATCGATAAAGTTCATAAAATGGCGCAGCCGGTTGATGGAAAAAAAATGAAGAAAGAAAAGTTTGTACATAATAATAATTCTTGCCATTTTATTACAAAATAAATTATTATGAATATAACCTAAATCACCAAATAATGTAATAAATCGTTTATAATCATTCCGTCACTGTCTTTTTAGTATTTGTCTTTAATAATGAAAGGAAAATTGAATTTCCATAATAAACTATCGTTTAAACATTTGAATAATTGATTTTAATAAAAACATTTGCAAAAATAAATTGTTTCTAGTTTATGGAAATTACTGAAATCATTTTCAAAATGAAAATCAGCATAATTTTTCTATTTTGAAATTGAAATTTCTTTATTTTTGTTTTTAGCTTGGCATAACAAAAAAAAAACAGACAACAACAAAAAGAAAATCATTTAAATGATTTCTTTTTTTTTTTGGGTAATTTTCTTTTTTACATTTTTACATAAAATACGAAAAAATTTCCCTAAAAAAAAGAAGAAAATACTTTTCCAAAGTGATTACCGGTAATGGAATCAAATTGACGCAAAACGCACAGCAGATTGGGTATCAGGGCCTGTTGTCGAAAGTAATAAAATAAAAGTATTGCCAAGAAAAACGAAAAAGAAAAATCCTTCATCAAGTTAAACAAATAAATTTAAGTAATTTTTGTGGATTGTAAAAGGGAAAGGCGTACAAGATTGTGATAGAAATTCTGTGTTATCTGCGTTTTTCTTTTAGATACTATATATGGTATATTTCTCCGTTGTTCTCCTTAATGAATGCTAATTGATTGTTGAGCAAATAGTCTTTCCTTTAATATCCAACATCATTTACAGCACTCTTCTTAACAAGATATTCGGAAATCATATTCATAGAATTCAATTTTCTATAATTTTCGTTTGTTTTTCTTTTTAAACAAGAATGAAAAAAAATGGAAAAGATAAAATTCAATTCAATTTGATATAATAAGGAGAAAGAAAAGCATATCCATAGTTGTATATATTTCCTGCTAAGACTGAAAACAATATACGAATTCATTTTGTCCAGACTCGTTCCAAGTGAAATTTTTTTCTCTTTTCTATATTATTTCATAGCTGAAATGTTTTACCAGAAAACGTATACATTTGGAAAATTCCGAAGGATTACATTTCGTTTTTTTTTTGGAATGGGTTTTCATAGTTAAATTGGAGGATTTGAAGAGATTTTCAGGAAAATCATTTGCCTATGTCGTTTTATAAATTTCATTCTTACATCTTTCCATCAAGTATAGAATTCTTCATATTCAAAATGTTTTCAATTTTCATAGTGTATAATAAATGCGTGGGTGTGTGTATGTTTGCGACTCAAAATAAACGCCAGAGAAAAAGCGTTGAGCCTTAATAATTTCGAAATAAATTCAAGTTTTTGTGTTAGAAAATAGTGATTTGCGGTAAGACCTCTATTGAAAATGTTATTTAAAGTAAATTACCCGGATATGCTTAGAAATAAAAGCTAACACTTAAAGGCATTTAAGTTTCTTTAATAAAATTTGCTATTCACTAAATTTCACTAGTTTTAAGGCATTAGACATTGTTTCCGAATATGTTTTCTAATTTGTTTTGGCCGCCAATTCTATAGGAAAATATGTGTGGGTAGCAATTGCCTTAAATTGGGACTTTACTGGATTTACTTGCACACAAGATTTCTTCAATTAAGCAAATTAGTATATTGATTACCTATTACCGAGGCATATATATCAAGTACAGATGACGGCTTAATATATAGTTACTGGAAGTAATCCAATAGATCATAAGACTTAAGTGTATAGGATAACAACCAGAAAAGAATTTATCTATTAATACTTAGAGGATTATATTAAAAGTGGTAATTTATTTCTAATATATGATTTTATTAATCAACGTCTGGAACGCATTCTAAATGTGGCAAACCTTTGATATTGTAAATGAAATTTCCTATCATGACATGGCTATTATATAAGAGTATACGCACGATTCTTTCTATTTTTCTTTGATTGTAGTAAATCTAACAATTCTAACCTACATAAAAATAAAAAGCTAGTGGTCAGAACACGTAATTTGCTAAAGGTGGGACACCAAAGAAATGTCGTACTCAAATTTTTATGGTAGTTTCTTGAAAATTTCATATAATTTCTGACAGATTTGTAAAAAAAAAAAAAGGATCCAAAGTTACAGAATTATGGTCAATTCAAATCCTGTGTAAATAATGGAATTTGATATTTTCTTCCCTTTTTTTTTGTATAAGGATTCTTAAATTATTCTAGATCAGCACTTTTGTGTTAAGCGCTATATCAGTTTAGTGAGTCATCGATTTCTTGAAGGAACCGCTATTTTCGGAAAAAGGATTTTTTCTTGTCTGGTTTCGTATATCGGAAAATATTAGATTAGGGTTAGTGCTTATTTTTATATCAAAAGGATGCTTTTTGAGGGTTATAGTCTAAATTTGAATCCCTTTTAAAAAATTGGATTGGATGACTTCGAGGATTTGATTCTATATCAGTCAATCAAGATTTTTTTTTTGTGTATGAATATATGTTTCCGGGTTTTTTTTTTAAGGAAAAATTATTTATTAAATTCTTTTAGGGTTTACGTTTATTCACAGAAGATTATATTGTTTACAAACTTGTCTAAAATTTTATTAATCAAATTTTCACAACAATCATTTATTTAAGGACTTAGCATAATTGTGTGATGATTTGGAAGGCAATTAAGACGTTTTTTTTGCCAGAATAGAACCTGAACATTATCGAAATAATTGATATGTTTATAATGTTTATAGTCTCTATTGTATTACTAGGAATACTTGAATTTAATTACATCTTTTGTACTGAATGAAAGGAGACGTCAATTTCTATTCCGGTATAATACAAGTCTCGCTGGCATCCTTCATCAAGAAAACAAAATAGAAAAACAATATAATATTGATCATAAAACATTTAAAATTTCCAAAAATTCTCAATAAGAATTCTAAAGATACGAGTTTTTTCTGTCGATTTATATAAAATATAATTAAAATTCGTATACTTAAGTCCTTTGATAATTATTAAATACAATTGATGAAGCCACAAAAACAAATAGTTTGGAATAACGAAATGAAGGGAAAACATCAAGAATATTATATCGAAATTTTCCTATTTTCAATCGAAACTAACTAAAGTGCTTTTCGTAACATAAACAGAATATCCCATACCACTATCGAGATGCTGGTCAGTCTCGTACACGTCCAAATATAGAAATTCCATAGAACATAAATTTATTGGTATAAAGAGTTTTTGGCAGAATAGATACAAGATAATACAATATGGGGTGAGGATGGCGCCTAAACAATTATCGCACTTCTATGTTATTTGGTGATAACTTAAGGCAATAAACATCAGTACTAATTGAGAACCCAAGAGATACATGGATACAAATATGCACAAAAGTAAAACGAAACGTATTCTTGGGTACTAATTAAGTGAATTCTATCTTCAGGGTAGTTATATAGATTCAATTACTCTGTCTGAGATAACGTTTATGGTGAAATTGTGTGGTAAAGTTATATATTTTCGAAAATAGAATTTTAAGTAGATCTGTATCCATGACATGAATGAATTTTTGTTGCACTATAATTTAATATATTTCTGATACAAAAAACTAGTTATATTGATTCGTAAATTGCTATCCAAAATCAATCGTATAAGCAGGGTTCCGCAATTCTTTTCACGCACCTTCAGGGAAGTCCGAGAATTCCGTGGCACATCGCAAGTAAAGTTACAATTAGAATTATAAAGTATAATACATACAACAATATATCGATTTACTGTATTAATATGCATAATATTTAATTTTATAGCTGATGAGATTAAGCTCATTTCGCTGAACATGAATTTTAGGCGTGTACTGCAAAAGGGTTCCGCATCCAATTGTATTCTCCATATTAATTGTGTGAAAGTATTGATGAAATTTCTGTCGCACCAATTTCAGATGTTGTCGAGTCAAATAAAATATATAATGACCTGCTTGTTCGCTCTAGAAGCCAGGTTGGTTCTTTAGTACATCTATCCTCTAACTGCTTCGGCAGTGATTATGAAAAGCTGGTGTTGTTTTGGTTAAAAAGAAATTGGCTGATCTCATGAAAAGGCTCATATAGTTTTGTAGAATTATTACGTCTTTGTGCTTTTCTTTCTCTTGAACTATGGCGTCATCTCACGGCACACCGGTTGTGTAGCTCTGTTCTAAGGATGTAATCATATATAGATACATCAAAATGTGTTAGAATGAAACCATAAAAATTGCGCGAAAACTTACCATATGGATAGAATTTTAATTACTTAATTATTATTCTCGTCTTAAATTTAATTTTCAATTAAAAAATCATCATTAACAAAATTTTTTTTTTATAACAAATTAATAACGACTTATTTTCATGCCATGATTAAGTTTTTTTTGTATATTTATTTACTTTAAAGAATATCGGAAAACAACAGTATATATATTTTCCCGAAAGTGTACTCCTTGTAATAAATACAACATAATTTTCTTTGTGATGATATTTTTAACTTTTATTTTATGAAAGTTATCTTATCTGGAAATCCACTCATAACTCATGCCAAGAAAGTCGGTGCCTAGTACATATACAAGTTCTGTTGTTCATTTTGGTGTAGATTTTAAAGAACAAAACTTTTCTTCTTTTCTTACCATGAAAATTTTCCATTTTAAAATATATATTCTGGAATGGTTTTCAGCAGTTTGGTTTATACTATGTTGAATTTACTTGTCATAGGTGTGTTTTACTCCTCATTTTACCACCATGAATATCGTCATCGAAACGATATAATATTCTTTCTTAGATAACATTGGAGTATTTGAGTGACTTATGTCTAAAAGTATTTCAGGTAAAAGATAAATATCTCAAGAAATAAAGTAGCTATTGAAAAAGTTCGTTCATTTATTTTTGTTTTTCTTGGTTGTGAAGCTTTGTTTTCCAATGAAAAATAATGAAATTTGTTTTTTTTTTTTTTTGTATAAAAGAAAAATGAACTGCAAATAATTTCCATTGAGTTTTTACTTTCGTAAAAGTTGTATTTATTAGAATTGAAAAATTACTTTTGTTTAGCTGGTATGTAAAATTTATTTATTTAAAACCCATACAATATGTTTTTGTCATTATTTCATTTATTTCTTAAGTGTTTAAGATTTTCTTTAAGTGGATAGACCCTTACTGTGGTACGAAAAAAGGTATTTTTGTTATTTTTTCCATACGAAATTATGACTTTTAAAGTTAATGTTTTAATTTCATAATATCGTAGAGATTTTAATAAAAATTGTATATAGTTTATTAGTTCCGCCTTGGAAAGTGGATCTAAAATGTGATTTAAGACTTATATAACAAAAAATCTAACACAACGACTCCATACCACTTATTTCAAGACTTATTTTCAGTCTGCTGCCGCCATTTTAAATCCAATCTTTTTAAAAATGCCGTTAAAGAATCAATAAGATTCAAATTTTATAAAAAATTATTTAAAATATTTGAAATAATCAGCGTTATTATCTAAAACCTGCTGCGACGTAACATGTGGGTTTCCTAGAGATAGATGTTTGGCCGTTTTGAGGTAAAATGGTCATTGAGTCATGTTCATACTTCGCCTGTAAAAGATCTCTTGCGTTCCAGTTCCTCACTTACTTTGATTAGTTCACCGCCTGTTGTAATTATTTCACCACATTTTAGAAGTTCATATTAAATGCTTCCTTCCAAAATAAATTGCACTTAAATATGTTTTTAAAAGCTTTAAATGTGAGCTCAAATTTTGAAAATAGTAAAAAGGAAAATTTCCATTTTTCTTAAGTAAACTAATTAATTTCCTTTTACTTGATGATTTTACCAAAAAAGCCATATATAACTAGGAAGAAACCTATTTTACCCACTCATAAATTAAAATTGTTATCAACACCTGTTTTAATTTTAGTTACAGATTGCCTTATGTTTCCGTGTTCTCCGAATAGAGTAACTTATCTTATTTTATGATATATAAATGATTTACCATAAGGTCCTTCCGTCTTTATAAATCCTTGACTTTTCTACAACTATAACATGAAATTACTTTCAAATTTCAATTTCTCGTATATACCACAAAATTTCAATAATGAAATTTTGAGAAAACCTTTTGTCGATGTAACCACAAATTCTGTACCACTGTTACGACCGGAAATTACTATCAGAACTTTATGCATAAAGTATAATAATTTTTGGTGATGAGTTTTCCACATATGAAACCCAAATAATATTTAAGTTAGCAAAACATTGTATATATGCCATATGAGAATATATTTATCTTCATATTTTAGGTCAATTTTCGAAAACTATGATATTTATTTCGAAACAATAGATAAATTGTATGGTAACTATGTGCCCTTTTTTTAACCTTTACAATTCTATTCTATTTGGGCTTTTGGCCTAAAAATAAAATACTATATATTTTAAACAAGTTTTCATATTTTCAAGTTAATTATCTTTGAAATTAAACTAAAGATGAGAAAAAACAAAAATTACATATAAAAAAAACATAAAACTACAAAACTTTTTTGGTCCTAATTGGAAGGACAAATATTCATTTAAAGGACTATATTAATAGAGGAAAGGGCACATTTAAATAGTAATTAAAACCTTTAGATATTTAAGTCTATAAAAATATTGATGTGTTCATAAATTAGTTAGACTTATGGAGAGAATATTGTGTTATCGCATTCTCTTACTAAGTATCCCTTTTAGGGAATGGTGTCATATGTTAATTATTACTACTGCACGTACCATGTAATTTCAAACTTGTCATTATGTACTGCCGATTACCGATAGTAAACATTATTAATAACTGAAGCCAAACAAGAACGCAGCTAAACTTTTTTTTCATTTAAACTAACTACTATTGCTAATTATATTTTTAAATCGTTCAAAAGGCAACTATATGCATATAGCGCCTACAATTCCTGCAATCGCTGATACAAAATAGTCATATTATTCAGTGTTTACCAAGATGGACTATATGGTCAAAATTTATAGCAGCAGATGTGCTCTTCCCATTAAATTTTTTTTGAATAAGTAATTTTTTATCTGAAAAACGAGCGATAGGCCTAATAAGTTAGGTAACCTTTAATATACAAGTATATGAATGATTTGTTCGAAAACTGCTAGTAACTGTTAGTAAATAATTGAGGAAGGAATTTCATGAATACAGTCATATGGAAACAAACTATTTAACTCAAGCTTGGATAAGGTTAGATGTTTTATATTCTAGACAGATCTCCGATTTTAATGATCATTATTGCGCAATCGGTGATTTAAACTCGATAATGACCTTTATTAACGTAATAATGATCAATTTTAAGTATCTATTTCAACAATAATTATTTTTTAAATTTTAAAATGAAATTGTGAAGAGGTCCTAAATTTTTTCCTCACATTGTTTACAGGGCCATCTACATTTGAATATTTTAATAATTTCATCTGGTTTTAACATGTTTTCTTCTTTCACATAAACTTAAAAGGAGGAAAAAATGGTTATTATTCTAAAAATTGCTTAAAATTTACTAAAATACTATTTTAAAAAATTTATTATATTGAAACAAAATGATTAAACATTCTATTCTGAAAATTATAAACAAAATAGTAATATTGTGAACCTTTTGGAATGACAAGAATACTTATCATTGTGACAAAAAGGAGATGTGTCTAAGCTCTAGGGCAGTGTTTCCCAACGTGGGGCCCACGCCCCACAGGGGGGCAATTTGATTGTTAAGGGGAGCAATTCGAAAATGGACATGACACGAGTTTAACCCTTTCGCTCCGGGCCATTTAAATGCAATGCTAGATTTCGGTGCCAAATTTAGTTTCTTAAGTGAACAAATCAATTTTTTAATATTAAAAATTATGTATGGGGGCATGCAGGGGGGCATTGGAATTTTAGAAAGGCTAAGGTGGGGCATGGCACAAAAAAGGTGGCTAAGGTGGGGCGTGGCACAAAAAAGGTTGGGAAACACTGCTCTAGGGCATAAATCATTAAAATTTTGTTTTGTAATTAACATATGTAATTATTCCACACAAATCGATAGAATCAAATTTCTAATTTTGAGATTCATGATAAATTATCATGAATTTATGAAACAAAAAAAAAATCTAATATTCATTTTTTTAGATATCTACGTGATTTATGCTTTCGTTCACATGATTTAAATAATAATATATTCATTGTTCTATTAATACAATAACATAATGTACTCATATATTCAGAAAAAAAGCACATCTTTCGATTTTCCAAATTCATTTCCATTCAATTTTCAATTTTCTCTATGTAATAAAACAAAAATTGAATTTATAAACATGACTGCATATTGCATATTTAATTCAAAACAAATGTTAAATACTAAATTCAAACATAAAAATATGTTGTACATATGTGTTGTTGTTCTCCTTCTTCAAAAATAACTACCAGAAAAAAAAAATATCCAGATATGAATTTCGTACTTAGTTCATAGCACCTGTGATGCCTAACAAAATATTAAATTCATTACACATATCCTAGAAAATATTCAGGAATTTTATGTTTTATATATTGTATTTTCTGGACTTTATGAATATGTATGTTATTCGGATAGAATTTTTTATGTTACAATTTCAGTTTCTCCCAGAAACTAATCTAAAAGTTAATGTAAGAAAAATCTACTGATATTGACTGATGATTTCTTTTGCGGGATACGCAGACACGTCCAAAACGGAAAATGATAACTTTATGGAAAAATCATATATATATGGTAAAAGTTATTTCTGAGAAATTTTACACATAAAAATTCTCAAAAAAAGTTTTTCCAAAGTTTTCCTCTATAAACAAAGTTGAATGAAAAAAAGAAAACTTTATGACCATGTCTTGTCTGACGTTTATATAGTATCTCGAATCGCATATATGATAATATTTATTATGCAAGTGACAATCATCAACATATTTATGATAAACATTGATAAAATGTTTATTTTGTGGACATATTTTTTTTTTTGGTCAGGTTTATGAACTTTTAGTGGGACAGAAACGATCAATCTGTGTGTGTATGAACGAAAACGTAATAAATATCCTTTTAGAAGTTTTCAATTTCATTTGTCGATTAACTATCAAGTTTTACGGACATTTCGATTTATGGATTCAGCTATATTTATTAATATTATATTATCGAAAATCTCAAATTGAGTTTAGTCTGATAGAAAGATTTGTCAAATTTAATTATTATTAAAATTAACTGCATTCAATTACATTATATGTAATCCTTTTGTTATTTAGTTCAAATAACTTTTAATCGAAAAACGATTTTACCAACACTCTAAGGAGGAGAACTCAAGGTGTAAAAAGCTTAAACATAACGTAAATTTCATCTTCAGTGGAAATAGAATAACAAGCCGAAACCGTTCTGCACTTTGAAGTAAACGATACAAAAAAAAATTCTAAATTTCTTAAAAATGCAGAAATTTTGTGAACTAATTGCATTGAATATAGAAAAAGTAGAATTATGATAAAATAGATTGAATACAAAAAAAAGAATGAAGGATTTTTGGAATTTCAAAAATTAATTTATTAGAATCCGGGAAATTACAATTTTCCATCAAATATTCAATTCGCAGAGTTGACCACATCAATTTTGAGTTATACTAAATTTTGGTATTTGAAATTTGTATTTTGGTTTTCTTTCATTTTTAGTTAAATTAAAATATTTAGTATCAGATATTTGTTCAATTTAACATTCAGTGATTTTAAATGCTTATCGCGTAACCGCATTTAAACTATCAAAAAATTATAAAACAATTTTTAATCAAGAAAACGTTAATTTAGTTTTCATATTTCAAGAATTTTCCGGATCTTATAGTGCTCAATTACAAACTTAAATATTCACAAATTTTCTTGTGAGGAAAACTTTTATAAAATCACTTTTACGGATGGATTTTGTCAGTAAAAATACCTAAAAATCATGTTATTTTAATAATGAAATATTGGAAGAATTTAACAGAAAAGGTACCAACATAATATGGGCATTTCTCTTTTCTGCTATTCTAAACTTAAAGGAACTTTTAAGTTATCAAATTTATGTAGGAAAAAACAATAAATATTTTATTAAATAAAAGATACTTTTGTTCATTTTATATTTTTTAGCTCTTTTTATTTCTCTTGTTTTCATCGCGATTGTTTCTCGACTGACTCGTAACGCATCATTTTCCTTCTTACATTTATCATGCAAACCTCTTATCTGCATGATTCATATTTTACTTAGACCTTTTCTTAGTCTTATGTTAAGTCAACATCCGCTTAACATAAGACTATCATGTAGACTTCTTGTTTACATGGCTTATCTTTATATAGGCCTTATTTTATCATACAACTGAGTCTACATATTACAACTTATCCATCTTAACTTGGCCATCCTACATTTATTATATCTTTAATTAATCTCAACTTGCAGACAATTTCAGTAACTGGTTTAGTCCGTTTGTTAAAATTATTTAAGCAAATATATTTTTATGTCTACGAATTTAATATCAGAAATAGCAACTATTGGAGGTAATTTCATATAAAAGATATCTTATGACTTTTTTCGCAAAGAATTGATTCAGTTTACCAGTTTAGAAATGTCCCGAATCATTTGAAGTGATCTACAGGTTTTTATATCATTTTGTCGGATAACTTTGAAGAAATGTGTAAATTGGAGTAGAATCCTGTAACTCGATTTGAACTAAATCGTATCGAAAAGGCATAGGAGTGGCAATCAAATTATACGATCCCACTCCCGTTTAACTAATTTAAATTTATTAACAAGAATCATAATTCTTTATTTAAATTATTTTATGTACTTTTAACGTGCGAAAACTATCACAAAAAGGTATTTTTTTTTTTTTTTTGGAAATGATGCTGCTTTTTAAATTTAATGACTATTCATGTTCATCAAAAAGTATTTTCTCAGAGACCGGATCCATATTAAATGAAAATGAAAAGGAAAATCTTAATTTAACCAACATTAACACTTTACCATTTCTTTTTTCTTTTTTTTCTTTTTTGTTTTGATATTCTATGAAAAAAGAAAATGTATTTATGTTTCTTTTTCATTTTTCGATTTATTTTTTAATCATTTAACGGAAGTGTAATCTTTTAAAGAGCGCTTTTGTCCTTCCATAAAATAAGATGGGAGAAGCATATTTTCAAAAAAAAAAACAAAAAACGGGAACAACTTGTTTTCATTATAAACCACCTTCGAATTAGATCAAGTTTTTTTTTAATAGCACAAGAAATATACAAACAAATAATATATAGCAGAAAAAAAGAGGATAAAACAGATACTTTTCGCCTCATAGCCCAAAGGCAAATATGTCCATCGAGCGCGTGTTATAATGAAATTGTTAAAAACGAAGGGAAACCAGATTGTCGAATGACTTTCCAGAATGTTAGACGATCTCATCTTTTGGAATTTATTTAAATCACCAGCAAAAAAAAAAAAAATCCCAACCAAAATATTCATCTTCCGTTCGTTTCTCATCTTTTTTTTTCCCCATTTTTAGTCAACGGAGCAAAATAATGTGATTTTAGTGGTAGACAATGAACGACATCAAAAAATCTATGACGTAAAAAACCAACTATATATATATATATATATATATTATGTGACACATCGACATTTTTGATGGTGAAAATGCGCGATGAAAGAAAGAAAATTTTCGAAAGGAAAAATCTAAAACGTTTCACTTTAACCATATGACAAGCCCAATTTAGATGATGAAAAATTCACCGAAGAGGAAAAAGGTTTTCATTTAGATGAAGCCCTTTTTTTTTTTGTTTTTTGCTACTAGTAACCTCATAAGGACCCATAGACCTTAAAATATGTAACGAAGTAGATCTACTATATCCACATGACATTCTTCTTTTCCTTCTTTTTGGTGATATATATATATATATATATAGCAGGGTTGCTCAACCTCATATTATAGTGAATCATCTTCAAAGGGATTCGTTATAAAATATTTTCAGAACCATTTATATACCTACTTAAGGTTTTTAAGTTAGGTTTAATAATTCCATAAAAAACAAAATAATTGGTTATAAATTGATATCATAGTTAATTAAATTATCAGATTTTAGTTCGTGTATCATTTGTTCGATATTACTGTATTAAAATATGTTGTAGTTCTACTTCTGCCACCTTTTTAAAGATGGTATATATGAAGAGGACAAAAAAAAAACGAAATTCCGAAAAAAAAAAATCAAATTGGCTGTAGCGGTGAAAGTTTTTCATTAAAACGAACGAACCGAGAGAAAGCTTCAAAGTCAAGTGTGGTAGAGAATCCTCTATTTTTTGTTGTTATTTTTTATTGGGGTGGTCAGGCATTCAAACATTTATCCACATATCAACTCTATCAGGTCGTTCTCTATCTGATTTTCCAAACTCCTTTACCCATAAAGTGTTTGCTCTTCATTAAACTTTTCATTTCGATATGGAGGGAAAAAAAAAGTAAAGGGCGGAACATACGAAACATTTTGTTGAGTTATCTACACTCGATTAAATTTTATGGTTTAGCCTCCATATGTATAAATGTTATGAAAAAGTTTTGTTACGATTTTTCCATTTATTTTATTTTAAAATTTTCACAAAGAATTTATACTGTACAGCCTTTTTTTTTTCTTTTATTTGTAATACAACTCTTTTCATTTTGTTCGGAAGTGTTTTTCTTTTACTTTTTTTTTGATGCTGTTTTTATTAAGAGTTTTTCATTACAATTTTCATTTTGGTGGCGAATTCCTTTTTGCTCAATTAAAATTGCAATTTATTCAAACTCAATATGTCGGCGTGTGTGTTAACTCTGAATAAATAATTATGTTAACTGGAGGCTACTATGAAATAAAAAGAAACAAAATGTCCAAATAAAAATTTAGTTAGCTATTTACAATTCAGTTTTCTTTTTTTTCGAGGGAGTTCTTCAACCTGTTTGGAGTGCAATTGAAATTTGGTTCACAAATATTTTGAATTGAATGATAAAAAAGAGTCTTTGTTTTTATTTAAATGGAAGTTCGAAATAATATATTATATACGAGCTAGTACCCGCAGTTTTGATCGCATTATTCTTGGAACACGATTAATGATTCCATATCTTTATGAAAATCAATTCAATATTGACCGAATTAGGGACATTTTTATATTTAACTAGAATATTTCCTTATTTTTGTCTGCACAATAAAGAAATGGATTTATTATGTATTCTGGTAGATATGGTTTCAGGTCGATTTAATCTTTTGAGAACGGATACCCGCCCACACGATGACTCAAAACGCATGGTAGGATTTTAATGAAATTTAGAATATAGATGGGTCGTTCCTTCGTCCATTTGATATTATATTTCAGCAAAGGGGAAGCAAAGTTATAAAGCAAAAATCTTGGTGATCACAAAGTTTTGCCTTTTTCTTTATCGGATTTAATTCGAAAACTCTACGCAGGTTGACTATACAAATGAATGACACTATACTGAATTTCATTCAAATTGATGATAGTGTAAATCGAAATAGCTGTAGAGAAAAATTTGGCCTGACCACAAAGTTTTGTGGTTTTTTTTCTCCAAGTAACTCAATTTTTGTGCTTTGATTGTACAATTCTATTTCAATTTGGCTGGTAATCAATTGTCCCAAAAGAAAAAAATTGAATATAATAATTTATAGTTTTGTACAAAGAACCAAATGGTGGGCCCGCCCTTTAATATGAGCCCAGAAGATGAAAGAGCGGTGAAAACAAGATTTTCAATTATTTCAATTTATTTATTTAAATCAAAATTTGATTTAATATCGAAATTAATTTCATTATTTGTGATTTTATAAATAATATCATAAAATTCGTAACCAAAATTTATTTTTGGTTAAAAATTATTTATATTACAAAGAAGGGCTTATTTCACTGTAATTAATTACTCTTTGAAACATAAACAAACAAAACAATCTAAAATCTGTATTCTATTAGTTAATAAAGTTATATGAAAGAATTCAAATCAAAAGAAATAGTATAGAAGATTTTATGGGAAATACTAAAATAGAATTTCTAAATAACCGCCAAAAACAACAACAAAAACAAAAACTTTTCCTTTAAGAAGTTTTTTTTTTATTATTTTTATTTTCTTGGATCTTTCTTTTTTCTATTTTTACAAATATCTGCTTTTTTAGTACCTAAAAAATCTTCAATATTCACTCAGTATCGAACTCAATTTACGGAGTTTTTTTTTTCACCGTCGAAATGTGTCCTCCAAAAAGCTGTCGATGAAGTTTCAACGTGGCGTACTCCTTTTGCATACTCAAATAGAATTGAATTCATTTCTATTGAAAAGTAAAAATAATAAAAAGAACATAGGTGTATAGAATTGGTTATTTCGGAAATCATGATTTCAATTCGACAAGAATCGAACACATAAAGTTCAGTTTTTATCTATTTTTTTTTTTTTAAACAATTTCTTTCTTTTTATCTAAATTTAGATTCTAAGTAGGTTTTTCAAGGAAAGAAAAAAAAACGAGAAAAGACAAATTAACAAATAAAATGTAGGATAAGGTGTTTTCTTTTTTCAATTCTAAACACTGTCAGGTATAAGCTTAAAAGCAGGGATGTAAAACGTTATTCATTACGTAACGTTCAGAACGGAGTGACTTAAGCTTTCTCTCTGTCTTGCCCGGAAAAGGACTTGATAGGGGTGAAACCAGCCAAATGGTGGAAGTATAATCTTTCACAATTTCGACATAAGGCAAAACGACTCTTCGAGAGAGCTATGAACACTCTCTCTGACAATGACTAGGTAACTCGCCAAAAATAGTGCAAAGTGAGTTCAAAAAGTTTATTCGCAAGGCAAAAATTTTGAAAGTCGTAAATACCACCGTTGCGAAGTCTTGTTTCATTGCAAATAAACTCTTAAAGATCCTTTTTTTAGAAATTTGTAACAGTTGACTGCTTACTTGACATTCAACTTGGTGAAACATCCGTGAAGTACCAAACTCGCTCCATAGGAGCTTAGCTTAATTTTATGAACATTTAAACATTTTCATTCCTGTTTCAACTCTATCTTTTTCGATTAAGAAATTTCTAGTAAATCGGATACTTATTTTGGAATGGAGGTGTCACTAATTTTCAATTCTTTCCTAACTTCTTGTGTTGGAATTAATATAAATGTTGTATTTTATTTATGATTTGGTCCTGACCAGAGTAAAATTTTATCATGGAAAACAATAACAAAGAAGAACAGCTTGATCCATTTGTTGTTGTTTTCAATGTCAAATGTTTGTTCTACTCCGGATCAAGTGGTAAATATAATACCGTAAATATAAACGTATAATAACGTGATAACGTAATGCAAGGAAAAATTGTATTGTTCTATATGTGTGTGTAACGTTACGGCTTCTTTTTGGTTTTGTATCCCTGCCTAAATCAATTTGGATGTCTTTTTTTTTTACTCTTCTCGGTTTTTATTAATAAAGTTTTAATTTTCTTTATTTCGACTTGAATCAATGTTCGATTAGATTACATCCTATGGTAAAGATTTTATAGATTTTTATATTTTAAGTAATGTAAGTAATTAGTTAAACAGGATGATTGATTTAAAAGAAGATAGTAAAATAAGGAAACAAGAATGAAGATACTAGAAAGCTAAATAAATGATCTGATAATTAAGTAGAGAACGGGTTAAAGAAGTAACATACTAATGTTATCAAAAGTATAAAATAATTGGAGAAAATAAATAAATATATGTGCAAGTTGTTAGTCAACTATTACCTCGTTTATCGTACATGGAGACTTGAAGTCGGCTTGAAGTACATTTGAAGCATATGTATTCGTTAATCAAAAAACTTTTTCTAATTGATTTAAATTTAAAATTTGATATCAATAATCTTGATTTTTGTATCTTTTCAATATAATTCCAAATTTTAAGTCGATCTTTGAAAATTTATTGTATTTATACATAGTAAAGGGTTTTTCAATAAGCAAGTTTTTCGATTCAAATTTTCGCACTAAATTTTAAATTGTCGAACGGGCAGGTCGGTGATGTCGTCCATAAATTTGTCGTAATGCTCTTAAAGTTGCGGCAATCGACTCAGAATTTGGGTAATAAATTTTAATAATTTGTAAATGGTGTTGAAGTGGGTACTGCTCCATTATGAAATGGCAACTATTCACGAGTATGAATGTCAAAAGAAAACATTGTAAATATTGGAAAACATTTGTAGTGTTGCAATTGAAAAACCATTTACTATATATTTATTACGAGTCTTATGTGAAAAAGAAATAGATGATAGGTCTGTGTGAAAGCTGTAGTTCTAGGGAATTTAGTTAGCTATTATAAAGCCGCGAAAAACATATTTCAGCTGAGAAATAAATATCGAAAAAATGAACGGGTTAGTCATGAAAATAATCTTCATATAAATATAAACAGCCATACAGGTAAAAAAAAGTAAATTACATAACGTTTAATTTTAAATTACAAAATACACCCTAAAAGCTCAAAATGTGAATATATTTTATGTTCGTATAAAATTTTATTGTAATTTATTCATGAAATATGATAAGTATTGCGATTAAGATGAATCTTTTATTATATAATTACTTATCATTACTTCAAAATGTTTTAATATTATACTTTTAAACATCTTTAAAAATGCTGCAAGGTTGAAAATGTTATAGAATTACAAAATTTATTGAAATTTTGTATTAAAAATTTTTAAATATATTCCGAGAATCACGAAAATATCATTTTTACATTTATTATTAATAATACTATTTCTATTTATCTCTTTATATATAGTTACTTAAATGTCGTGCATACAAAATTTGTGCCTTTTTCTTTGTACATAGTACATATACTAAAAATTTTGTGCGTAATTGAGCTTTCATTTAAGCAATTACTTTCATACACCAAAAATTCCTTTTCACATATATTGTATATATAAAAGAGGAATCATATTAACGTAATACGTTTCGTGAAATTAATGTAAACTGCCATTTTATACTAAAGAATAATTATAACGATTGAGAATTATTATAACTTTCAGTTTATATATACATATATAGGCAAATTGTATATATATATATATAGATGATAGAATGAAACTAAATGTGGTATATTAGATTTTCGAAAGATGAACGTTATAAGATTCGCGAACGTTATTAACTATATACACATCTGGAAAAGATGGCTTCATATTTAGAACTTCACTAGCTAGAGAGTATAAGAAACACAAACCCGAAATGAATTATCTTGATTATTGTGTTTGTAATTAAATTTTACGGTTGAATGATAAGTTCTTGTTCTAAGCGACGAAAATTGTGGAAAGATTTAAGATTTACTCGATAAAATATTATATTATATATGGAAAAAGAAAAAAAACAGGAAAACTTGAACTAAGCAGAATTTTTGAAATTGGTGATGGGATAGGATGTAATATACACACACGTGTATGATGACATAAATTGAGAAATTACATTCGATGATTATATGAAATAAAAAATCCTAAGCACGTTCATCTAAGAAACAGACAAGAAATAGGCTTATAAAGTTCTAATAATTTTTAGAGCATAAAGATAAAATATATATATATATTGTATATAGCTGTAGGTAAGGAAAAATGGAACAAAATGAAAAGGTAGACAAAACTTAAAAAAATATTTGTACAAGAAATGAATTTTTTATTTGTAGGTCTTTCCAAATATTGTTATTATTTAAACTGACTCCAAAGAAATATTAAATCATATTAGTTTGAATATGATGGAAATATGGAAGAGCGACGTAAAAACGAACATTCTTGTATTTAGTTTAAAAATTGGAAGTTTTTAAATATACAAGGTGGAGTCCAAAGTAATCAGGACTTTTCGAATCTAGCGCCCCTAGTGGCCCCATCTATATGTCGACTGGTGCGTTAGAATCTGCTATCCTTTATCGTCTTCCTGTGAGAATTTCATGACATTTCATCTATTGAAAGTGAAGTTATTGCGTTTTAAGTGTCAGTATGTTTGTGTCATCGGTGCGAAAATGAGCTTCGAACGACCAAAAATTGCTCAGAATTCAACATTCGAAGGACATCATTAAAGAGGTCAAAAAGGACAAAAACTTCCTTTATAACATTGTGACTGGTGACGAAACGTGGTGTTTTCAATATGATCCCGAAACGAAACGCCAGAGTGCTGAATGGAAGGCGCCGGACGAGCCGAAACCCAAAAAATCGCGCCTGGAGAAGTCAAAAGTGAAGACAATGCTGATTTGTTTTTATGATTCCAAGGGTATTGTCCACAAAGAATTTGTTCCACCCGGTCAAAACGTTAATGCGGTATTATACCTAGGAGTTTTGAAGCGTTTGGTGCGCCGTATTCGACGTGTTCGGCCCGAATATCGCGAAGATGGAAGTTGGCGTTTGTTGCACGATAATGCGCCGTCTCATCGATCGACGCTTGTGACCGATTATCTCACCAAAAATCACATTTTAACCATCAACCACTCCCCGTATTCACCGGATATGGCACCGTGCGACTTCTACCTTTTCGGAAAAATGCATTTGCCGATGAAAGGAAAGCGTTATGCAGACGTAGAGGCCATTCAAAAGGCTTGCACCGGCATACTGGCGGCCATACAGGCCAACGAGCTAAAACACTCGTTCGACATGCTTTTGGACCGTGCAAAAAGCTGTATTGAAGCAGAAGGAGACTATTTGGAATAAAATCAATTGATTTTGCCGAAAAAACCATTTGTTCTGTTTTTTTTTTTTAAGTCCTGATTACTTTGGACTCGTCCTTGTAGGTCATTACAAAAGTAATATGGCTATTTTGAAAGCTTTGAATTTCTACAGAAAAATAGTAAAGTAAGCACCCAACTTTCTTAGATAATATCGGGACAATTCATCATCTGATTATAACTTAAGTTTATACCAAAATTGAAGAAAATTGTGTAAGCCATTTTAAAGTTTCAAAAAACATTACGACACGACCACAACCCCGTTTCGGTATAGTATTTCTGATGAAAATTTAACTAATTGTTCCTGTAAATTCTAGACGTTGGCTAAAATTTCATGTATTTACAGACTTTTTTACAAATACTATTAAAAATGAGGAGAGCTTTGCAGCGTTGCAAACGTCTCATCAATTTATATAGAAATGATTACATGTGGTCATAGGAAATGGTCTTGCAATTAAAAGGATTTTTGAAGTACATTGCAAAAATTGTTATAATTTTATTAAAGGAAGAATATTCTTAGATTTATGAATATCTTTAAATTTTTCAAAAGTCCTAAAGTTTTTACTAACACTTTAAATCAAGTAATAATATTTATAAATTCTGTCAATAAATAGAGAGAAATCATAATTTTTTATAGAATTAATTCAAAATTAACAAACAGCACCCATGTTTTACATTACTAAATAGATTCTCTCAGTATAGATCTGCGAAACGATTCTATCAAAATTCATAACAAGAAATCCTAAAGAGGGTTTAAAGAAATTCAATCGAATAAGTTCCAAAATCGTAAATTTTTTTATGAAAGTCATTTTTACGAGTCTAATAAAGATTTACCTATCAGAATTAAAGGCTTTACGTAGTGTCCAACTTTAAGAATGCCTTAAAAAACTGATTTTTTTCGGATATTATTAATTTTTAGTCAAATAAGTTGTCACACCTTAACAAGAAATTATGTTTAAATCACCTCAATTTATCATCGACGTCATATTTCTTTTTTTTCGTTGTCCGTAACCGCGTACAACAAAATAGGTTTTCAAATGTTGCGACACTATCAATAGTTTGTAGCATGGCAAGTTATGCTTGTTAACTATAAAGAAAAACCTAGCATAGTTTTATGCTAGAAAAACGATTAAGGTGCCGCCCAAAAAATGTCACCTAAGGAGTCAATTACCACCCGCCACGCAAGTACAGTATTATTGAATGACCACTCATGTTAACTTAAACTTCCGAAAAAGAACAGAAAAAACACCAAACGAAATATAAAAGAAGGAATTTTTTAAATGAAAGGGCTTGCAGGTATTTATGACTGCGTCATATTTTCATAATTTATAGAGTTCGAAAATTATTCGCCTTTTACACCCCAAAATGTTATCAATCTCTCATCCTCTAAGATTTCTTCTAGGTATATTTTTTTCTCTCTGGTTTTTAATTCTTTTTGTCGTGATAGGGTTAAGTTCCGTGTGAATGGACAATAATTCTGGAAAAGAGGATGGTCGAGCAAAAAATGGCAAAAAAAAGGAAACTAACTCTTGAATATGTTTAAAATAGAGTTTAATATTAATATGTTGAGATTGTGCTGTTATATACAATTATATGTGAATATATAAATATGTGCAGTAACAAAACGCTAAAACGACATTAATATGAAATATCTATGACCACAATTTTTACAATTTACTGTCGACAGTTTACAATATAGTGTTGAAACTATGTATAGTTCGTTTTGTTATAAGTAAATAATAGTTTACTCTATATTCATCGTTTCTGGCGGAAGTTCCTTTCCTATATATATGACCAAACTATTCATATAAATGTCATATACAATTCATTTTGACTAATGCAGTTGCAAAATTCACTAAACTCCTCTACACGAGAGTCTTAAACTTTTTCATATTGTTAATAAATTTAACTTTTTATTTAACGAATAAATAAATCCATATTCCATATCACGATATTACAAGGAGCATTCCAAAGTAAACAGGACTTTTTGAATCTAGCGCCCCTGGTGGCGCCATCTATATGTCGACTGGTGCGTTAGAATCTACTATCCTTTATCGACTTCCTGTGAGAGTTTCATGACATTTCATCTATTGAAAGTGAAGTTATTGCGTTTTAAGTGTCAGTATGTTTGTGTCATCGGTGCGAAAATGAGCTTCGACGACCAAAAATTGCTCAGAATTCAACATTCGAAGGACATCATTAAAGAGGTCAAAAAGGACAAAAACTTCCTTTATAACATTGTGACTGGTGACGAAACGTGGTGTTTTCAATATGATCCCGAAACGAAATGCCAGAGTGCTGAATGGAAGGCGCCGGACGAGCCGAAACCCAAAAAATCGCGCCTGGAGAAGTCAAAAGTGAAGACAATGCTGATTTGTATTCGACGTGTTCGGCCCGAATATCGCGAAGATGGAAGTTGGCGTTTGTTGCACGATAATGCGCCGTCTCAACGATCGACGCTTGTGACCGATTATCTCATCAAAAATCACATTTTAACCATCAACCACTCCCCGTATTCACCGGATATGGCACCGTGCGACTTCTACCTTTTCGGAAAAATGCATTTGCCGATGAAAGGAAAGCGTTATGCAGACGTAGAGGCCATTCAAAAGGCTTGCACCGGCATACTGGCGGCCATACAGGCCAACGAGCTAAAACACTCGTTCGACATGCTTTTGGACCGTGCAAAAAGCTGTATTGAAGCAGAAGGAGACTATTTTGAATAAAATCAATTGATTTTGCCGAAAAAACCATTTGTTCTGTTTTTTTTTTTAAAGTCCTGTTTACTTTGGAAAACTCCTTGTATGTTCAGGTTTTTTTTTTTTTTTGGTATTTAAGAGTTTTGGGAACTGTAATAACCGAATTAGGGTTTAAAAAAGAAAGGTTTTTATTCGCCTCTTTATATTCTTTACAATATTTATGCATAAAGATAAAAATATAGAATTATGTATATAAGGAAAAAAAAACAAGGAATTTTTGTAACAAATGACAACGGTACTCCCAATGGGATCCTTAAATCCTGTCTCACAGTATTGTAAAAAAAAAAGAACAGAAAAAAATATGTAATAGAAAAAATGTCTAAAACAAAAACGTAATTTCTGTTTGAAGTATATGCTTTTATGAAATACCCAAAATCCTGTCATCATTTGCATCCTTTCTTATTCTATTTATGCAGTCTGATTTTGAAATCATTATTTGTGATACATACCGGGTGTTTCATCTCTTTAATATATCTTTACACTAACTGTTTTAGAACATATTGGCACAAGGACATATGTCTAAGTCAATGCCTTTTTCTGATATTACAAATGTTTATTCATATTTCTAATGTCTAATTTTTGAAAAAATTTATGGGAAGACAAAACAGATAGTCTGAAGAAACGTTTCTATTAATCTTAAAATTTTCCTCCATTGGATTTACAAGGATTCTCCATGTTTATCGTCAATCAATTTATCATCTATTTACACTATGTTAAGAAGAGGGTATTGAAGCTCCATTTTCAGTTGATTCATCTAAAATTCGACTTTTGACTAGCTTTTTTTAGACAGGGAATTTCCAATTTTGCCTTAAATATTGAAGCTGTTAAAAGTGTAAATAAAAAGATTTTTATCAAATTTGACAAGAAAAGCTAATTGAAATTGCTAAAATTATTAGATTTACAATTTTTAGATCTTTACTTCATAAAATTTATGAAATATTAGGGATAGATGCGAGGCTGATGCTTTTCCTTCTTTAATTATGCCAAAAAAAAAATGTAGTTGTAAATGGAAAATTTTAATCACATTCTTCAACATTTTAACTAAATTCTAATAATACTTTCTAGAAACAGTTGTTCAATTTCTGGCAAAATATGGCCAAATAGAAAAACGTCCTTAATTCGGTCAATAGTTGGAGGGTTTTCATGAACCTTAGAATGTATATTATGGATAGAACGCGCCATATAAGCTACGACTCGTTACTTGTCATAGAGTTACTAGTGTATGAAAATATTTTTCATTTTTTGTGAAATAAAACATCCTGTATTTATGCTTTATAAAATTTTCCCATCACATTTGACTAATAAATGTCTACATTTTTTTTATTCTATTTCTAGATTATCCAGAATCATAAAATACGATAAAAATGGTCTGACCTTATCTCAACTTCATCAGAAAGAAGAAAAAAACCAACCAAAAGCAACTTATTAAATTCGCTTTTTTTGGTTTTTTCATTTTTCGTTTCTTTTTTGGCTATAAGTAATGGCATGCATGGGGTGCTATCAACAACCAAATGTGGATGATAAATTTTATAGTATGCCATGGACCCAAACTTTCAATTAGCCCTTAGATTACCAACGATAACGTCAATTTTATTTGTGACTTTATGCTCGTTACATGGACTGATGAGTGAATGCCCTCGACTGTGTGAATGCAAATGGAGATATGGAAAAGAATCTGTACTGTGCCTTAACGCAAATTTATCAAATATCCCAGAACAATTGGATGGTGGTACACAAGTGCTAGATTTAACTGGTAATGATATAAGCAATATACCACATGATGCTTTTGCCCATGTCAATTTACTGAATTTACAAAAAGTATATATGGCTAAATGTCGTTTAAAATTAATCGAACGTTATGCATTTCGTAAATTGTATAATTTAGTTGAATTGGATTTAAGCTATAATATAATAACGATGATACCATCACATGCATTCGATTCGATACCAGAATTAAGGGAGATCAAATTGAATGGTAATCCTATACAAAGAGTTCTCAATGATGCATTTATTAGAATACCACAATTAATACGTTTAGAATTATCAGATTGTAAGATTGGTTTGATTGAGACACGGGCATTTTCTGGACTTGAAACATCATTGGAATGGTTAAAATTAGATGGAAATAAATTAATTGAGATACGTTCAGACAGTTTAATATCATTTCGTAATTTACATGGCCTAGAATTGGCTAGAAATGCATGGAATTGTTCATGTAATTTACGACCATTACGAGCATGGATGTTACGTGAAAATATACCATATGATCTTCCGCCAGTTTGTAGATTTCCATCACGATTAAGTGGAAAATCATGGGATAAAATTGATTTAGATGATTTCGCTTGTGTACCACAAATTCTTGCACCAGATACAAAAGCACATGGTGTTGAAGGTAAAAATATTACGATGAGGTGTTTAGTCGAAGGAATACCAGAACCGAATGTTCGGTGGATTGTTAAAAATCGTATAATCGCTAATCTTACGGGTGAAGCAGTATTACCAGCAACTCAAGGTAGAAAAACTTATATGGTTAATTTATTAAAGAATGCCAGTAATTTGACGATTTTAACTGCGGATGTTCAAGATGCAGGAATATATACGTGCGCTGCTGAAAATAAAGCCGGACGTGTAGAGGCAAGCGTAACACTGGCGGTATCTCGTCGACCACCAGAAGCACCATTAGGTGCTAAAGTAATATTAGTATGTGTTTTAGTTGCAGTTCTTTTAGTGGTTGCATCATCTTTAACGGCACTCTGTTTCTGTTCATTACGTAAACGGAGAAAAGTCACCAGATGGAATGCACCAGCAAGAAGTGATAGTTATGAAAAAATTGAAATGAATCGAAAACCAGAACTTCGACCTTTTAGAAATGATGAAAATGGTTATATTCGACCACACGGCGAAAATGGAATTGCAATTGTTAATCCTCTAAAGAAAAATGGTGACTATAGAAATGTTCCTACAGATGATGATGGGACGGGATGTGAAGATAATAATGATACGAGTGGATGTAGCGGATTTAGTATACAACGTCGTGATAGTGCTTTAAGATGGAAAGGTGCAACTATCAGAAATTCAATGGAAATCCGACAAGGCAATTGCGATGAAACCGACCTTCATATTCCACGCCTAGTTGACATAAGGTAAATATTACAATATATTTCCTCATAGTATATAAACCAGTATATTACATTATAAAAGCTTCTTAACTGTTTTTATTCCAGCTCAAATCCTGATTCTGGTTCGAGTTCAGTATCTAGTCAAGTTGATGCACGATCAAATGGAACTTCGACGGCCTTCACACAACCCAAAGCTTCATGGTCGAATCAATTGATTAGCAAGAAACAACAGATACTATCCAACAATAGTGATTATCAGACAACAAGTTCATTTGGCGGAGGAGGTGATGTAAAAAGTGTCTTTTGTCCATCAAGAACAGTTGAAAATGATTTATGTGACAGCGATCGAAAGTATCCCGATTTATTAGATGTTTCGATATTTGGTAGCGCTAGTGCTAGTAATTGTATTACAACTTCCAGTGCGTTTTGTACACTTCCACGAAAACTGAAAAATTCTACAAAATACTTTAAGACAACATCTGATAGTCAATCACCTTTACTACCGGAAAGTTCTAGTAAATATGGAAGTAGTACTTTGGGTGATGGTAGTTTTACCGGTGATATATCTAGTAGACGATTTTCAGCTGAATCATATTCGAATTATCCGTTTTCATCTAATACAACAACAAAAGTAGTAAACAGCAGTCAACGTTCCAATAGTTTTTTAAGTTTAGTTTCAACAAGTAATAAAATGCATCGTCGTAATCCTAGTCTACCATCATCACCGATTCGTGAAAATCAAAGAACATTAAGTTCTGCAGCAACACCACTTTTAGATTTTACATCATTAACAAATCGTACCAATTTAGTACCATCAACATCAACAGTTAATGCATATGATTATCATGCAGCACAATTGGAACGTTTCCTTGAAGAATATCGTAATCTTCAAGAGCAATTATGTAAAATGAAAGAAACCTGTGACTCGATACGTAAAAAAGAAGCACCATTACGCGGTGCACTTGGTCATTCGGCACAATTTGCTGATCCGGTAATGTTTAATGCTGCAATATCTGGTAATAATAATTTATGTGTTGATCCATCAAATCCAAAAACTATGCATAAAAATAAATCCATATTGCCTGGACAACAACCAGAACCGCCACCATATTGGTTACATCGTAGTGCAATGTTGAAACGTTTTAATGATTCACAATCGGAATTCTTCCAAAGCTAACTTTCGGATATATTTCATAAATGAAAATATCAATGAATTAAAATAGCATATCATATGAAAATTGTGGAAAAATTCAATTTTAATTAAAATAAATTTTTTTATATAATATGTTCATTCCATTCGCAAAAAAAAGAACAGGACGAAAACTTTCAGTTATCACTCGATTGTGTTCTTGGGTCTCTTTTAAAGAATAGTGAATAAAATTCTAGTCATTTAAGTAATAAAAAGAAAAGAAAAAAAACAGTCATAAAATTAATAACATAAAATACGTATCATGATTCTGTAAACGTAAAAATCTGTATTTCATATCCCAAAGGATTCACCTTTTGAAATAGTCTTCAGCAGATTGCATACGGAAGTACAGAACTGATCTAAACTTTAATGAACTTTACCCAACCGAAATGTAAGTTGATGTTCAAACAGTTAATTTACCCATAATTAATAGCATTGAAGCATTGGGCTTTACGTCTACATGAAGTACATATATTATTCAATAAAACTTCATTGAACCGCCGGTCTTTTAAAAGTTATACAAAAAGGCAGACTACATTTGCTCTTAAAATGTTCTATTCCGGACCCAACATCAACTACCACAGTTTGTTAACAAACTAGCTTATTATTTTTATTGTATACAAGAAATTACATAAGAGTTGAAACTTTAGCTCACGTTTTGATATAACTTAAAATATCAAGAATTTTAAAGTGGCAAAATGAAATGAAATAAATTTAAGTTGTCCACCTTAAAAGTCACAACTGATTTCAAAATTCCGGAGTTTATTTCAAAGTTGAAAAGTTCAATTCTTCAAAAGTTCAGTTCATTCGTATGTCCAGAAGAACTTAACCTCCACAAATATGTCATCCCTTTTAAGTAAACAAGAAAAACAAATTTCTTCCTAAAATTCGTGTTTTGGTGTTGATCCTGTGGGATATGAAAATAAAAAACAAAAAACTAAAAAAAAATAAAAATATTGTATGTTTTCGATTTTCACTTGTTTTGTTAAATAAAACAGAAAAAAAAAGAAAAATTAAAAGACAAAAAAAAACTTTTAAAGTTGTTTATTAAAAGAAAAGCGTTTTTACTTGACCAACTTTTTATTTTTATTTTTGGTAACCTTTTTTTTTCCTTCCTTCCTTTTGTCCCTAAAACAAAAAACAAGATGACGAAAAAAAAAGCACTTCTTATGTTACACTTTAAAAGTTTCTTACTTTTTACATTAATAATTCTTCTTCTACGTTTTTAGAATCCATATTTTTTGTGGAAGATTCTTCTTCACTATAAATAAATGGCAAACAATAACATATACAAAAAAATTGCTATATTTCTCAAAAATATATAACTGCTTAACATTGGAAACCATTAGCTTTAACTCACTCCAAGAAAGAAAAAAGGATGAAAAACGAAAATGAATTTTTAATGACAGATTTTGAAGATTGGCCGAAGATGAAAAATGCCATCAAAAGTGTGGTATTCCTAAGGGATTATAGTCACTATGATACTAGGAGAAAAAAAAAAACAAGAAGAAGAACGAAAAATATGAAATCCTTTTAACAATGTATGTATCCATAGATTCCTTTTTGTTTTGTTGTAAAATAAATTTTTGAGCTTTTAACTTTGAAAGTGTTACGATCAAGAATCATCTGGTCCTTCCTTGTCACAATGCAGTATCAAACCGATTTTTGAAGTTTTTCATCACTTCGGGGAAAAAGGAAAGAATCTTTTATTTAAAAAGTAAATCAATGAATTTGGAAGATTTTCTTGAATGAAATATTTATAACGAATAATTTTAAAGAATAAATTTTCATGAATTTTTTAAGTTTGTAAAATTTTATGAATTTATCAGAAATATAAATTCCATCTCACGTATATTGATCTAAACTTTAGGCCCGAGAGACAGAGACAATCCTTGGGATTCAATAATGAATTGACTTCATTCGTTTGAGATTCTTCAGGTGTTTTAGCTCCAAACAAAGTGAAATGAGTAACAGGAAAAGCAAATTCGAGACCATCCAATCATTTTATAATTTCTTCTGAAGAGCAAAACTTCATAATTTTGTTACTAATTTTTGTTTATGGAAACAAGACTTTAAACGAGAACTTTTATTATTCGAAATATATTTTATGTACTCGAAAGAACAACGACCCAACAAAAGTATTCGTAATGAGTTGGAGTTGATTTTCTTTTATCAATGATAATTTTTCTGGAAGAATCTACTTAAAAGAAATATTTTTATTTTTTACATAAACGTAGAAGAACTTTAAATATATTAGAAGCAAACAAAAGGAGAATAACAGGAAGTATTAAACTTCAGGTGAGTATGCATCTTGTACGGAAATGAAACGTTTGATAGAAAACAGGTAATGAACTCCATCTATCTTCGCACCAAAATACCATTCCACATATATAATTTAGTATTATCCATTCACAAAAGGAAATTTAATTTTTTAAGCGTTTTTGATTTGAAAGTTTCTTTGAAACTAAAGAAAATCCATAGTTGCTTGAACCACTTGAACGTATAGTATATGCAAATTTACATGTCAGAAGTTTTTATTTTCTTTTTTTCATTTTAATTCCTGCAATCACAGTGCCCCACACAATATGTGATTTTCCATTCTTTTTGAAGTAGATATGGGTTAGTTGGAAATTTTCTTTTACCACATTAGAAATTTTCTTTTTATCTATTCAAAAAGGGAAGAAAACTCGAAAGATTCTTGTTGCTGTACATGGTATATACACACTCGTATACAAATATGATACTTTCCAGCATATCTGATACCTTCATACAACTTAATAACAATTTTTTTTTTTAAGTTGCACTTATTAAATTCAATAGCAATAATGTGTTGCATATATATTTATATAAGGGTCGCTTATTATATAGGGAATATCCAATTTTGTGCAAGTCTTTTGAATGGTTTTTAATTTGCATTCGGTAAAAAAATGGAAAGATGTTCTTCGAACCTCGTATACTTTACCCATGTACACGTAAATCATAATACTATAGGAAAATTATGCTACACCATAAAATTTTTCATTAAAAACATGACTCTAAAAAGTTTTTGAAAAAAAATAAGGTATTTTATCTTATAGAGGAAGTCTCTAAAAAAATAGTATGCAAGTATGGACAGAGAGTTTCTTGAGTTTCAATTTAATATATGTGCTTGGGAAAAGAAAAACAGTGGCGTACTAATGATATTTCATTATATTTCTTCTTTATTTATTATTTTAGTTCCGAGGTACTGTAATACATAAACAAAATTCTCATTTCTCATGGTAACAATTACTTACAATTAATAGTATTTAAGACCTTATATTCTTCTTTGAATTCAGCATCATAGGAGTCATTCAGATATTCTTTAATGACGTCATTTTTACATCACACTTATTCAATATATGTTTTTTTTGTCATTCAAGAACTTATCGACTATTGACTTTAAATTGAGTTCTAAAATTGTGATATTCATAATACATATTTAACTACCCCTAATCTTAAAAGAGTATTCGAAACCCTTCAAAAATTTACCTTCAACTACGTCAGTGTTTGGTAACAAGTTAACTACTTTATGAAGAAAAGATAGTACAGGATACTCTGGTAAAAGAAATAAACGATAAGGTAATTGTGTAAATTGTGGGCGGCCAACATTAGGGTGGTTGAATAGTAAAATTAAACGAAAATTATGCGAAAATATATAATATTTTATTTTATATAGAGAATATTTTTAAGCTATATGAAAATGAAATGTCTTTTATCAAAATTTTATTATGGAAAGCTATTTTTCCATTATATTCCAGTCAGATATTCTCACATCTCTTTTAGCATTATCACATTTGGTTTATGAAAAAGTTAATCTTCATGAGAAAGCACGAACCAAGAATAGGGAAAACAGTTTCCTGATGCTATTTTATATGAGAACGTGATACATATATGAACATCGACATTATTTTTGAAGAGTTTTAAAATTGCATTAAAAAAAAAAAAAAAAAACGAAAAGTATAAAAACACGGAAATTTTACAAGTGCTATAAAGAACATTTAACAATTTTTGTTTTCAGATACTTATTGTAATTTACCATTTATTAAACTAAAAAAAAAAAAAAAGGAAAGCACTCAAATAAGTGTCTTTTGGATTTTATCGTTCGTTATTAAATTTTGCAAAAACAAAATTAAAATATTATTCATGAAAATTTTTGAATAAAAATCAAAAAATGAAAAAGAAAAACCTGAAAATATGGAATAAATTTAGTGTTAGAGATTTCAATAAAATAATAATTTCCATTCAAAATAAGTTTATCTTTCCTGAAAACACGAAATAAAGTTTTACTGTAAATTTTCACATTTCTTTTTTTTTTTTTTTAGAAACTATTCTAAAAACTATATTTACGTGTATTTATTAAAAGAAAATTCAGAATTTCCGATAAATTAAAATTTTCTATTCAAATTTTGCATGAAAATTATTTTTGAAAAGATTTAATTAATACTAAAGGCACACATAGGGTATTCATACCTTAGTATCGATACTACAATATAGCCTTGTACCATGGTATAAAAGGGAGTTGGCACACATCAAACATAGTATTTGTCTGACATTTGAAATTCAGCCATTTCACCGAGAATATGGGAATTTCTTTTCGCTCCTCTTAAATCCTCTATATGATTCCTACAAACATCTATAATTTTTGAGGTTTCATTAACTCATAAAATTTTGCGTATTTAATTAATTTTTCCACTTTTTTAAAATAATATTTTCAAAAAAAAAAGTGTAAACATGTGTCAATTGTTCAGCTCGCCTACAAAATTCCATTCGCTATTTTCCGCTTCAATCAAAAGGCGTGACAATCACTAAAGAATAGATTACAGTGGCCGAAAAAATTAAGTAAAAAAGGGAATATCACGTACTTTTTCGAATTTAAATACCAGATTTATGCTACGTAGTTTAAATGGTATTCAGCTAGTATTGGATGACACACACATATGGTATACCAAATGGTATCCTTAAACTATGGTATGAATACCCTATGTGTGCCTTTAGTATAAAAGCCATATAGAATTAGTATTCAAATAACAAGTCTGGATTAAATATATTTCGAGAAATAATCATTTGAAGATAGTTGTATGCTATTTACAAAACACGAAAATAAAGACCTCTACTCTAAAATGACCACCTTTTGAAATCTCACACAATGACCTTAAAACGATTTGGAGCTACGAAGATACTATAAATTGCCTAGGCACATAATCCATTTTCACACAAAAATATAGCATTGACTCGTACAATATGGACACTACTTAAAATATATGAATATTTCATTTAACTTCTTTATAACCTATTTACTAATTTGTTATTTATACTTGAAAGAAAGGACATAGGTTTCATTTTAAGCTCCTGTTATTTCTTCTTGAAATATTTACTGTACAATTTTTAGTTTTAAATTAACAACATATTCTTGGGATTCAATTTATTTAAACAAGAACATATTTGCTATTCTCTTCTTGGAAAACAATTAAAACATAAATTGTCATATATGAAAGTAATTACCATATTGCGAATAAATATTTATGATACATGAGAATGTTTGAACTGACCTTATTTAGGTCATTATTTATGTACGTTATTCTAGTTATATATAGAATGATAAGATTGCATGATATTTACCTTTATTCACCGGAACTTTGGAGAAGTTCTCACAAATAGAAATTAATCCGGAAGTAATTTCTTTCATATTTTTCATAAATCTAATAAAAATCTAGAAGATTATTTACTTTTTCAATTATTTTAATTTAATTTTTTTTTTCTTTCGGTTTTCTTTTAAAATTTAACCTACCGGAAAATCTAAATCTCCTTAATTCGACACGTAAAAGTATCAAAAATTGTATTTACTGTTTGTAGACAATGTAACCAACATTATTTTCTTCATCCGACCCCCATCAAAACAAAAGGAACACAAGAAAAAAAGGAAAATACTCATAAAAATTCGTTTATAGCTGATGAACTTCTCAAGAATTTCTTAAGTTTAAGATTATGTATCCACATACAACTGCTTCTACCTATCTTCATCCGATATGGAAGCTAGTCCTTCATTTTTTTTTTTTTTGATGTAAACATGTTTTCCAATTCATCTGCAATGTTTCACACTAAACGGAATACGGAAAAAGCTTATCCAATCATCTCTTCAACAACAATTTAACCAGATTCAAGTAAAAAAAAAAAAAAAAAACTCTTCTTCTGACCATTTCAAGAAAACGATAAATTCAAATTGATATTGCCTAACCGTAGTGGATATTCTTTTTGTGTGGTTCTAAAAGAGTTTTCGGATAGAAAAATTACCAATCCAATCGTAGGAAATACAAGAAATACAAGAAAAGTTACTTCATTCCAAATTTTAGAAAAACGCAAGAAAAAAATTGTCTTAAGCACATATCGAAAACAGACACACAACACGAACTTGGAAAGTGCCTTGGAGTAATATGAATAGAAGTTTGTGTTTCCCCCCAGTTCCTTTTTTATTTATAAACACAAACTGAAAGGAGGACACATGAATGAAGATGAAGTATACGGAGATTGCTTCCAGATATACAAAATAGTAACATTGTTTTCCTTTTTTTTTTGGTGGGATTGGGGAGAAACATTTTAGTCTTTCCTTCATTTCCGTCTAGAAAAGTATTTTTTTTCTTCATCTTCTTATGTTCATACGTAGTGTGTTTTATTTTTTCCGTAAAAAAAAAAGAAGAAATTTGATAAAAACGAATTACTCGAGGCTTGTTGATTTGATTTGGAAGAATTCAATCATAAGAAATTGTTTTCACATCAGCTTCTGTGTCTCCTATGGGAATCTTGTTGGTTGGGAAACTGTGGCGGAGTTTCTGTAATGCTATTTTTCATGTAGAGTACTAGTATTTTTTTATTATCACGAAAATATATAACAGGAAAAAAGTTTAAACATGGAAATTTGAATGTTTTTATAACCGATGGTAAAAGTGATATATGCTTTTCATTCATTGGAAAACATTTTGTTGATCGTTCTCCTTTTCTTTTTCAAAACTACATACTATTTTCCAAATAATTTCCTTATTTCTAATAGACAGAAATGTTTATATGCCCCAAGGATATTGGCTACAGTATTTAGAATTGAAATATGTGAAATCGTTCTTGTTAAACGTACATTTTTCCTAGTCCAAAAAATTCTTAGGTATTTCAACTCTATTAGACATTAATTTTATACGATTTAGGAATTAGTTTTTCAACATATTTACCTATAAACCCATTGACGGAGGATGTAATAAGGTTTTTTTTTTAGTTTTTAACCATGTTTGATAATGGACTCGGTGAACGTTATAAAAGACCATGTTACGTAAATTATTAAATAAGATGTAAGCGATGAAAACTTTCAAAAACTTTAAATGCAACAACAGGATACGACATAGTGTTTTCTCTTCAAATATTTTATGAAGTTTGAAGTTTGTCAATATAGTAATAGTACTTTAAAAATTACCATAATTGAGCAGGATGAATTTATACATATGGCAAAAGTGTGCTAAGGACACCTAAATAATTCCATTTTCACTTTAAAGCTTTCTGGTAATAGAAAACTCTTAGGAAGGAAGTCATTATAGTATATATACGATACTTCAAATTCTATCCTGTTCAAAGTTTGCTCCTTCTTTCTCCACTACTGTTAGCATTTTCTCTGGTTATAATAATTCATCGTACCTGATAAATTTTCATTTCATTCTGGTATATACGGTTTTCTTCTTTTTTCTGCCGATGTCAACAGAATTAAAATCGTACCGAATCGATAGGATCTCTAAATAAAATCAATTTACTAAAAATCGTATAAGATTTATTGCAGTATCCAATAAAGAAAAATCTCATTGAAAATAATTGAAAGTAGAATTTGTGGTTTGACCTAAAACAAAAACAGATTTTTAATTAGAAAACAATGAATAAAAATACTTTCGATAAGAAATTTTCCGAAAATCTCCAAAATATTGAAAATTCTAAAAACTGTTACGGAATTCGGTAATACGGGAAATATTCATTCTGTACTAAAACTAATACGTTTAAATCGGAAATACATAAATTTTGGGAAGTCTTTCATATACATAAATACCTGAGGTTAACACAAAAGAGGTATAATCGATTTTGTCCAGAAGTTAATTAAGCAAAAGTACAGGTGTAGTAAAACACTTGTTTGTGGGAAAATTTTCAGCCTTTTCTCCATAAGATAAATGGATGGCGATTCCATATTATATTGTATACTGATTGTCATGGTGTGGAAAATTGTTGTTCACAAAACTGATGACATGATATTGAACCACATATGTGCAATTTTATATACATAAGTAAATAATATATATATCATTGCAAATATGGTTTTTAGGATGATTCCGAGATACGGATACATGTGTATATTAAGGATAGGTCGACTCGTACAGTACGTGTATATTGATTTTTATCTATTTAATATGTTCACCTAGAAAATCGGGTTAATTTTGTTTATAATTGATACAAAAGTTGGTGAAATGAAAATTCTATGGTTAATATTATTCATTAAATTGTTACAAAATCGAAGTTAAATTGAATAATTTTGATATTGTATTTTAATTAAAAAAAAATTAAAAATAATTACTTTTAGATTAAAAATTTTATTCAAAAAAAAAAAAAAGAAAAAGAAAATTAATCTAAATAAATGATTTTAGGAGAAAATTGAAAGATTGAAGAATTTTGTTTTTGTGTAAACTTTTTCCAAATATCTTTCGATTTAAGTGAAATTTAATCAGTTCAAAGTTGAAGGCTCTTGTATCTTTGAAGACTAACAAATAAAGCCTTTTATGATAAAAACTTTTCATCGTTGTGTTTGTAGAATAGTAAAATATATCGTTTTCAAAAATGTTCTCAATTAATCTATATACAGTGAAGACTCTAATAAGCGGACAGTCAAAGACAAATTACTTGATTACTTGGTCGTTTTTGTAATACACTAAACGGAAGGAAGTTATAAAGCTTTGTAGTTTCTTGTTTTCAGATTTATTATAATTGAAAACGTCGTTCAGTAATTGCATTAAGATTTATTATATACAATGTTTATTAGTTTTTAGTTTAGCGACAATGTGTATAATCCGATATTTTAGAGAGGGCCTAGACCAAGGCTGTCCAACCCGCGGCCCAAAGAAAGTATAAATGCGGCCCAAGGCAAGTTTCAATCCGGCCCGAAAATATTCAAAGTTACTGAAGCATGTCCATTTTTCTGAGGAATGTTTTGTGTGTTTGCGCTCTCGTGCAAAAGAAAGCTGCCAAGTGACAAACAACAGAAACAGGACCAGAACAGAAAGCTCTTTCGTTAGGTAGTAAATTCTCTTTCTGTTTGCGTTGCTCGCTCAGCTACACTGTTCTGTTGTTTGTCACCTGGTGGGTTAAATGAAGAATGAAATATACTAAGTGTAAAATTGGAACCAATATGTTGGATGAACACCTTGAGAACTGCAACCACGTCAATCGAACCAGATATTGACCGTTTAGTTTCTCAACTTCAATGCACACTCATTTTATGATATGGATTTATGCATAGTAATATACTTGCGGCCCAAAACACCATGTCTTCTTCCAATGCGGCACAGGGAAACAAAGAGGTTGGACACCCTTGGCCTAGACAGTTTGTATAATGTCCAAATATAACAGGCAGAGTGTATAAAAAAATTAATTTTCTATATTGTATAAGCATTTTATATATAAAACCGGTCAAAATTTTGTCTTCAATGTTTGCCCTACTTTTCATACTAGTTGATTTTTGCTTAAGTTTATCTAATTCACGTCGCTAGTTTACTATATTTTGCATGTTTCGGTGATGTGAATTGGGCATAAGGTTGCAGAGTTGATTTTGGCATACCAGTTAAAGTCCACAAAACGACTAAGTAATGTATACCATATAAGATCATTATTTTTTATACTTGGTAATTTTTTTTTTATTTGGCATTTCAAATTTAATTCAGAAACTAATTGACTAAAATTATTTAGCTGATTTGAATAGAATGCGAGTTTTACGCCCGCCGCACGCTTGAGCTAAGCGAGCTAAACTACGTAAGCTAAGTTTCTTGCTGAAAGTGAAAAATTCAGCATTTACATTGGCCGTCGCACACTTCAGCGAAGTTTTTCAACTAAGCCAGCTGGTCATGAGCGATATGAACTAAGCTCGTTCACGTAGTTCATGCCTCAAGTACGCGAAGGAGTTCCTTTGGCATCCCTGAAACTAACATATACGTACGGGATTATATAGTGTAAAATCGATGCTTGCAAAAGTGTAGTATGTCTTCTTTTTCTTTTTGCGGTAGTATCTTGTCGACACAAATGTGTAAGCATCAAGTGGAAAAGGTCTAGTAATCATTCATCGACACTGTACTCGCACATTATATATCTCTCTGACGGCTCAAATAAAACTGATGGAATGAATTTACTAAAAATATCGCTGAGTAGCTTAGTTGAAGTTGAACCCAGCTAAGCTATGTAACTATAGGGAAGCTCGCCCGCATAGCTTAGCTCAAGTGTGCGGCGGGCCTTAACATTACCATTACATTGATCGATCGAATTTTTTATGAATAATTAAATTTTTTATAAAAATCATATTCATCCACTGTTTCCAATAAGTTTTATTATCGATTCAAGTTTTCTTCTTAATACGAGTATTGCAAAATGCTTCATAAGGAGGACATGAAACTTTTTTATAATATTGTTGTTTCTAAAGTGAAGCTAAAAAAGATATTCAAAAATAAAACATAAAATCCGAAGGTTCGTAAAATTTTATTTACTATTTTCAAGTATCTTCCCATATCAGAAAAACGTATACCTATACATAGGTATTTGTTGGATGTCCAATTTCTATATAGCCTGAAGTTATTACAACTTTCATCTAAAAAAAAAAACATTTCCAATGTACATTTTTATTATTGTTAGGTAGAAGATTGTCTAAACATAAATTTCCAAAAAAAAAACTAGTTTTCTTTTTTTCGTATGTTTCTTTCTAAATGCCTAATTTTACATATAGGACAATAGGAAAATAGCCTAGAATGTATAAGTTTTGTGATTAGAATTTGTTTTCCATTGAAAAACGTTTGCATAGTGTGTTTCAACTTTGCGTGTTGTAAAAATCTTCTCAACCATTCAAAAAAAAAAAACATTTCCAATTCCTGTATTTTAAGTTTGAATATAGTTGAATTTCTAAAAAGGATATTGAAATGAGTTTTCAATGCAGGAAAATAAACTATGTACTACAAAAATGCTAAAACTTTTCATACACCAGGAAAATTCAGAATGTAAATTTTAAAGGATTTGAAAATTTAAATGATATTCATTTTCAACGTTTTATTTTATTTTGTTGATTTTTCGAAGTGGTTTACTGACATACATTTTATCCTTATTGTTTATTTTTAGTAATTTTAAACATACTCGTTAAATTATCGATTTGAAAGATACTATATTCAATTCGAATGCTATGCTTGCAATGGTGCAAAAGAGAAATATAGAGGGACTATATGCAAAATCTACAAAAATTGTTTATTTGAGACATCATACGGCTCGTTGGGTAGTAACATAACGTTCACATATGTAATGATTAACCAACTAACTCTAACTAAAAAAAAAATACGATAACGTAGCTACTGCTATGATCAGCATCCAGTATAGATCATGGTATTTGGGTATTTGGCACGATGGTACACATTTCACGATTCATATAAAGTAGAATGTTTTGAGGATCTACTGGCGAAGCTCATTTTTATTACATTAAATGCATTTAAAGATGAGATATTTAAAATTCCTCAACACAGAACGTTACTAATTGATTTATCATTTTTATTATATAATTTTTAAATTAACAACTTATTTAATTTTAATTTTTTTCTGTAAAATTATATTTTATTTCATTTTAAATCATAAAAAAAAATTTTTTCATTATATGAATTTGGTCCTTTTTTTGGTCGGGATTAAAACAACTTTTATCAGAATTTACCACCAAACATAATCACCAGCAGCGATATCCGAAAAAAAAGAAAATTGGAAATGCAAAAAAAGGCCAAAACGAATCATCTTTTAGCTTATCGCTAAGAAACACCGCAAAGATAAATTTACTCCAATTAATGGTTTGATACGTCTCTAATAAGGCGCGAAAAATTTTTATTGTTGTATTGTTTTTTCTTCCTTTTTCCAATTTTTCATTTTTGCAGTTCGTTTACTAAAAAGCAAAAAAAAACTGAAAAGAAAAGAATCACTTTCTATAATAGAAGGCAATCAAAGGTATCCTCCCAGTATGATCCGAAAGGAAGGGTGTAAGACTCGACAAAGTTGGGCTATGTTCGAATAAAAACAATTCAAGTTTAAAAACCTAGAAGATATTAAAAAAAAAAAAAATTTAAAGCTATGTTGAGAGGGTGGTTGGGCAAATTCACAATTATCATTTATAGTTCATTAAATTTCTTCTTATTTGTTGGTTGTATCTTCAAATTTAGCCCAAGCGGAAAATAAATTTTCACAAAAATACTAAGCCAGTTTTTCTAGGGCAATGAAGCTGGACAATGTCTTGGTTGTTTTTCGCTCAACAGAAGAAGACCCATTGCCAATAGACATTTTCCTTCAACGACATGTGATTTAGAATTACCGCGAGTTCTGAGTAGAACAAAATTTTGTTTAATTAAGTTTGACGCTATGATGTGGCCGTTTGGTAATTCTGCAGTGCCTTTTCGATATTTTTGCCAAAGACAATTTTTATGTTATTTTTCTTTGTTTTTATGGTGGACTTTGTTTTTTCTAAGGGTCTAATTACTTTGTCATTTGCTCTTTCCTTATTTGTTTTTTTTTTTTTTTTTTCATTTTATCGAAGTTCTAAAGTTCAGAGAGTCGAAGTTCGTATACACTTTATACTTTCTTTTTCAACTCAATTAGAGGAAATTAATTTAATGGGTGTTCCTTCCTTACATTTCGGTTTCCTATTTTTGCTTGGTATAGGAACAGATCCAAAAGTCTTACCCCACTCAGATGCCTTTTACAGTCATGAACTTTTATATCTTTTCATATTAAAATGAAGAAAAACGGAAAGACGATTTTATTTAGATGAAAAATATAACTTGTGAGTACTTTTATTTGGCTATCGAATTTGTTATTCGTTTAAGTATAATTCCGTAGCAGAGAAAAAAAAAACCAATTATAATTTCTTGTCTGTAAATTGATTTTCTTTTTGTGGAAGAAAATTTTCAAGCTAAGTAAAAATATCGAAGTAATTAATTTCGAAAAGAAAGAGAACGAGACAAACTGGTGTGACTTAAAATTGAAAATTATGACTTCCGATTAAATTTGATTAGAATTTTTTGGAAAACATTAAATTAAGCCCGCCCCAAAAAATAATAATAATTGAAGTTAATTATTATCTTTTAAGAAATTAAATTATTGTCGTTCGTTGTTTTTTCTCGTCTTTTTCTTGATTGAAAATAGAAAATTTTTGGCCAAAAATAAGTCAACAAAAACAAATCTGATTTTATTCATTTACTTAGTTAATTGAAGTTCATGAACAATAATTTAGGAACGTGAGAAATCCGAAAAGTATTAATGTAGTATTCGAATTTTTTTTGTGATATGTAAGATAAAGTCTTAATGCACTTGTTAGAGATTACTCCCCAGTTCATTTAAACGTTATAAACGCGCCAATGTCTCTGACTAGGCCCCACTTGGATAGGTATCTGCCGGAGCAGCCACTATTACTATGAGTAAACAAAGAAATCAATCAGCAGAGTGTGTAATTTTCAAATATTTTTCCGTTCTAAACATTATTCTAAATGCTGCTCGTCTTTTAATAATGCGAATACGGCATATTTTCCCAATTTTCCCAACAAGGATATTAGAGATTTTAAGAATATTCTGTTGGTCTCTGCACTTATTTCATTTCCTTTTCTCTTCATATTTTATCACTCTTCTATCCTGTCAATTTAGAAAGCTTTTCAAGAAATTGTTGAATTTAAAATATTTTCTAAAATAGAAATTGCCTTTTTTAAGGTTACTCTCCAGTTAAACAAATCCTCTTTTTCGCATTATTGGGCTATATTCAATTTCTGAAGAAAATCTTATTGCTGACGAATAGTCCGCATGGTACTTTAATCAAAACTTAATTCACTTTAAAATAGAATGAGTGGAAATGTTTAGAAGAGTTTTCATTTTGTATTCATTTTCATATTATAATAATATTTTATTAAGAAAAAAAGGCAAAACTAAGATGAACGAAGTAAAACAAAAAAAAAATACTTTATAACCATTACATGAGGAAAAAAAACGGGAATTAAGGATACCCCTGAGTCAGTTTTCATATTGCTGCGTGAACATCATTCAGGGGATTCCACTCAATGGGCTTTTTATTCAAATTTTCAAGAAAAATGACTTGGCGTAACATCAAGCAGGATTTGTGTAGAAAAAAAAAGGCGAATAAAAACAAGAACAAGAACAAAAACATAGAAGATATTATATCCCATTTCGTGCTGCATTACCACTAACTTCACCACTCTTACTCTGATCAGGAAAGGACTATAAGAGATTCGAAATGTATAGAATGAATGAAAATATTGTTTGTTTTTTTTTTCTTTTAACCAAAAGATAACGAACCGAAAGCGAGAGGATGGGTTATGGTGGAATCAAGAAAATATTGTAGAATGTGTGTTTTCATATTCCAGAAATTTTCTAAAATTGGAATGTAAGCATTTTGCTTCTTAAAGGGAATGCTTTTTTTTATATTCCTGTTTGTTGATTTCGAGTTTTGTTTGGCTCGTTCTTTTGGTTGGTAAAAATTTTAGTCTGAGGACGATTGTTGGTTTTGTTGACTTTGGAAAACCTATCAAAACCAGAAAACAAAATAATGTTATAGAGCTTGAAATCGTAAATAAATTTCTGGGAATCGCTGCGTTTTTACCAGTTTTTGTATTTCAGTAAAAAAAAAAAATAAAGGAAAGAAAAAATTTGCTCGTTTTCTTTAACTTTCTCATGCTTTCTTACCGAATTTCTTTCATTAGTTTGAATTATTTGAAAAACTTGGTTTATTTCTTTTTATTTATTACTTTCTCTATATCAATTACTTCTTAGAAATATCGTGCATGTAAACTCGAATCGACTAATATCAAGTATGTATAAAAATAAGCGAAAGATAACCTTAAAAATAACCAAAGAATATAGTACCTAGATAGAAACCAGCCGAACAAGTAAAATGGCTTTGATTTCTAATGTGCGCCTAATGTGGCATGTTACGTTCTCTGATTGAAAATATGAAATACAATGGCAATTTTATCTTCGAAATATAGGAGTTCTTTAAAGCTATTTTTACTTTCCAAAAAGTGGTCACGGAAATTTTTTCTATGGTTTTCATCGATGTATTCTATTATATTTAACATAATTTCGGTCTTAATTCCAGAATCTTTGTTTTTTTTTAAACAGAATTGGCATATAAAAATATGCTTATTCTGAATGGCCCGAAATTGAAACCCGTTCTATCGTATAAGAATCTATGCAAATAATTTACTAAGTTATAAGATAGGAAAGCAAATTAGAAATATTTTTAAAAAATTTTTCATGGTTACATAGGTATAAAGCAAGTTATGCTGTGATCATATTTATCTTCTTTAATATATGCATACATATTTTATTTTAATGTGTTATGCCGTTGGCGCCTCTTGATTTAAGCAAAAAAAATTAAATGGGATGTTTGAGATAGAAGAATAATCATCATTCATAAATCGTTGCAATCTTTGAGTATTCCATTGGTTAAAAGGCTAAAAGGAAAATACTTAACTATCGACACCGTTGCTCACATTTTGACTAACTAAATTCTAAGATTGTTTTGAGATATTTAAAGGAACCACGAATTTATTAACACACATCTTCATAAATCTTGTGTTCTTTCTCGGAAAAGGAAAAACTTCATTTGTGTAGAACGTTCCCGGGTACACAACAATACTTTGCATACATATATACTTACACAATGGCTTTACAAACAGAACTAACATTTTTAAGTAAGGGATCATACATCATGCTATTACTCATTTTCTTGGATCGTCCAAAAGTAGTGTGCCAAGAAAAATATTCGAGGATAATAAAAATATGTGCGAAACGGGCTAAAATATTGTATTTTTCTAAGAAAAAGAAAAGGCGGAACGAGACAAGAACATGTCTAGATCGAGGAGCATAAAGGAATAAGATTATACAACGATGACTATATGATGAAAGCGAACCATAAGAAAAACCCTCAAAATGACTAGAATTTATGACAGTCAAATGCATAATTTATATGAAGACGAAATTTTATCGCATGTCCTTATTTGTTATCCTTGGTAATATTTAAGATGGAGAACCACCCACTCCCGGAAACAATAAGTCTGAGTAAAATTTTCCTTGTTTGATCCTTTTTTTTATTTTTCCGTTTTTGTGTTCTTTCCTTGACTAAGATAATGCAACAGGATTCTTATTCCTTTTCTCTTGTATATATATATATATATGTGGTATCTGCCCTTTTTGTTGTTGTTCTAGTTCTACTAATACTTATCGTATGGTAAATGGTAATGGTACGATGGTTAACATTGAGAGAATAGATCATTAATCATACTAGATGAGGTTGGCTCATTAGAATCAACTTGCTGAGACAGCCGGATTTAGTATTCGCCCTTTTTATGCCCTACATTCCAAAAATTGTTGCCATTTCGTTTATATCTGTTTTTGTTCTACGTTCACCAATGTACGTTTATATTATGAAATACGAATCCTTAGACGAAAACTCAATTAAACACCCAAACAAAAGAATAAAACCAACAACAACTAAAGCTTAGAGTAGAGAACTTTTTGGACATGGAATTACATCTTTGCTCGTTTTTCAATTTATACAATACAGTCTCAAAAACCATTGTAGAAAACTTTATATCATTCATACTTTTTTTTTTTTTTACTATGGGTTAACTGGATATGAGTTTCACCACCCACTCTTTTCTGATAAATTAGTTCTCTCAGTATCATGATATACAGTAGCCTGTATAAATTATGGGCAAGGATACATCTTTAGCCAAATTCAGTATTTCATCTGACATTGTGAATGTGCTTTCGTACTACTATAAAGGTTCATATATGCATCTTTTTGAAACTTACGGAAAAAGGATTGTGTCAGTGGTGATAGCTTCATCATTCTACCAGTCTCTGGGATCATGTTGTTTCTGTCCTTTAGACAGATAGCATTTGTATATACATATATAAATATAGTATGATTTTCATTTTATACACAACAAAAACATATATTTATACACCTGATATTGGAGGCTATACTAACTGCATGTCAGACAGATCTCGATAAAACTGAATTTAATTTAGGAGCTTTTAGGGGCGATAGCGCACATGGATATTTGTCATGTTTTGAAATGTTATATCTGTTCAAAAGTAATAAATTTATGCGATTTTACGATTGATTTCATTTTATTGCCTTAATCAAAAGGTTGTGTTGTATTCAATTTGTGTACTTTATTCGGAAAATATTTATACTAGACACACAAAAAAAAAAAAACTGAATGTAATCTTAATGATTAAATAGCTTAATTTTTAGGGGTGAGTTGAAAGGTTTGAAAATTAGTTTTGGTAATTGAAATTTTTAATTGAATATTTATGTTTTGATCAAATTGAAACATTATTAAATCGAATTTTATTAAAATTTTATAAAGTTCAAGCTGAAAACGACAAAGTTATCCAAAAATAAAGTGTTTGGTTTTTTACATTTTCTTATACTTTAAGATCAAATGACAATCTGAATAAAGTTCTGATATTCCAAGAAAATATTCAGGCACTCAAGTGTTAAAGCTTTTAAATGAAAGACATTTACTTTGCTTTTCATAAAATAAAATTGATTTCATTTGAATGAGAAAAAAAACAATGTAATAAATTATTGAATAAAAACACTTAAAAATTGATTACCAAAAAAAAAAAGTCAATAAGAACAACGCTCGTTTAGAGTGAAAATATTCAGTATGCCTACACGTCCGTTCTATAATTTACTGAAAATTTTCTTCTTGTTGTTTTCTAGATTTATGACATTAAAATGATTTCAAAGTGATTCTACGAACTATGATATAGTCACATACCATATATAACAAGGAACAGATGAGCCTAGTAGTAATGGCATAGCTTATTATTTGGACATTATAGAATGATTGAAACACTAAATCTCTTCAATGTTTTATGAATATTATTGTATACTATATACATATGTATATGACCTATATGGAATTCAAAGAATGAGGACATTCTTAAGGAAATTTTCTTACGTATACACGTTTTACAAAGCATGTACGTTAAATCTTTGAAAACTTTTGATATGTTAATGTTCGTACCTTCACCTAAACCATATTTTACCTTCCATAAAAAGAACATTCTTCAGTGCAATTAAGCATCCTTTATATGTATGCCAAACGATTTTAAATATACATATATAGGAAATTTTCCTTAAAAAATAGTATTTAATTTGCTTTACAGTCATGATAAAATTTATTATTTTTCTTAATGTATAAAGAAAACTAGTATTTAAAGACTTTTTAAAAGATACCATTAAATAATTGCCAAAAAGAAAATTTTCTTATCAAATTAAATTTGATTTAAAGAAATTTATTTTAGTATTGAAAATATTCGTAATTTGAAGTTTCTTTACATACCGATAGTAATTACAGAATAAGAAAATATAATTTTCTATCAACTTTAAGAATATCTTTCTAAATGTATTAGCACTAGAAAAAAATACAGCACATCATATCGCCATCTATCTCACAGATAAGAACAAAAAAACCACTACGTTGAACAGGCACCGTTAAAGTTGTCACATTTCAAAATATAATATAAATGAAGTCCTAAAAGCTCAACATATGTAATGCCAATTTCCATCATACTGAAATTTTCTCATGAAAATTAACTATGGTCTATTTTGACCATATATTTGTACAAATGCTTTGGTCTGTGCCTCGGGGATAATAATATTTTACAAATTAAAAGCAATGTAATTGATTGTAATTTTAATTTCAAAAGAAAAAGACATAAATGTGTTTTTTTTTGGCAACCGTATTCCATTCAATAAGTTTCCAAGCGAAGCGCTAAAGTTATATTCATGATGCTGACTGCTGCTGCCAATATACTCTTCCTGGTCCTTATGTGATATAGAGACGAGAAATACTATCGAAATTTAATTGTTTCATTCAGTGTTGGAGAAAAGTTTTAAATATTTTGTTGTTACAATACTAAATGGATACTAAATAGGAGTCTAGTGCGAGTTTATTACAAAATTGGCTTTATACTTTTGAAATTTAATGCTTTGGATTTTTTATTGCTTTGTTTTTGAATTTTCACAGTAAATTTTAAAAATACTCTCTAAATTTGCATAGATTCTCAATAAACCCAGCTAGATTGAGCTGGTAGATGGTAGCCATTAGGAAATCTAGTTAAAATGTAGGTAGAGATTTTCTAGTTTCACATCAAACTTTGGTATTCTACTGGAGATAACTTGTTTCTAATGAAAATCAGTAGATATTGATTGGTTTTCTTTACATAAACTATTAGTATCTAATAACTATTAGTATAAATATATATTCAGCAACAGAATGACTAAATATCATATTAAAATAATCATTTCCTAAAGCTATAATTTTTGCTAGACAAAATGAGGCTCGCGTTTCTTCGTTTTCATATCACTTTTCTAGTGGTTTTTGGACTAGAATAGAAAAAAAATTATCAAGCAATCGTGTTAAATTCTAAAAAAAAAAAAAAAAAAAACGGATTTCAATTACATCAGCCGTCATTTCTAATTTAATAAAACGTTGTAATTGCATCTCCAAGTTTCAATTTAGAGTCGATATGGCACTAGAACAGAGTATCCACATGTACATAAAAACATCCTGGAATAGTATTCAATAGTGGATATATATACATATATATACCATAGATAAATTTATATATAAATATACATAGGTATAATTGGATAGATAAAGAGAGAAATTCTAAAATTATATTGGATTGAAAGTGTTCTACATATTGACCATCTAACCATCCTCGAAAAATCCACTTCTGTTTCGTTAACTAGACTGTAACAACATAGGGAAAAGAAAAAAGTAGTAGGTATATGTAGGTAAAACGAGTATGAGTTTGTTGGAATAGTGAAATATACACACGGTAGTCGTAGTCCGTTCAAAATAAAATGAATGTCTCACTTTGTCGACATGAATTACATGGGATTTCGAAAACTGAAGAATACTAAATGTGCTGATGGTCACCCCGTTTATCCATTTACTACTACCCGGTATAATACATTTATTTTAACTCACACCGCTTTCTTCAATTTCATTCGTAATGGATTTATATCTGACAGAATTTATCTTAACAGAGTCATCACATAAATTTCATTTTGAAATGTTCACGAATTTAATTTCAAATTGGATACCATTCTAGCTGCCAATGTTGTTCCAGATACGATGATAAGTTGAGATTATGGTTTCCAGGATAAAGGAAGAAAAAAAAAATGTATTAAAAAAGAAAAATAAACCAGAATAGAATATAACAAAGGAATAATTTCCGTTGAAAAATTATTCAAAAATTGGTTACCGATTGGCGGTGGTATTAAACGAAATATGAGGTAAATTGAATCGGACGTGCATTCTATATAAATAGAAAAGGTGCTCCATTTCGCTAAGAGAGATGAATGTGAAGCAATTTATACAATTGAAATTTATCTATACCGACAATGATCATAAAATTTACATGATTTTAATGAAAATCTCTAAAAATAAAGAAAATATATACACATGCAATTTCTCAGTTAATTTCTAATGAAACATGTTTTCCTTTCGTCTGGTGGACGGAATGAAGAGTGATGCAAATATGTTCAATATGATACATAATTAAAACTTCCTCGAATCGTTCATAAATATGTTGGATTAATGAATACATTTATTTAACATATTCTAGAGGAAGAATCTTAATAACAAGAGTGTTATTTCGATGAATAGAAATTGAATGATATAAAATGTAAATCCGTGACTCAAATTAATTCGTAAATTTTATTCAATCTACACTGCTAATGTCTACACTCGATGTACTATGCTTTCTTCTTAATGGAAAAGTTACTTATTATTTTCGATTAGGGCGTATATTAGGTGGAAAGGTGTATGAATAAATTTCTTATAAAATTAAATTTTGAATTTATTAACTTGTTTTATTCGATTTTTATTTAGTCCGCACATAATTTTATACAAATTTCTTGAGGATTTACCTTTGCCAAATATTATTGCCTTTCCTGTTATAAGATCCTAACTAGGGGATCTACAATATACATAAACCATGATCTTCCAAAATTTTAAAGTAGATAACGCGATCGTGAATTATCATCTCTACAAAATTCTAATAGAAGGACAAACATTTTGACTAAGGGACTATTTTTAGAAACAGGAACTTCCAAAATATGGAAATCCATCATACCCGCAAATTTTCACGGTCACAAAGCTTTATTCTCATCAAATGGTAGGAAAACTAAAATATACGTTGAACTAAAATTGTATGTATTTTCAACGTAAATTACGTTTTATTAATTGAAATGAGCATGAATCGTATACAAAATGTAGAATTCCAATTATCTAGATTCTAAATTTATCAGTCTTTTGGATTATCCTGGTTTGAAAAACTATTTGTGATGGACAAACGGTATTATACACGGAGTTTAAGCTATCTCCGATATCATCATCTACTCGTATCCAAATAGTGTATGAATAATCGAAATTTTTTGGTTAAATAGTTTGACAAAAAGAAGTTAAATAAATGAATTTTCAATTGAATAGTAAGCTATTCGTTAGCTTCAATGATTTTAAATTCATCGAAATACGTATTCTCAAAGCAAGAAAAATCTAATTTATAATTGTAGTGCATTTACATAATATTATAATATTTCCAATTGATTTGTAACCAATCTGACTTTTAAGGAGTTTCATCGAAATTTGCATATATGATATATGATGTATGATTTGTCAAGGCCTAGTATATTTAAGGACTGGCATCATGGATCTGATGACTTTACTATATTATATAAGAAACACTCAAAGATAAATTAAACTTAATAATATCGTTATATAAATACATGTACAAGCATTAAGTCTAAAATAAAATACTTGCGAATAGTCTCTATTTATAAGATCCAAGGAAATTACTTGAGTTAGATATGAAAAGCGATCTTCAAAATATACTTTATGAACGAATTTATTATACAAATGCAAAGCGTGAAATTATGTGCAAGGATTAAACCATTCTTAATGTCACAGCACAATGTTTTTGTAAGAACTAATTTTAAACTAGTATTTATTATGTTAGACAGTGTATATATACATATATTAATATTTACATACTTTTATTCCCCAATTCATTATAATGTTATTTCTAACTTAAAAACTAACAGTAGAAATGTTTCAGGCCGGGAAAAAATTGAATTATTTAAACTTAAGCTTACTACCAATGACTTAATGCTCTTTTGAACATGTATTTATTTGTGATTATATTCTTTTTTAATTGTTACCTCAGAAATCATTGTCACAGTATAATAAACAGTAAGAAAACTGGCGAACAAAATGTGAAAAATTACGAGTGACGTCGCCAATTTTGCGTTTATTTTTAGAATTTTACGCCCGTTTTTGCCACCCATTATCTTTATTTTCCATGCATGTGTGCTTTTTCTCAATAAAAAATGTATATAAAAAAAACCGCCATCTTTTTATACTCTATCATTTTTTCTAGATTACGCTATGTTGGTGGAACAGAGATGAATATGCATTTAGCTTTAATAAACAGTTCTAACATTTATGAAAATAATAATTCATACAGGCACTAACACTTAGAATATTTGAAAAATATATAACAAAAAATTTCTTCTACTTAAAAAACCCACGTGCTTATCAAAAATGCTGTTATATAGGCACTAACATTTGAAAAAAACTTTGGTACAATTTATTCTTACAGGTACCAATACTTGAAAAAAGTTTAGTACATGGATTAGGAGCTTAAGAAGCACACGGGGTTTTTTGCTTTATTCGTTTTATCCATTCTTTTGTCGAAAACGCATAAGACTATTATAAGACTATTATTGGTCTCCCTTGCTACAATTATCTTATAGGGAACACGTGGTAAAATTTAATATATTTGATTTATAGGTTCCTTCTTTCTTTCTTAAGAAAAATTTTAATTTTCTTTCCTTATTTTGTGCGGAATTTTTTCTTTCTGTCATTCTCAGAGGAAGTATTGGGAAGATCGCGTCTAATTTCTCTTCATTTCCCAGTCAAATTACTGTCTGCTTATTATACTGAGTCATTGTTTTCATTTGACTACTATATTAAGACGCCATATTAAAACATAATTTTGTTATCAATATTTTAGAGGCATGTACATATAGTATGTTTCGCTTGAAATAAAATAGTAACTTCGCAGTTAAAATTTTGAACAGATTCCATGTTAATAAATATCAATAAACATTTCATAATATAATAGTTATGTGCTTTTTTTATGTTTTAAAGTTTTTAATTTTTAGAGTACGTAGGTCAAGTCTTAAAAAACAACAAAAGAAAATTACAGGCAAAAAAAGAAAAACTCCAGAAAAATTATGCACCACTTTTATTTTGAAGTATTAAATTCAACAGCGGTAATTCACATTAAATAATGTTTTCATTAAAAGTTCTTTCGTTGTTCTGGCTTATATAGTACATTAAAGTTTGATGTTTCATTAAGCAAGTTTAGTTCGAGAGTACAATTGAAGAAATATTGGAAATTGCATTTAGTTTTTCCTTTATTTTAATGAAAACTCTATTACAGAACGTTCCATTTACAAGAAATGTTTATCGAAAGATCAAGTTTTTAGTTTTTGTTTCATGATTATTATTATTAGGAAGTTGGTGTTCTTCAATATTAAACAAAGATTTCTGTTGTCGGCCTAGTTTATCACCAGAAAGTGTACTTCCCTAAAAAAAAAAAAAAAAAAAGAAAGAAAATATAAATAGTTCCACTTCAAGGATAAGCAAAAAAACAAATCCTCAACTGATGGTTAAGTGTTAAGGTAAAATAATAAAAAAAAAATGTCAAAGATGATGATGATGATGACGTTGTAACGAGAAACATTATCAGGAAAAACAAGAAAAAAAAACGGAAGAAAGCACTGAGATCCGGACGAAGAATTCTATAGTTTTGTTTCTTCTTACTTCTGAAGAATTTTCCACTTTTTGGTGTTTTTGTTTCGGGAGGTAAAAAAAAAAGAAAACTCTTCTATATCAACATAAGAACGACCAACTTTGTCCTTGATATTTGTGTCAACAGCAATTTACTTCATTATTTATACTCAAGGAAAATGGTACTGCACTTGAGTACACTTGGCCTGGTATTTATGGGTTAGTATAGCGTTTTTTTCTTCTTTTTGCATTTTTACTCTTCGGTTTAGTTTAGTTTGGATATTTTTCTTTTTTTTATATTAAATACGTTGAAAAAAATGTACAAAATTATTGTACAATTTAAAAAAAAAAAAACATAAAAAACTTAACCACACATAATACTGCATTGAAAGTCTTATATTAAACCGCGTTTTTAAGGTTATTTCATATGTTTAAAATGAACAGTAGAAAGGGAATCTTTTGAGGTTCATTGCAACATAACCTAGGAAAAATATTGTACACATTTTCTTCACCTAAAACCACATTATACTACGCTACACTATATACACCCATTTCACACTCGTTTATGTAAAAACAAATATAACAAGGTCTCCCATATATACCTAGACTCATTTCTTTTATTATGTTCGGTTTCATGATAAAGTTAAGAGTGGTATAAAAACAAAAAAAAAAAAAAATATATATATATATATATTAAATATCAACATCCACTCGAAATGCTCGGAAAGGGTTAACTGTTTTACGAAAAGTGGCACTGTAATAAAGTTGGGTTCACATTGAAAGAGAAATTCCTTAATTTTGGGAATATTATCCTATTTATTACTAAATAGGTAGAACTTGTTTAATTAACAGAGATATAAATGATAAAGATATGTAATAACAGCCCAGATTAGGTCAATATTCACTACTAAATGGGAATAGTTCTATAATATTTTCCATCATTTCCATAACAAATAATCTATTTTTTAATTGTAGCTTAACTAATGGCAAGACCCATTGAAAAAGGTACTCATTTTTAATAACGTGCATTTTGCAAATACATAATTTATTTCAAATTTAGTTACACTTAACGTCTAATGAATTTAAAATTTTGAAAATAAAAAATTAAGTGATACTGTGTCCATTCTAGATAATCGGAAAACAATTGCTTGTATTTGAATACATTAAAATCATTAAATCATCAATTAAAATATAATATGTTGAATTAAATTATTCTTTAGAGATAATGTCAACTCCATTTTTTAGAACTATAACACTTTTATGTGACATACATTATTTGGAAAGTGACAGACAAAGTTGATAAGGATTTTATATTTATATTCTGATACCAAAATTTCATATTTCCATTTTTACTATGAAAATCAATAAAATACTTGATATTTTGAAAGCATATTAGAATAGTTGATAAGTGGGATCAAATTACAACTTGTGTTTTTCATTCGCTCTAATAACAAGCTATCATTTTTTGAAATTTTCTTTTTTATAGTTCATCCTTCAATAACATGTAGTTTTAAAAAAAATCTCGTAATACTTCTGAAAATACAGTCACCTATTGCTTATACGTCAGTGATTTCAGCATCAAACCATTTTCCTCTTGAAGGAATTTGCTCTTATCTTAAGTCAATACTTAAAGAAGTAGCATGACGCATCAGTACGGAATTCCTGTAGTTATATTAACCTTCGAGTTTTTTAGAAGGATTATAAATCTTGGAAAGTTTGTTTCCTTATTAAAATATAATTTAATTTTTGAATTTTCCTATTTCACGACATTATACCCTAGAGTATTCTTTTCAAATGTGAACCTACCCTAAAAACTATATAGTAGTTATATGTCATTTGAAGTTACACCAATTTACAAACAAAAAAAGAAAACTCTTCACCCAACAACTATATTTTTCCTTTTTTTTTTTTTTGGTTGATGTTGTTGTTCTTATACTATTTGTTCGATGGAAAAATTTTCCTGTCAATTTCGGATTCAAAATGTGTGCACTTGCAAGGAATCAAGGATACTTAAATGAGCAAAAGTTTTTTTTTCTATACCATTCTTATATATATAGTATAGTATAGTACTATAGTAGTATAGTATAGTAGTATAGTATAGTATATATGGAGGAACCTTCGTCATACACTATCGCACTGGGGTATAAAAAGAAAGGAACACATTCACCTCATTTTACCTCATCGCACACATGAAAAATACAGATATAAAAAAGAAAATCCTAAATCTGAAATTGGAACTGAAACTGGAACTGAATTTTTTGGAGTCGAGAATATATAGATTTGTGAGTTTTACATGAGAACATTTTTATCGCTATCGAAATAGATCTATATTTATAGGACATTTGGTATAGAAGACTTAAAAAAAAAAAAGGGAAAAGAGTACATCTACAGAATCAGACTATTAAGTAGATATGGAAAACTTTTGGTTTTTTTTTTTTCGTACTTGGGACGAAGGAAACTTTGTGTATCAATGGGGTTTTTTATAATCCGTTGGATATACAACACCGAGTAAAGTTTTTGCTACGTGTCACATTACAATATTTTTTTTTTCTTCCTTTCCCTTGAGTTTTTAGTGGATATATTTTTTTTTTATATGAAATGGATATTACTACCTATTATATAGGGTGTTTCGTGATATGACACTTTTTAAAAACTTTTAGAAAATAACGACCCAAAAAAAGAGAGCGTTCTTATAATTAAAACGTAAATCATGATATGAACAAAATGATTGATGATTTCAATATAATATAACTATAATTTTTTATTTCTTTATTAAAATCATTGTTGCAGTACATAAATCTTTTGAAATGCTTTTATTATACAATTTTCTTTGGTTTATGATTTTCTATAAGAAAATTTTTACTTCATCAATTTGGATACACTCTATACATACAATATTCATTTAAATTTTCCAGTTTTCTTGTGTCTTTTTTTCCTCCCAGATATAAACTTTTGATTTTTTGAATCTTTAGGTTTTTATCAGGCCAATTGAAATTGAACGAAAAAGATGTTCTTTTTTTTGGGTGTGTGTAGTACTACTAACAAATGTTGTAAAACTAAGTAGAACTGAATTAATGTAAAAACTATTGGCTACATACTATATTATCCTGGTTTTTGGTTAGAAGAGTCATTACTGTATCCGAGAAGTAATGGAATGTGTCTGATTTATGTGATCTTTGAAACTATTTTCATGTACAAGTATACTAAACAATTGACGAATACTGCTGCATTTTCAGTTGGGAATTATTTCGAAAACATGATGTTTATTGACACTGGATTTGATATTAATAGAATTTATATAATATGATTGCAAAATGGAAAAGTGTGTTAATATTAAAAAAAAGAAGAAAATTAATAAATAATATTATTTTACAGGAAATTTTATTACTCTCTAGAGAGTCACAACAGAATCATAGAATTACAATGCGGATTCGTATCGCCTGAACTATCTCATCAATCATAGACTTTACGCGAAATCAATAACAAATCCATGAAGGATTTTTTTGTTGAGATCTGAAAACGGAACTAAATTTCTAACTTTCAATTTGATTACGCTTCATTCTAAGTGCAGTGTGTATTTATTCCGCCTTTCGACATTTGATCCGTCAAAAATCTATAAATTCTGTTCGCACCTTAAAATTTATTCGAATAGGCCGGTGGCAATCAAATCAGTGCGTAAAAGTGAGTTGAAATGAAAATAAAAAATATATAAATACTAATTGCAATCTATTTCCAGGCATATTTGAAATAACAAATAAATAACGGTCACGGGTCACACCGTGTGCGTGCTACCTTCTCTTGATTTGGTCGGATGTTTGACGCCAGGTCTCGCCAGCGTTAAACTGATGACCAAATTCAACTTTCGGTTATTCAAATAGTTCTTTACAAATATTTTCGACTTTGAACAATTTCGCTGAATTAATTTATTCATAAAGAAAGATTTACCAATTAAAAACCAAATAAAACTTAATTTAATTAAAATAAAATAGTTTTCTAAGAGAAACTATAATCTCGTGATTTTTCATCATTTTTAATTAAAATTCAATTTAATGTGAAATTTGAAAAGTTTCTAGAAATTGCCGAAAAATTTATTTAACGAAAAACAATATAACTATATTAAATTGATTATTGTTTTATTATTAAATCTCATTGTCAATTACATATCCAGTTTTCATAAAATCCCATTGAACAAAAGCAGATTAATAATAAACAAACAAGAATGAAACAATGAAAATTTCATATATATGAAGTCATTGATTACCACACAGAATAGTGCCGACAGAATCTAAATTTTATCCTCCTACTACCGCAGAATACAATGTATGCCAATAATGTTCATCCCACCCTTATTATCCCATATAAACATTAAACAGTAGTCAGTCAATTCGGGACATGGTATAATCTGTTTGTTATTTGCAAACACGTCCTTTCTATTGTTATATGAAATCCCCGATGGGCTTTTTTTTTACCTGTTCTATAGAATTTAACCAGAAATTTCTAACCCTAAAGGATATGTTATTATATCACGAATACAACATGTTCTATTTAACCAAAAAAAAAAAGAAAAAAGAAAAAGGAAAATATTTTCATTGAAAATCATTATTACAAGAGACAAATATTATAGTAACAAGCGTGTAGCCTATACAAGTATTATTAGGCATCGTTGTAAGCCGATTTTTATAGTAAGAAGAACAATGATAATCGACAACGAAATTAAATTGAAGCTTTCATTATATTAAAGCTATTAAAACTATAGATAATACTATATACGAAATTGGTTTTACATTTCCCATTGGAAAACATTACATATCGCAATATGGATATTGGGAGTTATCAAGCACATACGTGTAACACAAGTCTTCTATTATTATATCCAATATTGTGGAAAATTGTCAGTGGCGAACAAGAGGCGTAAACCAGAAACAACTGTTGATCACTTGTTGCCGCAAATTCACTGTAGTTTACTATACCGAACCGAAAATTATATATAAATATATATACTTTCATTGTCAGGAAAATTTCATTTCTGTGATACAGCACCAACCATGAGGATACACATATGACATATATATATATATATATATATATATATATATATACGTTCGTGTCCAAATGAAATGATGGTCATTGGTAAATAGAATAATAGTTCAGATTATGTTGTGTACGAAGTAGTATTTTATGAAATCATAATCTAAGATTTATTATTGGTGGGCAACCAAATTTTTAACCATAACTCAAAAACAAAAAAAAAAAAAAAGTAAAAAAAAATATTGAAAATATAATTTATTGGAAATTCATCGAAATCTATAAATTTTTGTACAATTTTTTCTATTAAACAGCTGGTATCGGCAATATACCTGATTCCGATTGGAAAACAAGAAAAACGAGAAGTATTTATATACTCTTACCTATTTGAAAAAAAAAAGGGAAGCGACCTTTAGAAGATGAAAATCGATATAGAGGATGAGTTGAAAATCATATTTAGAAGTGATTTTGTTCATCTTAAAATGTCTGGATTCTATGATTTTATTGAGATTTTGACAATATTTTATTTTTCCTGTCGATTTATATCAGAAGCGCACACAAACATACACAGAAATCGATAAAGGATAGGCTAAAAGGGTAAAATGTTGATATTACCATTCAATCAGACCTTATACTACGACTGTAAATTGTATTTATCAGAAATTGTCGTCATCCTTATCAAGTGACACTGTATATATATATATTTATCAGGGACGAGGCATCTATATATTGAAGAGAATAAGTGCTTCCGTAGAAAAAATGAAATATTGTATAATAATTTTAATTCCGAAGACAGATAGGACAATAAGTGGATGTACCAACTTCTGCTTCTTCCACAGTTGTGGAAAGGTCCCTTCTCTGAGACATTCTTGAAAGGTGTCCAGCAAAATGTACAGGTTTTATTATGTGGTTGCTCTCACCATATTGTTTGGGATGGAATCTAGCCCTGGTGCGCTATTAGTCATCATGCCTCTAAACCTAGTTGCTTGATGTGTATTAGAGATATGTGTGCACCTAGTGGTTTTCGACCAATGTGTTTACCAATATGGACAGTGGTTCTGAACATACTGTTTGATATAACTAAAAAAGAAATTCTTGTTTGTGTTTTCTGTTTCGTATTTTGCAACGAATGAATTTCTTTTCTAGATTTTAGGACCCACTCCAGCTTCATTATTTTTGGTACAAAGTCGCTTCTAAATATTGAGTTTTTACCAGACTTTACACTTATTTTGTATACGGCGAAATATGAGTTTAAATTATGAATTCGGCCAAATTGAGAAATGAACGGAGAAAGTCCAAACTCTTCATTTCATACTAAGTGTAAATTTTGTATCAGAAATGCAAAGAATATTTAAAGTAAGAGTTTCTGTTGAAACGAATTTTTTTGCAGTAATGAGTGAAGAGAAATCATTATGTTGGCAACAAAAATAATTTTAATGCGTGTCTGAAAATATGCAATTTTTAAGCTAATTTATGGACTGAAACTGAGATTGTCGAATATTTAATATTACCGTCGTCTCCACTATTGAATTAATTCTAATTTTCATATTTTTAAAGTTTTATCCGTACTGGGACGTGATATATTAATACCCCAAATCCCAGATCTTGCACCATTTGAGTACAACTACTTCAAGACATTGTATAACTTCTTGCAACAAAAAATATTTAATTGCCAACAAGTTGTAAAAAATGCGTTCCACAATTTTATAACCACTCGCTCTCTGGACTTCTTCACTGCCAGCATTAACAAGCTTAAGATGGTTAAACTATATCGATAATTTAGGCGCATACCTTATCGGACATTTCATATACTTAATGACCTAATAGTTCTTAATAATGCTAGCCAAAAGAGCATCCCTTCATCAAAAAGTCACGCTTCATGCCTGATATATATATATATATATATAAAAGGTTAGTAAACTTCTATATTAAAAAGAAACAAGAGGGACCGAGATGCAAGGGAGTTCGATTAACCTTCCGTCTAGAGTAAATATTTTACTTTTTTGTAACAAAATTTTCCTTGTACTATGTAGTCTAAATATATGGTAAATATACATATTTATGTATGAAGTTGTTCGGAACAACAAAAAAAAAAGAAAGCTTGTATATTAGGTTGTTGAAAGAATGTTCGAACTTCATAAAAGTTGTTTTATATAGAATTTGATTCGACTATACACCGGATATTATATGAAATTGTCGAAGAGATGCTTGTAACTCTATGCTATATATATATATAATAAAAGGCTTGAATATATGCTATATTATTTATTATATATGTATATATAAGAAAACATAGCAATCATAAATCCTGAAAACAAATCAATATTTTTCCAAGTGAAAAGCTTCTTTCCTTTTCAATAAACGGTGTACTTTTATAAGATGTCATTCACATTGGCTGTAATCCGTCAAAGAAAACAAATATATAGAAAGAACAAACATAACCCAAAACCTAAAATTTATATTTATATAAATTTATCTATAGATATGTTAACCAAAATAGTATACCTAAAAGGAATATCCTTTTCTGTCAATATCAATTACGTATGAGAACGACATGAAATTTATTTCTTTTAAGTTTAAATGTATTTTATAATTAAAAGAGTCCAGGACTGGTAAAAACACGATTTTCTCTTTGAAAAACTTTTGGGGCAAAAAGTAATTAGAATATAACAAAGTTTTTTTTATGTTCTGTTTGAAAATTTAAAGAATTTCCTTGTACCGACCCTGTTTTCAGGTATAGGCAATATCAACAAAAATGAAAAGGCAGGAAATAGAAAATCTACACAAATTGTTTAATGATAGCTTGAAAATCAATTTTGAAGAAGGACTACTATTTATAAAGCTAATTTATTCTGTTGCCTCCCTTCCTTCATCATCATCATCATCATTTCATAAGGCGGATATATGATTTTCCAAACTTCTTTTTCATTTCTCATTTCTGTAATGAAAGAAATACTTCTTTGAAAATCGATTCAATACCTAACTATTGGTCTCATGAAGATGATATCTCATCGTATATGTATGCTAAAATAAATCAAATAATCAAAGCATAAAATCCTTATAATACAGAAAATATTCCTCAGGATTCTTTTTTTTTCATTTTTTTTTTTTTTTTAGTATTATTGTTTGTGTCCCTTTATTTTTAAGGGATTTGTTGCTTCAAAAATTTTTGGGCACAAAATAAGAGGATATTGAAAAATCGAAAAAGGTTGAGATTGTCCCTTTTAGTTCTCTTCGCGTTCATTTTTGATTCAAATCACTTTTCAGATCCGAACACAAATCCATCGAAATTGAATGGTAATTGGTAATTGATTGCAAATAAGACTTTTGTTATCCATCCGAACGTTTTTCCTATCTATTTTTTTATTTTTGCTTTTTTGTGGATGAATGTGAAAATGAGGATTGAAATACTGAACGAAGATTATGATGGTGGCGAAATGGAAGAGATTTCAGGGTAAATAGCCGATTTGTGGATTACTATTATATCAAAATTGAATGGCGGTACTTCTTTTCCATGATATTAAATGTGACAACGTTTTAATTTAGTATTTTTTTTTTTCATAACCCTTTAACAGCACTTAAAATTCGTGTAAAATTCGTACGGCTATAATTTTTACTTTCTCTATACTAGAAGTATATGAATTATGAAAGACCGAAGGATGGACATTTTTAAGCTCCAATTTAAGGAATGTTTATGATAACGTCTGAATTTTTATGAATATAAAGCAATAATACGCTAGGATTTATATGTATATTCGAGTATTTCGTCAGGTAATCGTTGCGGTAGTATCTTTATACTATATGGATTGATTTTGGTGGTTTCCATGTGTTTGTTTTGAAATTTAATGCATAAACAAAATACCTGCTATTTGTGGTATACCAATTAGGTTCCACCTTTATCTTTATCCAACTAATAATTTCTGTTAGCGTCTCATTGGTAAATTACCCAATATGTATGGTGCTTAACTGTTGATAAACATGGGTCAAATAATTATAATAGAACACATAAAAAAGTGAATGTATGATTTTACAAGAGTCATCGATGTACCATATACAGGCATCCCTTGAATAGCACTGTACTTGAATAGCACGAAGTCCCGAACAACACGGTCAAAAATTGCGACAACCCTTGAATAACACGGGATTTGAATTACACGAATTTGCGAATGTGTGCACACATATTACTGTTAACGATCCACAATGCATATGTACATAACAGATTTGCAGGAAATACATATGTTAGATATCAAACAAAGTTGTAAACCTCAGTTCTTAGCGTAAATAGATTTTCTCTCTTCTTTGGGCTCGGACTAGTTTTAGTATCATTGCATAAAGTTGTGAGTTCTTACTTCTCTTTGGAACCAAATGTAAAAATTCGTATGGATATCGACTTTTGAATAGCACGCAACGATATTTTCAAAATTGTATGAATTATTAGTATCGAATAACACGAATTTCACAGTACCAATTAATCGTGTTATTCGCGGGATGCCTGTACTTACTCTTACGTGTACTTCTTTCTCTACAAAATGTTGAATGATATTTTGTAAGTGATTTAAAGTGGTATGCACTTGGTATCACAGAGAAACTAAACATTGAATTCTTTGTGTATACATTTTTGGCACTATTGGAGAGCTACAAAGAATTCTATTTCGTCATTAGTATTTTTAAAAATACTGTAAGTACATGCATTTTTATATCACACAGAGTTTGTAGTACAAATACTAATAATGAGGTGGCATGGTTTGAAGACTATAAATGTGACCAAATCGAAACTCAAAGTTGAGAACTCTTTGATTATTACATTAACCCTAAATTTTAATATCCACACGCATAGAGGAACTTACGCAATTATTATATTACTCTTTATTTTTTCTGGATTTTCTTTTTTTTCAACACCGATAATCATTGTACAGAATCGTAGTTGTACATAGTAATAAATTTTCTTTTTTTTTCTTCAAAATGATGAAAATGAAAATCATTTTTCATTTATTTTCAAACGTTAAGCCTAAAATTGACATCGTCGAAAAAGGATTTTGTTCCATAAAAATGAAAAATTTTCAAGCCTTTTTGAATCATAATATTATACAAAAAAAAAAGAAAAAATTCAACCCGAAAAATATAATATGGTGTGTAATAGAAAAAGCGCGAAGAATTTAAAAGAAAAAAAAAAGTATGATTTGAAAAATTCTTTGCCGTTTTTCAACCGACAAGAAAAAAGAAACATAATTTTGATGTTGACGGATTATATGAAAAAATGTGGGGTCACATTGTACCCAAGCAAAAAGTACCCCAAGAAAATATGAATTTGTTTTTTTTTTTTTGGGATAAATGAAAAATGTATCCAAACTGTTTTCTCTTATAAAAAATTCCAAGGAAATATACTTTTTTAGAAATTTAAGACTTTTCAATCCGTTATAAAGTTTTAAATCATAAATTATGCAATACAAACAATATTATTGAAACATATTTCCATTTTAATATTAAATTAAATGAATCCATTCTTATCAAATCAAATATTATCAAATCATATATATAAAAATATTGTAATTCAAATCAAGTTTCATGATTTTGTAAGGTAGTTTAGCATAGAGAAGATCTGAAGAATTTCTATTTAAATTTCATTGATATCTCTAAAAGGATGTCAAACTATTTCCAGTGGCGTCTTATTGAGGAACGAAGATTTAAATATAAGTATTTTCTTACAATCTTGAGCTTGGAGTTGAACAAAGAAAAGTGTATCATACACAAACAATAAATAATAAATTTTCCAACAATCTAACGCAGTGATTCCCAAAGTGGTCTATTTCGACCCCAAGGATCGACGACGACTTGGGTCCATGCCAGCGAAAAAAAATTATAATTGTACAATTGTCATTACTTCATTGTAAACAATTTGTACTGTTCATATACAACGTTGCATAGTATAGTATCTTACGTTTTTGGGGTGGTATACTCACTTTTAGCTTTTTCAAAGTGAGTAGCACTATACCAGCTGTCAAAAATACATTTGAAGTTGATGAATTTGCAAAAAATCAATATCAGGTAAGCAGGGAGTCTACCCAAAACTGAAAAACATGGCAATTGGTCGACGAGATAAAAAAGTTTGGGAACCTCTGATCTGACGATTCAAAATATGTTAGCCGACATTGTTCGAATTTAATAAACAGATTGGTTGGCGATCATTGCAGTGTCATCAAATATATTCAAACTATGAAAACTCTTATTTACGATGTATTTAGTTCTTCATTTCATAAATTTCTAGATACTATAGAATTCTTCCAATTCATCACACATTTCTGGAGAATTTATCCATCGTATTCATCGAACTAAAAAATGAAATTTAGATATTTATCTTATTGGAATATTTTTAACCTTTCTAAAAATTGACAAAAACCTGATATTCAAAATTTTTCAAATATGATTAAATTTTCAAATAAAGGAAATTTTCATTTACCGAAAATTGTGTCACGATTCGATGACAAATTTATTACGATTTCTCATATATTTGCTCTTCGTTTTTTTTTTTTCTGTAGAATTTCTAAGGAAAATACAGGAAATTTTTCAGATTTTCATTATAATAATATAAAATTATTTATGAGAAAAGATTCTCAGATAAGATGATAGAAAATTTGTAATTCATTTCTACTCAATCGAAAATATTCATTTAAGGAAATCTTTTTTTTTTTTGATTTTCACAGCTCTAGATTAATTTTTGAATCATGTTAACTAGGATAAAAAAGAAAGGATTTTCTTTCTGTGATGGTGTAACATTTACTATTTATGCCTTTTTTTTGTAAGAAGAAAATGATGGATAATGCTTTTAAAATATATGAAATATCCATGTCAAGGAAACTGAACGACAAAAACTCTAAATACACATTGTATAACATGTTACATGTTAAGTATCAAATTTTTTTTGTGAAAAGCCTAAGTGAAAATCCTACAAATAACCCAAATTATAAACAATTAAAGTATATCCTATGTGAAAGTATTAATTTCAAAATAAAAGAAAATTTTTTCAACTAGAAGAATTTCTAAAAATCCCTGTTCTAAACTAGGCTGTATTACTTAATTTCTTCTTTCCAAATGCTGAATTTGAACTGTACTAGTATATATCACATTTTAAACGCAATGTCTTATAAAACTTTTTAATAATCAATTTCTGCTCGAGTTCCAACTGTTCGAACTGTTTCAAGTCCAGTATTTATACATCATGCAATCCTGCCAAATCTTTTAAGAAATATGATGAATGCCAAAATGTCAAGTGATTGTTTCGTTGTGAATTGTGTGTCGAAGCTTCTATTATTTACAAGAAACATTTCTGTTTTTCCAGAATATTCCATGATTTTTCTATACACAGGAAAATCTTAGAATATTCATGTTTAGTGTAATATGATTTATTTGAAAGATATATAGTAGCATATATGACTGACATATTGCCGACAAGCAGGCAATAGCGTAAATCGAGCATAGCACTTTAATATAATCATATATGAGATTCATTGTTGGATTATGTTTCTTTCACCTTGCACCATGCTTGAAGGTAGTTTAATTACATTTTATAAAGTTTGAATTAAAAAAAAAAATATAATGCATAGAATTGTTGTGAAAACAATACCTAAAAATGACTGAAAAAAATTAGGTCGTTGAGATTAGAGATGAAAACAAAAATAAATTGTATATAATAAGGGAAAAAGCTGCATTACTCTGTTCTATACTGGAAGTTTATAATAATATCTTAAAATTAGTTAAATATTTATAAAACTTTAAGTTTTTGATTAAAGGATACGTAAATTAGATGAAAAAATAAAATTTTGAACGATAAAACCTTTGCAAGGAAATATTAAAGAACTAATGACTTTCTAATGATTTCACTGCTATCAGCTGATAAGAATCGATTACAATCAAGGAGTAAATAGTAGTTATTTTTATTAACATCATCTTTGTCTATACTTTCAGTCCATCAACTACAAATTTTCTAATATCTAAGTGATATACGAGAATATTGTCTAGTATCTTAAAATATCTTAAATAACGAAGATTATTAATATTTTTAAAAATCTGGGTCATATTCCTTAAATAATTTCAAACAAATACAAAACCACAATAACAAAAATTCCTACAAATGCACACAGCCTTGTATTGTTGTTATTATTTATATTTATTAATATTTATAACTTATCCAAATCATTCGTTTATATCCGTCACAGTATATTATTTTGATTTAAATTTTATTAATATCCCGTCTGTTCTCTCTTGTGGTCTCTTTAAAATATTATCACGACAATAATTCTTAAGGGAATAAATTCCCTAGGATTAAATCAATTCTATAAATACATATATATATATATATATATACTATTAATCCTATTGAATTTTACCTCATACAAATAATAAATTACACACACCACCTTCAAATAATTGTGAACTTTTGAAGAAAAAAAAACCTTTAACTGAATCTTAAATTGTCATATCATTCGAGTTGAAAAGCTCCACCCAATCTACTCCCTCATTTTTCTTCAATATCTTCTATTTAATATCTAAAGCAAAAATATTTGTAACTGATAATAGTTCACCCACGTATGAATAATATAATTTTCAACTTTGATTTTCCATATGAATTTCATTTTATTGTATTTCAGTTTGAAAGTAAAGAAATCCATGAATAGAGTTAAATTTGGTCCTTTTTAAACAATCTACAAGTTTCTATCTAACAGGATCGCACTTAGATGTCATGTGGCCACATTTCGTGGCAAATAAAATTACAACACTAACAAAATATTCTGGCATTGACATATATACGTAATAAAGCTTAGATTTAAGATAACGACAATGTCGTTGCCCGGTCTGTTTAGTTATTCATGTCTTCATAAAATGACAATTGTAGCATTTTAAAGTGTTTTTTTGAGTACATCTTTAGGAATGACTTTCATTGGCATTGCTTAGGTTAATAGAAATGTATAATTTAGTGACTCGAGACAATATTCTTGCATTCGTGTTGTTTTTTCTTCAATACGTTCCGCCGGTCCTGATAACAAAAAGGATACTTAACTGTCGAAGTTTTTTTTTTTTTTTTTTGTTAAGAAACCAGAAACAAATCCATGAAGCGGGTAAATAATTTATTGAAATCCTTGATGTTTTTTTCTTTTTCAAAAAAGCTCACAAAAGTATTAAGTCATGGCATGAAAGAAATATCAAGGTCAACATGGTGGTAAGAAACGTATCTTTAAATTTAGTTTTTTCTAGTTGACAAATTATTTTATTTCGGGGGTTTTTTATATATGTACACATATATTTAAAGCTTTCTTTTTTCTTTTCCTATTGAAGCATAAACCTCTAAAGTCTAAACGAAACTTTGAAAGCTTTATTCAGGGCTATCTATCGGAAAAACTATAAATTATTTCACATTAAATAAAACTCCATTGGCGTTTCTTTTTAATTTTAAGGAGTGTGTACAAATTTTTTCAACAAAAAAGTACATAGTTAATTGATATATTAGAGATATCTATTGGATTTCAATAAAACGACAAATATAATTATAATTAAATAAATATAAAAACTGAGCTTGACGATAAGCTTGCAGTTGTAGCTTAATAAAACCAATGACTTCTTGATACCCATCAGGCCAAAATACACGACCATGAAGTCTTAACTACAAGTGTCTGAAAAAGGGAAATAACTATTAAACTAGGCGAATAAGAAAATGAACACGTTTCTAATATAATTTGCATTGGACACTATGGCATATGTATGTACATGCTATACGTACTTTGAGGTTAATGTATTCGTTAAAATTTCAAATTTTCTCAACTCTTTCGTTTCGTTTGGGTTCGATCTGGTACCGACAAAATGTGTCTATTTCTCTGTTTTTTCATATATCTGCGCACATTTAAATTTCGGAAGGCGAAGCGAACCGAAACGGAACGAAACATTCTTTCCGGTCTTTTAAACCTGAATAGTATGTTATTTGTCTGGTACGAGCAGCAAGTAATTCGCTTCAAATTATAAAACATTCAAAGCATATTTTTATGCCCTATGGCTATGGTAGGTAATACCAGAGGATATATTAGTTTGTCACTCTATTTGTAACACATCGAAATATTCGCCGTAGAAAGGTTTTAAGGGTATGGTTGTGTAGGGAATCAAAAGTTATATCGATTTATGCATGTACATCCGTTTACAAAATAATCCAAAAACGCGTTACCCGATTTTGTTGAAATTTAGAATGAGTGTTGCTTATTCCTTAGCTTGGGTTGGTATGACATTACAGCAAAATGGATCTAGGGCGAGCAAAGTTATATAGGAAAAGCCATAGTGAGCAGAAATTTCTGTCGTTTTTTATTTATGGTTTTTTGGATTTAATTGGAGAATTTGAGAACCAATTTTGTTTAAATTAATTATATAGCATAATTATGCAAATAGACAATACCATATTAAATTTCAATCAAAGGGGTCCAAGGATAGTGAAGAAAGAAATAATCCTAGGAGAAAATAACCCTTTTCATATAGTTTTTTTCATGCATTTTAAAAACTAATGCACCGATTTGTATAAAATTTGCAGATTAGACTTACGCTATCAGGGTCTAGGTTACCTCCAAATTAGAAGAAATTTTGTGAAGACGAAACAAAGTTATGAAGAAAAAACCTTGAAATAATCTTAGTTTTTGGCTATAGGCCGAATTTCAGTTACAATATGTTTTCTTTTTCTTCAAAACTATTAATAAAATATAAGAATTTATTAAAATGTACGCTAATATTAATCGTTCATTAACGTTTCAAAAATTCAAGCAATATTTTACGATAAGAACAATAAATCTTATCGCATTTACCAGATTTTTATAGCATTTATATATATATTGTTTATATGAACGGAACTAAAACCAAATACAAAAATAAAATTCTCGTGAGATTTTCTTGTTAGTTTGTTGGTTAATTAAATTGCATAAACAATGTACCAACAACACCAAAAAAAGAACGATAATAATCAAATCAAAACAGGAATAAAACGAATGTTAAACCCCATCTGATAATTTCCAAAAAACACTTCGAAAAAAAAACATGCGAAAAAGCTTTTCCAACATTTACACACCAGACTTTTTCCAGGAACGCATGCGATTTATCAAACTAGCAGAAAAATGCTTTTTTTCCTCGTCTTCGAAAGTTTGCTATATGTGAATCGATTTTCCCATATTATTCGGTTGAAGTTCACCCTTAAATACTGAACGTTAAACATTTAACACAGTTCGCGACCATTTTTCCACTGTGTTATAAAAAAATTTTCTTTCATAAGAAAAAGTGCAGAAAATCATTGAAATTCGAAGAAAAAATTACTGAAAAAGTTCTATTTAAGATAATTTCGAATAGTTCGCGTGAATAATCTTTGAAATTTTCAAATTCAGTGAAAAGTGCAGTAAGATAAAAACGAGTCGCAATTTTCAGTAAAATTTTTCAAAGTGGCAAAAAAGATTTCCCAACCAAAAAGAAATCATGTCATTTAGTTTCGGATTGAACGTATAAAGCGTTTAATTTGTGAGATCAATTTTTTTGGATTAAGTTTTCTCCACGAAATATTAGGAAACAGCATTTTATTTGGAAAAGGTAAGAAAATTCTACAGTTTTTCCATACATAAAAGATTTATCACAAAAAGAAAATCTTATGAAAATTTTATACAATCAAAATAGTTTCGGAAATATCAAATTTAATAGTCTCCTGAAAAATTTTCATAAGATTTCCGTTTAAGAAAAAAAAAAATTTATTTTTTTCAATCAATAGACACATAAAATGGAGGATGGATATTTTCTTACGTCTATTCTCTCTCTCTCTTTTTTCCCTGAAATGGGGTGGTTATGATGTAGGAGGTGAAAAATCATGTTGATGTGTCGTTTTTTTTTTTTTGTTTTTCCATTCGGTTTTATATTGGAAAATTATGTTTTTCCAAAGTAGTGGTATTAGTAATATAGTATGTGGTATTGGTGAATGGAAAACTTTGATGTGGTAGTTGTGGAATGATGACGGTGAATACAGATTAACTTATATCTCTTGTGAAAAATTTTGAATAACGTATATCCTGCATTTTTTTCATCTTGTATTTTTTCTTGAAGAAACAAACAGTACGACGGCATACTTAGTGTAAAGGACTTTCCCAAGACATTCTTTTCTGTAAAGAATTACAATAAAAAGGTTATTAATAGAAAGTTTTTATTATTCTAAAAGTTCTATTATCATTTTCCTTTTATCAAAATAGAAAAAGAAAACACCATTAAATGTGAAAATAATTATGAAAATATATTATTTTCATGGAAAATCATAATGGAAAATGGTTGGAAAAAAGAATGTGTGATCTTGAAATTTTTTTTTTATGATTTCCAATTTTTTAAAAGCTTTATTTTATGAAAAGAGAGGACATTTAAGGTCTGTCCAATAAGTTTTAGTTAAATTTTGACCAAAAGTTTTCTTTCAACATTTTAACAATTTTAAGTTTAATGTATTACCTAAAACTGCTGGTTACCATTTAGTCCGGAGTTTATGTAAAAGGAAAGTTTTACGTGAGCAAAAAAAAAAACAGATAAGTGTGTTGTTTTTGTTTTTGTAATTTTTTTGTTAACTTTTCATGCAAAATGCGCATAGAATATTAATAAATTAAAATAAATTCGGTTAAATTTTGAACAATAAAACTGCGCAATATTAAAACATGATTCGTATTTAAATTCATGGAAATCATATGTTCTCTGTAAATCGATAAGAATTGATAAAGAAATTTGATTGAGGTAAAGAAAAATTTTACTTACATGATAAAATATTGGGTTAGATTTTAAAACTAGTAAAAACAATATTCCATTAAGTTTTAGAGACATAAGGGCTTGTGTCTGCAATTACTAGTTAAACTTTCGAAGAATTTCTATACCTATTTAAATTCTCGAAACGTTTCTTTTTCCGCACAAATATATACAATATATCGTATTTGCAATTTCAATCAATTTTGTTCTAAATTTAAAGTTCTAAGAGCCCTTATGCCGAAATGATAGGCATCAGAAATCTTGTGGTTTCTTCGAAATAGCAAAGTGGTTGGTTCACTCAAAGACGTTTACAAGAAATTCCAATTCACTGTGGTTGTGTAACTTTTTTCTTTTCCACGAAAATATAATAGTGTACATTTTCCGTCATAAAATAATACAAAAATCAATAAAGAAAGAAAAAAAAAACTCAGGTTTTGAAATTATTTTTAATAAAAAAGACAAATATGTTTGTTTTCGTGGGTTCTTTTCATTTTTCTTTTCCTTTTCGAATGAAAAAAAAAGAAAAGAAAATTCCGCAAAGGAAGATATCTTAGAATAGAAAAATTTTTAACATTTTTTTTCATTGGAAAAAAAATTTCGATTAAAGTCTTAAATATGGAAATAAATTTATCACGAAATTCAATTTTAAAACGAAAAATAAAATAAATGTTTTTCTCATTGGAAAATTTTTGCGTGCGAAGGCGTAAAATATATTCTAAAATTAAAATAAAATACTCTCATGGAAATTTTCTATGAAATTGTGTTTTTTTTATTTAATCAAATTTCATTATTTTTCACATTAGTTATTATAAATTTAATTAAAACATAATATTAACAAAAATAATCATATTATATTAACAAATCCTTTGAGAATTAAATTCTATCCGAATTATTTTGTGGCAGAAAATTTAAGAGAAAATATGATATTTAATATGAAATTTAATATAACGAAATTTTAGATGTTCACAAATCTTTAAGAATATTCATTTCGAGTCTTGTGGTCTATCCCTAATGTATTATATGAACATTTTGTTATTTAGTTAATTAGAAGAGGATTTATTGTACAGCTCTCTAAAACCTCGACTTATTAAATCTAAAAATAACAAATAATTTTTTTTTCTAGAAGTAAAGTGCTCTTCAGATTTCATTTCATTGATCTGAAATTCTGACTTTAAACCGTTTACATATTGCTATTTTTCCTATCTAAGAAATATATGTTCTGTTCCCTATTTCGACTTAACAGTTCGCCGGACCGTTTTAATGTTACAAAATGTCGCGGAATTATATAAAATTTTAAAATTCAATTTTTGACTGAGTTTCAAAAAAATATCAGAGATTAAAACCGCAAACATCCAAGACACATATTTAAAATGTAACCCACACGACTCCATTGGACTTATTTCAAGACATAATTTCAGTCGGACTGAAAAAAAGTCTAATGGAGACTCTAAAAATTGGACATATTTTCAGTCGGACTGAAAAAAAGTCTAATGGAGACTCGAAAATTTGGACTTTTTGGTCAGTCCGACTGAAATTATGTCGTGAAATATGTCCAATGGAGTCGTGGGGTAAGGTTTCTAAATTGAATAATTTGTATCAGCGAAATCGTACTGAATTTATGTATAAAGTAATTACATAAATTATTGATATTAATTTATCATAAAATGGATTTAAAATTTTATAACAAATAGAACTTATTCCATGACCGACAAAAATTTTTAATTTAGTCGGGCAGGAAGCCAAACAAAAAAAAAGGAATGAAACGAAAACTGAAAATGTTTTCCAGGTCAAGAAAGTTTTCCAGCTTAAATTTTGAGATTTTTGTTCCACAAAAATACACTCTAATACATTCTGTATATGTTCTAGATGCCAAAAAGAAAAATTATTGATTTTTAGTATTTGTATCTTTAAAACTTTGTACAAAATTTATTAGGAAAAGTCTTTAACGCTAATAAATTTATCTTAATTCGGCGACAGTAGTCTGAAAATATCATCTAAATTTTATTGAAAGAATTTTATCAGTTTTCTTTTCATTTTTATAAGAACTAATTGAGAGTATTTATCAATTATTTAAGAATGTTTAATCCCAATCCAAGGATAAAACTTTGACGCGGAATTATAGTTTATAGTTAATTTAATTTAACCAACATTTCAAATACGTTTTTGCATTTATGAAGGATATTGACCGCATTTCTTTATTTTAAGTTTATGGTTAGGTTTTACAGAATTAACATTTTGAAAGTTTTTAACCGATTTTATTCCGTTCTTTTTTTTGCTAAAAATTAATAAGTATATAAAATAAATCTATCAAATTGTAAACTTATAGAATTTTTTTCTTTATAGATTCAAAATGGCACCGAATATCCGATTATGGAAACGTGAAGCGGATCCGGCGGTAAATGTGGATACTGCACCAGCCATTCCGGTAGCCAATCCAATACCTGTTGCCGAAGAAATTCCAGTACCACCTCCATCAGTAACATCAGTGAATTCGACTGTAGCGAGTGTACTACAAAATGAGATTGTCAAAACCCCTGAACCAGGTACAGATATATATAGTCTATCAAAGATCCATAATATGAATTCTTGTTCTAAGCTGGTAATGCTTGTAACCACATTCAAATTGGAAAGAAGAAATCTAAAAATGTTTACAAATTCTCTTTGATTAAAATGAAAAACCCTTGAGACTCAGGATAAAAAAAAAGAATTTTACTTTTCATATATAAACATTAATTTAAAAGGAATTTTCTTCTTTTATATAGAAATTGTACCAGTATCGTCGTCAGCTAAACCAAATGAATTTGTTAAAGAAATGGATGAAATTACAGAAAACATTGCCCACAAAATTGGAATGCCAGCATGGGGAGTAGTTGCAATCATAATAGCTGTTTGTGCGGTAATACTTGGTATATGTTTCTTCTGTATACGTCGATGTTGTCGTAAAAGACGTTCTAAGGATGGTAAAAAAGGAATGAAAGGTGTGGATCTAAAATCTGTACAATTATTAGGATCAGCGTATAAGGAAAAAGTAAGTTTGTTTCAATATTAACAAGGGTTAATTATGCGTGAATATGTCATAGGTTCAGCCGGATATGGAAGAATTAACTGAAAATGCCGAAGAACCGGATGAAGGTGAAAGTAAACAGAGTGAACAGAAATTGGGAAAATTACAATATAAAGTGAGTTATTATGATGAATATCATATTATAACAGTTAGTTGTTTAAAATTTAGGCCCATTTCATGTCAAACCGATTTACATAAAATATTTCAATATACACAGAAACATTTTAGTACAATTTTTCACTATAATAATATTTGTTCTTTAATATTTCCGTGAATTCTTGTTCTCTTTTAGGTTAGGGAACTGTAACTACAACAACATACTATAAATAATTAATTTGTCACATTTGAATTTTGCTTTTTCGTTCTCTTAATAATTTTAAATGTCTTTTAGTTAATAACCTTAAAATGAAGATAATTTATTATCAACAGGATTCAATTGATTTATTTATTTATTTTTTTTTGTGAGTGTTTAAATTCGAATTCGAAATATTGTAAAACCTTCAAAATCTACATTCCTTCTCTTTTGATAACAGTTGAAGCTCATCGTTCAGAATTTGCGAAATAACTTGAAATGTAACATAATAATAAGAATTTGATCGTTCATATTTGATAATATAACTAAAAATAAGAGGGATTAGTTATCAAAAAAATGACTTGCACTGAAAACTTGTTACAAAGCTCGAAAAGCTGCGGTCTTGCTTTTCGAGTTTTGAACATGATCAACCCATGAACTTAATTACTACATATACATTAAGATCTAAAGACCGAAATTTGGAATTGGGTTGAAAAATACAAAAATTAATTAAAAATCAATTTTTAGTTGGTAATATTCTTGCAAAATTTCAATTTCTGAAGTTGGGTTCGCTTTTCAGTCGGTTTGAAGCCGATTGGCACATATATGTGCTTCAAATCAATTTCAAGTGGAGTTCAACTCCACATGTTTATGGGAAAATAGATTACTTTATAGAAAGTCTATATATCTATTGAATCCTGTTCGAATGTTCTAGTTTGCAAACATAAATAATGTCGCAACTAATTTTTTTATTTGTTTTTTTTTTTTTAATTTGTTCACAGTTGGAATATGATTTTAATTCAAACAGTTTAGCCGTAACTGTTCTACAAGCTGAAGAATTACCCGCACTTGATATGGGTGGCACATCTGATCCGTACGTTAAAGTATATTTATTGCCAGATAAAAAGAAAAAGTTCGAAACAAAAGTTCATCGTAAAACATTGAATCCAGTGTTCAATGAAACATTTACATTCAAGGTAAAAAAAAAAAATTAAAATTCAAATTATATATTACACTTATTTGTTATACGCTTAAATATTTACACCTTAATTTGTTAAAATCCTTCAAAAAAAAACTTATAAAATTAATAATAATAATAATATAATATTTTTAATCAATCAGAATTTACCATATGCAGATGCTATGAATAAGACATTAGTATTTGCTATCTTCGATTTTGATAGATTCTCAAAACATGACCAAATAGGTGAAGTTAAAGTACCGCTTTGTACCGTCGATCTAGCACAAACCATAGAAGAATGGCGTGAATTACAAAGTGTTGAAGGTGAAGGTGGTCAGGTATGGTCTTGTAATATGTTTTGTGTTATGTGTTATTTAATAAATTCTTGGTATTTTAATTATATACAAATCTATAAAATAATTGTGAATAAAAAAAAAACCAAATCAAAGAAAAATTTATATATTCTATTTACGATTTTCTTCGACAAAATCTTAACTTATATATAATATGCTTCTTTTAATATATTAATAACTTTGAGAACTCAATTCTTGAGATTATTTAAACGCGTGTACTTGTATTTATATATGATAAATATGAATATAAACTAAAATATATTATCTCAGTAATTAGCTTCTGAAGTTATTTAAATGAATCATAAAACACCCTGTATACTATATTTCTTCAAATTAAAAGAATAACCATAATAAAAATTTAAAAAAGAAAAAAAATGAAAATGGATTTAACATATTTAAAAACACACAAAATACTCGAAAAATATCAACAAAAAAAAATACTATCAGTTAAAACTTTCAGTTAATTAAAAAGGTATTTTTTTTTAAAAAACCTTTTTTTAATAATATTAATAAAAAAATTAGGAAATAATCTTCACACCCAGTTCAAAAGAGGCTAATTAAGAAAAAAAAAGACTGTTTCAATAATATTTAAAAAGGAATCTTTTAACACTAAAAATATATATAAAAAGAAAAAAATGTTGTAAGCAAAGAAAAAAAAAACGTTGTGTAATTAAAAGTAATTAATTTTAATAGAAATTAAAAAAAGCAAGGCAAACGGAAGACAATAACCACCAAAAAAAAGGAAACAAAAATATTGCATTTTAATTTCTTTTTTAATATTCATTTTTTTTTTTTTTATTTAATTAATTATAAATAATTGTATTTAATTAATATATAATTTTTTCATTTGACTTTTTTTAATCGTAATTTGTTCAGCTCACTTTTTTTTAAAATAATATTTATATTCTTCTTTTTAAAATCACCAAAAAAATAAACAGAATAATTTTTATTAATTAATAAAAATTTATTTTTCGGAATGTTTTTATATTAAATTTGTTAAAAATTAAATTTTCTACAAGAAAAACAAAAAGTAATAACATTTTTTTTTTTAAATAACACGAAAACAGTAAAATAAAGTAAATTTTATATAAGTTTTTTTTTTAAACACTTAATAAATCTTAATTTAAATTTTCGGTTTTTTTAAATTTATCTATCAGTCGTTAAAACAGAATTTCAATAATAAAGAAAATATCATTTATAAAATAACTTTTATTAGAAAAATAATTGTTCTCCATTTTATAACTCCAGAGGTATATGCGGTGTGCGTCTTTGCTAAAAATTTCAAACAATTCCAAATCAATACCAATTAGTCCTTAAATTCGAAAAAATTCGAAAATATGTAATTGAAACCACAGTCTCCTTGAGAGATTATATTGTGTGGTATTTTGGAATACTTCCGGAGAAATAAATGGAATACAGTTGTTATAAAATGTTTAAAATCACTTTTATGCGCTTAAAATATTTAAAAATATTTAAAAATATTATTACCATCGAAAAAGAAATCAATCGGAATCAAAAATCCATTTCATTTTCAACACAACAAAACAATTACACTTCAAAATACTTGAAAACTTTAAAAACAATTATTTTATTGAGATTATAAAATGCAAATAAATTTAATTTATTAGTAATTAAATTTATTTTCATTCAAATTAAATTATTTATTTTTATTTTTAACGTTTTTTCGAAATGAATATGTCTGTTTTTCGGTCTGATATTCTATATAAATAAAAATTAACCGATTTCGCTCATTTTTTTGTTAAAACGTTCGTAGTAGTCCGAATAAGGTTCTTACGAGAAAAATGGGAAATTCGGGATTCAATGTGATTTTTGTATGAACTTGAAACCATATATGCGTGGATTTGTATAATTCTTCTTTTTTTTTTATTCGTTATAGTCCTGGAAAAGTTAAATTTGTTTTTTTCTCATTTTTACTTTGTTTGCACATTTTCAATCTCGTTTTATAAATCCACAAAATGATCACAAACAAATTTATTGAAATTTGGACAGGACAACGTCTGTCGGGTCAGCTATTAATTCATATAAATTTCAAATCTGAACTTTATAATTTGAAATTTTAATAAAAAAAATTATAAAATTGAATTATTAATTTAAAATTCAAATATGTTTTGCTGAGCCAACTTTTTTTCCTATTAATTGGCCTGGCACAGGAAAATCTAATTAGCAATATGGCTTTTGTACAGAATTTTCGTTTTCACTCGATCGGTGGTTTTCTATTTAACATCTACCGACACGCAGAATATGCTAAAGTAATTATATCAAATTAATCCGTTACACAAAATCCAATTAAAACTTAAAAGGTTGTGACTTAACAAAATTCTAAACAGTATGCAAATCAATGTAATTCAATTAAAATACGAATTTTAATGGAAAACCCCCAAATTAGTTAATAAAATATTCATATTACCGAAGGTGACAGAACTCAAAAAGTAGCAGGGCCTGAGAACATGATCAAAAGATTCGTTTGAAAATGTTTGTCATTTCGAGAAAACGTCTTAATTTTTTTCTTTATAATTATTAAATATTAATAATTAACACACAAAAAACAAAACATACCCAAAAACAACAAATTTTATAAGCTTTTTATTTAAAAAAAAAAAAAAAGAAAAAACAACGAAAAAAACATAATTATGTTAATAAAATATTTATTTAAAAAAAAAACCAAATCAAATCAAATCAAAAAAAATTGAACATTTTATTGACGTAAATTATTTTTCTCTTTTTTCCTCATATTTTCTCTGCTGTGCTTACGCCTGTGAATGGTTGTGTCTTCAACAAATATTAATTAAAATTAATTGAAAAAAAAATACTAATTAAAAAAAAAAATTCGAAATCATTAATATCAATAATTATTTAAAAAAAAAAAAAATACGAAACAAAACAAAACAAAATTATTATATTTTATAAATAATCAAATTTTGCATGCTTCGCTTCAAAAATTAAAAATATAATATAATTAAAAAATATATAAAATAATAACAAAAAAAAAAACTATATATATAAAAAAAATATATAAAATTTGGTTATTTGGCAAAATCAAAATATCCAAAAATCTCATTCACGTAAGTATTTTTTAAAAATTTTTTCATTAATTATAATTAATTTGATTTTGAACTCATTTTATTATTTTAAAAAATATATAAATACATAAACTAAAAAAAAAAAATAATTCGTTAAAATATATTTTCCAAAAATTTCGAATTTATTCGAGTGAAAAACTTGTTTCCCAAGAATTTTTGGAAAATATATTAGAAAATCAAAATTATGAAGTTTGCTAAAAAAAAATTCGATTTAAATCGAAAGATTCGGTTTTATTTTACTTTTAAAATATATAAAATTTAAATAAGTACTTAGCCATGCAATGAAATTCAAAGATTCAAACCATTTTGAATTTTTCGAACAGAAAAATTGCACAAATTATTTAAATATTCGAAAAGAAAATAAAATTGTAATCTTTCAAAAACTGAGTGCAGTTAGAATTATTATTAAAAAACATTTTATTTAGTTAAGAAGGAAAGAAATTTTTTTTTTTTTTTTGCAAAATGTGTGACACGCATGTTAAAAAAATTTTGTTTAATAATAAAAAAAAATAAAAAAAATGCGCACGCAGCTTTAAATAAATCCACGCAAAAGTAAAAACTATATTTTTTTTTTTTAGAATGCTTTACAAAAGAGTTTGCATTTAAAAGACAACATTTTCATTTAAAAATAATTTTTTCTATTATATTTATTTTATTTTTCAAAAAAAAAAAAACGAGTTGAATTATGATTTTAAATTTTATTCTTGTAAAATATATTTTCTTTTAGAGCTTCGAGGCTGCTTCTTGTACTAAAATTTAGTGCCGCTCTTTAATAACTCTCTATTTTACTACTTTTTCCCTTTTAAAAAAAACAAAACAAATTTGTATGTGAATGTAGAAAAAATTGAAAAACCTTAGTGCGTAAATTTTAAAAAGAAAAGTAATTATTATATATATATATATATATGCACATATATATATATATGTATTAGTTTGAATGTGTTTTTAATCCTTGCCAAAAAAAAAATAATTTTTTTTGGTTTTAGTGGCTTTTAGAAGGATTTTGTTTTATTTGAAATTGTTTCTCCTTTTTTTTATTATTTATCAAAATTAATTTAATTAAGTTTTTTTTTGATTATAGTTTTATTTTTATTTTTCAATTTGATATATTTTTATTCAATTATTTTAAATATTTTGTTTCGTTTGTTCTTCTTAAAAAGAAATTTATAAAACAAAATGTTCGGCTTATTCAAATAATATGTTTTAATTTCGATTGGCTTGGCTGATATTCAAAGATTCAAACCATAATATTGATATTTTTGATTACTTTGAATATTTAAACAAATAAGCACTTGTGTTTTAAGCTTTCGAAAATATGGCATCACATAAGTTGTTTCAGGCAGGATTTATGGTTTTCCGGAATCAACTCACGTGCTGCGACTCTCAAGCCTTAACAACATAATATTTGAATTCGTCGAACAGTTTTCTTTTAAATTCTGTTTCTCTTATTCTAATTTCTTCTTTTTATATTAATTAATTATATTAAAATCTATAATAATTTTTTTATGAACAAATAATTGAAATTGAATTTATGAATCATGCGAATTTATTATCTTTAATAAAACTTTTATTAAGTACTTAATTAAAAACCAAAATATATATTTTTTTTTTGTAATTCAGAAAGAGCAACAGAAATAATTACTAATTTTAATTTTTTTTTTTCTGTTTTTATATTAAATTAAATTTTGAATAAGTTTTCAAAAAAAAAAAAAAAGAAACATTAAATTTAAAGTCATAGAGTTCGGTGTACAACAACAACTACTCAGCGATCAAAAACACAAGTTGGTATTTTTGAAAATAATTTTTTTTTTTTACTTTTTTCTTTAAGTATTCTTTTATTTTATAATTTTGATATTTTGTTTTTCTTTCTTACCAAAACAAACATTATTGAAAATATTAATAATTAATTAATTATATATTTAATTAATAATTTGTTTCTAATATTAAAATACTGTTCAAATAATGTAGTTAGTTAGAATATTTTTATTATAAATTATTAATCAAGTTAAAACAAAATCCATCGTTCTTTTTTTTCGTTTGAAAAACAAAAATTCATCATTAATTTTTTTTTTTTTTAAAAATTTGTTTTTTCAATTATTAATATTTTTTGTTTTTTCTGTAAAAAAAAAACACCACAGCAAAACTTAAAAAATTGAAGGAAATTTATATTTCTTTTTATTATAATTTATTAAATTTTTTCTATAAATGAGCAATAATCACCGACAAAATATTAAGTAACAAATTAACTCGCCTCGTTATCCAGTTTCAAAATGCATTAATTGTTATATAAAATAATGTTTTAATATTTTCTCGCAAAATTAAACTTCTGGAACTAAAAATACTCCTATCTGAATCGAGTGATTAATTGAATCCTTATTTTTTAATTTTAGTAAATTTATAAATGCGAAATTGTGATAGTTTATTCTAAATTACAAAAACAACAACACACGCTAGACTGACATTTTTGAGAAAAAATAAAATATCAAAAACTTCAATTTTTCAAATTTTCTTATTTTTATACACGTGAAATTGTGATAGTTTATTCTAAGAAGATACTATATTATATTAACCACACTATTCTTAGCGCAGTCATAACAAGTTCTGACTGTCTTAACATGACATTACTTTCATAACTTTTTTTTAAGACTATTTGGTATTCTGACCCGGTCATAACTTATAACTGTCATAAAAAAAGATTATAAGTTCTGTAATATTTTACATCATAACGGAATTTTATATGTGTTCTCCGATAAATCAATTGATAAATATGGACTAACTTCCACCATTTTTTTAAACATAGAAAAATTACAAACCTATACCAACATTTTCGAGAGTATTTCTCATATAACGATGTTGTCAAGATTATTTGAATTATAACAGCTCGAATTATAACAGTTTAATCTGTTATAAAATCATATTTTGGACATAACTATTACCCGTTCGCTAGAATACGACTTTTCGCAACAGTCATAATTTCAGTCAGAATATTATTATCATAAATATTTATGACAGCAAAACTGTAACAATACCAAAATAAGCGGGTAAGTGTAAAAAACAGTTCGAGATTAAGTTGAAAATCTATGTTTACGCCGGTTGAGTTCAAATTGGGCTTATTGAAAAACGTTGGATATTTACAATCCAATATTTTCCAAAATATGTCATGCCATGTTGTAGAGGTCTATTTTAACAAAACATTAAAAATACGTATGTGTAAATGGTTAACCTGTTATTTAAATAGTTGAATTATTTAAGTAACGTACTAAAGATGACTCAAATCTATCGGGAATTTCTTGTAATCAATGCCCTTGGTTAGTTTAGTTTCTTTATGGTTCATGTCTAAACACACTGATAGAGCTCTTTCAGACGATCTTGGATATACAAAAACAATATCCTGTAATAGAACTTTTTCTAATAACGCTTATATTATTTAAAGTCGCGGAATATTGCTCATTTTCGTTTAAAATTTTATTAATTATTTCAAAATGAAAATTAAAATTTTTTAAAAATTTTTCTTTTTTTGTTAATTATTTATATTCACTAAAAAAAAACTTTTTTGCGTATACCCACATACATATATACACATAAACCAAAATCAACCAGCTATTTTCTTTAAAAAAACATACAAAAAAATTATAATAATGAAAGCTTTGGGATGTTCAAAAAACTAAAAACAAAATTTTGAAAAAATTTCATGAAAATAATCGAAAATTGATTGGCATTCAATTAGCCCAAAATTTTTATTAAAAATAAATATATATATACATATTTTATGGCTTTATGAATTTCATATAACAGTATTCACACAAAACACACACACATATCTTAACACAACAAAAAATAAATATTTAAAACACTAAAAACACACAAAAATTTTCTAAACACCCATTTTTCGTAAAAAGAAAAGTGCAAATATTTTTGTTAATATATAATACTTTTAATATTGATTAAAAAAAAAAAGTTTCATTTATTTTTCCATTATTTTTCTTATTCTTATTCAAATTTTCACACTTTTTACTAATTTTTGGTAGTTAGAACAAAACAAAAAAAAAAAAGACAAATGCTCGTCATTTATTCGTGAAAATAATTAAAAAAAAAAAAATTATAATAATTTTTTAAAAAAAATTCAAAAGAAAATTATTTAATAACCTTTACAGACGTTCCCACACACAGTCTAAGTACAACGCAGCTACATTTTCTCAGGGCGAATTCAAATCTTTTCGGTCATGATTTGAAAACTGAATATTTGAATTCATCCTAATTTTCTTCTTCCTTTTTTTTTTTTTTTTTAAACAAAAAAAACCACAACATTTCGAATTCATTTAAATAAAAAAAAAAATTAATTTTGAATTAATTTGAAAGATTTTTTTTTTTATTATTTTCGAAATTAATGCATTAATTAATTAGACAAGAAAAAAATAACCAATTTGGAACAACAGATTTTATTGTCTTAATTAATTCATTAAAAAATTAATAAAATGACGATATTTTACGAAAATTTTTAATTAACAAAAAAAAAAAACGAAAAATATTGTTTATAAAATCTTTCTGCCATACTTTTTTAGTGTTTTATTATAAAAAAAAAAAAAAAAATTAGAAAAAATTTAAATATTTTTAATTAATTTAACAAACGTGTGTTCGAAATATTTCGATATTCGAAAAGTAAAAAAAAAAACTTTTAAATAAAGCCGAAGCTGGTTTGAGCTGGGTGTACAAACTACGAACCATTTCAAATTTTCAAAATATTCTTCGTCTTCAAAATAATTTCATTTTTAATTTAATTTAATTTATTTTTTATTATTATTATTATTTTTTTCTGTTTACTTAGAACTGATAAAAAAAGGCCAACAAGACTTTTAAATAATTCGAAATTATTCGAAAAATTTGGGTATTTTTTATATGAAATTATTTCTTTATTTTATTAGCCATTTTCTTTTAAATTAGGATAATTAAATTCTTTATTTTATTAATTTTTATTTTTTTTATATAATTTCAAAATAAATTGCACCGATGTTGTAGCTGGGTGGGGTAAGTTGTCAGAAAAAAGGTTGTCTCCGCTAGGAAAAAAAAATTGAACAAAATAATTAATAATTTATTATTTTCAAAATTATTTTCCTTTTGTATTGTTGCAAAATATTTTACTCGTGCATATTTTTTTTATAGTATTTTACCCCGAAATGCAAATAATATTATGTATTAGTGAACATATTCCTTTTATGTAATTAATATTATAGAAATATGACCTCAATTACTGATGGCCAAATTTTTGGTTATTATTATATTTTTTTTTGTTTAATATTGTCCTTTGATGTTACCCTATTTTGTGTAGTGAACACTTTATTTTATTACTTTTGAAACTTGAAAGTTTTTGATTGCCTACCCCTCGTTGAAATGATAAAATTAAAATTAACACAAAATTAACGCAAAAAAGATGAACTTATTTAAAAACAAGAATTTAATTACACAAAAATAATTGCAACAGGCTCCTGATTTTCAAGTTACGTGCTTAGTACCTTAATTTGGATGTTTTTTTGCTCATATAAGTAAGGCTTATTATGGCATTTCAAAATGTTGGATCTGTTTTATGTACAACGAAATTTCAGCCGCATAAATAAAAATCATTTGATAATATCCCTTTATCATATTTCGTTTCATTTTCGTTTTTTTTCTGGAATACCTGAAAAATCTGGAATTTGGGCATGAAATATAGCAAAATCTCTTTCAACATTATACTATATCTAGAACTAAAGAATATTTCAAAATGATCCTTAACCATTTAGCAAAAATAGTCAGAAGATAATATTACAAACTCTTCAAATTTATATTGAGCTTACGATATTATCTTTATGATATGTTATTTTTCATGATCGGTTCTTAATTTTGTTTCAATTGCATTTTATGTATTGAATAGAAGTACATTCTTTAATTTTTCTTTAATTAAAAATAAGAGAGCAATACAAGCGGCATTTAATTAATAATTAACAGTGAGTAAAAAAGACATCTCACAGAAAACCAATTAAATAAAAAAAAGCAGCTACAAAGTTGGTAGCAATTTTCCTTCTCATATTTTATTAAATTTTTTTTTTTTTGTTAATTTAATTTGAATTATTTTATTTTATTTAATTTTTTTTTGTATAAAATAAAAACAAAATTGTGGCGTGAAAAAAAAAACAATTTAGTAAAAGCACCAAAAAGTAATTTAATTAGTAAATTATTAAAAAAAAAAAAATAAAAAAAAATATGTAAAAAAATGAATTATTTTTATTTTGTTTTTAGTTTATTTTGTCTCTTCTATTTCTTTTCAAATTTTTCTTATTTTCAATTAATTTTTTGAGTAGCAAAACTTTGTAGGATATTAAAAATAAAGCAGAACAAAAAAACACTTAAAAACAATGTAATTTTGTTGTAATTAATTTTAATAACTAAACTAAAACCAAGCTTGAAAGCTTCATATGGAATTGAAATATATAAATAGTAGAAGCCACAAACAACTTTTTGTGTACAAACAAACAAAAAAAATCAAATAAATAAATAAATTTAATTAAGTAAAGTATATAATAAATGTATTAGCAGCTAACAATTAGCTTTAAAACAAACTAAAACCAAAACCAAAATATGTATATTAAAATAAAATCCTTCATCCAAAACCCCTAAAAATATTATATAAAATATTTTTTTTTTAATTTTGTTTTTTCGCTTTTTTTTTACAAAATACATAATTAAGGCTAACAACATAATTAATAATAATTCTAAAAATAATATAACAAACAAATAACAAATTAAAAAAAAAGAAAAATACAACAAACAATTAATTAATTTAGCGCTAATTAAATTAGTTTAAACATTAATTTTATTATAACCTTGTGTTACCTAAAGACTTTGTACAAAATTTTTCTCTGTGCATTTCATTTTTGTGATTATTTTTAAGCCGTTTTCTTAAGTTGACTTCACACTATAAAATATTTTCTAAAACATACTCATGAAGCTGCCAAATTTCTTACATGAAAATTCACTTCAAAATTAGTTGAATGTTTAACTCATTTTTGATAATATATAACTGTTTACACTTACGAGCAAAGTTCCCTCTAAGCTGGACGCGCAGGCGGCCGCCCAGGTATAAATTGACATTACCTCCATCATAATTTTTATTCGCCCAGAAGAAATATTGAAAAAAACTTCCTTTTTGCGAAAACAGTTTGAAAATATGTCACCATTTTCATTGGGTAAACGCACACATTTTATAAATACTTGTAGATTTCCACATGTTCATGGCTGCTGGGTTATTTCTTTTTATATGCCGTAATTAGTAACATTGAAATTAAATGTCAATTGGCGCTTCTTTGGATTTTTTTTTTGTTAAATTTTGTCCGACCTTTTTTAAATTTAAAAGGATTGTGCACATGATACTTTATACCGCCAATGAATTTTAAATATTAGAGGGAACGTTGCTTACGAGACGCTAGATTTTGTCAAAACTGGTTTACCAAACATTTCATAGTGTGAAGGCTAGTTTATGAACTGATTAGTTGCGACATTTGATGTCGCTATTCAAAGATAAGACATGGTTTTCCACGTATTCAATGACACTATTTAAGTGGCATTATTCGTGATTTAATATTCTTATATAGCGAACTTTAGTGTCGTCACTAAAATAGTTCATATAGAAAATGCATATAGTTTTTTATGATTTTATTTGTTTGGTTTTTGTTTTTAAATTTTTTTTAATTTATTTATTTGTTTTAAACATTTTTTTTTTCATATTATTTTCAATATTTTTTAATTTTTAATTATTGCACCAATTCCCATATTATTAAATATTAATCCATTTATATTAAATGCGCCCAGTAAATTGTGGTGATTTAATTCGAAGCTCTAAATCGTTGATTTTATAAAACAATTTCTGTTTTACTTTTTTTACTTTCATATCATTTGGTTTTTTTATTTTTTATTTTATTTCGCTTTTTATTTCATTATTAAATTACAAAAAAAACAAACAATTATTTATTTTAATTTAATTTTAATGTTGATTGCAAATTTCGTAGTTCAAATTAGAATCATCATAAATATAATATCTGCTTCAACGTAATTAATGAATTAATTATTATTTTATATATATATATATATATATAACTTCCTAAAAAAACAAAACAAAATTTATTAATACATTCCTGAATAATTAGGACATGTAATTTTAATTAAAAGAAAATTATTAGTAGTGGTCAAAAAATTTTTTATTATAAATCGAATTTCTATCGGAATTAGAAGCGACTTTTGGTATAAAATCTTTTCTTTTTTTTTGATCACCACTAATAAATGCTTAGGCGAACGAAAAAAACATAAAAATTTTATTTTTCGCCTTTAAAAAAATAAACAAAATTTGTCATACATTTTTTTTTAATTTCAAATTCGCTAAAAAGCAAAATAAATTAGTTTTATATTTGTTTTAACTATTTTTTTTTCTGTCTTAACTACCCTTCTTTAAGGATAGTATTCTATTTTTAATTTCTAAAAAGTCCTTCTGCAAAAATATATCAAAAAATTTTAAAAAAAATCGTTGCATTTCTTTTATTTCAAAATGTACGAATTCATTATATTCAGTCGACTGCGCAGCTAATATTCCTCAAAATTCACATCATTTTTCGAAATGGTTCGAATCATCGATTATAAGCTACAATTTCGACTCAATATTTTAATTCGTCGTAGTTTTTTCTTTTTAAATTTTTGCTACTTATCTCACAGTTATTATAATAATTATTATTTTTTTTTTTAAATATTTTGATTTTCTTCTTCTTTTTTAATTAAAATTCCTTTTAATTCCCATTCACTTGTGTATACAAAAAAAAAAAAACCAATAACAATAATTAAATTACATAAAATAAATATTAAATAATTTTTGCTTGTTTACACGTGAACCAAAACTATTTTTTTTTCTAAATATATAAAAAAAAAACGTACATAAAAATTTTAAAATATTTAAATAAAATAAATTTAAGGCAAAAACAAATTATAATTAATAATTAAATTAAAATTTAGTTAGAATTTTTGTTGAATAACATTTTTTTATTACAAATATTTGATTCTAATTAATATTTTCTTGTCTTTCTTTTTTTTTTGTTTTTAAAAATTTTCAAAAAAAAATTAAAAACAAAAAAATATCTATATAGGATAACAAGTTGGGCGATATTTGCTTCTCATTACGTTATGTGCCGACTGCGGGAAAACTAACTTGTGTGATCTTGGAAGCTAAAAACTTGAAAAAGATGGATGTCGGAGGATTATCTGGTAAAAGATTTAGTCACCAAATCGACTCGAAATTTTTAAATGGTTCACAACTATGGAATATTATAGAAAATATATTATTCTGTAGTGGAATTTTGTTTGATAAAAATAGGATTTTTTTAAGGAACGAAATCATAACATCATTAATTCATACTATTAAAAACGTTTCTTATAAAAGTTATATTGGACCATTTATTTTCGAGTCGATAAAATGTTTTTCTTTTGCATTTTTTTTTTTATTTTTATTCAACAATTTCATTAAACAAACTACAACGACAATTACCTTCACATTTCGGTATTTTCCACTGGCAACTTGTTTTAATAACATTTTGTTTTTGGTTTCATTTTTAAAGTAATTTTTTAACTCAGAGTTGTGTTTTATTAAGGAAATATATATGAAAAAATTTTTTGTCGAAACAATATAAATCTAATCTCAAAAGGATATTGTTTATAATAAAACGTATGGATTTGTCGAGTAATTCCATGGATTTCGAATGTTGCGTTCTATTTTAAAGATCATCAAGTTATCTTAATTTAATTTATTAAAACAAAAAAAGTCTAGTAATGATTGATATCAATTTTTGTTGGACTCAAAATGAACCATAATTTGAATACAGTTTTCATCAGTGTTTGTATAAACGTATTATAATATAACTCTATTCCGAAATAGCACAATTTTTCACTATAGTTTTACACTGTATCAATAATAAAATTCAAAAAGGAAAAACGTCTAGTAACGTTCCATTTTAAAAAAAATTGTATATTAGAGGACACTCTCCTTATAATTTTCAACCAATAGAGTTAATAATAGAATTTTTATTAAATCCTTTAATACATTAATCCGGACCAAACACAGTCCGATAGACCGAATTTTCCGGATTATACATAATACATGAAAGAAAGCCACATGAAATATAGTTTCATAGGATTTACCCGAAAATGGGTGCTGAATGATAATTTTCCTGGTTGTTACGAGTTTTCCGAATAAAATAAAGTTTACAGATAAAAGAGGTTCGACTGTATATGTAGTTTATTTTATTCTTTTTCTCATTCGAATTAGAACGAAGTGAACTTTTGCACGTAATATGTAAAAAATTAGAAAATGTTATTAGGAGTTAGGTTAGATCGAAACGGAACGAAAGGATTTTTCTTACGTGCCCGTAGCCGAAAACGAAAGAAAGAAAAATTTCTCATCGAAACGGAATGAATACCGTTCCGTTACTATTTTTCCCCGGTTCGCCAACACTACTTTTGACACTATATTATATTACACTTTCTAGTACACTCATTAAATCATCTTATACTGTTCGTGGGTGCTACTATTTGGTACTAACTCAAATTCGATGGATTATAAAACACTGGAAACTTGTTTATACTAAAATTTTTGTTTAAAAATTGCATAAAATTAATTCAAATAATATTTTCTCCAAATAAAACATAAAACAATTATTTTTGTAAACATTTTCATCATAATTTTTGATCCCTTTTTATTGCTATCACAATTTTGGTTTTTTTTTGGATAATCATTAATTTTTTTTTTTGGGTTTTTCATAATATAATTTACTTTTTAAAACAACAAGTTACCAGTGGAAAATATCTCAAACTCAAGCTCTTCTAAGCTTTTACAAACAAACATTAAAAATAAAAAATTAATTGGTTTTAATTGAAAAAAAAAAATAAAAAATAAAAAAAATTATTAAACTAATTAATTGTATGAATAGCATCAGAAAAAAAAATTAATAAATTAATTAAATTTGAAAATATTTGAAACAAAATCAAAAAAAAAAAAAAAAAAATTCAAAAAATTTCGCAAAAAAGTTAGAAATTAGACAAAATTTGTTTTTAATTTTTTTTTTATAGATCCATATGTGAAAATTGCAATCATGCAAAATGGAAAACGTTTGAAAAAGAAGAAGACAAGTATCAAAAAATGCACCCTCAACCCTTACTACAATGAGTCGTTCTCATTTGAAGTTCCATTTGAACAAATACAAGTATGCGAGAATGTATTAATACTATCCTATAAAAAAAAATTAAAAAAAAAAACACCTTAAAAAGCAAATCAAAAAAAAAATAACTTAACAATAATATTAAATGTTCTCTCTGTGTTGTGTTTAAAAACAAAAAGAAAATTAATTAATTAACATTATTAATTATTTTGCCTCATCTTTCTTTTCTTTTTTTTGTTTGTGGTCTAATTATTTTGTATTTTGCTTAAAAAAATTCGGTTTTATTACTAAAACACTTCTACTAATTTTTCTTCTTCTTCAAAAATTGTGTATTAAACTCTTGTTTCTTTTTAATTTTTGTGGTCTTTCTCTAAACAAACTTTTTGTTAAAATCTGGGACTTTTTTTACCAGCACATAGTACCAAGCTTAAACTTAGGCCATGTCGGCCAATATAATTAGTACTAATAATAATAGCTTTCGATTTGCACATTTCACATCCTTTTTAGTACTTGAAAACTTAATATTCATTGAAATTAATAATCGAGTCTGCTATCAACTAAACAAACCATTCTTCGCGGAACATTACTCAATTTTAAGATAATATCCACACTCTATTCCATATTTATTATATATGTTCCTTATACTTAAATATCTAAAGATAATACGGGTCTAAATCTCCATATTCAAACTTAATTCTTGTGTGGCCACTAAATTTAAGCTGTAATAGTTAAATGTATTCTTTAGAAGAGCGAATGATCAACCCAAGGTTTCAAGCAGATTTCCAATTAGTTATCATGTCACATGTTGTTTAATCTCTTGTGATGTGAGCATTTAATTATGTTTTCGAAAATACCATAGGAATCGGGCAAAATTACCTCTGATCGTTAGCATAAATCCAGCATATAAGTGTAGCACACTCTCTTTCTTTGGTTCAAGTAATATGCACTCGTATGTTTCACACATTTAAATCTTCAAAACTTAAAAACAGGGTTATGAGTTGACTTAATTTTAATTTCGAAAAATTGAGTGTATGCAAAATTTACTTTTAGTTAAGCCAAATGTTTTGAGTTTTAACTATCAAAATATTAAATTGTATGTTAATTATTATCATAAATTTATCATATTTTAATGAATTTATAATAATTTTCCACCATTTTTAATGCCCTTCAGAACTTTACTACTATATTTAGGAAATTCGAAAGTCCAACTCAAAATCAAATTGGCCATTCTGAAGTCAATAAAATTCGAACTTAAATAAAAAAGTCCCAGAATTTCTTATGTTTTCTGTTTTTAATTTATAGTTTCAATTTTCTTCTTAATTTTTCTAACACGAAATTTTTTTGAAAGGAAATTATTGAATATGATTTTTAGTTTCGAAAAGTAATTAGTTTTCTTAAACAAAAAAAACAAATTTGGTTCGTTTTTTTTATGTTGTAAATATATTAATTTTGTATTTTATGTTTTGTATATATTTTTGTTAATTTCTGAAAGAAAAGAAACCGGCCTTTGTAAATATTAAAAGTATTTTAACAAACAAAAGTACAAAATTATTTAAAACCAGAAACATAAAATTATTAATTTAAAACCGAACAACAAAAAAAAATAAGTTTCTATGTGTTTGCTTCTATATAAAAAAAACAGTAGGTTGTTTGTGTCAATGTATTAGTTTAAATGTCCAAAAAACATTTGCTTATAATTATTAAAAACAAATTTGGGTTTATTATTATTTTCTATTTGTTTTTAAATCGAATTTATCAATAAATATTCTGTTATTTCTTTTTTTAATTTTTAAACGAAAATTCGTGCCCGCGGAATTATAATTCAATTTACTAAAAAAAAAAAAATAACTTTCTTTTTCTTTTAATTACATTAAAAATTTATCTAATTTGATTTTTATTTAAAATATTGATAAATTCGTGTTTAATTCATTTTGATTTTATTTTGAACGGAACAAAAACTGATATTAAAAAACTGAAAAGTTTAGAGAAAATATTCCCAACAAAAAGACCCCCAGAAAACTGTTAAATATATTTTATTATCATAATATTTTCTTCATAAAAGAATTCGTGTAGTTTTGTCTCACATTTTCTATTATTTATATAAATCTCTGTCCATTTCAATTAGAAATTAATTAAATTACAAATTACTTCTAATTACGAGACGAATTACAATACACTTTTTCATGAAATTTTTAATATGAATTTTTTGTAGTAAAATCCTGTTTTTTGTTTTTTTTTTTTTATAGAAAATGAAAACCCAACCCCACTCAAAAATAAATATTTAAAGCTTTTAATATTGTTTATATTTATTTTTGTTTTTGTTTTTTTTTTTTTGTTGTGTTATTGAAATTTTTTATATTTTCGGTTGAAGAAAAACACTCCAAAAATATTCTTAAAATCAGAAAAACAAAAACCACTTTCTCAAAATATAAAAAAAAATTTAATTATTCCGAAAGATGATTTAAAAATATCATGTTTTAAAAAAGTTTATAGACTATTTCGCGAATGATCGCCTCAAGACTTTATTAAACTTTATTCCATTCAAGAAATTTCGAATTAATATCTTCAAACAATTAACTTTTGGTTTCGGTTCATTTTTCTTTTTCGATCCACTCCACTGAATATCGAAAATATTCCTGGAAAATATTGTTTTTCCATAATTTTCATTAGATCCGATTAAAATTATTAAACTTTTTTCAATCACAATAGAAATCATGTATCCGAATAATTACTTTTATGAGATATATATATATAAAAAAAACTGTTGACATTAATTTAAAATTCCATAATCAAAAAGACACTATCAATCAAAAAACCTTCTTAATTTGTAAAACTTGAAGAAAAAAAAAAGTTGTATATTTACCCACTTTTAGCGGGCACATTATAAACAATGTATTTGCACGCGCACTTCCACATTAATACAGACCAAAACCAAACTCAATTATCGCCCACCACAGGCAGGCTACTGACCAAAAAGGCAATAATTTTAATACCTAGGAAAAGAAAAACAATCACATATAAATTACCAAAAAAAAACTATTATATACAAAAACGATGTCATCCAGGTTTTGAAATATGAAAAAAAAAAAAAAAGAAAATATATATAATTATGGAAATTGAAGATATCAACAGCGTCAACGTTCGTTCCCCTGGGTTCATTCTTTTGACACTGTCTTCTGATTTGAAAAAAACAAAAAAAAAAACAAAGAGCACTTTATGCTAACATAAAATTAAAATGTTTAGCTTTTAGTGCTCCATCGACAAAACATAATAATATATCGTTTTTACTCAGTCCTTTTTGACATAAAAAATCCTTTCCTGAAATTCCTATTTAATTTAAAATATCGTTAAAAAATCTCAAACTCATAAAGCTTGTTTACACGATCAAACATATTGAATCAGATTGAAATGTTCGCACAAAATTTGGACGACAGATGTACGAGAAGAATTGATTCAACTATTTTCAATTGAATACATTCAATTTATATTCAAATTCTTTATATCTCTTTGAAAGACATTTGATTTCAAAATGAATTTCTGAACTTTTTTAAAAAATCTATTATTTTTTATTAAAGTTTTTTATTCAACGAATTTCTTATTTCAACATTAAACTGTAATTAAATTGTATGAACAAGTTTTAATCCAATCATAATTTCCATGTCTTTATCCTTTTGAAAGTCGTCGCTATTTAAAAATAAATAAGATTTTGTAGACAGAAGAATTATCATCTGGATGACAACAAATTATTATCATTAAATAAAGAAATAAACATGATTTTAAACAAAATATAGGATTGAATATTATACATTTTCGTTTACCAGTATTTAAAATAAATAAAATCCTAAATTTAATTCTAAATCACATTCACCAAAAAGAAATACATTCAACAAAACGAAATCACCTAATTAAAGCATATTAAATTCACAAAAAAAAAAATTAAATTTAAAACAAAAATCCAAATCAATCAAAAATCAATTCAATAATACAAATTTATCGAATTCGTTGCTCGTTTTGTAGAAGAACTTCAACCATTTTTATATCACCTGCAAAAAAAAAAAAATTAATAACAAAAATCATTTAGTTTAAATTATTGAATCCGAATTCAAAGGATCTGAAATATTTAAATAAGGAAATAATTGAAAAATCATTTTCTCTAAATATTTCTTATTCTCTTGAAATATGACTTTCTTCATAAATGCAGAACTGCGAAAGGTATGCAAGAGCAGCAGTGAAATTCTGTAACACTACAAGTTTTCATATATTATATTTCGAGGGGGCATTTGTCGCCTAAAAGTGATGAATTTCAGATGAGTGACTTTTTCAAATAATTTTTAGGCAAATTTCTAACTAATGGCCTGGATTTGGGATTGTCACTTTTTTAAAATGACGAGAGTGAAAATCACTGATGCCTTCTTACAGAATTTTGCAGCAGTTTACCAATGTAAACCATTTTAAATAGTTATTTCCTATACATCCTTATTTATGCTGCAAATTTAAAATTACAGAACTGCATCCATGAGCAAGTCTAAATAAATACACTTCTATGATCATAAATGCATGCTTTTCACATTGAATTCCTTTTCATCCAAAAAAAAAAAAACCCAAACTCATTAAATAGTAAACAAATTTTTTTTTTGTTTTTTAGAATAATTTTAGTTAAATAGTATTTTATTTAATAATTAAATAAATTATTATTTTTATTAAATGTTTGATTAGTTCACTTTAGTGTGTGCGATATCAAGAAAAAAAAAATGCATTAAAAAAATGAAGAAGGTTTTTGTTTTTAAAGAAATTATTAAAAAGAAAAATTTTCTTCGTTTTTAGTGTAATTAATTTTTTTTTTTTTTTTGGTTTTTAATTTTTTATGTTATTAGTTTTGTTGTTTATAAAAAAAAAAAATAGTTAAAAACAAAAAACAAAAAAACAGAAAAATATGTATTTATTTTTAGTTTTTCCCATTTTACTTTTTCGTTTTTATAGTTTTTGCTCATAATTTTAGCAAATATTTTTAATGTTTTCTTTTTGTTTTTACTAAATTTTAAAATCAACCAAAAATCATAGAAAATTCAACTAGTCGTCACCGTCGTGGATTACGATCGTATTGGTACATCTGAGCCTATTGGACGAGTAATATTGGGTTATAATGCAAGCGGTACTGAATTACGACATTGGTCTGATATGTTAGCATCACCAAGACGACCAATTGCACAATGGCATACATTAAAGGATCCGGAAGAAGCTGAAGGCAAAAAGGATTAAATTTCCGAAAGTAAGTTAGATTTTTTTGATATACATCTTTTAAAATGCATATATTTTCGTTGTTTCAGAAATTTATATCTGACTAATTGTCTCTGTTCTAATTGTAAGTGAATTGTAACCAGTTTTATTGAATGGTCTACTCGTCAGTCCTTTTACTTTTAGATTAGTTCAAAAACTATATTCTTTTTTTAAATAGCTTCCTAAAAACTTTTTAAACAATGGTGGAGAAACTTGTTTGTTTCGTTAGATCGAAATGTCGAAGTGAACAGAATTTATATACCCTAAACGTAGTTCCTTTCCAGAACTACAGCATCTTTTTATTTTTTCTGTCTTTATCCTTATGTCTGTTATGATTTTTGACTTTTGATCAACCATACTCACTCAGTACAATGGCAGAATACAATAGATTTAGAATTCTTTGTTTAAATTCTGTTTTACTCAAAAAATAAACAGAGTTCTGACGTGTAAATGACAAAAATTTTAAACCATTTAAGAACTCCGTTTATTGTACTCTGTTATACCACTAAACACTATTTTGACAATACATTTAGCTGACTAAACATGCTAAGCTTGTGTAGAGCAAAAGTGGTCGCACTCAATCTATATAAATAAAAATTAAATGCTGTTCGTTGGTAAGCGCATCACTTGAGAACGGCTGAATCGATTTCGCTCATTTTTTTTGTTAAAATGTTCGTAGTTGTCCGAATAAGGGTCTTACGGAAAGAAAAATGGAAAAATTTGCCCGGAAAATTGGAAAATTCGGGAAAAACTGAAAGTGCTTTTCTTCAATGGGATTTTTGTATGAACTCTCGAGACCATATGCGTGGATTTGTGTAATTCTTTTTTTGTTTTGTTCGTTATTGTGATGGAAAAGTTAAATACGTTTTTTTCTCATTATTACTTCATTTGCACATTTTCAATAGTTTTTTTATAAACCCACAAACAAATTTATTGAAATTTAGATAGGACAACGTCTGTCGGGTCAGCTAGTGTGAAATAAATTTAAGCTGTATAAACGATCTCAGCGATAAAATTACTATATACTAATATTGTTTCATATTTTAATTTTATTTTTCAGACTAAGCTGAAAGTAAGAATTTAATAAAACATGACAGGAAATCTAAAAACCTAGAAAAACAATAGTCGAGAAAATATACGGAATAAGAACAAATTCGGTAGAAACCAAAAAAAACAACAAAAAGAAAAACTAAACCTCAAAATGGATTAAAATTAAGAAAGAAAATCTTAGTTATTTAAAAAAAAAAGAAAGATAAATTTAAAAGAAATTTGTTAATAAGTTATAATAAATAAAAGAAACAAAAATAAAATCTTTAAAATCAAACAAAATTAATTACGATTCAATAAACAGAAAGGTAACACATTAAAAAAGATAAACAAAAATATTTAATATTAATAAATAAATATGAAGCAAAAGAAAAAAGAAACTGTTATGTAAATTGTATGTAAAAACGTTTAAAAAAAATCTATATAAAAACAAAAAAAAATAATATTTGTTATTGTTAATAATTATTTAATTTCTTCTTCTTTAAAATTAGAACAAAACTATAAGAAAAATTGAATTTCAAAAAAAAGAAAATATTAAAATAAATAAAAAAAAAAAAAAAGAAAACAACTAAAAATTAATGCTTTTTAAAAATCGTAAAAAATTTCTTTTTATTTATTATCTGGTTTTTTATAAAATTAACAAAAATTATCTTTAATGTAGAACAAAAAAAAAAAAAAAAAGAAATTTAATAGACATGGGTCACTTGAAAAGTTTTGAAATGTGAAAGAAGAATTTGTGTTTCATTGATAGTCAATCGATCAAAAGCTTAAATATTGCGACTTGCAGGACTATGAATACAAGATGAATTAAAAGAAATCCTTTGAAGATATTGGATACAAGTTTGAGATTATTCTTTAACTTAAATGAAATCACTAAATGAAAACTTGAAGGTGAATTAGAATGAGCGCAATTTCAAAAATCGTCAAACTAGAAAAATATTAATGAAACTCAAATAAATTCGTTGTTAAAACAGCTCAAAATTCTTAAAGGAAATTCATGTTCAAATTCGTGCTATAACAAAAACTAACAAATTCTATATTTTAATAATAAAATAAATAAGAAACCTAAAAACAAACAAAAAAAATGTAAATAATTATATTTTAGATCTATTCAAATTTTATTTAAATTTAAAAAAAAAAAAAAAAAATTTCTTATTTAAATTTCTATTTTAATTTTTAACTTAATATGAAAGAAAGCTTTGTCCTAATTAAATAGATTTTAAAGAACTTACATTAAACAAAAAAAAAAAGCCTAAAACAATTTCTTCTTCTTCTTAAAAATTTAAATTTAATTTTTTTTTATTCATTTTTGTTTTTCGGATGATCTAAAATGTAATCAAAATCAAAATTCAGAATTGAAATAAAACAAAGCTAAATTAAAAGATTTTATTTCAAAAATTTTAAAAAGAAAAGTATTACAAAAATATTTATTCAAACAAATTAAAATAAATTAAAATGTTTAAACAAAAATTGTTAAGAATATTTTTTAAACATTAAAACATTTTAAAATTTCAAAAATATTTATATTTAATTTGGAAAGAAAAAAGACATGAGAATAAAAAGCCCCAAAAAAGAAAACAAATATTTAACTTTTTCATTATATTATTATTTAATATAACATAAATAAATTGCATATTCACATATGTATTTATAAATAAATAAAAAACATATTAAGAACAATAATAGTTATATATAAATTTATTAGATGTTTCTCCTGTAAAAAATAATTATAATAATAATTAATAATAAACTTAAAATATTAAAAATCAACCAAATACAAAATATGTAAAATAAATAAAATATATATATATATACAATATATAAATATATAATAATACAATATGTAAACGATTTATATCAAGGTGTAGCCAGTTTTTCAATAAGGAGACTTCACAGCTAGTTTAGAGGCTTTAACAAGTTCATAACTGTTGTCACACATTTGATACGATTATATTGGGTTCGTGGTTTTTTTTTCATCAAAATTCAAACACATTTTTATTACATTTTAAATTGATTTTATTAAATCAAATATGTGCCATTTTGATTGATAATCTATTGCCATTTTCTTGGTAAAACTATTATGCTATCACTGTAGAATGTCTGGGATTTCTGGGCGAAAAACTTAACCAAGTGATTTTCACATGCCTCTTTAAAGTCAACTTTACACTATTAAAGGAATTCTGCAGAGACCAAAGCAAACAATGGTAGTCGAACGGAGCAAGGTCCAGACTATACGGTGAATGCATCAAAACTTCCCAGCCAAGCTCTCTCAATTTTTTTGCCTAGCCATTAAAGATATGTCCTGTCTGGAATTGTAGTGATAGAAGAAGAAGCCTTTCCTATTGATCGATTTTGGTCGCTTTACCTCAATTGCGTGCTTTAATCGCATTAGTTGTTGACAGTAGAGATATTTTAACTCCACCTTTATGGATTTTCAAATTTTCAAGAATTATGATTCAATATAATGCCAATTGGTAATAAGCGGAAGTAAAACAAATTTACATGCATTTTAAAAGCATTCTTTCTTCGATTTCAAGATTCATGAAAAATGTTAAATTAATTTCTTATTTTATAAAATAATATAATTGAGTTCATTTCAAAATTAAGACTTCTTAAATTTACGTGAAGTCTTTTATTTAAAATAATTTGGTTACACCCTGTATAAAATTAAAAGTAAAAACATCAGAAAAATATTTTAATCGCACTCGACAGAAAATATGTAATAAAAAATATATTTCAAAGAAAAACAAAGATAAAAATTGTAACACGTTTAATTAAAACAAATATATTAAAAATAAATATTTAAAAAAAAAAAAAGGAAAATATAAATATTAAAAAGGTTTTTCAAATTGATTTTAAATTAATTTTAATTTAATTTCCGTTTTTCCTTTTTCTTTGTTATTGTTGATTAAGGCACATTTTGTCTTCCCTGGCTGTATACCAATAAGAATTATTCTTTAATTTAACTAATTTTGAATTTAAAAACTAATGAAAAGAAAATTGATTGGATTGGTTCAGGTTAAACGGCTTCCAAGATGGCCGCCATATTGAAATCATAACCGTTTCGAATTAAAGTATCTTTTTTAATTTATTTATAAAATTCAAGGGTTTTAAATATTTTATATAAAAATATTTGTTTTCTTTCGAAAAAAAAGCCTCAAATAGCCTCAATAAGTTGCGTTATTCAATATGGCTCCGCTTTAAATTAATAAATTTTCTTCTTTTACTTTTAAAAATTACGCCAGACTTATTCGAGTTGCTAATAAATAATAAAACGTTTCCTTCTTTCTTGTACATGATTTTGATTTAATTTCAAAAACATTAAAAATAGATAATTTAATTATTAAAATATAATCAAATATAATTTTTTATTTTCTTATTTTAATTTTGTAAAATAAAGAATTTTTATGAATAAAAATCATTAAAAAAAAATCAAGCTAAAGACCAAAGATATTAGCAAAATAAAAAAGTGTATAGTTATGAAAAAAAAAACTGTAGTTTGAGTTTTATTTAGAAAGAAAAGTTTGAATTAAAAAATTAAACATAAATTATTTAATGACAAAAAAAAAACAAATAAATAAATAATAAAACAAAATAAAAATATTTCATATCATTTCACAAATAAATCATAAAACAATAAAATTTAATATATGAATTTATTTTATGTTTTAAGAAGAAATAAAAATTATATATTTAATCAAAAATAAAATTTTTTTTTTTTTTGGGGATTTAAAAAAAAGGAAAAATCACGATTCTATTTATGCTCTAAGAGCATTTTCTATAAATCCCAAAAAAAAAGAAAACTAAGAAATAAAAAGAATAGATGGAAAATTTATGCAACGATTTAGAAACAAAAAAAAAAGAATATTTAAGAAAATACGCTATCACAAATCGAAATGAAAACACACTTTAATAATGAAAATTAAAAAGAAAAAGAAAATGCTGAAAAAAATTAGAAATTTATAAAAATATTCTCTCTTCACAGTCGTTTAAGTTGTTTTAAACGAAATGCAATTTCAATGCGTTTTATTATTTTATTAGAAATGTTTTAAGAAATTATTTCAAGTATTTCTATTCTTCACGCCGAAAAATAAAGTAAATATAGAAAAATCCAAAATTCCAGAACTTTGTAAAGTTTTTCATTCACTTTTCACCAAAAAGAAAAAAAATTTTTTTTTGTTATATAAAATTCTTAGAAAACACGCAATTTTACAAATTTCCTTTTCACAGAAAAAACCAAAAGACCTGTAAAGTCCTAGAATAAAATCCTTGGTTTTTAAATAATAAAATATATACAAAAGTAAAATAAGAAATTTTTAACCGAAAAAATAGAATTAACATTTTTATTTGTAAAATAAACAAAAGACGAAAAAAACAGAAAAATATGTAAAAAATATCGCAAATTAAATAAAACGGAAAATCAATAAAAATTTTCACCGGAAAATTATTGTTAAATGTATTTTAAAATTCTGTCCATTCAAATAGAAAATGAAAATTTTTCGAAACATTTCTATTTGTTGCAATAAAGTAGATGCGGATTTATTTCCTAATTAAAATTATTGAATTGGAATTGAAAGAAAAGCTTAGATATTTTTTCCAACATTATTTCCAACATAATAAAGCATTTTTTTTTTCTATTTAATTGAATTTTATTTATTTGTTTTTTTCTTTTTTGGTTACTAGAGTCCTCTTGCAATTGAGACAATGATGAATAAGAAAATTAAAACACAAAATAATCATAAATAATTCATATTGTATAAAAAAAAAATATTTATTTAAGACAAACAACAAAAAAATATAACAAATTATATACAAAAATTAAAAATATTCTGTAGAGTCCGAAAATTATTATTTATTGTAATGATAAAAAAGAAACATATAAATTTAAAATATAATAATACAAAAAAAAAACATATATTATGAATAATAAAAAACCAAATAAAACTGATTATAAATAAATAAATTTCTGTTATTGAAAATTGTTTTAACGAAAATAATCATCCTTTTCCCGAAATCCTTGTTTTTATGCCCTATGGTAGGTACTACCGTCCGTATACAAGATAACTCAAAAACGCGTTATTCGATTTTGATGAAATTTACAATGTGAGTTTGCTATTTCTTAACTTGGTTTGGTATTGCATTTGAGCAAAATCGATCCAGGGGGAGCAAAGTTATAAAGGAAAAACCACGATGACCAGAAAAAATTTTGTAGTTTTTTTGTTTATGGTTTTTCAGATTTAATCGGAAAATTTGTGAATCGATTTAATTGAAATTAATTATGCAGGGTAACTACCTAAATAGACGATATCATGTTAAATTTCAATCAAATCGGTCTAAGGGTAAAGGAGAAAGAAATAATCCTAGGAGAAAATAACTCTCTCTATAAAGCTTTTTTAATGTACTTTAAAAACTAATACACCGATTTGAATAAAATTTACAGATTAGACTTATGCTATTAGGGTCTAGGTTACCTGCAAATTGGAAGAAATTTTGAAAAGAAGAAAGTTATGAAGAAAAAACTTTGAAATAATGTTAATTTTGAAAGTTTTTCTGCCCCACTTCTACCATAGTGCATCAGTTACTACTGTTTCTTTCTTAAATTAAAGCATTTAGATAAGTACGAACTTTTATGTGGCCGCTTTTTTGATTTATATATCATAACTATTATATTGTTCAAAAAATGGATCCTGAGACACACTGACAAATATATTACATCTAGCCGGTCTCCAATCATAATATGTACTATTGATAAAAAACGAAAGTTATTAAATCATTTTGCAAAAATTTTATGTATTCACCGAAAACTCTAAGGAAACTGATTTCAATACGCTCACCACACGACTCCACCCGACTTAATTGACGACTCATTTTCAATCGTACTGAAAAAATCTTGTGAAGACTCTAAAATTTGGACTTTTTTGGCAGTCCGACTGAAAATATGTCTTGAAATAAGTCCAATGGAGTCGTGAGGTTAAAATACTTACTAATTGTAATGTTTAGTTCTTATTACTGCCCATACAATAATGTATTGTATGTATTCAATTTGTTTGAAGAATTAAATAAAAACAAGGTGTAATTTAGAAATACGACAATTTCTATATACATCTCCTATTTTAATGATCATTATCGTTTAATCGGCAATTAAATCTTGGTAATGACGCTTTTTCGATAATAATAATCGTCTACTTGAGGTGTTATATATATTGTGTGCAAATCAAACCAAATCTCATTGGGAAAAGTTTAAAATTCTTGACAAACTTATTGTCTATGTGTAGCATAAATCTTGCTGAAATCCTATACTGGAAAGTCGGATATCTGAATTTTGAAGAATGAACTAATTTCTTAGTATAATCATTTCTATGAATACGGATACACAAAATTTCGTATCTAAATTTATTTTATTATTTTAAAATGTCTACATTTATATGAAGATGAGACCTAAAATCCTTCCAAATTATTGCCACCCAGCCTGACAAGGCCTCCCATCAAAATATCAGGCTTAGGAGAATTTCTAAAATTTGTCCTCATTTTTTTTTTTAATTAAAAGATTAGAAAAAACATTTTTGGACAAACATTGTTACATGAGAAATAGCTTGTTTGATTTCAGGCCCTTATAAAAGAAGAGGGGTAGAAAGTTCCAATAAAATATGATTACTTAATAAATTATATCAATCTGCGTTTATTATAATAATAAATTAAATAATATAAATAATTTTCTAATAATTTAATTTAACAATATGTTTAGCGTTCTTGCAATGAACTTAATAAATGATGTTTATATAATTCATGCTCTAAAAGTGCCTTTTTCAAAGCACTTGACTTGGGATTTCTTGTTCTAGAATCCCGTTCCAAATTCGACATTATCTTGTAAAATCTTTCATCTTCCTTGTTTTTCTCTATCAAAGGCTTTTCATTAACGACTTTGTTATCTTTATTTAAAGTTATCATTTTTCTTGTATTACGATAATTTAAAACATTTTCTAGTAGTAACATTTTTTGATCTTTTATTAAACGTGGAATTAGTGTTGATGGCGTATTGCAATTTGAAGACATTCTCAATGTCCGATGATTTCGGTTCTTTTCTTTTTTATTCCCCAAAGGAGCAACACTGATTACGATCAAAACCATTAGAAATATAAATCCAATTCCATAAATCATAACTTCAAAATTTGTTATTGAAAAATACACCATTTTCAAATAATAATACTTTTAAATTTAATTACAAATAATTTCTTAAATTTTTTAACCAAAAAAGAAAAGAAAAAAATGACGTCCAAAGTCAAGAAAAGAAAAATTATAAAGAAAATCGTAGTAGCTTTTATAGCTACTACGATTTTCTTTATAATTTTTCTTTATAAAATCAATTATTTTAATCGTTAAAAAAAAATTTAAATTCAAGTAAAAAAAAAATTTTAAATATAAAAATTCAAAAAATAAAATGGTACAAATTTTGTATAAATTAAAAATTTTCTTCTTCAACCTTTTGATAATTGCACTGGTTTTGGGCGGAATTTATCTAATTGGATGTTTTACCTGCAACTACAAAACTCAAATTTCGGAATATTCAGAACGTCGTTTGAGAAAAATTCAATCTGCCCAACGTCTACAATTGAAAATACGAAATCTTCTTATGGAAATAGAAAACTCACCAACTAAAGAACAACTTGATAATCCCGTTGAAGGTTTATCGGAACAACTTGAAAGGGAAATTTCTTTAATAGAGGAAGAATCTGGAAAGGGGAAAAATAAAGATGATTCGGAACCGGAAATGTTGACTGATAAAATTAATACCTTTTTAATTGTTGATAAGAATGGAAAACTTGTTAAAACATTTCGATTTAAAGAAAGTGATTAATATTTTTGAAAAAAATTAATAAATTTCAAATAATTCCAATTGTAGAACATAATAAATATAAAAAAAAAATGTATTAAAGAATTTCTATCAGTTTAAACTTTGGATTTAGTTTTTTGTCCTGCATGTTTGCCGAACTGAAATAAAATATTCCCAATTGTCAATGTTCATTGTCTCGGTTTATCAATTCAGAAAATCCATTCGATTTAAAACAATTAAAATCATCGTAGCAACATAAAAATTTTGAAAGAGCTTTCGGACACATAATTAAAATAATTAGAAATTAATGAATTAAATAAAAGAATTTAGTTATCCGTTAATTACATTTATTAAAGAGACTATTCATCCTTATAATAGCGATTTTTCATTGCACGATATTTCTTCAACGTATACAATGCTTCCAATTCTTTAGCAATATAACGTCCTTGAGATAATAATTGTTTAATTTTCCTTGGATCAGTTTCATCTTTATTTTTCATGAATGCATCATGAATTTTTTTCCGTAATTTTTCAGGTCCTGCTGGATATTCACGGGCTAAAAATTGTAACTGCAAAATAAATTTTAAATTTAAAACAATTCCAAAATTAAATCAAAATGATTTTTACATTTTTATAAAGTTGTATCACTTTCGGTCTTAAAGACATTAAAAATATTAAATATTTATATCATTAAAAATAATAAAATAACTTTAATTACAAAATAGAAATCAAAGGTCGAAATAAAAATAAAAATAAATAAGACATGTCAAATGTCATCTTAAGAGACTCGAAAATTATTTTTATTTTGACGAATAGATGGCATGACGGGCAATTTTCTAACGTTTTTAAATAAAAATACCAGTATTTTTAAAACTGCAAAAAAATATTAAAAATCAATTTATTTAATAAAAATAATCCATAAAAATTCATTCTATAAGAAATTTATAAAATACTTACAAAAATTTTTATGTATGGCAAAAAAATATACAAAAAAAAAATCTATCAAAATTGTAACAAAAATGGTATCACAAAAATTTCAAACTAAATTAAGAAAAATTATAATTAAACAATTTGTCATCCCAATTCAAAACCTAAAACATCATCTAAATTATAATCAAAAAGTCGGAAATCATCTTCATAAACTTCGTAAAGTTTTCTAATAGCTCCTATGGGAATTGGATCAAAATACTTGCGCAGTTGACTGCTTGTACCAGAGGATTTGTGCCCAGTTGGGAATGTGAAATTATTACTTGCACCACTTAAGTACAATGCCAGAGCAGAGTCATCTAATAAAGTCTCATATTTTCCTGTAATTAGAATAAGTTTCGACTTCAAAAATATGTGATTTACTTTTTAAATTTCCTTACCGATGAGATTATATTTTATAATACAAGGATGACATAGGTTGGAAGCTGGTTCCCAATGTTCATTGAATGATTGATTCGCTTGATAGTTCATACTTAATTCTGGTGCTAATAAATACTGTATGAATTCTGAAAATGTTACATCGTTTCCCAATTGTAAAGATTGATTTGTTGCATTCGAACGAAATGATTTAATAATTAAACGTCCAATTCGTGATTGAAAATATTTGGCACTTGCAGAGTTCTGTTCTAATTTATTACGATAAGCTGATAACAGTCGTTCAAATGGATGTCGTACAATTATAACACGAGTATATTCCGAAAGAACGGAATTTTGTTCGTTTTTAGAGAGATCACTTAGTTTTAAGAATCTGAAATATTTTAAATACATAAAAAAACTTGAATCTTTTAAATCGTTTCGTTCACATACAATCCTGCAGAATGAGCCAAAGATGCTGGAATTTGAAGAGGATCAGTTCCATTTTTCCAAATTCCAGTCATTAACATAAGAACACGTTTCCAGTTTGTGCAGGCTACCTAATAAGAAAAAATATTGAAATTTTTGATTTAATAAATAAGTCAATGCCTGAATGAATACAAAAATAACTTCCAAATAAAAAATGATAACCTTTGGCGGAGGAAAGAGAAAAGTTACTTTATTAACATTGTACAATATTCGGTGACTAGCTGATAAAAACATTTTTTTTTTTATTTTTTGATCTTTTTTTTATAGTATGGACATCTTGAATTTCATGTTAACATCTAGGCAAAAGTGATATCGTTAAAATACCAAGAAATATATAAATTTTTTTAAAACTTTTAAACTAAAAAAATGACTTATGGTTAAGTAAATAATTCCTACCAAATCTAATCAGCGTGAAACTACAGTGAAACCTATGCAATTCGAACAGTACAAGAGCTATACAAAAATGATAGCAGATAGGAAAACCTAGTTTGATTTTAGAGATAAAAAGAAAATTAAATTCATTTTTGACTTCAAAACAAGAATGGAAATCATAAATTGAAAAATTTAGCAAAGCTAAAATTTCGCTAAACTCATAGAACTTTTAGTTTATACATTTTAAAAATATTTATATTATGTAGAATGTAATTTATTTTTGAAAATAAAGCACGTTCAATAATTAAAAACAATCCGTGCGGAAACAGTATTTCATAAGAATCAAATGGTTCTTTTTTTTTACTTTCTTAGACCTTAGTAAGGTGTAAGTAAGTATTGTAATCGTTTTAGTGCTCCTAGAATGCGGTTTGACTATTTTTCAAGATATCTGCGTGTCGGTTGTCACATTTTTGAATGCATGATAACTCGAGGACAGCTTACTGAATTTTATTCAAACTTGTCAGAAAATGGACTGAATAGATTTTTACCGGAAGTTGTTCTTTCCGGACAAAAATACAAATTTTCCATACTTGTATGATAACTCGAGAATCACTTTAGCAATATCACACATATCCTGGATTATTAGTTAGTTAGTTTTCTATCTACATTTGTAAAGTATGGTACAGACGATCAGTCTTTTTGCTCAGTCGTAGTTTGCGCAGTTTTTCTGTGGGAAAGCCTGCGCAAATTTTGTGTCCACACGGTATCGTCTTTTCCATATTTTTTACGCAGTTTTCTTTGGAACTTCTTAACGCTACGTTTTGCATTCACGTAACACAGTTATTTTTCAGACACGATCTGAAATCGCACAGGTCGCACTTTTGCCTGCGCAAACGACCTGTGACTTGTCCGGACGCAAATCTGATTTGCGCATGCAAAACTGAGTAAAAAACTGTGCGTTTGGACGGCTCTTAATGCACAGAAATAATTATTGGAGAATAATTTATGTATTTAACAATCCGATTTGAATGAAATTTGGAACATAGTTTGGTCATTCCTTAACTCAAATTTGTTACTGTATTTCAACAAAATCTGATGAAAAAGAACGAATTTATGAACCCAAAGTCTAACCCTTTTTCTTTGCTTTTCGCTTTTAATTCAAAAATTTGTTAAGCAATTTTGTTTAAATTATTACTATTTATTTAGTCAATCTACGTAAGACTAAATACATAGGCGATATATTTCCAATTTTGGTAAAATCTGCAAACATATTGCAAAAAAGAAATAGTTGCAGAGAAAAGTTGGCTTGCTCATAAAGTTTTGTTGAATTTTTCAGATGTACTTAAAAAACTGTCTTAATAGATGCTGACTTATACTAGAAGCACACATAGAGTATTCAAACCTTAGTATCGATACTACAGTATAGCCTTGTACCATAGTATAAAAAGGGGTTGGCACACATCAAACATAGTATCTGTCTGACATTTGAAATTCTGCCATTTCAGCGAGAATATGGGAATTTCTTTTCGGTCCTCTTAAATCCTCTATATGATTCCTACAAATATCTATAAATTTTGAGGTTTCATTAACGCATAAAATTTTGCGTATTTAATTACTTTTTTAAGTTTTTTAAAATAATACTTTCAAAAAAAAAAGTGTAAACATGCATCAATTGCTAAACTTTCCTACAAAATTTCATTCGCTATTTTCCGCTTCAATAAAAAGGCGCGAAAATCACTAAAGAATAGATTACGGTGGACGAAAAAATTAAGTAAAAAAGGGGATACCGCGTTCTTTTTCGAATTTAAATACCAGATTTATGCTACGTAGTTGAAATGGTATTCAGCTAGTATTCGACGACACACATATGGTATACCACATGGTATCCTTAAACTATGGTATGAATACCCTATGTGTGCCTTTAGTATTAAATAGATTTATAGTATGTATTAGTAACCAGGTAGTCTGTAAATTAGAACAAATTCGAAGATGAGGAAGTTATGCTGAAAAAAAAACTAAAATATTAGTTTTTGTTGTTTTTTCCTAACTACGACTCCAGTTTCCAGCAAATAGCATCAAAACAACAAGAGGCCTTTTAATTTCCATGTTGTTTTTTTTACTAAATTAACACTTAAAATAGTCAACTCTTGAACTTAACTGAAATTTAAATCCACTCAGGGGTATTGCGAATGTTTTACTGTTTATACGAATTGTGAATAAAACTTGTTTTTCCGTAATTTTCCATTTTTTTTTTTTTTTGTTTTTTATGTTCCGCAAATACATATGGAAATGCTCAGTAAATTTATTAATAAGAAATTCTACTAAAAAATTGTTTACATTATTTTGAAATACAATTTGTAAGTATAAGAAAAATAATAAAGTAAATGAAATATTCGCAAAAGCTTTTGTGAAATGTTTGTAATTTAATCGACTACTAATTACATGTCTTATAAAACAAAAATTAAAATAGCTTGTTTAATGTTTAAATTTGCTGTATTTGTAAAAAAGAAAAAAAAAACAAAACTTAAAAACGTGTATAAAAAAAAAACAAGCAATAGGGAAGCCTTGGTATACATAGACTTTAATTACGTAAAACATTGCTTTACTTTTTTTGAAATATAAAATGTATAGTACCGACAATTGCGTGCCTATAATCGCTAAAATGACTTGTGTAAGAATTCGATAAGATATTTATAAATTACGATTGATTTTCAATTGATAAATTCGTTTAGGGCTATTATAAAATTATGTTAAAGTGATTACACCTACCTTGGGAACGTAACAGTAAAGGAATTTATGTTGTTTATCGATTAGCATGTGATCCATTTGTTCAATTGTTAAATTGTTTAATGTTCTTTTATTCAAGTCCATAATATCACACTGCCTTTGTAAATACTCTTGCCGCTGAAGATTAATTGTTTGTGTTAATTCAAAACCATATTTTGTTAATTTAACATTATTATTATTTTCATTTTCATAACAATTTAAAGGAATTAAATTAAAAACTGCGAAAAATAAACAGAATACAATTTCATAATCTTTCATGTTTAAAAAAAACCCAAAAAACCCTTTTTCGAATTTACACTACAAATTTAAGTTTTTCTGTAATTTTTTCACTTTCAATTATTATTTTTTTTAATTCATTTTTTTTTATTTAAAACTTGTTTTTATGTGTGTGAGCGTGTGTTATTTCCGTTTAATTTTTGAACGTAATATAAATGTTAAAACTGATTTGTTAACGACACCATAGTTAGAGAGCAACTGCTTATCATCAAGAAGCGGTTGACTTTCATTGTCCAGTAAATAAGTACGCCAAATATGTTTCCATGAAATATTTTTTTTATGATATTCGTGAGAACTTTTCGAATACCGATGCCCACCAAAATAATTTAATTCCCGTCTTTTATTTCGACGTTGTTGATTCTCGTATGTACGTTTGATTGATTTTTTTAATTCGAGGACGGTTGCATTTGATTGAGGAACCTTTAAACAAAAGAAAACCATATAAAAGGATTATGATTTTTTTTTTAGATTATGTAAAATACTTACGATTACTTTTAATGTGGGTAGATTAACTCTTTTTATATAGACTGTTATTGATTGACCTTTCACTACAGCGATCTATGAGAATTCAATAGAAAAAGAGAATTGCAATAATTATAAGAAGAACCGAAAAAATGTAAACATTCAGTTCCAAAGTTTATTGAGCTTTGAGTGATTTTCCGGTTTGGTGTGCTAATGCCTTTAATTAATGTGATATACAAGAAAAACTTTCTACAGTAATATATTATGTGTGAAACATGTATAATTTGAACAAAAAAAAAAGTTAACTGACCCCAAAAAAAGAAGAAAAAACGGCTACTCATTAGTTAAGGGTCTACAAAAAAAATCGAATAAAACAAAATAACATGTATGCATTTTTTTTAAAGACATTAACCCACTTTTTTGTAAATGTTTTGTTTTTTATTCCAAAATAAAATTGCACGCGAATTAGGCCGAATAACAAATATTTTCACTTTTTCTGTATGGTTTCTAATAGCATTCTTTTTTTTGTGCTTACCTGTGCTAGAACTTCTTCATGTGATATATCGAATGGAATATCAGACAGAAGATTATCCGCGGTTAATAATTCATTTAATGTTTTATCGGTGACCTCACAAAGTGCAGCATGGCTTTTAAAAGATTGCTCACATTCCGTAACACAGTCTTCCGTTTTAACATCATCACCGTCGTCTAGCTTTGGAGCATTATCGACTACTGAATCTGAATCACACATGATGGAATTTAATGAAGAAGACTCTCTTTGAAATTTTACATATTTTTTGTGTGTATTTCAAATGAAATCCAAATCAACTTTGGCTTTCACTAAACATCCAGTTGTTTTTCTTGATTGGACTTTCGCGATTTACAAAAATTTCACTACATCACTATTTGTAAAAGAATTTGCTTGGTAAATAACAATTTAATGATGGTTTAAATGTTGACAGAAGAAAAGTGCAAGCAAATAAATTGACTGCTGAACCATTTCTAATAAATTGTACCGGGAGAAATTTTCTCCATAAAGCACTTTGGAGCTTCCGTTTTATATGTCCCCACTTTTTATATCAAAAATTCAATTAATTTTAACCATTCTGTTGTTATTGTTATTTCTCCATCCAGAAAAAATTGCAAATGACAGTTGGCAGTTTGACAGTTTTTTCGGATATTCATACGATTCTCCGAAACCATAGCTTCAAACCATAATTTTTGAATTGGAAAATTTTGTAAAATAAATTTTTCAGTTAGCATGAACATTTTCTAATTTCTAAAAATACGTAAATATTTTAAATTTTAAATAAAAATGGCATTAGATTTAAATTTTCAATATTCTAATAAAAAATGAAGTAGGAATTTTTAAAAGGAATAAAATATAATATAAATATTTAAACAACACGACAACAGGGTTGGACTGGTTATGCAAATTGCACCGGGAAGTTTTGGAATACTGGCCCATTTTCTCTAAGAAAAAAAGCAAAAACGGGATTATTTGATAGAAATTTATAAATTTATATTTAAAAGGCTTGTTCCTTTCCATGTGCGCTGAGGGTTCCTCTTACACACACTTTAATATTTCTGTGCGCTGAGGGTTCCTCTTACACACACTTTAATATTTCTGTGCGCTGAGGGTTCCTCTTACACACACTTTAATATTTCTGTGCGCTGAGGGTTCCTCTTACACACACTTTAATATTTCTGTGCGCTGAGGGTTCCTCTTACACACACTTTAATATTTCTGTGCGCTGAGGGTTCCTCTTACAACACACAACATTTTTGAAAAATAAAAAACGTTTAAAAATTTAACGGAATTTTTTCCGTAGACTTTTAAAACTTTTTCTATGCCATTCTAAGTTAATAATAAATTAATTATAAAAGTATAAATTTGATATTTCTTATCTTTTTATACTTTTTTATTTATATACATATTTATTTGAAATAAAAATATTGAATAAAAACACAGAAACTTGTTTCTTTTTAAAATATATATTATTTAATACTTATATTTAAATTATAAAATTTTCTAAAACGAAATTAATAATAATTTATAATAATTATTATATGTTACATACAAATTTTTAACAAACAATTGTTACAATTCAGAATTAAAAAACGACCAAATAGCGATGGAATTTTAAATAGAGAAACTTATTATTAATTAGAATTAAAGTTATTTAATGTTAAACAAAAATTATAATTAAAATAAAATAAATTCGAATAAAATTATGGTGTTTTTGTGTTTTTGGATTATTTTTTTAAATAACATTTGTGATTAACAAAATAAAATAAGTTTATTTCATCAAATTTGTGTGTTTTAATTTGTTTTAAAAAGTTCGGAAACTGAAGTTGGATCACCTTATATTTGACTTTAATACGTAGGCTGATTTTTAAAATTAAATATTATTTATATGCATAGTCAGTCTAAAATCTGTGATAAAGAAATCCGAATCAGTAATATGTAACAGAATTAATAATTATTTATTACAAGTTGGCTTAAAAAATAATAATTCTTCGCCTGGTTGTTTTTGTAATCCAGTTAGTTAAATCTAATATATCTGGCATATCTGGCATATCCATTGATACATCCAATTTGACCGATATCCAATCTTCACGTAAAGCAATAATAAGAAATATGGAAGTGAGACGAGTATAAGTAATAAATAAGTAATAAAAATCAACTAATAATAATTAATTATATGTAATAATATGTAATAATGTAATTAAATATATGTAATATTGATCTATAATTTCATTTTGAGCGAATGCATCCAAACAGGATTTTAAAGTCAAACGAGGACGTACAAGTGAATCGGGTGTTCTATAAAATCAAAACAATAAATAAATAAATAAAATAATATTGATTCATACAAAATAAATGTCTTACAAATGTTTTCCATTTTGGAATTTGAAAAAACACACTTTTTTACTTGTCGTATATTATTCAACACGATCTTCAACTGAAAATTTTAATGATACGACGGTTTCTCTGTAAACATAAAAAACAAATATGCTAAAAATCAAATGGATGATTTTTTCCCATAAAATTCTTGAACATTGATTGCTGGTGGTATTCCTGATTCAGAATCTATTGAATTATCAGCAACTTTGGACCTGTTGAAAAAATGAATTAATTTTTTTCGTCTTAAAAATGAATATATAAATAAAAAAAAAATACATTTCAATATTAAAATCATTTGCTGGATCATCAAGGTAAAAGTAAGTAAGTGGCGAAATAATCACCAGAACATGCCACAAATCTTTCTTTGTATAAAATCTGGGATCGTGAACATAACCTGATTTAAAAGAAATTAATACAATTTAAATATTATTATAAAAATCGTTTGAATTTAATTTACCTGCATAAAATACATTGTAAATCCTGATATTGCTGACGATAGTGAAATAAGAACGTTTGCATATTTGGTAAAATATATAATAGACGGACTTAGTTTTTCTGATGCACCCAGGACGTATGTTCTTTCAAAGTTTGTTTAGTTAAATATTTCTTCTTACAAAAAGAGCATTCAAAAATAGTTCTTTCTTCATGAGTACTTTTTTGATGCCTGATGAGATTATCTTTGCGTGTAAATACTTTATGGCATACTGCACAAGGATGTTTTTCCTCGCCGTGTGTGCGTTTGTGCCTTAAAAACGCACTCGACGAGGAAAAGCTTTTGCTACAGCATGACGAGGAGTCTGTACTCGTATGTACTACACTAACATTTTCTACAGTCTACGAAAAAAAAAAGAATTTAATAAATAATAGGAATGCATGCCATACGTTGGAAAAATGCTTTTACCTTGCAGAATTTCTGTCGGTGTCTTAAAAACACTTTCCTCCCTCGACGAAAACATTCTGCCACAGCATTGCAGTGATTTGTTGTCTGTAGCTTCTGTATTATTAGTCTGCAAAAGAAAAGGATTAAATAAATTTGATTTTTTATATAGGTAATCTTACCTCTTCTGCCTGAGAATTTTCCTTCATTGGAGAGCATGCAGCATCTTCAGGATCTTCAGGACTCTGCAAGAAAAGAATTAATTAAATAAATTTGATTTTTTATATAGGTAATCTTACCTCTTCTGCCTGAGAATTTTCCTTCATTGGAGAGCATGCAGCATCTTCAGGATCTTCAGGACTCTGCAAGAAAAGAATTAATTAAATAAATTTGATTTTTTATATAGGTAATCTTACCTCATCTAAGTCAGAATCAGATTCTGAAAATCCTGACAGGTATAGTTCCTCCTGTTTGCTTTGGGTATTTGTATAAGAGAATTTTTTTTTATATTTCTGTAGTATCTTTGCGATACATTTAAGATTAATATTATCAGGTGTCATTCCTGATAATTTTTCTTGAATTTTTTTAAATTCCTCTCTTAATAATTTTGCCGAGATGTTCTTACAATTTCCAGACAAAATTTTATTTTCCGCAATCAATTTTTCTGTTTGGAAAATTCCTTTTGTCGTTTTAAGGAAATTTGCTAAAGAAGAATAAAATGGATTAAAAAAACTTTTAAAATAAATAAATAAAATGCACTAAAAAGTAATCTTTGATTTCGTCCATGAATTTAATGTCGATATAACGTCTCAGAAGATTAATTTAATCATAAAATGTGATTTTATTTGGTGAATATAGGAAGAAAAATAATAATATTTAAAAAAGCTTAAAAAACTTACCCATTTTTCTTTTGTTTCGAATTTTCTGTCACTTTGCTGAAATATATTTCAAATTACATTAAAAAAATTAAATTATTTAAATTTATAATTATTATTATATTAAATTTTATTATAAAATTTATATTTAAATTATTTTAAATTATTTAATTTACTTACATATTTGAAAAACTTTCTAAAAATCTTGTAAAGCAAGTGTTTCTCACATAAGCCTTCTTTAAAATATAAAATGAATTAATACCCTTAAGCATTGGCGTAGCAAAAAAAAAAGGAATTCTACTAAAATATTTAAAATAAAATAAAATTTAATACAGTGGTGTAGTTCGATTAGGGGTTTCAACCAGTTTCACAATAGAACTTCTAACGAACTAAGAAATAAAGCTTTGAGAAAAATGGATTTTTTTAAACTTTATTATTTGTATTTGCGGTCCATATGTACGTCAAATGTGATGCTTGGGAGGGGGACTAGAAAAAATAGAAAAGGAAAAAGTAGTTAATTTCTAAATGCAATGAGTCCTTTTAAAAAAGTCTGTTTCATTTTAAACCAATTTAGGTATATGAGTGATATTAATATACCTATCTGAGATATGTTATATTTATAATCGGCAAATAATATGTATTTATACAACATATAATATATCTCAGAAACAGCCTCTACTTTCAACAGATACGTAATTTTTCTAAACTATCTATGTGAGATAACTATATTTTAGTTTACAAGAATTTAAAAAATTTTGTATACTCATTATTCTACATAAATAAATTGTGAAAAATAATAAATAATAATTTGAAAATAAGAGACAAAAAAGAATATTTTCTAATTTTGAATAGAAATAAAATTAATTAAAATTGTGAGTTGGTGAAATTTTGAATTTTCTTATTATAATTATTATATTTTTCTAATCTGTGGTGAAATCATATATTTATAGTAGTCATTTTAAATATTAAAAAAGCTGAAAATTATTAATTACATTAAAAAAGCCGTTTTTTAAATTTTGCCTGTTCTTTTTAAAAAAAAAAACAATATAAGATTATTGTTTTTTTTTGTTTTTTGGCGGGACTTTTCTGGCTGTTCATAAAGCTTTTTGTGTGTGTAATTTTTTATAAATTGTAAGTGAATTTTCATAATAAGACACAAAATAATTTTCTTTCAAGCAACATTTCGCTTTCACTTCATATGGTGGGTGGTATCCATTTTCCCCCCATTTTAATTCTTTCACTGGCATTTACTGGATTTTGTATTGCAAATCAACGGAGAGGAGCGCAGTTATAAAGCAAAAACCAGGGTGACCGGGAAATTTTTGTCCTTTTTTTATATGGTTTCTGGATCTAATTGGAAAATTAGGTTACCTGCAAATTGGAAAAAAAGGAGACAAATTTATCAAGAAATAACCTCAGTTTTGACAGTTTTGACCGCCTAAACTCCAACCGTGCGTGGATAAAGTACCTATGTATTGAAAGTTTCGTATTTGTAAATAACTTCAAAGCTTTTACATACATCTCATTTTCCATAGTGACAGCTATTTTATGTTGAAGCAGAGATGCAAACCGGTTTCTTTGAACCACTTTGAACCGAACCAAAACCACTGAACCATCGAAATTTTCCGAACGAAAACCAAAACCAAAACCAAACCAGTTTTAGAATTAATACTTGAACCGAACCATAAACCAAAAAGAAGGTTTATGCTTAAAACAAAACCGAACCAACTGTAAAAAAGTCTTGGTTTGCATCTCTGTGTTGAAGAGCCCTCAACAAATCTATCGTATTTGATCTGTCATACTGAACATTAGTGAAAATACACAAGTTTTTTATCGCATTGAAAATGTGGCAACCTGGCAACAAACAAAACAGGCGAGCTTTAATCATAAGAAAAATGCAATCGAAAGTCATCGTTGTACCGTTGTTTGTTCCTAGTCAAACAATTTTCTATCCATAGACATAGATAGCATTAAAAATTGTACATACGGGTGAAAGAGAAACATTATGTCAAATGATTTTAAAAAATATCCCAAATTTTCGTTATATTTTTGTTTGAAAAATTGATCCCATGATGGTGTTGCCATTAATGTATTTATTTTAAACGATAAATATTTTTGTTTAAATATTTTTTTCGCGTTGATTAAAAAATTTAAGGGTAAAATAAATGCGCACTCTAATAAAGAATAAGTAATTTATCCTTTCAATAGTATCTTATTTTCTATAAAATACGGAAATCTGCTTATTTTTGAGTGATTCTTATCAAGTGAAGTATAATTTCACTATTAGGCATTTTATTTCATGAAATTTATGTAATTCGAAAGACGCCTTTACAGGGTTTATTTTAAAAAAAAACAGAAAATTTATTTTTCTTTTATAAGCCGTTAAGAAAGAGCTTCCCAAATTGATAAACACTCGTACACAAGTTGACTTAAGAGCATGTACCAAGGATATTTTTATTTAAGTCCATAAATAGTCATATCAAAATTATCTTGAATGTGTCCATGATACAGATATCATTGAAAATCATTAATCTACTAGAAATTAAGAACGTGTTGTAATAAAAATACAATTGGCTGTTGTTAATCTCAATCAAACATGAACTGACAATTAGTAATTCTTTCAGATTTCAACAACTTTTTACATTTTAATCTCAGAACTTTGGTGATCGTGATTTTATATATGAAGGACATACCTTTCATAAAATGATCAAGGAACTCGTAAACCCCACTAAACTGCTTAAAATGCATAAAAATACATGAAAATAAAATTTTTGTTTACTCTCGATAGAAATTATTAAATTGAATTATTTATTTATTAAAATAACTTAATTTATTACAATCATATATTTATTTATTTATTTACTTTTTTTTATGCTCTAAATTTTTTTTTTGTTAAACTTAAACGTTTAATTAATTAGCATAAAAACTTACAATTAGAAACTATTGGTCATAGAAAAATTTTAATGAATTTCTAAAAAATTCATCTAAAAATAATAACAACTAAATATTACATAAATTAAACAACAATATTTCCTAATAATCTGGGGATTAGGGCTACTAGCAACACCTGAACAAACGAACCTGGAAGTGGTTCCAGGATGGATGTTTTGCCCGCAGTGGAGGGGGTTTTTAGTGGGTGAGAGTCCCACACACCGGGGCAGATTCCCGACGGTGCATAAAGCATTTTCCCCCTTTTAAAAAAAAAAAAAAAAAAAAAATATATATATATATAATTTTGAAGGTGGTCAGAAAAAAAAAGTATAATTTTCCTTTTTTCATTACAGAACTTGCTGTTATATTCAACTGAAACAGGAACGGCAATCAAACGTAAAAATGAATAAAAAGGGAGAAAAAGAATTAAATGACGATTTGGTCGAATTTCTAAATCAAGGCCAACAAAAAACAACTTCTGTAAGTAATTTTTGAAAATTTATAAATTTACAATTTATTTCACAAAAAATAAAAACATATATGTCTGAATTGTTGAATTGTTTGTTCGAACACCTTTTCTTACCAAAATTTCAAATAAATTCAATTTCAAAATGTTTAGTGATTCATATATATAGACCTAATTTGAAAAAAAAAAACATTATTAAGGTGTAAAACCGCTGTGAAATTTGAAGTTAAATAGCAAGGTATGTCAAAGTATTTTGATTATTTATATTTATGCCCTATGGTAGGTACTACCAGAAAATTTGAGAAGTAATTTTGTTTAAATTCATTATCACCGATTTGAATAAAATTTGCAGATTAGACCTATGCCATCAGGGTCTGGGTTACCTGCAAATTAGAAGAAATTTTGGGAAAGAGGAAACAAAGTTATGAAGGAAAAACCCATCGGCTAGAGACCAATTTTCAGTTACTATATGTTCTTAAATACCTTTCTTTCAAAGATATGGTAGTATAAAAGTTTTGACAAAACCATAGTTATCACTTAATTTAAGTATAAGAAAAAATATTAATGAAATTAAATGTACCAATAAGATTTGAAGGAACTGTAGAACATTATTCTATATTATATTTTACGTAAAATATAAAAATTATTAAAAATGCATTACTTTGAAGAGTAATTGTTGATAAAAGTTTATTTCAAAATTGAGTTTCATTCCTTTTAAAGAAGCTTTTATAAAGGTACCAATTAAATTTGAAAAAAATCATTAAAGAAAATGCAGAAATTCGAATAAAATATTAAATTGTTCACGTTTTATTCAACGTTAAAATATTTATTCATGTAAAAATGAAAAACAATTAAGAGATACCTGTTGTAATAATAATTATTTCGTTTCTAATTAGAAAATCGTAAAAGCACATAATTAAATTGTTTTATAAGTAGAGTATTTTTAGTATAAAATTTCTCTTTTCAGGAAGAATCCGCCACCAAAAATCAGCCACCACCACCTAGCGAAAATATAAACGACTACAAAATTTTAAATATCTGGAACATCCATTTACAAACCATCGACAATTTTTTATTTTTCAAAGACAAATTGGCTGAGACGGGAAAAGTGGTGAAATTCTTTATGAACAAAAGAAAAACGCAATGTTACGTAAAATACGCGACAGTAAAGTAAGTGTGGTACAATATTGGTTTTTTTTTGCAATTTAACCGTGAATACATTTATTTAGCGAAGCGATTCAAACGAAAATAAATCTGCACAATGTAAGCTGGCCTGCGTCAAACCCAAAATGCCTAAAAACGGAATTTAGGAGCGAAGAGGTAATGGAAAAGGCTTTTAGATGTTGGGGAAAAGGTTTGTAAAAAGTTTAATATAATTGTATAATAATCTCATTTTAATACGTTTATCTAACATCAGGTGCAAAATGACGGATTAGAATGCAACATCTGCGGGCGGGAGTTCGAAAACAAATACTTCTGGAAGCTGCACCATATTGTAGAACACGATGGCGGCGAAGGAGAAGAGGGTCCATTCAAATGTGATCAATGTAGAGCTAAGTTTTCGCACAAATTTAAACTTCAAAGGCATATGATGACGCATACTGGTGAAAAACCATTCAAATGTGAGCACTGCAATGTTTCATTTGGGCAAAAATCTAATCTTCAAAAGCATATGAGAACGCATACTGGTGAAAAACCATTCAAATGCGAACAATGCGGTCGTTTATTTGGACGTAAATCTAATCTTCAAGACCATATGATGACGCATACTGGTGAAAAACCATTCAAATGTGAGCACTGCAATGTTTCATTTGGGCAAAAATCTAGTCTTCAAAAGCATATGAGAACGCATACTGGTGAAAAGCCATTCAAATGCGAACAATGCGGTCGTTTATTTGGACGTAAATCTAATCTTCAAGACCATATGATGACGCATACTGGTGAAAAACCATTCAAATGTGAGCACTGCAATGTTTCATTTGGGCAAAAATCTAGTCTTCAAAGGCATATGAGAACGCATACTGGTGAAAAACCATTCAAATGTGAATTCTGCAATCATGCATTTACGACAAGCAGTAATCTTCAAACGCATATGAGAACGCATACTGGTAAAAACCATTCAAATGTAACGCCTCCGCTTGAAACGCTTGAAACGCTTGAAACGCTTGAAACGCTTGAAACGCACAGCACTGTCTAATAAAATTACAGCTGGTGCCAGTACGTTTGTGATTGCATATGCTATACATAAAGTTTTTGCTCCTATAAGAATGGCTATAACGTTAGCTGCTGCGCCAATAATAGTTAGTTATTTAAGAAAAAAAGGTTTTCTAAAAACACAATCAAAATAAAATTTATACTTTATATACAATTTCATACTTTGTAGAATATATTGCTTATAAAATGACATCGAAAGTTTCTTGTCAGGATTGTCATGATTTGATAATGCATAAAGAAAAAGTCCTGGACATGCTAAGGCAGTACTTAATTTCGCATAAAAATTGTAATCATGGTACTTATTTGAAATGCCCTACAGAGACTTTCTTTCTCGTATGTGAAGTGCAAATAAAGTGCTTCGAGAGTTATTTTAAAAACAATCTTCATAATAAAATGTTAAAAAAGAATTTATGTATAAAATGTATCGAGCACACTAATCAGCATTTCCCGGATTGGTTTGCACTAAATGATTGTAGAGAACATAATATTAAAATTCTTGATTTTAATTAGAAAAAATTGTATTTGGATAAATGATCAAAACAACGTATCCAAAACTGCAATAAGAAGAATGGAAGTTTATCGCCGATAGTGAATCTTATCGTAAAAATTTTCATTCATTCAAATAAGAAATCGAAATTCTAAATTAAAAGTACACAACGCATTTACATTTCCATACTGAAATCAATTATTTGTTTTTTCAAAATTTGGCAACATTCGATGGTCTTTAAATTTTATATGCTGCCAAGAAGTTATTATTGAAATTGAATTTGTTAAAATTATAGTTATTAAACCCAATTGCACACACCAGAAAATCATGACAATAAATATTGAAAAATATTACACACATACACACCATTTGGAATTTCATAAAAACAAAAAAAAAATTCAGTTCAATTTTTCTATAAGAAGTCATGTACACAAAAAAAATGCGATTCTAAGTTGAAAATTTCACAATTTACGTTTCCTATAGCAACATGAATGAAAAAAATATTAAATACATTTTCGCCAGAAAAGGAGAAAAATATTGAATTGACAAATGCCAGTAAAATAAGAAGATTCAAAAGAATTTTAAATTTTAAAGAATTTATCCGAATACAAACACCAAAAACTTTTAAATAATATTTTTAATAAGAGATGGCGTAGTTTTATCCACCTAGAAATCAGAAAAATCTGAAAAAAAATTTGTTCTACTTCTTAAGTCTATAAATAGTATTATTTAGTCTATGTCTTAAGTGTTGGAAAAAGTTCGGACGGGAAAATAAAATCTCCGAGCCTCGTGTATTAATTTTTGTTTGTGTATTTTCAAATATTAATAATATTAAATACAAAAGATCGAGATTGATACGTTTTACATAATACCAACATCAGATTTACAACTGATGAAAGTATAGTAATAGGGTAGAATCAGTGACGAACTTAAAACTTTAAGAATTCCCAACGTTATCGACAGAATATCGTTAAGAACAAAACTATATAATACGTATATTAACATGTTTATCAAATTTAATATTCGACGCAATCAAACCGTTAATGTTGAAAGATGTTTATGAAAAGATGCGTCTAGAAATCGATACGAAATTAGAAAATGCACTACAAGGTCGTAGATTTCCAAATTCGATATCTCCGCTAGATATGGCTGTAGCAGAATTTCGTAAAAAAATTCGTTCAATGGGTTATGATCCATTCAAAGTTCCTGATTATAATCGGACAGCTGGAATGTTTTCAGCACAAATGGATAATACTTGGATTATGGGGGCATCAACAATTTATCGTGTTGGTGATATAATAGCGAATATGATTAATAATACATTAATTGCGAAAGTACAAATTGGTACACAAAAAATTACCGGAACTACACAATGGTCTTTGACAATGGGTAATGGAATGATATCTAGAGCTGGACTATCACAATTCACCCTTGATCATATTAAAGTTACCGTTGAAGTTAGCCAAACGTTAGATACTAGAAAACATCCACAAATTAATGATTTACAAATTGATTTGGGTACAATTGTTACAAAGAAGAAAGCTGGTTAATTTGCCATACCGGAAAGTAAGGGATTTATAAATAAAACAACATTTTGTACCGTTAGACCCTACTAGTTTTATTATTAAATGTAATTTAAATGTAATATTTTATTGTTTAACTTTTTTCCAAGTTAATATAATAATAATTTTTTTTTTTTAAAGAATAACTAATTAAACCAAATTATGCTTGGACAAGAAAAAAATTATATATTTACAAACTCAATAATTTAAAACTTATAAAATTGAAGCTTTCTGAATAATTTCCAGACTTCCAGATTCCAAATTTCAATTAAAGATGTTCCTCTGGAATTTGTAGATTATTTGAAAAACTTATTTTGAAGAACTTTTTTTTGGTAATAAGGCGACAATTGAATCCCTGGCTAGATTAGATTTAACGAGCGGAGATTAGCTGGTCGAAAACTAATCTTCTGGTCACTTAAATCCAAAACAAAACTGATGCAAATAATGGTGGACGACATTAACCAAAAATAACCCAAATGCCGTGAAATTTATGTTGAAGATTGGGTAATTATTTATAATATTAGCCAATCTAGAACATTATTTCGAAATCCATTAAAAAGGATGGTCAGTCCCATTCAACGGATTATTAGGCATCCAGTTCCACGTTATTAGTATCGAAGCATTTATGAGGTTCAATTATTGGCGATTACCTGAAAAAATAAAAGACAAAAAATTATTAAATTAAATTATTATTATTATTTTTTTTTTTTTTTTCAAAAAGCATGGACATTATGACTTCATTTTCTTCAAATCATATCTGTGTGCCTGGCAATATTTCAATAAAAAGATTTTGAGTTGGGTTTTTCATGTACATTCAGGTTGCCAAATCCGTTATGTTGGAAGATCAATTAGTTTTCTTTAAAGTTCCGGTTAAATTGAATTTAAACTTTTTATATGTTCATATATATAGAGAAAGTCATGAGTGTGATCACATTAGTATATCCTATATTTTCTTTTTTTAAATGAAAATTTTTTGAATGTCATTTTAAAGGGAACAAATTTAAGAAAAACAAATCTACGTCGTGTCTAATTTATTATGCAATCGCGCTGACCAGAAACGAGAGATACATTAAAATGCGTTCAAAAATAAATATCCACGATCCCGCCGCTTTAATATACAGATGTGAATACTGATGTACCGATGAGATGATGATGATGCGGAATATCTGGTTGATGTTGGTTGTAAGAAGAAAAACGTAAATCACGAAAATAGATTACCCTGGGTATAATGTCTAAAAATTACTTTTTGGGAATTTTTGCGTTTGCTAGTATCTATTTATAAAAGTAGCGAAAAAAAGGTCCAATAAAGTCGACAGTCTAATAAAAATGTTTTGTGATCATTAAAAAGATAAAAATTTTTTCAGATAATACGCGATCTTTTCAAAAATCTTCTAGAATTTCACATTCTTATTATTACAGGTGGTTTTTTTTTTTAATTTCTTTTAATAATTTTCTCAATATAAGTAATTTTTTCCCACGACTTTTCCCCTAAAAACATCAAACAATATCACAAGAGCCAAGAAGGAATTTCAAACAACAGTAAACATTTTAAATATATTGATATTACCGATCATTCGACTAGAGACGTTTTTTTTTTGTATTGTTTGTTTATAGTTTCTTTTGCCAAGAAGTTACCATAGCCAGGAGATTGTTTTTTTGGAGATTCATCGCCAAGAAAAAGTAAGTTCCACTTGGCAAAGATGCCTATGCGACCGCCAACTATAATGTGAATTATGTGTTTACAGTCGAATGGATGGGGATTTTTCTAATTTAGAGTCTCTTAACCATTTGAATAAGAAGATATAATCGAAAATATAAAAGAAGAAAAAAAAAGTTTTGAATGAAAAATGCAACATATTTATATAAATGTATCAGTCAGCGGCCTGAGAAAATGGTTTTTAAATCCTTCATGAACAAACAATATATAAAAAATGGACTGATAACATCTCAACTATAGTGACGCAATGGAATCACCAAAAAAAAAAAAATAAAAATTTCGAGCCAGGAACATGGATCATATAAGCGCCTTTTAGTCTCTGATTCTGATACGCCGCCAAATGATTTACAAAATTTTTTTTACTTTTGGCCCCAGACTAATGCATGCCAGCTAAATGAAAAGCGGAAGAATCTTTTTTGGCAACGTTCACTGGAGCGTCCTGTTGTTGTTTTTGTTATTATTATTTAATTTCTGTATTTTTGTTGTTTAATTTTTGTTGTTTCTTGGCTTATCATGTTGTGTGTGGCGGTGGCGTTGTCGCATTCATAAAATTTTTTGGCTGGTCATTCAAATTATTTTTTTTTTTTTATTTTTTTAATTTGGATTTGAAACAACCAGCCGACATTGCGAACTCATCAAACGCATTTTCCAAGTATTTATTGGGAGAAAAACATATAAAAAAAATAAAAAATTTTTAACAAGGCCGGCCAAAAATCAGACAGACACACACACACACAAACAGGCATTATAGAACAGGTCGTATTACAAAATAATTTCAAATTTTAATGAATGAATGAATTTATCTTTCTGGCAAAAGATTTTGTCGGTCAATAATATTATCAATTTTTTTTTCAGGTGAAAATATATTTTTTTTCTTTGACAATGAACCACAAAATTATCTATGAATTCCGCAGCAAAGATATTTTTGAATTGAAAAATTTAATTCTTCTTGAACTGAACTTGCCTGGAAAGAGATTTGTTATACGCATCTATTGTGCTTAAATATTTAGATATATTGTAAATCAAGGATCAAATTGGAGCACATAGGTATAAATTACAAGAACTTCTAGTAGTCATGAAACTACGTAATAGACGTGTAAACCTCATAAATGTTTTCATCCAAATTAAAAATGTTGTTTCTGACCAATATGCTGCCTCGTGAAAAAGAAACCCACTGTGAATTTCTTCTTACATTAAGAACACCCAAAAAAAGGACACTATTTCTATATTCAAGTAAGCTTATTCGGTGAACTGTAAAACATGAAAGTTTTTATGCCGACTTTTTTTCTGTGCGGTAGAATTCGAAAAGGATAAAAATTTTCTTCGAAAATAAATCAACTCGAGAACAGTGTAAAGAAAACAGAATCATATTTTATCGAAACCGAAAGCCTTCATGGCTATAATTTTTAGATAAATAAATCAATAAATAAAAAACCCATTTTTATGATTACTTTTTGTGTATTTTCGAATCCTTTTTTTTCGTCCTCTTTCGATAATAATTATTTTTATTATTATTTTTTTATTTATCATATTTTCTAGACAACTGCATTAACATTATAAAGAATAATTTATACAATTATTTCTTTTTCTTTTTATTTACCCCAAAAAAATAAAATAAAAATTAAAATTCAAGGAAGAAAAAAAAAATTGTGTCTAAAACATAAAAATCTGCTACAAAATTATTACTCAAGAGGTCATCGAGAATGAAAAGTTCTGCTGGAACCAATGCGACGCGTTTATGGACAAACAAAGTGAATATTTCTTTTCTTTATATTTTTCTCATCGTTTTCTTTTAATTTAAAGATTTATTTACATAATTCGGTACTATATAAAGAGGTTCATGTTTGGGAGGTAAAAACATTCCAGAAGAATGCTTTTAAGCGTTTAAGAACGAAAAATCATTTCCAAAAAAAAAGAAAATTGTGAAAGTTGTATAAAAGACGATTATACTGAAAGAAGTGTATTGCGATGAAGGAGGCAAAAGGCGATCATAAGAAAAACTGGTAATGGTAAATAAGGCGACAAAAGATCCTCATACAGTAATGCCTCTAATTCCCAGACTAAGAATTTGAATTCTGTTATTCTTTTTTTTTTGCTCAGTTGATGATAGTCCTATAGATTAAGGATGATAATTTTTGGTGGTGGAATATCATCCTCTTTTTGTCTTTTTGACTCCTTGCCTTTAACCATAATTTTTGTTTCGAAGACAAAATAAAGGAATGTAAACAAACAACTTCGTTTTTTGCTTGTTTCAGGCTTAACTTTTGAGAACAAAGTTTTGTTGTATGAATTTAAGAATGTCATTAATTAATTATAAAATAAATGCAATAAAATTTATGATCCATTAAAAACAAATTATTTTGTTTCATTTAGATTTTATTTATGTATGTAGAAGAAATAGTACTAATAATTGTTTCAAAGATTCGATGGAATTATTGCTCCAAACAAAGCAAGGAGAGATCAAGGAGTACCATTATGAAAAGTAGAATATTAGAATGGGGTTTTCGAAAGGTTGGAAAATCCTATACATAATTGTCTCGTTGTATAGTATGAAAACCAGGAGGTGGGTATACATTTTCAATATTCATTTTGTGTTTTGCAAAAACAATAAACCAAAAAAGGCACAAATAACTCTATTTACTTCAAACAAAACAAGTAAACTAAATCGAGAAAATGGGAGAAAGACATATCCCGTTGGGTATAATTTTAGTCGGAATTTTGTATTTTGTGCAATTCCTCCCCAAAAAACAAAAATTTTTTTTATTTAAATTGGAGTGAACACAAAAAAAAAACAGCGAGCCGAGAAAAGAATTTAACAAATTTTTCTGAAGTAAAATTCATTGTCGGAACATTTATCCTTTTTGTCTTTTATTTCCAGTCAAGGAAAAAGGCGTACATATACGTATATATAGTGTGAACATTTTCGAGAAGATTTTGTCAGCGGAGGTGAAATCTATTTCTTGTTTTTATATAGTTTTTGCTTGAAGGGACGACGATACTTTTATTTATGACCATCATTTAAAGGAAAAACTACTTTAATTCTGAATTCAGGATGTGCGAACAAATAACGAAAGGGAAAACATTTTTTTTTTCTTGTAGAAAAATGAGTTTAGTATAAAAACCAAAAGAAAAAAAATCGGGAAATGGTTTATTGATGAAGAAAATTACTTAGAATAAAGAACGGAAAAAAGAAATGTTCAAATAATTCGAAGATTTTGTTAGAAATACAATAAAATCCGATTGAAATAATAAATTTTGAACTGAAAGCAACCAATTTACATAAAACGATCTATTCGAAGCAAATAAATCTAATTTTTGTATATGTGAAAAACTTCTCAAGTTTTAATTTGCAGATGTAATACATTGGCCTATCTCAACTTTTTCTACATGAATGATAATATCAATGTAGAAAAATTTCTTTTTTCGTTTGTTTTGAAACCAATGGCTAGACAGACAACCAACCAACAGATAGGCGAAAAACAAATAAACGAATAGATAAATTTAATAGACAGATTGATATAAAAACAAATAAACACAATATTATGCAGAAAAACAGAAAATATTGTAATAACTGAACAGACATTGCAGATAAATATATAATCCGAGAGATTATTTTAAACGCGTGTTCAATGAGTCTGTGCTAAATCTGACACGCTTTAAGGACTAATTAATCTTAAAAGTCATACTTATATATAATCTCAACTCCTTAAATACAAATGATGTTAAAACTACAACAAGCATTGTCAAACAAATTGAGCTTTGACTCCTTCAAAACGAAGTATATTAGATAGTTAAGCAGGTTAAACAAAACTATGCTTGAAACTGTAGAACTTATCAAATTTGTTAACAATGCATAGTATACATATATTTGTCACTTATTTGTAGCTGCCCTCAATCTTAGAGATCAGACCCATATTTTACAGAACTAGATTTTATTCACTCTCTTCCTAAGGGTGATTCAATTTTAAATTTAAATACGGTTACTAAATGAATGGAATAACTATCTAAAATTTGACTACGGTTTTCAAATTGTAATTTTATAGTTGACAAAAGCTAATTTTAGTATCGGGAACTAGTCCATTTCCAGGTTTTTCTTTCAGTATACTTGGACAAACTCTTACAATTAATTACCGGTAGTTATGATTTAGATACAATTTTGTAACTTTTTTTTTCAATATTTGTGTTTTTTTTTCAATAGTTAGAGCTTACGTTCAAGTACTTAAGAGTGACAAATAGGACCCCTACATAACACTGTACGCCAATTAAAGAATATTATACGAACCTAAAAAATTTATCACAATACTTTTTTCACTCAAGCTTTATTGACTGGCAAAGAAAATTAACGCAAAAATTGGATTAGAAGGATTACGTATACCATCAAACATATTAAATACAAAGAAGTTCATAGAAATTTTAAGTAATTTTTTGTGAAAAGTTTTCTTCTAAAGAACTGAAACAGAAAAACGAAAGACTTCATCGTTAAGGAAACTCTATAAAAAGGATATAACTGATGAAAACCATTTTACTTTATGGTAAAAAAAAAAGTTATGCTAGCAATTTTGAAAGGAACTTACCTAAAAGTTTTTATCTATGCAGACTGACGTCTTTTAACTGCTTGTAATTTTTTTTCTATTTTAAATAGCATAAAATTCAGCATTTTACCACATTTGTAAGGTTCTTTCCCATTTCATGAAGATTTTACTCAAAAATTTTCATTTGTGGTGTTTTTCTTAAAAAATCATATTAAATTGTAAAATAATTATTTTACTAGCTTTTAATATTTATTTTTCTTGAATATTTTGTTAAAAGTATATTAAATTATGTAATTTTGTGTATTTATTTTTTTTTTTAAGTAGATTAAATACGATTAATTTAAGTTGCAGCGCGAATAATTATTTATTACTTTAATTTATTTCTAGATAATTTTTTTTTTTTTTTCGTTTTAATTAAATTTTAATGAACTCGCACTCAAAAAACGGTTTGTTGTTTACTTTATTTAACTTAACACTACAATTTAAAAGTTTAGAACTTTTTTTGGTTTTAAATCTAAAGATTATTTTTAATTTTAATTGTTTTGAACAAAACTAATAATTATAAATATTTTCTGTAGTTAATTAATTGGTTTACTTTTCACTTTGACGGATTAGAAAACGTTTAGATCTTAATTTATAACGAATTTTCGTTATACAACGTGTTTTTCTTTTTTAAGTAAAAAGTAAATTTTTCATCAAATAACTTGAAAACATAGATTTATCACGTTAACAAAAAAAAAGGACGAATTTGTTCAAATCGTATTAGATGAACTTCTGAATGAGTTGCATCACCTTTTTTCCGCGGTAAACTAGAATAAAACTTCGCCACAAAAGGAATCTTATTCTTATGGATGGACACAGTATTTTGGATTCTTTTATCATCCAGTTTTGTTCATCAATTTTGACACACACACATTGATATTATTATTTATTTTTGGAGCAATAAATTTTGGATGTTGAATCTGATCTTGATCCAAGACGTACTTCTAAGACGCACAAATTTTTCTTGTTACCGCGTAGAGTGTAACGGACTTTTTCTGATTTTCTATTCTTATATTTTTAATAATATATACTTGATAATATTTTTTTATTTTATTTTCGTATATTCTTGTCCGAGTTGGCTAAGTTTCTTAAAAAAAAAAAAAAAAATTATATAGATGAACCAATGCCAGATAATCATGGCCAAGATTTCCGTGCTATCTAGTTGGTTAAAAGTGTAGAAAACAAAATTAAATTTTTTTCTTTTTTTGATTTTTTTTTTTTTGGATACGTCTCAATCGTGCCCGAAGGCACGATGGCGTACGTTACCCGTGCCAGAAGCGGCACAACACTGTACTGGCAAACAATTTGCAAACAACTGGCTCAACTCCAAAATCACAAAAATCACAAAATCATCATCGGTCGGCCCCAAAAACGATTTGGATTCTTATATTATTATGGCTATGGGAAATTTTCTTCTCTATATACACAATATTGTAATAATTGTGAGTGAAACAAAATGCATTGGATAGCATATGCACATAGCTTTCGTTTTCCCTTTCCCGCCATTTTTAAAAAAAATTCTCATACGAGTATAGGTGATTTAGATTTTCATTATAACTCTTTTTCGCATATCTTTTTCCAACAACAAAAAAATTGTCTATAATGTTTTCATGCGAATATAAAAATATGCATTCTCAAATACAAATAAAAGAAAAGTTCGTGTTATATATATGAAAATGGAAAACCCATACAGCCAAAAAGGAAAAATCTCAACACTATTTGAAAATTTCCTCACATATCGCATATACCTAGATGGAAAACTTTTGATCTCTCATTGTTTTGGTAAGAAAGCTTATAATTTTGTTCTTGTTTCGTTGTTAAAATGCATTTTAAATTTAAGTAAATATAGAGTTGTTTCAGTTCAAGATTCTGTACATTTATTCTTCCGATGATTAGAGATAACATAAATACTTATATGACTACAATTTTAAAACATATTCAAAAAGTTTACGTTGATCTGATCTGATTCTGTCAATACATTCTCTTATTGAAGGTTTACATTCTTTCCAATGAATAACATTTCCAATTCCGTTGGTTTTCAAACGGATAACAACCCATTTCCTTAAGATCCTTTTTGGACATTTGCATACAGAATCATTGGTTTAAAAGGCGGCAGGCATTCTTAGTATTTTTTGGAGTGGACAAATTTATTTACAAACCGGATAAAAAAAAAAATTACTAGGCGTCTTGAATCTTTTTCTTTTGAGAAATAAAAATAAATAACAAATGAAAATAAAAACAAAACTAACAGCATGAAACTTTAAATTTTAGTCAAACTGTCTTTAAATAAATAGTCGTTGGACGGTTTTTTGTTCTTAAAAGAGATATGCCTCCCTGAAATGCCAAAAAAGAAAAAAAAAATAAGAAACCAAACGTGAAGACAACGTGACTTGTGAACTTATTTTACCAAAAGGATATAAGTCTACATACATAAAAGCTTCTGGTTATCTGATTCAATATTTTTTTCAGGTTCTTATTCCTGTTTATCAATTCTTAGTCCATGAAAGTTAAATATACACATTCGGGCGATATGATTTTGTTGTTTTGTTTTAACTATTTGTCCACAATTTCGTTAAACTTCCCAATTCAACGACTGTCCAAATAGTGACTTTATATACTACTAAAATTTATCCTGATTATATCGTTCGTTTCCTTGTTTCAACACTCTCATTATACGGGAAGCGCATGGTTCATAGTCATTTGTTCCACGTGCTTTTGTACTTATTTTTATATGAAAAAAAGGGATTCACGTTTTTGTTTTCATATACTTGTATATAGTAGAATTTCTCGAACTGGGAAAATTTACATATATGCGAGATTTCTAGACCATATTATAGAGATATCGAAATTAGTTTTGTAATGATTATGATATATGGTGACCACATACATTGCACAGAACATGTTAGTGTTTCACCCCTTTTTGGGATAATCCTAACACATATGTCTCCTAATATTTCAGGATATGGCTCTCTAAACATTTTCAAATGGTTTATGATATCGCATAAAATGCTTAACTGGTTAATTGTAATAAATTTTGTAGGAAATTAATATTTTAGAATTTAATATTATATTTTTTTTGTGATATTAAAGAATTTCGGTATTGATAAAGCTAATTATTAAAAAAACAAATATAGAACTTTTTTTTATATAAAATCGAGCATAAAACTGTTTGAAATTATCGGATTTCCAGGTCATTAAGTTCAAGAGTATTAAAACGGAAGGAAACTGAAAAAAGTCATATTTCCTAGCAATTGCCAAAAAAGACACCGATTTTCTTTGTTTATTTTTTTTTTTTTTTTCAAAAAGCCATAAGGCATAGGTCATGGACCGAAAATGTTAGAAATTTTCTTATGTATAAGTAGTATAAAGATCTCAGTTTTTTTTTCAATTCTTTTCCAGCAAAAGCTAAAAATTATATGCTTTAACCACTAGAATTGATATGTATGAAAGAAGGACAAACAAAAAAATTGAATATTGAATTTGCAGACTTTCAAATCTTTGCTTGAGATTTTAAACGTTATGACACACATACATTTATAGAGAATTACTAACTGCCCGCATTATTCTCAATCGTTCGAAAGATTCTCGACGTTTTTTTTGCGATTCTTAAATTTTACCAAAGAATTCTACATATTCCTGATTTTAATATTTACAGAGCATCACAAAGGGTAATTTATAAATTCGTTTAAAATATGTAAAAGTCACCAGATCACATTGATGACAATTCCTAAATCATACAACTTGCCAAATTGTGAAGGACAAACAGTCTTTTAAAGAAAAATTTCTTCCCATTTTAAAATACAAAATTTTATTTAGGGTTTTTAGGGTGATTTAAATTTGTATGGAAACAATTTTAATTATCATAAACTATTGTACAATTTCGAATAGTTTTAGATATAAATAAAATCAAGCCGGCGGATCTAAATGATGCTTGAAAAAACAGTCGTACTGACATGAACAATACAATTTAAAAGAAAAACGAATTTCGTGAACTTTTGTAACATACTGTACATATAAATATATGTCCTCACATGCGAATGTTAACGATATTACATATATGGTAAAGAAATTTTCACATCCTTCGAGAGAATTCACACAAGACTAATATTGAGATAAATGTTGGCAAAGATATAAAAATTTTGCATTGGGATGATGATAAAACTAAAGGATGTCCGGGAACATCGCGAAGAAAGAGATTTTGTTATTATTGCGGAACAAGAGGAGTCAAAGTGATTTTCCACTTTACGAAAGTTTCATTTCATTATTTTATTTATTTTTTTTTTTTTGTTTCTTGTTTCTCTTTTTTTTCTCAGAATTTTATTTATGTTCGCCATGAAAATGTTTTTCCATATACTAAAAATAAATGGAAAATAAAATGACAAAAATCGTCTACTCTAAAAATCTGTATATATGTATATTTACGCATTTGGTACTGCAGTGATTTATCGGTCTCAAGTCTTAAATATGGAGGAGATTCCTTTTTTGAAGGACTAACTTTAAGATATCCTTTACTTAAAGGGAAATTATTAAATTTTATCCAAAACTCAATTTAATTTCTTCCAAATAAAAAAAATAATATGTTAATGTTATTATATTTGCTATATTTTATTGCGAATTTTATCGGGCGCTAATTTACTTTCTCAAAAGAACGGTTTTTGTAATCAATGTTCTTATAACATTTTATTTCGGATGTTGGTACTACTGATATTATTTGACGGAACAAAAGAACAAAAGAGATGAAATTTTTGATTTGCGCCATCTACCATCTAGCAGATGTCGCTTAGTACATGTTATCTATCGAGCGCTAATTTAGCGCCCAATATTATACGGCGCTAAATAAGAACGTATAAAATGTATGGTAAGCGCCGATAGAATTCCCAAAAAAATACAGCAATAGTATTTAATTCAGAGACGTGGATGTAACAAGTATCCTATTTTCAACATACATTCTAAAAGCGAATTTTTCCTATATAAATTATTGATCAAATTTTATTTCTGCAAACAAATTGGACTCGTTATTGGTGTTGGTCAAAAAATACTGTAAATACATGCATTTCTGTATCACACCGAATCTTGTTTGCAAATACTAATAACGAATTAAATTGTTTGCAATCCAAGAAAGGTGCAATAACGAAATACAATTTTAGAACTCTCTTAATTTTCTCTGTTATTGGCTTCAAGAAGTGAATATATTCGTAAATGACGACGTATTTCTTAATGCAAAGTTTCTAGCCCTACTTAACTGTGGTGTAGAAGTATCTCTAAATAAATGTTCGACGTTGATAAAATTATTAAAAACATAATTTGTTTTAATTCAATTCTGTAATTTTGCGATTCTCTTTACGATAATGGCAAGTACGGGATTGAATATATTTATAAATATAAATAAACTTGAAGAATTTCTTGCAATTATTGCAATAAATAAATAATATCAAAAGGCCAGATGATCAAAAATCAACCCTTTTCTGAAATCCACATATGACTAAAATCGTTAGTTTTTGGGGCAATATTTCCATGCTGTTATTGAGAATTTTCTAGTAGATATTTATAAATTCATGTCATACATAAGAAAAACTTATTCTGATATAACAAGAATTGCACTTATTTCACAGAAATATACTAATGTGCATATATTCTAACAGAAAGAGTAAAGCACGGTAAAAATGCTAAATGTGCAACTCTATGGATTATAAGAAAATAATCCATTTGAAAAAGAAACTAACTTAGAAAAAATATAAATAAAAATAACGAAAGAATACTTGAAGTGATCGTCTACACCTGTTGTGATATGTCTTCTCCTCGAGCATATATAGTATGTAGTATTTTCTATAGAGAGATGAATTTTTTTTTCTTCTATATGAATTCAAAGACGACATGTTGTTGTTTTCTTTTTCCACTTTCAAATTTTGCATTAACCAAATGAATTTCAAATTTTATTTCTCTTGTTTTGCTGTTCACTGTTCAAAAAATTACTTGAATTACAATTTCGAGTCATTTTGTATTTAAAGAAAATCATAGATTTTCAAATTGAAGGAAAAATAATGGTCAAGGAAATGTCATCGCATTTTAAATTTATATTCGGGGAAAAAAAATGTATACAATTGTAGTACGTAATATCTAAAACTAACGATTTTAAATATCTTTAGTTCAATGAAAAATACTAAAGCTTTGTTAACATATCCGAATTTGATGTTGTACTATCGAATAGTGTTATTTATTTTTCTTTAATACAGTTATGATCAACTTTGTTTTTTCAACACTAATTAGTCAAGAATTTCGTAAAAAACCCAAAACTGCCTAGAGTTATTCTAAGACATAGTAGATATGCAAATATTGCCACTTCGAACGATTTCTATAATAGGTTTTAGCATCTTAAGCTTATGATAGGTAAGTTTTGTAATTATTTTTCTTTTGTTAGATTAAATTCTGCCAATTAAAATTGCATACTATAGACACTTTTTTCAAAATCTGAAATTCTTTCGTCATGTCGCACGTTCGCCACGCATATAGCTGCTCTAAAAATATACATTGTATAGTATATACATATATTTCGAACACTTTTGATCGCTCGACTGATGTATAAATAAATTAATAAAATAACTAAATTTGTGGACTAAAATAGAAAAAGAGTATGTTCAAAATTTAATTTTTACTAAATTCGAAAATGTCGAAATGTCTACTATAATGTCTTAAAATCTTTTTACACATTTTCAATTTGTACCAAGTTGAATTAGGTCCCGTCAAATTGTACTTAAAGTAACCGGGTGAATGAATATTTTGGTTACACCAATGTTGAAGTATTATGAAAAGGCATACAATAAATAGAGTTCTCAACTTATATTCCGATTGAATCACAGTTATATTCTCCAAAGCATACCACCTCAATAATACTGTTTATACATATATTTTTATATTATAGACTCCGTGCGATATAAAAATGCCTGGAGTTACGCCCGCCGCACACTTGAGCTAGGCGAGCTAAACTACGTAAGCTAAGTTTCTCGCTGAAAGTAAAAAATTCAGCATTTTTATTGGCCGTTGCACACTTTAGCGAACCTTTGAAACTACGTCGCCTGGTCATAAGCGACACGAACTAAGCTCTTTCACGTAGTTCAGACCTCAACTACGCGAACGAGTTTTCCGGACATCGCTGACAATAATTTATACATACTTTCGATATTTTACATTGTAGAATCGATGCCTGCAAAAGTGTAGTAGCCTTCTTTATTTTGTGGTAGTATCTTTTCGACACAAATGTGTAAGTGTCAAGTGAAAAAGATGTAGTAATAATTCATCATTCAGCTCAAAGAGAACTGACAGAATGAATTTACTAAAAATATCGCCGCATAGCTTAGTTCAAGTGTGCAACGGGGTTTGCGAACCCAGCTAAGGTATGTAACTACAGCGAGGCTCTCCCGCATAGCTTATTTCAAGTGTGCGGCGGGCCTTATATTTTTTTTTTTAGATACGTTAGCTTTCAAAAAATGATAACAAAAACTTGTTTTAGAGTGGATTTCTATGTATTCCATTGTCTTTGCATAAATCCAACAAAATAATTCTTTAAAAAAATCGTCAAGGCAACATTTTGTTTCCAAAGAAATTAAATATCAAATGGTTTATTTATGGCGGAAGAAAATCACATAAAAATAAATATGTATATTTTTAGCAATATAAAACTGTGCTCTTTATAAAATCATAACATCACACTTGTCTTGAGAACCACACTTTACCTGAAGAAGAAGATCGATGAATATCGCTTTTCAATAATTCATTAAAAAAGAAAACTATGGGAAATATTTTCTACATGTGGAATTATTGTAAATACCAACTCGTATGAGAATGAAAATTAGAACATTTTATTATAAATTAGTTTTAATCGTATAAACCGTGCTTTATATCATTATGGTAAATACTTTTATAATAAAAATATCAAACAAGATTAATTTTATTATGAAAATAAAAATGAAGTTTTATATATCGAAATTAGGCCACTAACTGATTAATATGCATTCGAAGTATGTTTTTGTCTTTTTGACATCATGATTGCATTTCGCATATGTTTAGTTTTGTTTTTTTTCCTATGCAGTAAGAAATTGCAGAAAAATCTAATAAATATAAATAATTCGGTTTCTAAAACTGTTTATAAATTCCGAAGGCGTTACATTAAATGGAAAATAACTGGTCAAATAGTGCAGAAGTTCGAATTATCCTCTTGCATTTTTAATGATCGTGTGAAACAAAAAAAAAAAAAAACGGCTGCTGTCATTCGATCATTTTCTATGAAGAAACAATTTTCATAATACGTGTTCGAACCGATTTCGAAATATGGTGTTGAATGAGAACTACAAAATATTTTTTTCTTTAAAAAATGAAATATTTAAATATATACACACTAAAATATAGTGAAATCCATTGCGACCGTTTATTAAAAATAAATTGTTATATTTCTTTTTTTTTTTTTCATTTTGGATCATTAGCATCTCAATTTATGAAACCAAAGGGCTAAATGGTTTCGAAGATAAATTTCAACAAAATATATATACGTAGGTTAAATGGGAAGTTTTATCTCTATCTAAATTGCCGAATATAAATATCATAATACAAATTATCTGTTATACCGTTATACTGATTGTTTGCATTGGTACCAGTTTTCCAATTTTCAAGGAAAGGTCACAGATTTTTCCGTTTCTTTCTTAATAAATGTTCAAGAATTCAGAATTTTCTGTATGTTTTTCAACGATTAAAGAAATTTTGACCTTTAAAAACTTAACTTAAAACGTCGAATGGGAGTAAAAACAATAACACCTAATAACGACTGGATTACAAACATGAGTAAAAGACAAAGATTAGAATTTTTTCCGTTCCATTCTAGTTTGAACAAAAAGTAGAATTCGTAAAGCAAAATGCAGAACCCTAAAAATGATAGCATCTTTCAAAGCATTCCACGATTTTAAACGCCATTAATGTCTACTATTACTAAACCTACCTAAATATTTTGTCACATATATTTTAGTCTTAGCTGTTACAACTTAGGAGAACATAGAACGTATTAATATACTCTAATTTGGTAATTAATTTGAGTATTTCAATGTTTCTTGGTTTTATGGTACTTTCTTTGCTTCCAGTTTCAGTATAGTGAAATCTGCTTACCAGTATAAAAAATGATAAATTATTTGACTGAAATACTATCCACATTCCCTTAATACTCATTTTTTTCTACTCCTTTTTAATTGTCGATCTATTTATGGTATCAGTTTTCATTTGTTCCTCCCTTAATATTTTTTCCTAACAAATAAAAACCGAATATAAACGTTTATTGTTATCTAATTTATGAATATGTACTGATACGACAAAACTTTTTTAATGACCCACCTAACTACCTTTATAATGGAACTTATTGGTCATAATATAAATATTCATATTTGCTTTTTCAGATAGATTACCAAACAAAAATATGATATACCGAATTGATCATTTTCTCTATTACCCATTACTGGTTATTTTGGGTATCATATCTCATACCTCACGGTAACCTATTCTTATCCACAAAAAAAACAACACATTTATGCAAAATGATAAATGTAATTGAACAAAAACAAAGATTCGGGAGTTAAAAAAATTCCAGTTGTTAGCCCTTTTTTTGTGCCTCATTCAATTTATCTGAATATGAATATATCAAAAACTCCATCTCTTCATGGTCTACTGTTTTTTTTTTCTGTATATCCTTGTTTTTTCTGTTTTTCATTTGATTTCATCGATAGTCATAGAAAATTTATGAGATTCGTCTTTCCTGATACAGAAGTATATACATTTGAATAAAAGAAAATGCATTTATACCATAGAAAACAACTATGACGACAAAATATACAGAAACAAAACGATAAAACGAAAGATATTTTACTGAAATATGTTTTTGTGATTATATTGAAAAAAATATATTCTCTCTATACCAGGCTTATATAGTACTTTAAGCTCGATAAGATACACTTCTGGGAGCACTTGTATACACAAACTTTGTAATTTAACTCGATCAAATTTCGATATTGAGATTTCTACTTTAGATAATATAACCTGTATGCATTCAAAAGGTATATTATAAAATCAGTATGATTTTGGTTAATAACAGAAATTTGCATGTAAATGGTGTATGTTTGTTTTCAGAGTATATATGGACTATGAGTATCCTTTTAACACCTTTCTTCCAAAAATAACAAACAAGAATAATTAAGGGTTTCCCATATTAGATCATTTAGTAGAAAATTACTGGATTAAATACTGTTGTATAATAAATCTAACAATTAGAAATGAATTTAATCCTTTCGAAACTAGACATCAATAAAATTTTAAGAGATTGCTATTTAGGACAATCGAATTTAGTTATATAGTCTCTCAAAATTTACAAAGGAAAACTTAAATAGAGTCATTTAATAAATCGAACTTTATGTACAATTTGTGGTAAAGCTATATTCGATTTAAAATGAAACTTCGATAAAATGAGGTTTCTACGAAAGTTCTGAAATAAGAGTTAAGGCAGTGTAGTTTAATAAGCTCTTATATAAATAAACAAGATCGACAGAAAAATAACTCAATTGGTCTTTAATAAAGTAATATTAGTCCACGAACATTATTGAACATTAATTGTAGAAAAATAATCCTGCCCGTAAGGTATTTTTCTTTTTTTTGTTTATTTTTTCAGATCTACTTGAAAAACGGATGTATCGATTTGAGTAGAACTTACGGAATTATGCTACTAGGGCCAAAGCTATTTCTAAAATAGAGGAAATTGGCAAAAGAAGAAATAAATATTATTAGTTCTGGTTGTTTTTTTCTAAGACCAAATTCTTAGAACCAAAAATTTGTCAACTACGAGTCCCAAAGGGTATTAAAAAATCGGTTATATGCCGATTTTAAATTTCTATATGTTTAGCCTGCAACTTCAGTTCTACACCTTAATAATGATTATTTAAAATTAGTTTCGAATAACTACTTTTTATTTAGTCCAACTTTTTATGGCATTTTTATAGACTTTTACTTAAGTAAGTTCTTAAATAAAATCGTATAAAATTTCATTGTTTGATTTAATATTTAATAATCTCTTCAAAAACAAATATTATTGTAATATAAATTTCATAATTCGCGAAATAACTAACAACAATATGAAATAAAAATGTTTCTTTGGAGACAATCTCTGCAACAAAAATAAAAGATAAATAGCATAAGTTATTGAGTTTCGAGTCTTTTAACAAAACGAACGAATAAAAGAATATGATTTTCCAGGGCAATTTATTTCACAGGAAATATAAAAATGAGATATGTCTTACAAAAAAAGGGAGTATGTAATCCTTTTTTATCTGTTTATTATGTTTCAAATTTGATATACAAAAATAAAAACTGCGACAAAAAGTTCTGAAAATCAAATAAAGACAATTCACCACTAAAATAAAACAGCGCGCATTCTCATACAAAATAATATAAATATATTATAATATGAAATCTTTTGAAGATTGCAGTTCAACCCCATTATGTTATCTCATATAAAGAGGGAGGGATTTAATAATGCTCCAATTTGTGTGTTTTGAGAAAAAAATTTTGGTTGATTTCTTTGAAATCTTTACCAAATTAACTTTGGTGTTTGTTGGTATTTCGTCTTTATGGTCCATGACAATTAAACAACCTCATTTTGTATAATATGAAGAGTTTTATATAATCGTCGAAAACGATTCTTAAGTCTGATTACGAGACAATTTTAGACAAAACCACATTCTAATTTGGCAAACAGCTTAAACAGCAATCTGAATGCATGAGGCTGTTTTTTTTTTAAAACATATACTATACTACATAAATGTATGTTTCCAAGTTTTCAAAATTACTTTTATGACCTGAAAAACTCATGCCATCATGAGAATCCTTTTTCTCACTTTATCAGTGTTTTCCGGACGGATTAGTGGACAATAAAGTGCTATTTTTTTGCAAATGTTTTTTGTCGTATACGCATTTAGAACTATAGTATTTAGAATGTTTTTCATAGTGATAATGTCATTCATTTCATTTGGGATGGGTGAAGTATACTACAATCAGTAAAATTGAGAACGTATGTAAAATAATTTCTTGTAAGTGCAGACTAAAGAAATTCGGTCCTTTAAGATAATATCTATTCTACTGTAATATTTGCATTTCAGCCTAGAATGTCCAATTATCAGTCAGAATTTAATATTAATATTATAAAAATAATTTTAGAATTTTAAAAAGAAAACTACTTTAAAATGGAAACGCCTTTTCTTGATTATATCTGGAGGTTGTTTAAGTGTAATATATCCGTTTTTTTGGCACTAAAAGTGCCCACAAATACATACCAAGAGATTAATAACAAATATACTGTTCTATTACAGCAAAATCGAAAAAAATGACTTATAAAACCAAAAATATCTCGGAAATTTTTCATTTCTCATGTTATATTTTATTACCACCAGAAAGCCTGAAGCAGAAGGATCCTTTTGCGGTTAACCAATCCCGAGAAAAAACTAATTCTAAAATTGAGGCTCATTGGTAATCGCAACCCATTATTACCCATATATTTTGGTGAAAATTGTTATAACCTTCCCGATACCATATATGTACAATAGTTTTTCATCTACATATATCTTTAAATTTTTATAAAGGATGAAAATCGTTCCACATATTCACATATCGATAATAATTTCTTATATATTCTAATATGAAAGGATTTAAAAGTCCCTATGGAAAGAGAATTTAAAGATCTTCCTATTAGATAAATATTCCTGCTATATCAATGGGTTGTGATATTATTTTATTTTATTTTGGAAAATCGTGTGCCAGAATGAGAATTTTTGCTGTTTCCGGATAATTTATGCATTCGAACATTTATCAAAAAAAAAACATCCCAAGACCAGAAGACAATGAGTTTGAATATATAGTATATATGTAAAAGTCTTCGTTTGATTTTAAGGTTTCCATAATTCCACCCACCGTAAAACGCAAATGAGAATATTTTGATCAGATGCCAAACAATGTAATTAACTTAAAATGAATTCGTTGCATAATTTTTGGCGTAATTTTTCGTTTTGGCTGATTTAAGCAAGAACAATAGTGAGTCCGAGAGAAAATGAAGAAACTTAAATTCAAAGACATACGCTGTTGCTGAAAGTATGTTTGTTATTGCTTTAAAAAATATTATAAAATTTATTAAAAAGGACAAAGCAAAACTTTTATAAGGACATACGACGACATTCTGTCCACGACATAAATGAAATTGAACTGGATCAGATTTTTATTCGATAATTCTCCTTTTTTTATATTTTTTGCAGCACAAAACTTCTGTGAATATTTTTTCATTTTGTTTCTTGCCTAATGAACTAAAAAATTAGGATTTTGAAATAAATTTTCCAGCAAATGAAAATCTGTCTGTAATCACATCTAAATTTGGGTCAATAATTTTCGTTTTTCCTTATTTTAATTTATATTTTGTTCTTGTTGGTGAGAAATTGAAAAAAAAATTTTTTGTTATTATACTAAAAACTTATAATATGAACTTTTAGGAAAAACTAAATGAAAATTTATTTTTAAAAAAATTGTCGTTAGGCACCAAATAAAATTATCTAGTCAAGCTTCAATTCAAATATTATATACATAACACTTAAAGCTTTTTCGGATTGACATTCAAGTTTTCGAAAAAGCAATAATTTCGAAAAGCTTTTTTTTTTTTTTTTTTTTAAAAAACCGTTTTTTTCATTAACATTTTTTTCATCTTTTGGAAACTTGGGTACGAAAATTTTGTTAGGCTTTTGCCATATCTAATAACTTGTGCAACAATTGCCTTTCCATCTTCAAATGTGGTCCAAGGGCGCCGCGAATGCAATGACCAAGCATAAATTCATTGAACATTGTTAATATAGTACAAAATAATAATTATTTTCATTAGAATTTATCATAAAATTTGCACTCCAATTTCATTTGTTTATAAATTATTGCTTCTTTTAAAAATGATGAAAAACTGTTTTCCAATGGAATTAAATTTCTTGAAAAAAGAAATTTAAAAAATTACTCAAGAATAATTATTATTACAGTCATAGAAAAATTATTAACCCCTTTTGACCTTGGAATGTGCACTTATTTGGGACTTATGGTGAAAATTTTCTTCTGCAACTTTATATTTTTCTCAACATTTTTGAGTAATATCATTTCGATATCTTTCTTTGAATGATTTTGAATTTTTATGCAACTTAACCTGAAATTTTAAATTAAGACTTCAACAATGAAGGGTATTAGGTTGGACACCTTTCAATAGAATAATAAAATTAATCGTCCAGTTAAAATTATTCTTATTTACTAAAATGATGGGCTCACTCCCACTCTTTACTTTCTTCATCTAACCAATGCCCACTTGTAGTAAAAATTCTTTAATCAGTTCCAGTACACATTCTTGTGGCCTACGATTCAGATAGTATTTAATCAGAAGAAGCTAAAAAAAAAACAGACCTCATGTTTGTGATAAGAAGACATTTTCATGGAACGATTGTGATGGGATCACAGAAATATTTTCCACTTTGTAAATTAATCGAAACTGATAAGCTTTCTTCGTCTAATCTACGATTTTTTTTCCTTTAAATTTAAAAATATATTTTTTACTAATTTAATATGCATAAATATTTTAAACATAATAAAAAAAAAAAACCGTTTTACATATTACATCGAAATTTTTGACTAACTTGAACGTTTTTACAGACCGTATTTTACAGACATGTGTTAACAATATTGTCATCGAACCGCGATCAGTAACAAGATCAAAATTGTATAAGAAATATGATAGAGAACGATAGTATCCACTTCCATTTCCACCATATATTTAGTTTTTGTTGGGGTTACATTAAATTACAACGAATTTTTTACTTCGCATTGAGAAGAAAGTTCGTAATCAAAAAGTTTGTTAGAGAATTTTCATTTTATTAATGAATGTTCGTCGCTCGTAAACGGAGTGGAATTTTGTGTTTGGACTCATTGTTCGTTGGAAGGAACATAGTGCGAGATTTAAAACACCGGGTTTAGAAAATTATTTTAATCTACAAAATGATTTTTTTCTATTAATTATAAATATTCTGTTTAAATTAAAATTTAAGTGCGATAAAAGGAGTATTTTTGACACAAAGTTTTAGTTTTTTAGTGATTAAAACAAGAAAATTATAAGCAAAAATTCACAATGAATTTAACAGATTTTTTATCGTTAAATTTATTTATCAATTTATTAGCATTTATTGGAATTTATTCACTTTTATTGTATTTAATTGATAATTTAAAATCAATCGTAATGATTGTTAAAGCAATTTTAACACCATTCTTTCAACCACTCACAAATTTATCATTAATTGAACGTTTTGGAAATTGGGCTGGTAAGATATATTGTTTTCCCGGTTTTGTTTTTAATCTTAAATTTAATTATTTTAAAAGGAAAATTCTTTTTTTCTTGTATTTCTAATAAATTAGAATTGTCAAAAAATGACTACTTGTTGCTTTATTATTTAGAGCGCATGAACGTTTCGTATTTGCTGATAAGAGTGTAGTTAAAATTTCTATTTCGTTGCTTATTTCTAAGTTCTTATCAAATTGGGTTAAAGTACAAATAATTTATGACATAAAATTGATTTTGAACTTTCAGTATAATTAGTGTCACATATTTAAAATAACCTACGTATAAATTGAATGAGGTGCATGTTCTTCACACCGGCGTTGTATATGATTTTCAGTTTATTGTTTCTCATAAGAATCATATAACGGAAAGTAGCCTAATTCGTATGGCTTCCTAATTCCAAGTTTCCTATTTTTATGACCAGCAGTTTAGTTACAAACGTAAAACGCTCAAAACTAGTTGCTAGTAGTACGTATATTCCAACTGGGTTTTACTTTTTCAACTAATGGTTATTGATAGAACTAAGGGCGGCCAGAATTAGGAATTTAGAAATATTTAGAATTGGTCATACTCCGAGAAAATAATTTTTAACGTCTTGAACATTGTCCTAAAACAGCTACTTCTTATAAATTAATTACAGTCCTTTAAACATGATGGTTCAAAAATACTAACTACGTAAAAATAGTTACGGTTTAAAACAGATTTCCACCGACCGAACTAATTTTATATAAAGCAATAAATTTTGTCAAATTTGTTAAATTAAATTTATAACAAACTCTTGTTTATCAACTCTTAAAATTGTATGGAATCCACTAATCGGAAGTTTGAGAATCTATATTAATAGGTTTTTATTTTAAAAAATTAAAAATTATAGAATTTTGTTAGTCTACCTCGAATTTCCCGTGACTGCTGATTCTAAAATGATCAAACTAATTAAATTTCATAATATATTACAATACTTTATATTTATTAATTAAAAAGCCCATTATTAGAACTTGAAGGAAATTTGTAACATAATAAAAACTAGAGTGAAATCTATTATTTCAGACACTTGATAATTTTCTACTAATTAAATTAAATAAATTAATGAATGGATTTTGTCACGCCAAACGAATCGTCAGATTTTGAAATATAAAATTCTGTCGCGGCGATAGAACGTAAAAATTTAATTCAATTTGATTGCAATTTGAATAGTTTTGGTCGGATGATATTGTTGAAAAGAACGCGTTGAGTCGAGAAAGATACATATTTACAAGACGCCATAATGAACAATATAACATATTTTATTTGATAATAAATTGAAACTTAAATGGTGTGACTATTATAAGATGTATTCATTAATATTGCAACATATTTCTGTCATTAAATTAAGCACTAGTTCAGTTTTGGGTGTAGAAACAATTTCAGATACCTACTTGTAATCGATACCTACACAAAAAAGTGATGTTTCGAAATTAGTTGATATGTTATTGTTATCATGATCCTAGTTTATGATAGAAAAATTAGAGCGGTTATTGATGCCGACCTGAAAGCATGACTACAGCATCATCGGCATAGGTACATACTGCCATCTAGTGAATCTCCATTGTTTTTCTATACACAGAAAAAATAAATTTTTATATAATACAATTGTTGTTCCATGCGAATAGTTTTCTGGGCAACAAACATTTAACATTTAAATAGTAAATAATGCATAATAATAATTGTTTACTATACATATTCCAAATTACTATTTCAAATTGTTTATAATAGAAATTTAATGGATTAACTGAAAACACATCTGTAAAAATACGTTAGGAAAGTTCAAATACCGTTAGAAGTACATATTCATTCTTTCCGTGTACATTAATTTATAAGAAGGCTTTTATAAACTGTGAAATTTAGTTTTCTTTTAAAATGCTTTAATTAAAAAATTACTTATTGATGTTTTCGCTTAACATTCCAACCGAATTGTCAAACTAGTTTAATGCTGATTATGATATGCTTAAGAATTTCAAAATACAATCGTTTTAATGGTGAAATCAAATGAGACCGGTTTTAATTAGAAAAAAAAAATTAAATTTAACAAAGTTTGGCATGGACCTGATTCCTAATTGAAAAATTTCTTATGTGTGTCGCAGATTTGCCAACAAACGTAAGAGTTCTGAAGAATTATTAGCAACTGTATTCGACCCGTAACATAAACTATAATAAGGACATTTTATTCATATTTTCATAATTTTATCATAATTTTCGATGACATTCAAACAAAATAAATTTATTCATGAAAAATTCAAGTTTACAAAAATTTTAATCAAATACTTACCATTTTTTTTTTTTTTTGCAAAAAAATATGTTTTTTATCAAAAACTTTTAATTAAATACATAATATTACAAAATAATATATTGCGTATTCGCACAAGATGCGTTTGAGGTCAAAGAAATGCAAAAACCAGTTTGAAACAATCCGAATTAAGCTAAATTACGAAAAATTCAAAATTCTAATTACGTTAATTAAGAAAATACAACAAAAAAAAAACTATTACATATATTAAAATAAATTAAATAAGAAAATTTTTCATATTCTTAACAAGAAAAAAAAAATATTATTATATTTTAAAACAGGTTCTCAAAGTGATCGTGAAAGCTTTTAACGGTTGTTCGACCCAATAACCGCCTAACAGAGTTTTTATATCATTTTACAAAACATTTGTAAATCATTTCTCATGCAAAAAAAACTGTAACTTTTTTTTTTTTTTTTGTTCATTTGATTATCAATTTATGATTTCATAAAAATCTTTTACAATAATTTTTACGTAATCTTAATTAAACCGATTAGGTCGACGCGACATAAACAAAAAAAAAAATTAAACTTTTGATTTTAGTCATGAAAAATGAACAAAAAACTTATTTTAAATATTTAAAAAAAAGAAATAAACGAGAAATGTAACATTGGACAAATATGTAGTAGAAAAGGTAAATCATTCACCTCAGATAAAAACTTTTATATATGCAGGAACGTACATAAATATGTTGTCATTTTATTGAGAAAAAAAATCAAGTTCAAAGTCATAATTTTAATAGGCATTCATGATTTTATTAATGCTCTTCAGTGTATTTATTTATGTAGAATTAAAAGTAGTACTAGAACGTTTCCTGGTGTCGCGATTTCCTCAATCACCGTACTTTTTTTACCAGAAGGATCAAGGCATTAAATACTTTCTAATATATTAAAAACGGTGTTTAAACTATGTTTCATTCTAATCAATTAATTATGTACTACCGCAAGGAAAGTTTGAAATACAAAGTATTTCAACGAGAATTTAGCTGCCAACTTGAACTGAAAACTTGCTATAATTAGCAATTTGGATGTTCCAATTCTATGTGAAATATTGCATATCTTAGTGTCCAATCTTAGCATCTTCAAAAGCCTAAATTAAATACCTTGATACAAAAAATTAAACTAATTTAAAGTTTATTTCTCTAAAACAAAAAAATAATACAAAATAGCTTAATAAATAGTTTCAAGATAATTATGTACATTGCTTTTTATAATTGTTTTTTATAATTGTTTTTTTAAATTAAAAAACAATTATGAAAATCAAAGAATACGATTTATATATGTATGATTTTTTATCTTAAAATTACACTCATTTTGCGCCACCCTGTATTTATTAAGCTATTTCTTATGTTTTGTATTTTTTTTTCTATTACATAAATTATCTTTAAAGTGAGTTAATTTTCCCTAGCAAGATTTTTTCTTCCGACGTCTGAAGAATAAATCTTAAAAATTCGTACCGATTTTGGGCTGAAGCTTATTAAGGAAATATATCAATGTATCGAATACCTTTCTTCAATAGATTTGTGGGAACTACATACAATACAAAGTTCATTTGATTTAAATCTATAACATGTTTAGAACTGCGTTTAGATTTTAAGTAGAAGTTAATTGAGGTTATCATGAATTAAAACCTCATTTAATTACAATTATTCATATTAATATTGACATTTTGATAAGAACAAAACAAAATCAATGAAATTATGATTGAAAACAAAACAAAAAACACTAACGACACATATTATAAAGTTTGTTGGTCTGAATGAACTTCATTATAACGTCTAACTTTAATTTATATTATAGCTGGAAGCTTAAAGCTTGAACTACTATAATAATATAATATCACATTTATATCCAAGCCCGATGCATGTATGTTACTTATTTGCAACTACTTAGACACTTGAAGATTTTGGCATTCTATCCTAGAAATGTTTTCTAGCAAACATCTTAAAATATCACTTCATTTCCAGTCTTCAATTTAAATATACTATCTGGGATATTAGTACATACGCGATGGGAGGATATTTTTAATATTCTTCAATAAGTAATTCTGAATGCTGAAATGTTTTTGATTATTTTCTTGACTGCCATTACTGTAACATTCTGGATCATTTGTGTAACCTGAATAGAACAAGTTTGAAAATCCTTTGAATATCTCTTTTCTTCATACTTAAATTATATCCATTTGTTAGATATAATATCTGAAGAGACCATGAAATATTTTTTTTGTTTGTAACCATTTTCATGTGAACTTCATTTCAACCTCGAACAAAATCAATTTACCACATGATAGAATTTAATTAATCTATAATATTTAATTTTTTTGAAACTAAAGTATAACAAATTTTTGGAGAAAACTAAATTTCAAAGTCGAGTTTCTTTATTGTATGATATTAAAATCGAATTAACTAATCAATATCTAAAAACAAAAAAATGTCTACGGTATAAATTGGTTAAAAGGGCGTATAGATGTTCTTGAAATTACATTGATTGGCATAAAACGATCATAATCGAAACAAGGACACTAAATTAATCATAATGAAGGTTCATTTATTGTCTTTGAAAAAAAAAAACACAATTAAAATTATGTATTTAAAAAAAATTCAATTTAATGTTTCATTGAACAGTTAGTTGCATATTCTTAATCAACCTTCAGAAGGGACAGAGAAATATTAAAGATTTTGGGATTTAATGAAATTAATTAGTTTCCTATACAAGATATTAGAAAAGCATGATTAAGTCAATATATCCGGACTTGTGTAATAGTTTTTCAATTAAATTATGAAAAGATTTATGTTATAATATTATATGCCTACTTCCGACATATACTATGTAATTGTATATATTCACTAAATATGTATAGTACAGTATACCAGCTAACATAGTTAAGAACGTAATTCTTTAAAAATCTGATTCTGATGACCAATTTTTCTCTAATTTTATCAAAATTTATTAAAATAATGGATATCTTGCACTGTGTATAAGCTTTGCGAGAATTAAACAAATTCAGTTGAATATAAAGAAAATAAAGAAATTATTATAGAAAAAAAAATACAAAACAAAACAAAAAATGTTGTTTACTCAATGCCTTTGCAATAAATTATTTAAAATTTTAAAATATTTTGTATACTGAATAAATTAATAAAAATCATTCATAATGAATTCTGTTTTTAGATTAAATCTAAATTTTTGATCATCAAAAAGGGCATGTAGAATCCGGGGACGACGGGGAATTCAGTTAGAAGGTTTATTAATTGCGAATTTATATAACAAATTTCATAAAAAACAGTCAATATCGTTTTTATGTATTTAATAAACAACCAGAATATTATACAGGTTCTGTTCTAAGCAGGGCCATATTTAGGATCTGTAGACCCCTAGGCCGAACTTGCGGTGCGGGCCCTACCGCAAGAAAACGAATGTTGCACTTTCTAATATCTGGCGAATATTCTGGTCATTTTTGGACTAATTTTTCAAAAATTATAATAGAATATATTTTACTTAAAAAAGTGCTTTCCATCATTAATTAAATGAAAATTTTTTTTGTTATATTATTTTATAAATAGAAATAATTGACAATTTAGAAATTTGTTGCTTGCGATCATTTTGTATTGAATGTTATTTTAGTCTACTCAAAATTAAAATTTTTAAACATTTTTTTTTCTATGTGGCGAGCCCTTTTGTGGTTCGGGCCCCTAGGCTGCAGCCTAAGTTGTCTAATGGGAAATTCGACCCTGGTTCTAAGATGATTTAATAAAAAACAGGAAATTAAAGAAATTGCTTTTTTTCTTTTTTTTTTGAATAAAACAAGTTTCTAATTTAAAGATAGAAATCCCTTTCTAAACAGCATCGAAAAATAAGACGGAAATATATATTTTTTAAGAACTTCATTAGGTATTCTAAAAAATATATGGGAAAAGATATGCAGAAATAATATTGTCTACATCGACTTGCCCTTGGACCTTAAACAAGATATTTAAATTAGTTCTAACATTTACGCCATAGAATACGATCATAATATCGCGTGTACATGAGAACTTAAAATTGAAGTGGATGTACTTACGAATTGATTTCAAGTTGATTTTATTGAAATCGATCTGACTTTAAAAAGGGCCAACCAACTTCAAAAATTGTTGGACAGCAGTATTCGTAACCTAAAACTTCATGTGAAAATAATTTTTATGCGTTCCCAAAATAACTAACTCATGCAAAACTTAATAAAATTTTTAAAGCAAAAAACCTCAATTCAACTAAATTTCAAATCATTTTCAATTAGATATCAAATCAAACTTCAAATATCAACTCGATTTCAAATCAATCGTTCAAACCTTCATGTAAACGTAGTAAAGGTATCAATACCTTAAAATATTCGTTTTAGTCGGGAAAGTACAAAAAGCGTTGACCCACCCATTTGAAGGTCGAATTTTCTGTCTTCATTAAAAAAAAGAAAAGAAGAAAAATTTTTGTTGATGACAAAATTTTAAATAAATATTAATTAAATAAAATTTAACTAATTTATTTAGCAAATCAATTTTTGAAAAATAAAACATGTTTTCAGCTAACTGAAGAAAACTGTGTAAATATTTTTTATTATTTCTTCTAGTTTTGAAGAAATTTAAAAGAAATATAAGAAATAAAAGTCCATTTCGAAAATTCAATCTACCATATCAACTTTATCGTCGATCAAATGATCAGTGGTGTAGCTGAGACTTTACTGGACCGACTGAAGTGAATTACTTACTGTGTTTTAAGTATGATCTTATTCCTTAAATTTGATGACGTGTGAGTGTTACACCCTTAAGATAGTCTGGTCCGAAATTTCTATTTTTTCATTATTTTTAGAATTATCAGATTTAGTGATCAAGTTAGCAAATATGTCTTTCAAGCTTATAAAACTTTTAACGACATCGTTAAGTTAATTTTGTCGATATGGTTATAAGTAGAAGAAGGCTAATAAAGTTTTATGTATTTTTTCGTCTGTGGGATTTTTAAAAATTTACGACTTTTACTTCGTAATGCACGCTTACAACTTTTCGAACACTTACCTATTATAGAGTTTATATGACTAGTAACATCCAATATTTGTGCAAATTGTACGAACCTACGTTGAACAGACTCCAGTCTGTTAATTTGGGCTTTTTGGTAGGGAGACCATACCTGACTGGCATATTCAACCATTGGTCTGACCAGGGTGATAAAAAGGGCCTTAGTGATAAGGGGGTCCAAGAATTCCTTGGCCCAACGTTTAATCAAGCCCAATGTAGAATTTGCTCTGGGCCAATGAATCAACATGCAATTTGAAATCAAGTTGATTGTCGCAAATCACACCCAAATTAGTTATATTATATACTCTTCGGAGGAGCACGTCATTTATGTAATATATGGAAAGAGAATTATCCCGTTTTCTTGAAAAAGTGATGGTCTCACATTTATCACAGTTAAGGATATGATTATTATTGCGACACCAAGTAGCAAAATTTTTTAAATCCTCCTGGAGGTATCGAGAGTCGTTAGAGTTTGATATTTCTTTAAAAATAATCATGTCATCGGCAAAGTTAGAGATTTTCAAATATTTAATCACAGAGGCAACATCGTTAACGGATAGGACAAATAAAATTGGTCCCAAATGGCTACCTTGTGGGACGCCGGATGTGCCAGTGTAATAGTTAGATTTTGAAGATCGGAATAATACTCGATAACTTCTACCACACAGATAAGATCGAATCCATTCAATAAAGATATCAGGGAAACCAAGTGCACTAAGCTTAAGTAGGATCACACGATGTGATAATTTGTCAAAAGCTTTACTAAAGTCAGTCGTCAATCAATATAATCAATATAATAAAATGGATATTGATGAGAATTTATTAATAATAAGTGAATAAAAAAGGAACGAAAAAAGCGAAGAAGGGCTAGTTGGGAGATAACTTAGTGTTTAAAACTATTTTTAAATAAATAATTTAAATAAATAATGTAGAAAGATAATGTTTTACTTTGAATTTTCTTTTCTAAATGGAATTGTCAAATTTGTTGCACGAGAGATCGCATACTTCATGCGATTTTTCGGTCGGTCGGATTGGATTTTTGACGAAAGATTTTGCTAAACATATAAATTTTACGTTTTACTTCCATCCAAACAAAACGTGTTGTGTAGTTTATTGTACGAAATGATTAATGATGTGAATGCATTTTAACGAAATATTAAATTGCTAGAATATGAAAATTTTTTTTTTAGTCTCCGCCACTGCAAATCAACAACCATATTATAAACAAAATCTCGTAATAAAATTTTTGATGCATGATTGTTTCTCTAAATTTTCATTACAAACAAAACTGATGTTCATATATTTAATTGTTAGGCCTACAAATTAAAATGATCCACGCAATAGTGTAGTCGAGAAGGAGAGAGAAGAATTTTCAAAAGGCCCCACATTTGTGTGTAATCATCAAAAAATTAGCCCACACTGCCATAATTTTGTATATTTTTTTTTTTTTTTTGAAAAGATGAAAGTAAAAGTTTTCTTCATCTTTTTCGATTATAAAAAATTATGTAATATTCAACTTAAACGGTTTAATTCATTATGTCGACTCTTTTATATAGGCAAGGTGAAAAATATTTGAATTATTCGCTTAGGTAAACTCTTTTTGAATTCATCACCACGTAGCCATATCATTGTTTTCATTCAATTTTCTTGAAAAAGTCCCCCGCTGTAACGGTTTTTTTACACTTTTGCAACTCGGAAATAGATTCCACTTTGGGCGATGAGAATAAAATTAAGGTTAAGTAGATTTTCTTTTCGGGCTTTTTTTTGTGTGTAGTCTTGAGTGCCATTATGAAAAGTATAGAAATTTCAATTATGTAAGAATAATTTTATTAAAATCATGTAAAATTTTTGGTAAGATCGTAAACAATTGTATTTAGAGATATGAAAATCAACCGCAATGTTGTATAAAATGTTTGATTATGTAATTTTAATAATAATTCATTTTTTTTTTTTGATTATTTCATATTTTCCTGTAATACCTAGTTTTTATGTAGTTTCTACAAATTGTTCATAAAAGTTTATGTTAAGTTGAATAACTTCAAAATAATCATAATATATGAGAATCATTCATAAAGATCATAAAATATAAACTTTTTATACTAATCCAATCGTTTACTCTAAACCAGGATTGAATAAACTTTTAAGCTGCTTTCATGCTTTCATGAATGGGACCTGCTACTGAAACGATTTATCATGGAAATTAAGAGAAAAGAAGATTGAAGTCGACCTACCTAGAAAATTGTGATTACCGTTTTTCCCACGCTTTTCGTTCTCTGGAGCTAGACTAGATATTAAAAAGTTAAAAAAGTCCGAAAATTGAAGTCTTCAACTATTTAAATACGAAAATCCATACAAATCCTTTATAATCTTTACAGTTATGCAGTATTTCCGTCTGTATTATGGCAGATCACAAGTGGTAATTTTGCAACGTAACTAAACCACGTTTAACTTTTTCTAAAAGTATATTTAAACCAGTTATACTAACATTCATGATCACTCTGTATTTGTTTGTGGTTAAATGATTTAAGTTGTAATAAATATACTTTAAATATGGACAATTTTGAAATGAAAACTGTCAATAACACTATTAAATATATTTCCAATTATTACAAACATGTTAATTTCAAGAAAATTTCAAAAAAATTTATCCAATATGTGTATAACATAAGACTAAAGCATCAATTATTACGAAATGTGTTATTCAATCCACGAAAGTTATATTACATTTTTGGTACTTGATTCTGTGACATTAGATTAACAAGTTTTCCTTTACTATACGTGAATTTATAGAAAGTTGTATAAACCGAAACAAGAACAAGTTTTCCGTCTTATAAAATTTTACAATCTCGAAATGCACATATCTGAAAATGTTTCTTGCACTTATAAGTACTTATAAAATGCATTTTTTCTCTTTAATTTCCAAACTGATTCAATTCAGTTAATCGAAATTTAAACCAAAACTTTCTTCATACCAAAATACAATTTCTTCAAGGCGAAGACAGTTTTTGCGTGGTCAAAACAAAAACGAAAAAATTGCGGATAATTTTTTAAAACAATTTTCAATGCAATTGCAATTTTTCTATAATTATGCAATATTTTATTTGACCATGTAAAATAAATCATATTTTTATGGTACATAATAACGATTGAGAAAATTCACTTCAGTAACGAGATCAATTTTCCAGAACGCATATTTGTTTTAGTAATTAGGTGAAATGCGTGTGAATTTTGGAAATGGAAATAAAAATAATGGAGGCTTATGTTGAATTGAGCATAAAAATATATATTGTATATATTAGTTAAAAACAGCTGATTTTTCTATTATTGTGATATGATTTTTAACACGAGAAACAAAAGCAATCAAAAGTATAGATCAAGGACGTTTGTTAACATCTCGCGTTTTTAATTGGAGTCAAAAGATTAAATGAAACATTTCTTATTGGTAAACTTATTGTAAAATATTGCAAATGGAATAATTTATGAACTAAAAAAAAATAATAACCAAACATTAAAAAATGCAATAATTATAATATATACCAACTGAATATTTAAAATTTTCTCGTTTAATTCAAGAGTAGTAGCGAAAATGCCTTAAAGTGTATAAAACTGTATTTAAGTAGACCAACGACTGTGTATCCTGTCCAATTTGTTAAGCATTTAAATCAGATTAGCACGTGTATTATTTGCATACGAATACACGGTTAAAAAAAGACGTCAATTTTAATGGCTTTCAAGTTATGCCAGCGCGAACTTATCCTTACTGACCTAAATACATTAACTTCGAGGACCATTTCTTGTGTATTTGAAAATCATTAACTACCCAAATAATAACGAACCAAAAGATGAAAACGTCATATGTAATGGTTCGAAATGCAGGTTAAGCATAAATGATTCAACAACTTTAACAACCTTGTTAGATAATTACAATAGTTGGATCATCTATGTGTCAATTTGTCAGACCAAATTTTAAAATCTGGTTGGAGTCGTGGCTGTATAGTCTATTATAGAGGATTTCTAATCACAGTACATCTGTCTAGTTTTGTAATTTTGTTAATTATATTCGGATTGAGTAAGTTTTTTGTCTTCAACAAAGATTTGGAGAAAATTATCTAAACTATAGTTATTTAGAATGTTTACTACATAAATGTTAAAAGAACTTGTCGTCTCGTCATATAAATACCATATAGTATCAATTAGGCAGAACGGAATTCATGGAATTGAAACTTTGAATGAAAGGTCATTAGATTTTTCAATCCATGAACATAAGAAACCATACCCAACGGTACAATAACGAATTTTATATTATAATTTATTGTATTGTACTTATTTTCTCCATTTTAAGTCAGCATTGAAAACATGTAATTCAATTCCAAATCGAATCGAATATTCGATTAATATGTTTCTTTAGCGTCAGGTATTTTAATTTCAATGGAGATATTTTCAATTACATGACTAACTGTATTTACTATATAGGTTTTGTTTTAAAAAATGTAAAACGCGTTAATTCAAAAAAAATGTTTATCTAACCTAATATTATAAAGAGGAAAGATTTGTATTTTTGTATGTTTGTAACGAATAAACTCAAAAACTACTGGACCGATTTCAAGAATTCTTTCACCATTAGAATGCTACATTATCTCTGAGTAACATAGGTTATATTTATTACTAGACAAAATTAGGGATCGCTACTAAAACTTAAATAATGTAATTCCGCATACATCTGTATCCAATAAGGCTCACATTCATGTCTGTCGCGTCTAACATTTTCTGTAGTCTAACTTCATACACAAAGACCCTAATTGAGATTTTAAGACTATTGCTATCAATCACCCGATTCAGTGTCATTAGCGACGGCTGGGATCCTATTGATCCATTGTAGGGCCTCTATAGTCTCCAGACTGGCGCCAGGCGCTCGTACCCTCAGCGGACTCGCCGGGACGGGCCGCTAGTTAATTATAAAAAGATAGATTATAAAAAAGATTAATGAGTTGAATGAAATTTAATTTAGAAAAAAGAGAGAAAAGAATTACAATGAAAATTAACCTTAAAATTTACTTTGCTTTAAAAAATAACTTTTCGGTTTTGTTGCTTCTCGAAAAATGATTTTTCTTTTATTTTAAAATATCGACTGATCGTAATTCAGTTATTTACTGTGCCGTAATTGTATTGCACCAGTAAAATATAGTCAGTGCTATATACAATCCTACATATATTGTTATTAAACCGCTTTCGATTTCCCTACTGCATATATCTCTCAGAAGAAAGCGAATCTGTTTCTTTAGGGTTACTTGTTATATAATCTGTTCATAATACATACTATAAAATAAATCTGTAAGTATACTAAAAGTACTCCGAAATATTTTATAATTAAACTAAAATTACTCGCAACGTTGTAAGTTAATAAGCAAAACGTTATGAAAACAAAAGTTGGTATATCACGCATTAAAAAAGAGTTGCATTTCTTGAACTTTTCTTTAAGCTCATTAAAATTTCATTTAAGTGTAAATTGTACAAACATTTATTTAATTTTATTATTATTTTATAATTTATTTTGTTCATTTTATTTTCTCATGTAATATTTTTTTTGTTTTTTCTTTAGATTATAAAACCCCAAATTATGTTTAAAAAAATTTTATATTTAGTAGAAAATTCAATTAAAATAATTACGTAAAACCAAATATACTTTATTTGCTGTATTTCTGTAAAAGTTATGAAATATAAACACTCGAGAATATTTATGTTAATAACAAAACTATATTTATTTAGAAATTGAAATTAATTAACGATGTCTGGTAAAATTATAATTTAAAAAAGAAAATATTATTTATGGAAAGAAAATGACATGAAAAAACTTTGTTTTGAAAATTATACAATAAATGAAAATTATTTAAAGAAAATGTTGTTATATATAGAATTTCAATTAGAAATTAGAAATATAGCTGCTTTAGTATAAGTTAAATTGATGATGCCCAGTTGAACACAGCAGGAGTAGATAAAATTCTCAAAGTCTGACTAGCTTTTGAACTAAAGATTTTTCAAAACTATAATAATAATGAGCTCTAAACGAAGTTACCCACGAATATACTTTCATCTTTTGTCACTCACCTGATTAGTTGACTATTATCTAAAGTCTAAACCATACAATTTCAATTTGTACTTTGAATGAAATTGACAAAATAAGATTGGCAAATGATTGAGTCCCATTACACATAATAGAATCTCGTTTCCGAATAGCTCATATCGTTGTCACTTGAAAGTATATAAAAATATCTATCTTCTACTGGCTAGCGGATTTTCAAAGCATTGTCTAAAATCCATTAAAGATAATAGTTCGTAAAACTATGACTGCCAGACGTCCTGGTTTCTCCAGGCATGTTCTTCTTTTCGGAATATCTGCGGATGTTCGGACATTATAGATTATAGAATCATATATATCAAAATTATCGTCAAAAATTCATAGTTGATGTTTTTCTAGTTAAAAACTAAAATTTAAAATCACTACTGATTTTGATACTGCCCTAGTTTCATCCTGTTTTTCGAAATGCAAAATGTTCTATATTTTTTTATGATTTTTCATTGATTCTCCAGGTTTTTCTGTTTACGGTGTGACACCTCTAAATGAAACTAAAGAATATGAAATTAATTAACAAATCTTTGACGAAACTCTTCCAAATTCTACTACATACAATTGGTTATTGGAACGATACTACACAATTCTTGTACCGATAACTTAATTAATATTATATAATAATATTATTACTGATATAATAATGAATTATTTAAATATATTTTCAGTTATTACTGGGTCAACGGATGGGATTGGCCGAGAATACGCAAAGGAATTGGCAAGTCGTGGGATCAACATTATTTTAATATCACGAAGTAAAGAAAAATTAATTCAAACTGCAAATGAAATTGGTAATTAAGAAATGGCTACGTTTCTTGTTTTTTACGAATTATATAAAAAAAAATTTTTTTCATAAATAAATTTTTAATTTTAGAAAGTCAGTTTAAAGTGAAAACCAAATGGATCGTGGCGGATTTCAGTAAAGGACAAGAAATTTATAAACACATCGAAAATCAACTATCTGGAATTCCTATTGGAATTTTAGGTGAGTATTTCGTCTTTTTGCCTCATTAACATGCAATTTTTTGTAGGTTTTTTCTTTTAGCAAATTGGTACTTGGATAATTTATTGCGTAATTCTTCCTCTTAAAAAAAATCATATATGAGTATAATATTTTCAAGTTTTCAGTAAACAAGTTGCGTTTTTTTGTTTTTGTTTTTTTTTGGCAAAATAAGCTTAAAATGACATTGAAAATTCCTTGCAAGTGAAAATCTTTCGGCCTCAAGCATTTTGATTTTTACCAAATTAGCTGTGATCGAAATTCTCAAATAGCTTTTGTGGTTGTTTGCGTTTTAAAGGTATTTTAAGGTTACCAACATTAAAAGATACGACATTAAAAAATACAAATATTAATAAAGTAAATTAATTTTTTTTTTTTTGGTTTTGGATACCTTAACTTTACCGCATCGTTTTACCGACATTAGCCTTCAATTGCTTGTTTTTTTTTGTTTCTTCGAAATTTTTGATTAATATTTTTAATCTAATTTATTTGTTTATGACTTGTGTACTATTATGAAATACTTTATGAGTTCGCAATTTAGTATATTAAATGTCATCTACTTGGTTTAATTTGTTGGTATTTCACAATCTTCAAAAATTTATTGACGTTAATTAAAATCTTTAACATGATCTAGTTAAAATTCATGAAATATTTATACCCAAAAAGAAAAAGTTTAAGGTTTCAAAATACATTTTTTTTACAAAAACACATTTGGTAGCCCTATGCCTTCCCCTATTGCGGATACCAAATGTTGTCTTGCTGGTCTTGGTGTTTTATGTCTTATGAAAAATCACTTTAATGTTCTCTTAATTATTATTATAAATTTAATATCAATATGAATACTCTTATGCCAGTATACAGCTTTAATGTCTGACTTCTAAGTCCCCTCCTTAGTTGCCATTTCCCCAACCTCCATCTTAAACATAATTCATAGATGGCTTATGCCATAGTTATAAATATACAACAATTGGTGTATATATTAGTATAGTCTCTGTCCTCAACATACTGAATTACTTCGCACATCACTTAAATCTAACTGAGAAGTTTTATAACACCTTAATTTTATATACATTTTCTTACTATACTATACGTTAGATTAGGTAGATTAGATCTTCCAATTACTTCTTGAGAACTTGCACCAATAACAGTTCTGGTTCTACCAATTTTACATTGTTAGACATTTTAAATAGTATTTTAATTTGATTTTTTTATATTTTCAGTTAATAATGTTGGTCGAATGTATGAATATCCTGATGAATTGGAAAAAGTCTCAGAACAATTATTATGGGACCTTATAAATATAAATATAGCCTCATGCACTATGATGTGTCGCATGTTGATTGGGCAAATGAAGAAGAATGGTAAAGGAGCTATTGTAAATATTTCATCTGGTAGTGAACTTCAACCATTACCATTTATGGCGGTATACGCAGCTAGTAAAGTAAATAAATCATATTCAATTTAGTTTAGTCGTTGAGTTACGATATAATCTTCAAAATTAGTTTTCTACTGCTTAAATTCATTATTATCTACGATTTACAATCGAAGTAAATTACTTTTGTAATTTGACTGTTCAAATTCAAAGGCTACAATTCTTTCTTCGATTCTAAGCTATGGTAAAAGAAAATCGATTCAATAAGTTCAAACCATAACTCAATGATTTTTAGTACTTATTACTTCTTCTCTATATATATTTTCTTGTTTTTTTAGATATATGTTAAAAGTTTTACAATAGCACTTCAACATGAACTTGCACCATATGGAATCACAGTTCAAGTTGTTACACCAATGTATGTTGTTACCAAAATGAATGAATATGCAAGTACCGTAATGCAAGGAGGACTTTTCTTCCCCGATGTTAAATCCTACACAAAATCTTTAGTATATACATTAGGTAAAACAAATGAAACAACTGGTTATTGGTCGCATGGCATCCAATATGGTGCCATGAAACTAGTTCCGATCTGGATTCGAATATTGATCGGACGAAATATTAATGAAAATTTTCGGAGGCAATATTTTCAAGAACGAAATATAATAAATCCGATAAAGTAAAGATGTACATTTTTTGATCGTTTTCTGTTTTAGGAATTCTTTTTTTTGTATTATATTAAAATGAAGTTTATTATTAAAACCAAATTAGAATGCTTTTTAATAATTTTGTTGTTTTAATAATTTCTGTGTGAACTATTTTGAATGTTTTGTTTGTTATTTGTTTTCTGAAAATATAAATTTTGTTTTTAAGAATATTATTTCTATTAATTTTCTTTTGATTATGAACTTGTAGTATATGAATTCTAATACTGTCGTACAAACTTTACAAAAGTACTTCTCGTTTCACAGTCTCCAACTGTTGACATCTCTGGAATTATATTAAATCTGAAGCTATTATCGAGAATTGTTCAATCTAAATTGTTTACAGTCAACAAAAAATGGTGACCATTACTAGAAAAATATGACTGCTATGAAAATATGTACTATTTCAGGATAATCAAAATAATATATCCAAAATGTAGCTAGATAGATTTTTGTGACCATCGTTGCCATTAATTGTGACTGAATTAGAACATAAATGTGTCGAAAAAAAATTGCGATTGTGGTGTCAATTAGAATATGAGGTACTGTTTCCTCCATTATATTGTATTGGAGGGTCACAGTTCCGGACATTAGCACGCATGTCTTACTGGCCCATTGTATGTCTTCCTAAAAGTTTCTTTGAGAGGCTTGGTCTCTACACCAAATGTCATTCTAATGAAATGTAGTAAGGTTTGTTGTAGAAAAGGCTGGGCGTTCATACAAAAAGTATTCTGCTGTCTCATTTTCCTTCAGACACTTCCATTAGTATCAGACCAGTTTTTTTACGAGATGATTACCCTATCGAGATGACTTGTCTTTCTTCTACATGTATTCGTTATATATATTTGTTGAGTACTGGAGAAGTACATGTCTTCATACATATATTTCAATTTAATAAACAAAATATTAATTAATCATTAACCTGGATGAAAATTCGGTCTACCATTCGAGATTTCAAAAATTCAAATAAAAATGCCAAATCCTGATTTTTTTATATAATTTTTATTATAATAATTATTTTTGATCTTATTTTTTATAAAATCTTATATTTTATATAAACATATCCTTTTTTATAATAAAATAGAAATTCCCATTTACATAGTGCGGTCCTAGTTTCTTCTTTTTTTTTTATTGGTTCCCACATATTTGTTTAAAATAAAATTTAATAAAATTAAAAGAACAGGAAAATTATTAGTTATTTCACTATGCAAATAAAGTTAGTATTTTTGTTTGTCTAATTGTTTTGAAATTTGGAAACCGTTTTTTTTTTTTTTTAAGGAAATTACTAGAAAATTAGTATAATAAGAACTAATTCTTATTTTTTCGGGAATTGAAAAGAAAAACACAAATATTACAAATTAAAAAACGGACTTGCTAATTAGAATAAATAAAAAAAAATCAATAAATTTTTAATCGAAGAAAATAAATAAAAAATTTGAAAAAAGAAAATGTTCTAAAATCTAATTTTTTTTTTTTGGTTATATACTTTTTTTTTATTTAAAAAGAATTACATCTAAAAGTTGTCCGTTTTTGTGGAACATGGCGTAAAAATTCTATCTCGAAAGAAAATCAATATTTTAAGAAATCATAAATCTTTCTAATGCGATGGCGGATCGATTCTTCTTGTTGTGTGATATTATTAAAAATTCGTTAAATATTTTCTTATTCATCGTTGATGTTGTTTTTCTTTTTTCTTTTAAAGTTGAAAAACTCTCGAGATTTTTATTTATTTTTTTTTTTTTTCATTTTTGCTCTTATGATTTCCTCCCGGTTGGAAAAAAAAGGAAATTTATGTTCCTCGAATTTACGTCATCTGAAAAATATAAAAGAAAATTTAATTTTTCATATTTTTATGAGTTATTTTTGGATTAAAGAGCGTGCCTGGCAGAAAACACGAAAATGTTTTATTATTTTTTACTTAATTTTTTTTCAAAAAAAGAAGAAAAACACGAAAGAAAATTTCACCGGACAAGATGAAATATGTTAAAAAAGATGAGCAATAAGCCGGGCCAACATATTCAAGATGAAAATTTTTCAAATATTTTCTTGGAGAATAACAAAAGTTATATTTACAAACAATATCGTCAGAAGATGAAAGAAAATAACAAAATAGAAAACAACCTAATTAAACAAGATTGGCACGAATTAATGTTCACCTGTGGAGTCTGGAATTGAGGCAGGGTCGATTGGAAATAAATTTGAAATATCGTTTATTCGAACACCTATGAAGCTTATTTAACTTACATCGACCTTGAATAATGTGTACAGTGTAATCCGTTTCAGTAGAGTTCCAGTTTATCTGAAAATCTGCCATGTAAACAGTTTGATCAGGGCTTAGAAATTAATTCTTATAAACTAGATTACATTCCAAATGAATCTATTATATAGTAGATTCCACTGTATATGGAAATCTGGTATAAAACAGTTCTCATTCCGTCCAAACTTATAGTTAATCATTTTCTATATAGTTGATTTTTAAAGCTGAAAATAACATAAACTTTTTTCTATTTATTCAGAAAAAAAATTTCGGGAAGCCTATAGCAACTACAAGATTTGTTTAAAATGAAAAAAATTTTTGAAATTTTTTTTCAAACAACGTTTTCATCAAAAAAATATATATAACATTTTTTCTTTTTTTTTTTTTCGTTACCATATGAATATGTGACTTTTTTTGTGTGATACAAAGTCAAAAAGAAAAAACTTTTTAGTTAGCTTAACGCTAAAAATATCCCCGAAGAAGTTAGTCAACGAAGCTGGTACGCACGCTATTTTAAATTCATTGGTATTTATGGGTCTACGCTGCGAATGCGCTATTATTTATTTAATAACTCAACATAAAGCTTAATTTTAATAATCACAAAAAAAATTGTATGCTTTTGTGACAAAAAAAAAAGAATGATAAAAAGAAAATTTTGTTTTCCATTATTTTCAAAATAAAAAAGTCAAATGAAAAATATTAAAAATTCAGTAAAAGAAGAGCCAAAAAAAAAAAGAAAATTCAGAATTAATAAATGGTGCTCGTATTTTTGACGAAAATGATTCTGAAAAATATTATATTAAAAAATTTCCCAGGTCCCAGGAATGTTTCCATTTAAAAAAAAAAAAAAAAACGCGAAAAAAACGCGAAAAAATAAACAAGGAAATATTTTCAAATTTAACGATGACAAGATTGACAATCCAAAGATTTTCGTAAAATAAATATTAAGTTGAAAACAGTTTTTTGAACACGTTAATTATTATTATTATTAAAAGCTTTCGAAGTCAGTACAAGATCGAGATGTGTTCTTAATTTATTTGATGTTCTTTAAAAAAAAAAAAAAAAAACAGGAATTCGAACAACATTGAAAAAAAAAGTAGAGATTCATAAATTTATCGACGCAAATTAAAAAAATTCTTAAAGCCCTGCAAATCTCATTTGAATAAGAAAATCTTTTTTGTTCGAGTATATGTTTTTCATTTTAGTGATTTGTTTGAAAAAGTCGAGGTAAAGTTAAGCATAAAGTCCTTGGAAAATTTTAACTTATGAATTTATATAAAAAAAAAGTTTTATATTTAAATATTTTGGCATCAAAATGAAATATTTTATATCACAGACCCAGAAATAAAAAAGATTCAAGCGACTTTACAAATTTTTCACACATATTAAACGAAACAAGAACTTTTAATACAGAGTTGTATAAATTTAACAATTTGTATTAAGCCAGCTCGCTACTTGCGTTGACAAATGTTCTCAATCGAATGTTCATGTTATCGCCTCTAGGGTGAATAATGAAAAAAAGAATTAAATCCACATTTGCGTCGACGAAAAACGCAAGTAACTTGTTTCAAACCCCAAATCGTGAGAAATATTCCTCCATAATTAATCGAGATTGATTTTGAGCAATGAGTTCCTAAATTTTATTTTATTTTAATTGGATCCTAACTGGCGTATGATCTCAATAGTGTGTATGCGATTGTCTTTCAATTGATTTGTGTAGATCTTTAAGGACTCAACATTCTAAGGCATATATGTCTAATTCGAAATCATCAAAAAGATGTAAAAGTTTACATAATTCAAGAGAAATAGAAAAGAAACGTTTCCAACCAACTATCCTAAATTCAGATTAATTCAGATAAATTCTTAGATTGGAAATAGATTGAAACAATACGGTTTTTTAAATTAAAATCTACCACACTTCTACTTTAAGTTGGTTGACTCACTAATTTAAACTTAATTTCATCTAAATTCATATTACATAAACTCAAGAATGTGGCGCCAGAGTAAGTCGATCAAATATAAAAAGTAGAGATTGATTAACTTCATTCAAATTTAGAATTACTTCCAAAATAAGAACAAAATTAAGAACATCTCAATTCTGGAGATTCTTTGATTTCTATGAAACTTTTAAATTATTTTTAAATTTATTCTTGACCCTCTGGAGTTCAGTGAACAGCTTGACAAAATCTACGCGGCGTTTATTTTCAGAAAACAGATTCAATTTTTAACAATTAAAATTCATTCAACTTTCATAGGAACAAAAAAAAGTCATCCAAAATAAAAAGAGCAATGCCTGGATGAGGAGGTCGCATATTTTTTATATGAAAAATTTATCTAAAAAAAAAAAAATGAAATTACAATCATTTTCAGGAAAAATTCAATGTGGGTGGAAAATTTTCTCGAAAATAAAAAAGAAAAATCTCTGACTTCTTCTTTTTTATTATATTTTTATAACTATGTAAAATGTCACCTCTTGGACGTTCGCTTACCGCACGTTTGATAAATTAATAAATAACATTTACTTTAAATATGCGTGGAAAAATATAAATAATAATAAAAATTAATTTATTATTATAGTACTTCGATATTTAAATAGAAATAAAAAAGTGATTGTCCAAAATTTCATCTGAAAATATTTTGCTCTACATTTTCAAAACAGATTTTTTTGTGGGTTTTTTTCATGACTAATTATGAATCAATTTTTAATTGCAGAACCCTTTTTTTATGTTAATTTTAACAAAAAAAAATGTTATAAATATTGCCAAATTTCTATCACTAATTTTTGGAGGCCAATTATCGTGGATAATTTCGCTTTTTACATGCTATTCTCATGAATCTATGTATCTATAGGTTGGGACTTTTCACAGGAGCAACATTATAGGAAATTTTGGTAATTAAAACGTCTTATTTGTCGATAAAAGTTGTACAAATTTCAAAAAAGGTTGATTCAATTCGAATAACCAGTTCATATATAAATATATCGTAAGTCGTGTGTAAATTATATGAATTTACGATATTACATTTTTTTTTCCCAAACTAGACAAGTTGACAGTTATTTTTAAATATTTATTTTAATTTTTAAAAATTCCATAAACTAATCAATCAAATAGTATTTGAACAGTTGCTGAATACCATAAATTTGAATTTAAAAAGCTTCAATGAATCTGGGTCACGTCCACATCAAATCAAAGAAGCACCAAAATAGATTTAATGGAATTTTGTTTTTATGGACAAATTTCCAAACAGGGCATGAGGATAATATACTGGCTATATGAAGTAATATTTATTTGAGTAATTGAAAATATTTTGGAATCTAAGAACTATAAAAATGGTACTAAATAAATTATCATAAACTAATTCAAGTTTTTTACAATAATCTAAATTCGATTTACTAACAAAGAAAAACTAATTACATTCAAAGTTCATAATTTTTGGCATTACGATTTTCCAGAATGTTTTTAGTAATTTTCATCGCTGCCATAAAACCGAACTCTATAATTTCTAGAACAATAAATTAAAAGATCTAAAAAATTCTAAACGTGCAAGAAAATGTTTAAACAATAAATATTCGAAATTATTACAGCTATTTTGTTTACATTTAATCGATTTTAATTATTAATTAGAAAATTCCTTTTGAAAATTTGTTTTTACGATGATAAAATCCAGAACCGTAAAACTTATTTTTAAGCTTAATTAAAATCAATATTTTGAAAATAATTTATAATTTTTAATTTTCAATTAAATTTCTTTTATATATTACCTTCGACAAATCCTCTTTTCCGCCTGTCCCCCACCCTCCGCCGCCCATCACGTAAAACTAATTTTTTACAATGAAATTACGAAAAGCTTGCATAGAAAGCATACAATATCAGTAGAAGTGCAGCAAGAATTAGAAAAGTGGTCATCAAGCTCCTGGTCTCATTCATTTTTGGTAATTTTTAAGTTTTCTTTTTTTTTTTTAATACTAGAACGAACGAATTTTTATCACTTTTTATTTTTGTTTAGATTTGGTTTAAATTCGGTTGCCCGAAGAAACAAAAAAAAACACGAATTTTTGGAACAATAAACTTACAATAAAGACTTTTTTTTTCTTTGGAGACGTTAACTTTTGAAAACGCCCGTAGTTTAAAATACTATTCGAATTTTTTTTTTTTTTTTTTGGTATACACACAATTTTCAAGAATCACGAAAATTCCAAACGATGGAGAAGATTTTTCCACTTGTTTTTCTTTTCGTTTTCGGAGGATTTTGTCCGTTCCAAACGAACGCTTAATTATAACTGGGAGAAATGATCTGAGATTCGATTTTTTGATTCCAAAGGAATTTAAAAATTAAATTAAAAGAAATTTTCTTTTTGTTTGAAAAGAAAAAATATGATTTTCGTTGTATATATATAAATATATATATTTTTTTTTTGGAATAAAAATCACGAGTATCTGAGCTGAACCTAATAAAACATATTCATTTGGGAATTTGTAGTAGAATCGGTTTTTTGGTAGTATTTAATTTCTAGTATCCAAAAACAAGAACAAAATAAAAAACGATTAACTTTATAAATATGTGTTTGAATTTTTGTTCCTTCACTTATATACTAGAAGAAGACTCTGTGCCAAAGTAATTGCCAATATTTTAAAACAAATCATTTTCTGAAAAAGAATTTAAAAAATTGTGTACCCCTAACTAGTCCTGATTTAAAACAAATTCTCAGTCTTAACAAATTAGAGTTAATTTGCTAAATTTGAATATCTTAAATATAAGACAACTTCTTTTTTTTTTTAAGTATGGATAGTTCCATTAGTTAAAACATAAACCGTTCCACCTGAAAGAATCCTATAAGGATGAAAAGTTTATTTTGTTTCAAATACTTTTCTCAATTTAATAAAAACCAAAATTTGTTCCAAATTAGCTTGGGCTTAATAATTTTAACTTAAAGAATTTTTTTTTTTTTTGGAAAAAAGAGTTGGAGAAAAATAATTTTAACATACTCGAACAATCTTTTATAGACAACATCAACATATTAATAGAATTTCTCCTTTAGTTAATACCGTAATATTGGAAAAGACTTTTGGATCAACTCCAGCTAGGAGCAAACTATTTTTTTTAGGTATTTTCTTTAATTCTTTGTATTATAATAAAATGCCTTTTCTGAATACTACCAATGGTACTGGCGTAGAGGCTTCTAGTAAAATATATAATATATAAATTTCCATCAAAATGGAAGCAGTATTGGGTATATAACAGCCACGAAGGTTGAAATTCTTTAGCGGACCGAAAAGAACACCTACGGATTAGTTGTGCGATGATGATTATGATTTTTTTGCTATAATTTTCGTCATAATTTTTTGTTTTTTTTTTTTCATTTTGCACACTTCTAATAATGTCGTAAATTTTCATCATAATATTTTCATCTTTTTTTTTTTTCTTTAAATACAGAAAAAAAAACCTCCACGAGTTGCTACAACTTTTAAAAATAAACATTCAAAAAAAAATATTTCATAGGTTTTCCAAATATTTTCATTATTGCCCCAAAGGTCAATGTTTCAATAAGAATATCAAAAGAGGACATTGCTGCATTTTGGTACGTATGATAAGAAAATGGAAAAATTTATGATAATTCTTAAAAAAAAAAGATAACAATGAAATATTTAAATCAATGGGAAACGAAAAAGAAAAACATTATAGACAGATTTATTTCGTAATTTTGAATTTTCGCGGTTCGATAAATATATAACCTTCAGAGTTGCTATATAAAGTGGCGACCAATCATTCAATACCTTCAATGAAAATTTTATTACACATTAAACTTTTAATTTCTATTTTGTCGTTAAATTACAGTGGAGTCTTTAAATTATTGGATAACCAAATGACATTTCATGTTCATTTCTTCCAATACAATCAATTGAACTAATCATCCCTTTTTGTACTACAGTTTAACTTGACAAAGTAGAAAGTAGAATTTTTGTTTGTTTTGTCCATTCTTCTAAGTCAGATCTAATTAGAACAGAAAATTTGTCTGGCACCTGCACTGGCTCTCACAATTTTAAAGGGACTCAAGTAGAAGTCAAGCTTTGTCAAAATGTAGGATTAATAAAAACGACTAAATGCCACTAGTCTGAACATAAATTTCCAGATAGCATGTATTTCTGAGTAAGGTTTGCGTTACATACTTTTTGTAATTAAATATAAGAAAAACTGTAAATTAATATATTCGTCCCAATAGGTATGATATTTGAAGGTGGTCTTCAAAAATATCGGTTATCTCATCCCTCATATTTGCTCTGAAAATCCTGCATGCAGCATCGTTGTTATCAAACCAAGCTTAAAGTGATACGGGAACTGAAACCGTTATTACATTCTAGTCTTTTAGATTCCAAGCGAAATTATTAAATGTAATTCACAGAAAATCAACCAAATCAAGAATTATAATTCTGAATATGTTTGGGCTTATTTTCATAATGTCGTAAAAATGCGAAAGTTACGACAGCTTATCCAGATTCTAATGTCAAACTGAATTTAAATTCTTGTCTGTCATGAACAAGACTTATAAATTCAGGATTTACGGCTTATTCAAATGGTTTGGTATTGAATTTAATTTTTAATTTCTCGCAACTTTAAGATCAATTAAATTTTAACGTTCAACTTATACTCCAGTAAAGATTTTAAAATACCGCTAAAAATAAACTTAGAGGTCGGAAGAAGTGGTTTTCTATAATAAAATATGTTTTATGCAATATTGTTTGTAATAAATCCAAAATAGATTAACCCTTGAAAAGATTTAGGACCACAGTTGACGCCTTTTGAGAATTCTCATAACAAATTCGCCTGAAGGAAAAGAATATATTTAGAAATTCAACCAATCCCCTCCACCCGACTATAGAATTACATTTTATGTATTTTTTTTGAAAAACATATACTCTTCATTTCTCATCACTCCTCAAAACATATCCTGTCCTTAAACAGAAGGATGATAATTGGTGGCAAGCAAAAAGGACAAATCTTTGGAAAATTAACTTTTTCTTTTTTCCTTCACTGTTTTTACGTCGGTTAGGACCCCAGTCATTTAGAATTTCATAAAGTTAATTTCAGTTCCGAACACTGAAATCATATTGGTGTCCATTTTTAAATAGATTTTAATGTATCATAAAATATTTTCCATTTATTGTTTTTAGAGTAAACAGTGAAAATATACTTCCACAACCCATTCTTTTACTTTTCTATAAAATAGCTGTTTTATTTTTAATTTAAAACTTTTTTTTTCGACTGCTTTAAAAATATTCAAGCTTTTGAGAACTTGAAAACAATTATTTTTTTTAAGTTTGTAGACATTCAAAATCCAAATTGTAAAAATTTGTAAAAAAAAAAAAAGAAAAAAAAGAAAGAAAGAAAATTAATAAAAATAAAAAATATTAATTTATGAAATTTGAAATAAGAAATTATTAACTTTAAAAATATTGAATTTTTGGAAAAAATTCTTTTTAATAAATCACGAAATTTTTGAGCTTCATAAAAATTTCATTTCTTTTCTTTTTGTTTTTCTATGAAGAAAATAATTTATGAAAATTTTCATAATTTTCTAAAGAAAATCGAATTTCTAGACATGAGCGACGTTGGCACGGTCGCACGGGTTTTTTTATTTTCACGATTTAGTCATTTTTTTCGGTTCGAATCAAAGAAAATTTATTTATTTTTTTTTTTGTTTTAAGAATTATGAAATTTTGTTAAATTTATTGCAAATTTAGATTTAATTTTATGGTTAATTTTTTTTTGGTTTGTTTTGGTTTTCACATATTGCATCTTTCTGTTTTGTTTATAACGGCTTAATTTGAAATTTGAAATTTAGTAACGCTTTTAACACAGAATAGTTATTTCCTTCTGCACTAATATTTAATAGTTAATAGTTCAAAGCTTGTGATAGGCACACACCAGATTAGAAAGATTCACAGGGATATTCAATTTCAGTTGCATTTTAAAGGGAAATTTTAAAGAATATATAGTTTCTAAATATTTTTTTTAAATACTTACAATTCATTCTTTGGACAAAAATTCCTACAAATAAAATGATTTCATTTTTGTGGAATTCATTGAAATATCGCGTACACAGTCCAAAGGGCCAGCAGTAAAAATATTAAGATCATAAAAGTTGTGATTAAATTTTGTGCTTCATTCATTTTGGATGGATTTTTTTTTTTTAAATATCACACCTAATAAAAATTAAAAATTAAAAATTTTAACGATTTTTTTTTTTTGGTTTTTGTAAATATAAAATAATTTTAAATTCCTTTTCAAACAAAATTTAACACTTTTTTTTATAGAAAATTTATAAACGAAAAATAAAAAAAATAAAAAATTCCTTAACACTTTAAAAACGTGAACTTTTTTAAAAAGACACTTTGAAAATTAATTCTTTTTTTGTCCTTTTGAATAATTTTCTTTGAAAAAAAAATGAGGACACTTACTCAAAAGACAAAAAAAAAAAAAGAGACCTTTTCTTCTATATAGCCTTTGAGTAATTAAGAACTATGCACACCTCTGGTAGTTTCCTTTTATTATATTCTTTTTTCTTAGGTAATTTAATGAACCGAAACTAATGGGGACCAATGAACAACTAAATTATCCATTCGAACCTGGGCTATAAATTCACTATTGTTGAAAGAAAATTGAGAAAAAATATCATCCAACACACATCTTTCATCTATATGAAGAACAAAATACTAATTTCTACTTGTTATTTTCTAGTAACAAAAAAAAAATCAAAAACAAAAGGAAAATAACAAAAAAATTAAGATAAAAAAAAAACGAAAAGTGTCAAAGTGAAAAATGTTCGAGGAAAATGGCAATTTTCCGCGTTTTCAAAAAATAAAAAACAAAAAAAAAATCTTTATTTTTAAACACATTTTCCATAGAACTAATGTGAGAAATCTATAATTACTCTTCATCACCTTTCTAAGTGGACCCAACAAAAAAAAAACAAACATATATTTCAATATTTATTTCTTTCCTTTAAAATTTTCAACGCATATTTAAATATATTCAATAAAATAATGGAGACCTAAACTCTAAACAAGTGTTTGTCTCGAAAATTTGCGAAAAATTAATACAAAAAATTTGATATCTAATTTAGAGTTACTATCGATTATTCACCAGGTAAGTACTTCCTATATTAGACGTGCAACATGAAAATTTGTATATTGTATCAGACGAGTTTTGATATAGAGCTACTCATATATTCATTCGGTTATACTTCAGATAAACTGCGGTATCAGTGAACAGGTCCAAAGATGACGACACCCACATATACACCTGTATTTAAACATTAGTAGGTAGAAAAATAAAGCTGAAAAAATTTGATATCGAAATATTTACATAAATTATTCACTACGTTTCTAATACGTGGATTTAAATTCTAAATAAACAAGTTTGTACTTAAACGAAATTGTAAACGATCGTCTCATGGGAATTCTTCGAGAGTCATTGTGCAACAGAGACTGACTGAAGTTAATATGATACTATGAATGTTAATTAGTTACCATTTTAGCTACTTATTTAAAGCACAAAAATAGGATCGACTGGATCGGAAAATCTATTCTAACCAAGAGTTTAAGAGTTTATTTAGTTATTTTCTTTAAAAAAATTATCACAGATCAAGTAGTCAGTACCTTTTTTTCCTTTAGTGAATTGTAGCATTTCTTTTCCCGCAAATGTTAAGACTGCTGAGGAGGAAAAAAGCGGGTAAGCGCTATATCTGTAAAGTATGGAAAATTTTCATCGAGAGTTAACCTCAATTACCTACACATATAGTAACTTAAAATCCGCTTATAGGCAATTTGATACCCTATGGAGAAAAAATACTCGTAATTAACAAATCTATAGTTCAATGAATTGACACTGAGACAAAAACCACCACTAATAATAATTCAAAGTGTGATTTTCTTCATAGATATTTGACGAGACAAACTCTCCAGCTCGTTTATTAATGCAATAACAGCACTGCTGTTTCAAACTTATCTAAAATAATTTACAGCCTCAACTTAGTTTATTCATTGGTTCCAATCATGTCTATTAGAATAGATCTCTTGGGAAATTAGATTTGGACGGATGTTTGACGCCTGCCTTGCGGGTGTCATACTGATGACCAAATTTAACCTTCGGTTACAGCTCAACTTCCAGTTACTTCAGTTAGTCAGTTTTGTTATAGGCTAATAAAATATTTTGAAATTAAAACCCAACCTAATTAAAAATTTGAAGTAGATTAAAAGTTTGTCTTTCGTTCATTATTTTGTTTAGATAATCCGAAAAGAAAACAAGATAAAGTGCAAGACCCAATTTGAACTTTTATACATATTGATTAAATTTGAATATTATTATTTTATTTTGCACGGTAATTTTATTCTGCATAACTTTGTTTCTTCTTCTTCAAATTTGCTCTAATTTTCAGGTAACCTAGACCCTAATAGCGTAAATCTATTCTGAATTCAAATCGGTATATTAGTTAGATAACACATCCAAAAAACTTTATGAACAGGCTTATTTTTTCCTATGACCATTTCTTTTTTCATTATCCTTGCACCGATTTTGTTGACATTTAGCACAATATCGCATATTTTTGTAGTCAAGGTATGGAAAAAATTTCAATGAAATTGGTGTACACACTTTCCAATTAAATTCGAAAAACCATTGAAAAAAAAACAACAAAACCTTTTGTCACCATAGTTTTTGCTTTATAACTTCGCTCCCCATCAGCCGATTTTGCTGAAACTGAAAGGTCTGGTTATTCACTGAATCTGCTGCATCATCGGCCACATAATTGGGCTGATGTTTTATCAGTAGTTGACCATATGTATTGTTTCCCCTCAGATTAACATATTAGTTTATTTACCTATTTATATGTACGTATTATATTACTTTTTGTTGGTAACTGGGTTTGGTGGAGATTGATGGTGGAGGTCGGTAATGGTATTTTTTTTCCTTTCCACTAATTTACCTCCCTCTCTGCCGCACTAATATTCCTCTAGTCTACCCACCGACACTAATGATGATGATAGCATATACTTTCGATTCATCGTTTATTCGATGCGATTATGAATGATATCTTGCATTGCTTGTAAAAGCATATCTTGAAGTGTTAAAAAAAAGCTTACACTCAAAACGGTTTATAAATATGACGGCAATATTACCTACTCACAGACATTATATGACTACTTGGAAACGAGTTAGAAAACTTTTAAAACTTAGAGATTGATGTCATGATTCCAGCATTTTATATACTTTAAAGCAAGGGTGTCCAACCTTTTTGTTTCCCTGGGCCACATTGGAAGAAGACATGGTGTTTTGGGCCACAAGTATACTGCTATAGCTGACGAACGAAAAAAAACGTAAAATATAAAGTTTTCATGTTTAAGTAATTTAAAATTTATTAGCTTATGAATTTGTATGCCCTACCAGAAGGTATATTGTCGTTAAGTGTGTAACGCATAGAAATAATCATCGTAGAAATATGTCAAAGGTATGGTTGTGTAGGGAATCAAAAGTTATATCGATTTATGCATGTCCGTCCGTAGACAAGATAACTCAAAAATTATATTGGTTAAATACGTAAATAGACTATACCATTTTAAATTCGGTTCCAAGATAGTGGAGAAAGATATAATCCTAGGAGAAAATAAGTCTGTCCATAAAGTTTTTGATGTACTTTAAAAACTAATATACTGATTTAAATAAAATTTGCAGATTACATTTATGCTATCAGGATCTAGGTTACCTGCAAATTAGAGGAAATTTTGAAAAGAGGAAACAAAGTTATGAAGATCAAACCTTGAAATTCTGTTAGTTTTGACTGTTTTTCTGTCCTTTTTCTGCCATAGGGTATCAAAAAATCGGCTATATGACGAGTTTTAGTTACTATATGTTTTCATTATAAAAACAGAACATGAAATTCATTTAATATCAGTTAAGCCGCCAAGTGACAAACAATCGAATAGCGTAGCTGAGCGATCAACGCAAACAGAAAGAGAATTTACTACAGAACAAAAGAGCTTCCTGTTTCCGTTGTTTGTCACTTCGCAGCTTTAGCACGAGAGCGCACACAACACACAAATCATTCTTCACAAAAATGGATATGCTTCAGTAACTTTAAATATTTTCGGGCCGCATGCCGCGGGTTGGACAACCTTGCTTTAAAGTCAGACTTATTGCCAAAGTAATGACTGGGAATAAATGACCCATAAAACCAAAATGTAGTCTAGTGCGATATTGAACTGTAATTGAATTCTCTTTCTTAAATAAATTTGGTTAATATTTTTGTTACAAAAACAAATATGTAATTGTATGTCGACGATTCATGTAATTCAAATAGTCGTTGAATTTTGTAAGGTTACAATGACTATAACTGTTATTACTTAAATCACCCAATTCATTAATGGAAAGTGACACCTCAGGTTTATCATATTTAAGCGACAAATTGCCTTACAAAAATTATGGAAAAGACAACGAATTGTCGTTTTACAGAATTCCACTGCCAAATAATCCAATTTATGATAGATAAATAGCAGAATTTCAAAACATCCAAGAAGTTCAAGAAAATTTATGAAATAGGAAATTTTTAGAAGAAAACTTCCTCACAATTTATTTAAAGTACGTTTATTTTAATTTCATTTAAAAAAAAAAGGAAAAATTTTAACATAAAAAATATTGGGAGATTATTTGAAACCTCTACTTAAATCTCAATTTCCTTTTCGGAACTTAAAAAATTAAAAAAAACTGAATGGAAAAAAAAATTTGTCACAATTAAAAAAAAAAAATTCCGACAATTACAAATTTATTCACTTTTAAATTTTCTATATTTTACCAAAAATTGAATTTTTAAATTTAATTTGATATTTAAAATATAAAAGTTTCTTCACTTATTTTATATATGAAAAGGGAACATTAACCCTTTAAGCTTCATTTTCATCATCTGAATACCAGGAGAGACGTTCCTCGTAAAATGATATAACAATTTGTGGACATTTCACATTTGCTTCCTTTGCAGGTACCAGTTCAGCTTGATCAGTACCTTTCCACTGCATTAAAAACATTAATTGTCCAGTAGCATCCGAAGCGCCTAGAATTTTTTGTGGATCAAGCCCTCTTGCAAAACCATTTTCAGTTTCAATTTTTGTCTCATCATCCAAATCATCATCAGATCCTTCGTCAGAACCACTTTTTGAGCTTCTTCTTTTCCTTTTACCGTCTAGTGTTTCATTATCAGAATCAGCTTTCTTCCTTTTAATCGAATTGCTCTTTTCTTTGTCGTCATTTTTTCGTTTCGGAAGTTTTGATGGAGTGGAATTCGATTTGTCTGGTTTTACCTTAGATTTACTTTGCTTTAATAACAAATATAATTTTTTTAATTGTTATATTTGTAAATAATGTTATTTTTTTTATCTTACTTCTTTATCTTCATTCTTAGCCCTATCTGCTTCAAAAGCCTTAATGAGATCGCTGCAGTCTAAATTTTCCTCTGGCTCCCAAGTATTGTCTTTTTCATCATAACCTTTCCACTTAAGAAAATACTCGACCTAAGGAAAGAAAAAAAATTTATTTAAAAAAAAAAAAAAAAAAACCGTTGCAATTCAAACAAATCTCATTTAGCGCGTTTTTCATTTTACAAACAATTTAAATGGAATTTTGATAATTTAGATTATAAATAGTTTTTCTTCGGCTTTATTTGGAAAATTAAAACATTTTACTAGCTGAGGATGTCAAATTTCCACCAACGACGCTAAATAGAAGAAAAAAAAGCCAAAATAATTTTCTAGGTTATGTCTTACCTTGCCCTTTTTAACTCGCCGATTAACTATCTTTTCAACAACATATTCCTCCGCTTCATCGGAACTTTCATTGTCTGGAGTATTTGATGAACCAGGCTTTTTTGTTTTCATATTTATATAAATTTACTTTTCGTATTTAAAAAACAAAAAAAAATTGGTGAAACACCCAAAAAAAAAATGACGCCGCTTCAAACAAAAAAAAAAATTTTTTTCCTGCAGAACAAACGAATCCTTTTTGAATATATTAAATTGTTTCCGTTTTATTATTAATTCTTACTTACTTATTAACAATTTTATTAATATATATTTTAAGCACAAAGCTTAACAAAACAATTTTAGCAAATTAAAATTCCGGTAAAATCTGATTCTATAATCACGACACAAACGACGCAAACGACAGTCAAGAAATTGGAACGAGAGGGAAAAATGTTTCGATTTTCGAAAACATTTACGTTATCTACAAGTGTTGCCAGGTTATATGAAACGTAATTTTCAAATTTTTTCGCATTTAAAACTGGTTATTATTTCGAAAATTCATTCGCGGCATATTATTTGAATTCAAAAATTGAATTCAACCGCTAACACAGTTATTATTATTTTATTATATTATCATTATTATTTATTGATACCATATTACTGTAGTTTATATCTATTTTTCATTTGGAAAATCCACTAATATGAATATATGGACTGCTCGAATATCAAGTTCTTAATTACACGGTTCCATTCCAATTTCTATACAAGTGGCTATCGAATCTAGTTACACAAAATATTGTTTTTCTATTCGAAATCAAGGACTACACAGATTTAGTATTTAGGAGTCACTGCAAATTTTTCGGTTTTTTTAACATGTTCAAGATACCTAAAAAAACTGAATTTCCGCCAAACTATATGGAATACAATATGGAACACGCAGTAGAAATCTACCGTCAAGTTTTGGGTAGAAAACTACCAAACCGATTAGACGAGGAATGTTTATACCACAGTGGTGGGAGAATGGTGGGAGTCAAAAATGAAATTTTTAAGAAATTCGTAGTGGCACCTACCACAGTTTTTCCCCCACCCATATTACGAGCGGACTTTCAATAAAATTTTTGAGGATTAGCGAAATATTGTTAATATTTTTGACCTAAGAAAAAAAATTTTGAGGAATGCAAATTTGAAATTTCAACGAAAAAGTTTTGTTTTTGTAAATCTAAGGTTAGGTTGAAAATAAATTTTAATTAAAATCATTTACTATCTAAAAAAAGCGTTTTTTTAAAAAGAAATATTTCTTGATCAATAATAAAATCCCTATAAAAACGAAATATAGTTTGTATAAATATCAAAATATTAATTTTTTGGATTAAAAGTTATTTCCAAGGAGTTACACAAGGAGTGTATTAGTGTATGTGAGCACAGCATCACTCGGAGTTAAACCGTCAAACTGTTAAGATCTACTATTTTACTATTTACTATGTACTTTTAGATTATGATTACCTGTTGACGGTCAGTAACACAGGGTCTACACTGGCCAATATTTCTGGTATACCAGCTGGTATACCAGAAATATTGGCCAGTGTAGACCCTGTGTAAGCGAATGGCGCGCTTGAATTTTCAATTTTTTTCGAAACCGACACAAACAGTGACTTTTGTTTGTGTGCGTAAAAAACTCCGTTGCGCCAACATTTCGAGAGGTAGATCTTCTGCCTCACCCCCAACCCACCGATACCTATAGCTGCGGTAGAATTCTACCCAAAAAACACCGCGTGTAATCCAGCACTAAGAGTGCCGAAAAAAAACAGCTGTTACAGTTTTTCGAGATGAGCCCTTTTCGAAATTGATTGAAGAACGCAGGTGGTTTTAGTAATAAAATGGCAAATAAAGAATGTTTATCATAAGACAGTCAGTTTATTAATCAGAAAACATCATTGTCAAAATCATTGTATGAATGGCCTCTTCGCGGAAAATAAACTTTCGACTGACTGATTGTTTCTGTTTTGTCCCGGACATTCGTCGCAGAACAAGTCCAACTACGTTATTTCCTCAGAGACGTTTTCACGTATATAATCATTTAAACATGATGCCACTTCGTTGGGTCCTTTGAGAGTTTGACCCTCGTGGTAGAAGTAGAAAGTTGCTTTCGCCATTTTCATATTATTCACGCAAAAATCATAATTAGCGGAAATAAAATACTTCCTGGACGGGCAGAATTGGCAGTGGGAGATTCTGTATATAATCAAGCTAAAAAACCCATAATACAACTCGAGATTTTTCAGTGATTTCTTTGATTTTAGAGTAAAATTTGGATGCCCTTAGAAACTATCAGTTAATCTCTTAACAATAAGGTTATTTCTTAATTATTAGTTAATTTTTTGACATTTTGAGTACACGTCAATTTGTGGTCTCCCAAGTGACAAATTAAAATAGACTTTGAAATAGTTCACATAAGCCAGAAGGACATGCATTTTTTCCACTTTGGGAAACAGATATGAGTCCGTCTTGCTCATAGAACATGAACGTGAGGATAAGAAAACGGCAAAAAAGTCCATTTTGAAAAATAGCCGACATGAGCCCTTTTTGAAATTGGTGATTCAATTATATATTTCAATTGAATTTCATTCAATAACTTTTTAAATTTATACAAAATTCAAATATTTTTAAATAACAATAAATTAAAAATTACAAAATCTAAACCTGCTTTAGCAAATTGTTTCTTTTTTTGTTGTGTAAATAATAGGCATTGTTTTTTTTCCTCTAATTAATATATGTGTATATTAATTTTTTTTATTTTTTAAACAATTAAAAATATAAAATGAAAACTTAATAATATAAAAAAAAAATGGCAATTTTTAAATTTTGGTGCTTCTGATTAGAGTTTTTGTTTTCTATGTTTTTTCTATGTTTTTAATAAATTTTGTGTATTCTATTTTTAGAAAAAATATATATTTATATTTGTTTTTATGTTTTTATAATAATTGTATTTGATTTATTATTCCAGGAATTAAATAAAATAATATAGTATATAAAACTACATTGAAATTCTCACTAATACTAGAGGCTCACGCAAGCAGGGTATTCATGCCATGGTTTATAAATATCATCGAGAGTATACCAAATTTGTGTCATCGAATACTAGCTTAATACCATTTCAAGTATGTAGGATAAATATCCAATTCTTTTTGTTACACAAATAAAATTTTATTACACCTAAAAATTTTTTAAGTATTTCTTAAATAACTATGAAAACTTGAATAATTACAACTCAAACTGTTACAAAGTTACATTTTTGGACTTAATTATGACTATGATTGCTAGAATACGATTTTTCTTAAGTCATAACTTTAGTAACAATTTTACAATTTTTACGACTAACTCTAACGTAAATCAATAGCCATTTGATGCTCTTTCTCATAAACATCATCATAATTCTCATCATTGTTTCCGTGTTGTAGAATTTTATGTTGATTTAATTGATTTCTTTTTAAACATGTATAATTACAAATATCACATTGATATAAATCCTGTTTGTATTTATGCAATGAACTAGGTTAATTCATTTGTGATTTACTTTTAGATACAAATGGACATGATGAACATTGAAATTGTTTACATTTAATAACATTATTATAATCTACTGCAATATCATATTTATTAATACTATTCAAGTTTTTTATGGGAATTATTTGTTCTTTACGAAAATCCGAACTAGTACCAGCCACTGTAAATGCAGTTCGATTCGTATTATTTACTTCATCAATAATAATATTATTATTATTAGTATTACTAAAATTCAGATTGTTGATATTACTAAGTACATTCGGAACATTATTTGTAGATTGTTGTGTAGCTAAAGGATGATAAATTGGATCACTTTTATCGCTATTTCTATCGACTGTTTCTATTCTAATGTCGCCATTGTGTTTCAAACGGCAATGACGCTGTAAGGACATAAAAAAACATTTATTAACATAATTATTTAAAAAAAAGTATTAAAATATTAATTTAAGAACATCCTATAAAAGTAACAAATAATTAGTAAAGTACCTGGATAACATGCTTCCAGTTTGAAACCTGATGGCAATGATCGCAGCGATAGGGTGCTGGGCCTCGCCATCCGGTAACAGCAGTACCAGTAGTAGTTACTATCCCAGAAGAACTTGCCTCATCCGTCTCACCGTGCTCATTTTGTGGCGGTACCGATATAGTTGATGTTGTTCCATTTAATGGTATTATCGGGGTATTCACGGTTAACGGAGATTGTTGATTATGATTTAGAAATTGTGATTGTACAACTGAACCTTTTATTGTAATGATAGTATTATGATTTGTTGTGATATTATTATTTGTAGTAGTTTTATCGTTTAAAGATAGCTGCTGTTGAGAAAGGCACATTGCGGCTAAAACATTATTCATATAAAAATTGGATTTTGCGGCGGCTTGTAATGGTGTAGTAATATTAGATTTTTCAGAAAAATTTATACCGGCTTCTTGATAATGATTTTTAACATGGGATAAAACCATTTCACGTTTAGAATTTCTAAAAAGAAAAAAATACCATTTACTTGAAATTGCCGCGTTTTTCATACAAAAAAACTTTACCTATAATTACATTGTCTACATATGTATAAAGTTCTCTTCTCTGATCCATCAACTTTCATATCTATATTTTGTGTAACCAAATCTTCAGATGGTTTCATTAACGGTGGAGGGCTTCGTTTATTATTTGATTCTTGTTGTTGTTGTGTTGCTGCACCCAAAAGAGCATTAGCATAAAATGGCAAACGAATCAATCTAGAAGAGTCTAAGGCTTGCATATTTTGTCCACTTAAAGATCCGGCATCAGCAGGTTTTTCCAATTCATTAACTCCACCATCTTCTTTTTTAATCTTTTGTAAAGTGTTATAGTCATTTAGAAACGAAAGGGACGCCTCTTGATTGGGAGTCATTTCACCGGATTTCATCAATTTCGGATCACCATCTTCTTCAGTTACTTTCATTAAAGTAATATATTTATTATATTTTGTATAGTTTCGTCTTCCAGTTTCATCATTCATAAGAACTCGAGCATTTTTATGGCTTGGATCACGTATAGTTTTAAGCCGTATATGTTTTGTAATATCCCAGCGCCAATTAGAACGATAGGCACATAGTGAACATTCAAATGGTTTTTTATTAAGGTGACCAACAATATGAACATGAAAACGAGATGCTGTTGATGCCCAAAATGAACAGTGCGGACATTTATAGACTTTTTTTAATGAAGAATTTGCTGCTTCCTCTTCTGGAGTCATCTTTTTAGTAACCTGTAAAGATTAGTTTCAATATTTCTCTATTTTTTACATTTCAAAAGGAAATAATACATACCTCACCATAACCAGGAGCTGTTTCAACACCATAATAGCTATTTTCACTATTACCTTTTCCAATCAATTCAGGTTTCAAAAGACGATTAGATCCTTTCTCTTCATTCATATCATCTTGGTCCAGATATGAATGATTATCATTTTGATTATCTGGAATTTTATTCCAAACAAAAACTTTATTTTCCATTGGATGCCGTTTATCAGTATCGTCTGTCATATTTATATCTTCATGAATATCAATTGAATTCGAATCTAACGAGTCTTGATGATATTGTTCAGCTTCAGAGCAATTACGAAGATGTGCAATTAAATCGATTCTAGATTTACAACGATGTCGACAATATTGGCAACGTGTTGATCCGCTATTAATTGATAAATTTATTGGTGATGCACTGGAATGTTTATCATGAATATCATTTTTTGGACAAGTTTTTTGATGAATAATCGATTCGGAAAGACATTTTGAAATATATCCACAATCGCAATTTAGATTTTCATTTCGTGTCACCGAAGTTGCTAAAGTTTCTTTTAATTTATCAAAAAAATTTATCGATTTTTTCTTACTAGTCGACGAACCATTCGAAGATGGTGATAATTGTGAAATTTCAGTTTTATCCAATGGAAAATTATTTTCATTACCCAAAAATAGTGTTACAATATCTTTTAAGGATTCTTTTCCTTGTGGATTCGTTTGTGTTAAAACATTTAGATTTTCAATAAATGTTTTACTTAAATTCAAAGCATTTCCAGTGGCTTGAATTGGTATTAAATTTGGTATAGGCCGGATAACTTTCTTTGGCATATTTATACCATCTTGACTGGATTTCTGTGATAAATCTGTGGGTTGTTCTTCAAATTCATATTTACATTTTTTCTGATATGATTCCTCAAAATCATCAATATTATTATTATTATGATTGTTATTATTCGTATCCGATATATCACCGTTTTCACTTAGAAAATCTTCAATTTGATCTGTTCCACCGACTTTATTTTTTCGTCGTGCCATACTCATTCCGGCTGCATGTCCAATCGGTGGTACATGATGGTTCATTTCATGAACTGTTATCCTTTGTTTGATGTCCGCCGTAAAATTACAACCGGCACATTTAAATGGTCCACTTCCAGCATGATTTTTCATATGACGATCTAAATTCCATTTATATAGTGTACGAAAATCACATGTAACACATTTAATTATTGGCATTGAATGATATTTTACATGTTTAGTAAATCTAGATTTTATGTGGGTGACATAAGTACATTTCTCGCAACGGAAAAATTTTGTTTTACAATGCTCCTCCTGTTCATGGTCTACAAGTAACGCTTTATAAAATGTTGTAAAATCACAAATGCTACATTTTAGAAGACGATTTTCTGGCAAATCTTCCGAGTTTATTTCATTAATAACATCATTATTTGGTATCAATTGTTGTTGCTGCTGTTGCTGTTGTTGAATTTGTTGATGAACCTGTAATTGTTGTTGGGGTTGTTGCCATTTTTTCCGTTTAACAATTATACCAGATTTTATTAAGCCAGACGACATATGACCAGTTGCTTGATCTAAATAGATTTGATCACCGCTAACTAAACTACGAACAATCAATGTATTACCAAAACGTTGGATTATAGATGGAACATTCATGTTCGTATTTGTTAATTGACCAAAATTTCAAAAACTAAGAAATAAAATAATTTAATTATATATTTTGGTTTTTTTTTATTTTAAAATAAAATATATTCAAATGAAAATTACCTTTTAAAAATAAAATATATTATTCCTTTTTTCTTCACAATATTTTCTTTATGTTTTCAATAAATTTAATATTTTTAATGAAACTTGTGAAACAAATGAATGCAGATGGCAAACTGTGATGGAAAACCAATTTGTTTTTTTTGAATCCTTTAAAATTTACACACAGATGTAAATTACAATGTTATATTTTGTAAAAAAAAATAAAAAATCTCAATTTATTAAAATAGGTAAACAAGTATAAATTATGTCTACAGTGTTATGCAATATGATTAAAAAATATATATATTTATATAGTGAACAATAAGTTAAAAAGCAAGCATATTGGGTAATGTAATAAAAGAAATATGAATTTGTTAGTCAGTTTATCAGTCTATTGGCTGATTGGTTCACTAACTAATTATATCTTTGGTAAATGAACGAAAGAATATATAGGTTAGGCTTTCCCATATTTCTAATTGGTTTTTTCTGTGCACCTACGTCATTCGAGACCTGAAGTACATTGTTTGGGTGAAAAATCACGATTATTTATTTGAAAGAAAATGCCATAAAATATTTTAAAATAAAAATTCAAAATGACCGACATGCGCGATCTTTATATTCTTTCATTCTTGTCTTTGGTATAAGTACAGAGATACCTTATTTATTTATTTATGTGATCTCTTAAAGATACAATAATGTATATTCATGTATGTACCTACTGTAAAAAAAAAAACCTTTAATATGTAGTGATTTCTTATTGAATTGAATATGTCCAGCATTCGCCAGAAGCGTGTTACTTTTTAGCTTCAAGAACCATCTGACTGAACGTTATTGTTTGTATTTTAAAAGCTGCTCTATCTGAAACCACTTAAAAAGTTTAGCTTAAATTTAGACGATTCAAAGATAATGATTTTGACCTGAAATACAAACAATTTCCAACTGTGGTCGGACGTCTTGTTCTATAAGATGCTGAAACAGTTAACACATTGATTTGAAACGAGCGTTGTTGGAAAAACGACCGAAATATGTAAAATTGTGATTTTCCAACATAACAAAATCTATGAACTTAGTTGGAATCACTTGGATGGGATGTTTTACTTCACACGTTATATTAACCAAACATTGTGGAATCTGAATATCACTTGTTTCGATAGATGAACAACACTCTAAGAAATCAATAAATGTCTTCGAACCATTTATAGATTATTTCGAAACAAGAAAAAAAATGATTTTTCGAACTCCACTTGATACCTGAAATATGAGAAAAAGATTTAACTAATGATGGACAATATTTTGAATAAAACATAATGTACCTTTTCTGTTTTATCAAAAAATCACTCAAAATTATTGCAAGAACTTTTTCAAAAAAAGGATCGATTGCACATTGTGCGCAGTAGCTCCATCTTGTGGGAACCACATAGCTCATGATTACATTCGAAAAAATCTCCAAGCATTGTCCTATACATGCTGACCAGTGATGATCAAGTTTTTCAAAAATGTATCCCCGACTAGGCGATGAAATTAAATGGCGTACTGCAGGCAGGCGTTGCCGAGTACCTTGGGGTAGTAAGCTTAAATTATTTCGATCTTGTATGAAAATATTTTTATATAGTTTCAAAATCTTTTGAAGCGATGCTCTAGCGATGGCTAGTAGAAGCAGATGGATCTTCAAGGGCACTCTGTCGAAATTTCTACTGCCAATGCACTTAGGACCTTTTCCCCGAAGATCGCACTGATCCAGTTCTTTCAAATCGGGCGATTAAGTTTCAAATCATGTTATCGGTAGGAAATAATCAGACATTAAAATGTTAACGGTAAGAATTTGAAAAATGCTCTTTAAAAAAATCTGTACTAGGCTCTAGATTCTTAAAAAACAACTCATAAACGTCAGAAATGAAAGTAATTCAAATAGGAACTTATTTATCAATAAAGTTCCATAAAAGTCACGACCCCTGCTGTAAAATAAGTTTAAAAATAAGGCAAATTAAATATCATGTTTTTCTTTTGTATTTCACATAAAAGTTGGGTGTTTTTGAATCTTTAAAATTTTCTATAGTTAGCCAAGAATTTTATTTATTTGAACTTAAAATTAATAAACAAAAAAATTTTTATTAATAAACTGATATTGAACATTTAAAACTCAGTGCGAAAGTGCATCATGGGATTGGATTTGTCTGGTTTTACTTTAAATTTATTTTGCAACAAATAAAACTTTTTTTGGTTTTATATGTTAATCAGGCAGATGGATCCTCAAAGACACTCTGCCGTATAGCTTCCAATTCCACCTATTCACGGAATATCGCTGACATCTCCAGTCTTTTCAAACTGGGTGACGAGGTTCCGAATCATGCTTTCGTCAGGAGATACTTTGACATTAAAATGTTGTCGGTATTTTTTCTGAGTTTGAACAATTGATTCTTTGCTGGAATAGTAAAACTCAATGAGTTTTACTCGTTGCTGGATATCATACGTAGCCTTTTCAGTCTCCACAGGTTCCTCCATATCCTACAAAAAATAAATAAATAAATAAATAAATAGATAAATAAAAAAAAAAATATTGAAAATGAATAAGTTTTTTCAAAAACTTTTTTTAGTGGCCACCTTGTATAATTAGTCTAGAACAGTGGTTTCCAAAGTGTGTTCCGTAAAAATTTAGGGGTTCCGCGTGAAAAATTGTATTTCATTAAAAAACAAGCTATAGTGCGCTAACCACTATTGAAACTTCTATACGTATGTTCAAATCACGTTACCTTCTAAAAATCTGGTAATACGTTTGTGAGTTATCCTAACGGCAAATTATGTCCAGTTTACAGCAATCACTCAGTGATTACTTTCCAAACCTAGAGAATCAAGATAATGACTGGGTACAAAATCCTTTCAAAATAAAAGAAAAACCAAAAGGATTTCATTCCATGGATTATGAAAATTTGATTGAATTGAATTCGGATACACAATTAGAAGCCAAATTTAGAACTGTTTTGTTAACAATATTCTGGTCAGATGTATTCGATGAATATCCAAATTTATCAAAACAGGCTATTCGAATTCTATTACCGTTTGCAACCACTTATTTGTGTGAAGCTGGGTTTTCAAAATATGTTGCGACAAAAACCAAATATCGTAACAAATTTGATACTTCACCAGATATGCGAGTTCAGTTATCAAACATAACGCCCAATTTTAAGAGAATCAAAGCAGGTGCATTCTTCACATTAAAAATTTTTCAAAATAGTTTGGGAACCACTGGTCTAGAATCATATTTACAGAAACTTGGAAATATTAAATAAACAAAAATCTATAAACTGATATTGAACATATTCGCTTCAATAGGAGTTACAGTACAATCTCGATTATTCTAATTAAAATAATTGAATTAACTTACTTCCTTGCCTTCATTTTTAGCCCTATCGGCTTCAAAAGCCTTAATCAGATCACTGCAGTCCAAATGCTCCTCTGGTTCCCATGTGTTCTCTTTCTCATCATAGCCTTTCCATTTAAGGAAATACTCGACCTAAAAAAAAAACAAAACTGAATTTAAAAAAAACCGTTGCACTTCAATACAAACAAATCACAGTTGGCAAGATTTTAATTTACAAACAATTTAAATGGAATTTTAGTAATTTAGTTTAGTTTTTTTTTCTTCATTTGCAAAATTAAAACATTTCTCTACAACTTCTAAAAAAAAAAAAAAAAAAAGCCAAGATAATTTTCTAGGTTATGTTTTACCTTGCCCTTCTTTACTCGCCGCTTCGCAATCTTTTCTACAACATATTCCTCAGCTGGAGCAGAACTTCCATTCTCCAGAGCAGTTGATGCGGTACGCTTTTTTGTTTTCATTTTTATGCAAATTTACTTTTCGTATTTAAAAAGCAAAAATTGGAACACCAAGAATAAAAATGACGCCGCTTCAAACAGAAAAAAATGACGCCGCTTCAAACAGAAAAAAATGACGCCGCTTTAAACAGAAAAAAAAAATTTTTTCTGCAAAATAAACTTATCCTTTTTGAATATGTATTGCTTCCGCTATCTTTCTGAAGTAATTTTTACTAGACAGTTTAGTTAATATATATTTTAAACACAAAGTTTTAATAAACAATTCTTGTGAAACAAAATTTTGGGCAAAATCTGATTCTAAAATCACGACACAACGCGACAGGAGAGAAAGTCGAAAAATTGAAACAGGGTTGTCAGATGGAGAAAATAGAATAATCGTACATGGCCATCGAAAATAATCGTACACGATAATCGTACATTTTACAATACGAGAATTCAATATGTCAAGTTTTTGGGAAATATGAGAAAAACATATTTAAATAATTTTTTTTCACTTTAATAAAAAAAAAAAACAAAATAAGATTAATAGATTTTGGAATAACGTATAAAGTGTACAAGTATTTGCCATGCTAAGATAAAAACTTGAGAAATGTATACAGAGCGATATCATGAAAGAAAGAATATAAAGATTACGCATTTCGCATGTCGGCCATTTTGAATTTTTATTTATTTATATTTTTATCAAACATATTAATAAAGAGAGATGAAAGATGTGGAAAGTTCAAAAAGGCTTTTATTTAATATATGTAATTTACATTAGGTCTTACGGAAAAAGCTCCTAAAAGTTCCTTCCATAAGATATAATGTAATTTACTCATGTTGCTTTTTAGAATTTTACATATCTTTACTAATTTATATCTTTGCTTTTATTGCATCTTTCAAATAAATTATCGTGACTTTTCATACAAACAATGTATTGTATGTCTCAGATGACGTAGGTGAGCATAAAAAACCAATTGGAAATGTGGGAAAGCGTAATCTATATATTCTTTCAATTCATGGGGAGGTATGAATCCCCTGTATCCTTTCTTGCAATAAACAATGCAAGAAATTGGCACCATTAATTTATAATCTAAAACATTAAATTGAAGTAAAAAACATATAGTAACTTAAAATCGGCCTACACCCGATTTTTTGATGCCCTATGGTAGAAATGGGACGGATAAACTGTCAAAACTAACATTACTTCAAGGTTTTTTTCCTAATTTTGTTTCTTCTTTTCAAAATTTCTTCTAATTTGCAGGTAATCCAGACCCTGATAGTGTAAGTCTAATCTGCAAATTTTATTAAAATCGGTGTAATAGTTTTTAAAGTACATCAAAAAAACTTTATAAAGAGGGTTATTTTCTCCTAGCATTATTTCTTTCTCCACTATCCTTAGACCGATTTGACCGAAATTTAACATGGTATCGTCTATTTATGTAGTTAATCTATATAATAAATTTAAACAAAATTGATTCACAAAATTTACAATTAAATCCGAAAAACCATAAACGAAAAAACGACAAAACTTTTTGGTCACCCTGGTTTTTCCTTTATAACTATGCTTCCCCTTTATCGATTTTGCTCAAATGCAATACCAAACCAAGTTAAGGAATAAGCAACTCACATTGTAAAAATTAGGACCTTATTGTAGTAATTTAAAACACCTTTTCAATTACTGCCAACGTTTCGTCTACTTTATTTAGACTTTTTTAAGGCTTATTGCGTGGTGTACACTGTCGTCAAATTAAAACACTTAAAATTCATTACAAACGGATTAAACTCTTCCTAAGTTAAACGACAACTGGTGTTTTGAATTACTACATTAGGGTCCTAATTCCAACTAATTAAAAAATTTTTATAAAAATTTATCGAAAGGACACAAAATCAGTTATATCACATTGTAAATTTCATCAAATCGGATAACGCGTTTTTGAGTTATCTTGTATACGGACGGACGGACGGACATGCATAAATCGATATAACTCTTGATTCCCGACACAACCTTTCAACGACGACTATTTCGATGTGTTACAAATGGAGTGACAAAACCCTCTGTTAGTACCAAGCATAGGGCCTAATAATAACCGCTTCTGATAATGATTGGATTACAGACATGATTTTAAAAGAATTTTTTTTGTTTCAGATCTACTTCGAAAAAAACTGAAAATTCATCACAAAACTTCAAAGCTTGAAACAACAATTTACACACTGAAAAACCTGACGAAAGTGCTCCGAATACTCTAACACAAGGGTGTCCACCCTTTTTGCTTCCCTGGGCCACATTGGAAGAAGGCATGGTGTTTTGGGCCACAAGTATATTACTATGTATAAATCCATATCATAAAATGAATGTGATACTTGGCATTCAAGTTGAGAAACTAAACCGTCAATATCTGGTTTGATTCATGTGGTTGTAATTCTCACGCAGTTCTCAAGGTGTTCATCCAACATGTTGGTTCTAATTTTACACTTAGTACGTTTCATTCTTCACTTAAGCCGCCAGGTGACAAACAACAGAACAGTGTAGATGAGCGAGCAACGCAAACAGAAAGACAATTTACTACATAACGAAAGAACTTTCTGTTCTGGTCCTGTTTCTGTTGTTTGTCACTTGGCAGCTTTAGTACGAGAGCGCGCACAACACACAAATCATTCCTCAGAAAAATGGACATGCTTCAGTAAATTTGAATATTTTCGGGCCGCATTGATACTTGGCCTGGGCCGAGGGTTGGGACAGCTTTGCTCTAACAGGAACTAAAAAACAATTCTTCTTCAATTTATTAATATTTTTTTTTTATTATTGCTTATTAATATAATAATAAAATTTTACAAATATTTGGCATTTTATGCTTTGGTAAAATAAATTTTTTCTTCATTTTTTTTTTACTGGTATTTTAATTTTAATATTTGAAACATTTTCGTTTTAAATAGAATTACATATATTTTATCCTTTTATTAATATTACTATTTTTGTTAAATATAAACTAATTACTTTTGTATAATAAAAATAGAAAAGAAAACCTTCTTTAATAAGAAAAAATCCATTTTTCATGCTTTTTTTTTTAGTTAAATATATTAAAAATTTATATTAATTTGTTTGTTAAATATTTTTTTATACTTATTAATTCATTTATATTTTTATATTATCTATTTTCTATAAAACTTTCTATTTATTTTGATTTTTTTTTTTATTAATTACAAATAATTAAAAACGAAAAAAAAAAAAAAAATACTAAAAATATTAGCAACGAATGAAAGTAATTTTCTTTTTTGTTTTAAGAAAAAAAAAAACATATTTTTAAAAATTATTTATTAATTTTGTTAGTAATTAAAAATATTAATTTTTTAACTAAAAATCAATAAAAAATAATTAAACTTTGTTTTTGTTTTTATTAAATAATAAAAAAAATTTATCTAAATTGTAAGAAAAATTTTTTTTATTTTTAAATTTTAATTTTTCTAAAACTTAAAATATTAAAAATTAGAATAAAATAAAGTTTTCATTTTAATTTTGCTTTTTTTTTTCGACTAAAATTATTAACAAAAATTTATAACTAGAATTAATTTTCTTTTAAGAAATATTTTCAAAATCAATTTATTTAACTAAAAAATTTATTTAAAAATACCATATTATTGGAATCTTTAATGAAAAAGAAAAAATTAAAGATTATAATAAATTGTCTATGTTATGGCTAAAAAAAAAAAAAAAAGAAAAGAAAAAAATAAAAATATAATTAACAAAATATTAAAAATGAAAAAAAAATTCTTACTAGACTAGGTTTTTCTTCTCAAATAACATATTTTATAACAAACAAAAAAAAAAAAAAAAAGATTAAAATAAACAAAAAACAACCATCACCGGAAAAACTAATTCCCAGATTTTCTTCTTTTTTTTTTGGACATGCACCACTTTTTTTTTCTCCCCGCGAAAAAAAGCCCATATACAAAACTTTTTGTAATTACAAAAAAAAGTACAATGTTATTTGTAACGATCATAAATTACATAAATATGATTTTTTAATTTAATTTCTAGAAATTCAGCATTTCTAAAAAAAAAGATAAACTTCCAGTTTCTATAATGAAGTATATAAAAAGTTATATTAAAACAGGGTGATTATTAAATAAGTCTCATCATAACAAAATTCGGAATACAAAAATATCCAAATAATCATCTATAATTAGCCCAGCGGTAAACGTTGTCCCAGAGTCGACTTAAATAAATTAATTTTGATTTGTTTTTTATTATAAACGCTCGAAAATCAATAATGACAGTCCAGGGGCTCTATTATGGAATACGATCGTAATCGTATCGTTAACGTGAGGCGTGTTGTTGTTAGGGGAAAACAATAACAACAACACATCTTACATTAACGTTACGATTACGATCGTATTCCATAATAGGTCCCCTGGTATAAATAGTTTGTTTCTGTCAAGATCTTAATTAGAATCACGTAAATCGATTGAAACTTAATAGTATCGAAAAACATTGCCAATTCCCATAATTTTTTGATACGATTTGGCCTAAAACAATATGTGAAGAACTACTTGAACCACGAACAAATCCGACTAATAGTTACTCAATTGGTTATCATGGTGTATCCAAACGAGATCATGCTGGGGGAATTCAAATCGATTTGACTGAATTCGACTATGTTTTACTGCCTGAGTCGAGTCCAAATAAAGTCACAATCATACTGGTTGAAAACTTGAGTAGTCGAGTTGACAGCTGTAGAATTTTTATAAGGTATTTTTTGCCATTTTATATTCGTCTTGAAAGATTTCTTATATATTTTTTCTTTCTTGCATTTTTTTCTATTTTTTGTATTACGGTTTTCACTTGTTTAGTAAAAGAATTTTACATTTAGGCTCGATCTTTCAATAACTCAATTCCGATTCCATTTCAACCCGATCTTTCAGACTCCCAATGTATACGTAGTATCAAAAACAATGTATAAGAATGATACATCGTTTTTGGCAGTATATACAATTTGATCATTAATTTACTACCAGATTTAAGATCTCTTTAGACTATCTGCCATTTGTCTGTGCATAAATTTTGTCAAAAATGTCCACTCATGTAGCGTCAACTCATTGGTGCAACGAAATATAGCAAAGTTTATGCGTTTTTGTGATATTAAGAGACATTTCTAATATTATGCTGAATGATATATTTGTATCGTTATTTGTTCGATTAACATGAATAAAATCGAATCGAATCGTATCATTGATTGAATAAAAATTACATAAATTCATTTTTGAATAAAAATGGAGTGGAATCGTGTTGTAATCCGATTGAAACTAAATCGAATCAGAAATGTATTACGATTGTTATGCATCTTCGATACGATTTAATAATCTCATCTATCGAATTCCACGATTGCGTTCCAATTTCTATACAATACGCTATCGAATCGAGTTACACAAATATTGTTTTTCTATTCGAAAACAAGGACTACGCACATTTAGAATTTAGGAGTCAATGTAAATTTAGAAAAACAAGATTTCAATTATATATTTCAATTGAATTTCATTCAATAACTTTTTAAATTTATACAAAATTCAAATATTTTTAAATAACATTTTTATTACAACGGATTTTGTTTAATATTTCTGATGAATTCCGAAAAATTAGTATTCTTTTCCTTCAAAAATCTTTGTACATAGGCTTTGGTCAAATATATACTTTTTTTTTTTAAATAAAAATAACTACTATTATTTTATGCAAAACATTTTCCTATCTTAATTTGTTAGTAAATTATCTAAATTAAAAATTACAAAATCTAAACCTGCTTTATTTAAATTGTTTCTTCTTTTTTTTTTTGTTGTGTAAATAATAAACATTGTTTTTTTCCCTCTAATTAATATATTTGTATATTAATTTTTTTTTTTTATTTTTTAAACAATTAATTAAAAATATAAAATGAAAACTTAATAATATTAAAAAAAAAAAAAAATGGTAATTTTTAAATTTTGGTGCTTCTGATTAGAGTTTTTGTTTTCTATGTTTTTTCTATGTTTTTAATAAATTTTTTGTATTCTATTTTTAGAAAAAATATATATTTATATTTGTTTTTATGTTTTTATAATAATTGTATTTGAATTATTATTCCAGGAATTAAATAAAATAATCTAGTATATAAGACTAAATTGAAATTCTCACTAATACTAGAGGCACACGCAGGCAGAGTATTCATGCCATGTTTTATAAATATCATCGAGAGTATACCGCATTTCTGTCATCAAATACTAGCTTAATACCATTTCAAGTATGTAGGATAAATATGCATGGCTATTCTTAGTGCAGTCATAATATCTCAATCATAACTCCCTTTTTTTTTTGCTTAATTTTTTTACACACATAAATATTATTATTACACCAAAAATTTTCTTAAGTATTTCTTAAATAACTATGAAAACTCGAATAATATAACAGCTGAAACTGTGACAAAGTTATATATTTGGATTTAATTGACTCGACTGCTATGACTATCATAGTTTTTGTACCAATTTTACAATTTTTGTGACTAACTCAAACACAAGTATAAAATAGGCATGTTAAAAACGCAAAATGGGTACAAGCTAGACTTTAGTATCGGATGCAAAAGTATGAATACCCTATGTGAGCCTCTATTATAATAAAACTTCCGAAAATAAACTGAACTAACACAACTCTATTTTTTTCTTTTTAACACAAAACATAAAATCTTCTGAAATAATAAATACAATTATTATTATGGCCCCGCTAATTCCATGTATATAAAGACTAAAGTTTCTTATTTTTTTGTTTGTTTGTTTGTTTTAATTACTTTGACTAAGAGGTAACATTTCTGGTAACTATTTCTCCAGAATTTATATCAATTATTGATTTATGCTCATCAATCGATTCTTCTGTATTATTATCATTGTTGTTTGTTGTATCATTTTCATCATTCATAACTACGGCTCCTCCTTCTGATACATCTTTATCATTTTTATATAATAACTTTTTACTATTTTCCATATCAATCATATTTAATTCTAAACGATTATAAGATGTATAGAAGGCCACATTTTTATTATTTTTAATCGAATGAAAATGTAATTTTGCATGTTCTTTTAATAATTTCTCATCGCTAATTGAATAATCACAATGTTTACATGTAAATTGATTTTCAATACCCGAAATACGTATATGATATTGTAAATGAGATTGTAAATATATTGTTTTGGCTGTTTTAAATGGACACCATTCGCACCATTCCATTTTATTAGATATATCCGTTTGTTGTTGATCATCTGTATCATCAGATTGTGGCTGGTGTTGTTTTTCCGAAGTTGTTCCTTGTAATTGTTTTTTTAAAATTGATATTTTTGTTAAACGATCATTGAATTTATCATTTCGATTTTCATGTTGCTTTTCTTCAGAATCTTCAATTGTTATTATATTATTATCATTTTCTAAATCATTTATTGTTGATTTCTCAACAATCCAAGCTTCTTCATTTGTACTTAGATTAATTTGTTTTAATTTTGGTCGTGAACATAATAAGTCCTTTTTAAATTGTAAACATAGTTTTCTGGTTTCTTCATCATAACTATTCGAATGTACTAAAGTATGTGATTGTAAATATAATTCTTGACGTGCTGTATAATTACATAATTTACAATGATATGCAAATCTAGATATATGCATTTTATTATGTAATTTTAAATCTTTCTCATCATAATATCGTGCCGGACAATATTGACAAAATGATATAATTCGATTATCATTGATTTCTTGTTTCGATGAACGTAAATCAATAGCTACTTCATGATCTTTCTCATCAACATCATCATAATTCTCATCATTGTTTTCGTGTTGTAGAATTTTATGTTGATTTAATTGATTTCTTTTTAAACATGTATAATTACAAATATCACATTGATATAAATCCTGTTTGTATTTATGCAATGAACTATGATAATTCATTTGTGATTTACTTTCAGATACAAATGGACATGATGAACATTGAAATTGTTTACATTTAATAACATTATTATAATCTACTGCAATATCATATTTATTAATACTATTCAAGTTTTTTATGGGAATTATTTGTTCTTTACGAATATCCGAACTAGTACCAGCCATTGTAAATGCAGTTCGATTTGTATTATTTACTTCATCAATAATATTACTATTATTATTATTATTATTAGCATTAGTATTATTAAAATTCAGATTGTTGGTATTACTAAGTACATTCGAAACATTATATGTAGGTTGTTGTGTAGCTAAAGGATGATAAATTGGATCATTTTTATCGCTATTTCTATCGACTGTTTCTATTCTAATGTCGCCATTGTGTTTCAAACGGCAATGACGCTGTAAGGACATAAAAAAAAATATTTATTAATATAATTATTTAAAAGAAAGTATTAAAATATTAATTTTAGAACATTAATAATCTTTTTTCCCGCATCCTATAGAAGTAAATAAGCACCAACAAATAATTAGTAAAACCTTATCTTCCCAGAAAATATAAATCTTGTTTGTTTAGATAAAATAATGAATGCGTTGCAAACACCAAATTAATGAAATCTTCAAATTAACGTCGTTGTAAATATTTGCAAATTTATTGAATTATTAATGAATTCCTTCATAGTGGATTCGCTAAATAAAAGTTTTAAACGAATTTATTGTAATCAAATACAATAAGATGAGATTAAATACTATTTTATTTAAATTAATTATTTAATCTTCATATCTCGAAAAAATTTTACATTTTATAGCAATTTTCAGATAAATTCAAATTTTTTTCCATTCTTTTCTCAAAAAAAGTTATCCTCTCAAAATAATTGTTTTCGTTTTTAGAAAATGTTGATCGAGAATGTAAAACTTTCTGGATCTTATTTTTCGACGATGCCAGAAAACATCAAATGGGAATAAAAAATTGATCGCTTGATAAATAAAAAAGAAATTTGAATTTTTTCCGTTCGATTCTACTTTAAAAAAAAAAGCCAAAATTCATTAAACTTAAAAAAAATTTAATTTTTTAAATAAATTGCGTATCTCGAGGCCCAAATACTGCCTTCATACAGTAATGGATTTTGAATAAAAATACTTGTATATTTTGGACTTTGCCAGAATGTGCAGAATGTTTATTCCTTTTACGAATTAATTAGCAAATATTTAATTTAGCAAAATCTACATTCGATGAAATAACCATTTAAGTCGAACTTCCATTTATCTCTTGTTTATTTGACCAAATAATATCCAGCCATTTTGCCAAGAGTTAATAATTTGATGTATGCATAATGTTGACGAAATGAAGAACACATATATTTCAAAAGACATGAGAATGAATGAAATCCCATAAAACAAGAAACCAATAAGCGAAACCATAAGGAAACAATACCCAGAAAAAAATAATAATAAAAATATTTACCGGAGCAACAAAATGGTCAGTACGCACAGAATATGAATATTCTCTTTTGAATTCGAAGAAATTTCAATCCATAAAAATATCGTGTATGCATTTCTTTTGCAAACCATCCACGATATAGATCTCAATTTCTTGAAGAATTCAAAAGTAAATCTAGGACTTTCTTTTTATAAATGGAAATGTTTTTTTTTTAGCTTTGGTTAGTAAAATACCTGGATGACATGCTTCCAGTTTGAAACCTGATGGCAATGACCGCAGCGATAGGGTGCTGGGCCTCGCCATCCGGTAACACCAGTACCAGTAGTAGTTACTACCCCAGAAGAACTTGCCTCATCCGTCTCACCGTGCTCATTTTGTGGCGGTACCGATATAGTTGATGTTGTTCCATTTAATGGTATTATCGGGGTATTCACGGTTAACGGAGATTGTTGATTATGATTTAGAAATTGTGATTGTACAACTGAACCTTTTATTGGAATGATAGTATTATGATTTGTTGTGATATTATTATTTGTAGTAGTTTTATCGTTTAAAGATAGCTGCTGTTGAGAAAGGCACATTGCGGCTAAAACATTATTCATATAAAAATTGGATTTTGCGGCGGCTTGTAATGGTGTAGTAATATTAGATTTTTCAGAAAAATTTATACCGGCTTCTTGATAATGATTTTTAACATGGGATAAAACCATTTCACGGTTAGAATTTCTAAAAAGAAAAAATATCATTTACTTGAAATTGCCGCGTTTTTTATACACAAAAGCTTTACCTATAATTACATTGTCTACATTTGTATAAAGTTCTCTTCTCTGATCCATCAACTTTCATATCTATATTTTGTGTAACCAAATCTTCAGATGGTTTCATTAACGGTGGAGGGCTTCGTTTATTATTTGATTCTTGTTGTTGTTGTGTTGCTGCACCCAAAAGAGCATTAGCATAAAATGGCAAACGAATCAATCTAGAAGAGTCTAAGGCTTGCATATTTTGTCCACTTAAAGATCCGGCATCAGCAGGTTTTTCCAATTCATTAACTCCACCATCTTCTTTTTTAATCTTTTGTAAAGTGTTATAGTCATTTAGAAACGAAAGGGACGCCTCTTGATTGGGAGTCATTTCACCGGATTTCATCAATTTCGGATCACCATCTTCTTCAGTTACTTTCATTAAAGTAATATATTTATTATATTTTGTATAGTTCCGTCTTCCAGTTTCATCATTCATAAGAACTCGAGCATTTTTATGGCTTGGATCACGTATAGTTTTAAGCCGTATATGTTTTGTAATATCCCAGCGCCAATTAGAACGATAGGCACATAGTGAACATTCAAATGGTTTTTTATTAAGGTGACCAACAATATGAACATGAAAACGAGATGCTGTTGATGCCCAAAATGAACAGTGCGGACATTTATAGACTTTTTTTAATGAAGAATTTGCTGCTTCCTCTTCTGGAGTCATCTTTTTAGTAACCTATAAAGATTAGTTTCAATATTTCTCTATTGTTTACATTTCAAAAGGAAATAATACATACCTCACCATAACCAGGAGCTGTTTCAACACCATAATAGCTATTTTCACTATTACCTTTTCCAATCAATTCAGGTTTCAAAAGACGATTAGATCCTTTCTCTTCATTCATATCATCTTGGTCCAGATATGAATGATTATCATTTTGATTATCTGGAATTTTATTCCAAACAAAAACTTTATTTTCCATTGGATGCCGTTTATCAGTATCGTCTGTCATATTTATATCTTCATGAATATCATTTGAATTCGAATCTAATGAGTCTTGATGATATTGTTCAGCTTCAGAACAATTACGAAGATGTGCAATTAAATCGATTCTAGATTTACAACGATGTCGACAATATTGGCAACGTGTTGATCCGCTATTAATTGATAAATTTATTGGTGATGCACTGGAATGTTTATCATGAATATCATTTTTTGGACAAGTTTTTTGATGAATAATCGATTCGGAAAGACATTTTGAAATATATCCACAATCACAATTTAGATTTTCATTTCGTGTCACCGAAGTTGCTAAAGTTTCTTTTAATTTATCAAAAAAATTTATCGATTTTTTCTTACTAGTCGACGAACCATTCGATGATGGTGATAATTGTGAAATTTCAGTTTTATCCAATGGAAAATTCTCATTACCCAAAAATAGTGTTACAATATCTTTTAAGGATTCTTTTCCTTGTGGATTCGTTTGTGTTAAAACATTTAGATTTTCAATAAATGTTTTACTTAAATTCAAAGCATTTCCAGTGGCTTGAATTGGTATTAAATTCGGTATAGGCCGGATAACTTTCTTTGGTATATTTATACCATCTTGACTCGATTTCTGTGACAAATCTGTGGGTTGTTCTTCAAATTCATATTTACATTTTTTCCGATATGATTCCTCAAAATCATCAATATTATTATTATTATGATTGTTATTATTCGTATCCGATATATCACCGTTTTCACTTAGAAAATCTTCAATTTGATCTGTTCCACCGACTTTATTTTTTCGTCGTGCCATACTCATTCCGGCTGCATGTCCAACCGGTGGTACATGATGATTCATTTCATGAACTGTTAAACTTTGTTTGATGTCCGCTGTAAAATTACAAGCGGCACATTTAAATGGTCCACTACCACCATGATTTTTCATATGACGATCTAAATTCCATTTATATGGTGTACGAAAATCACATGTAACACATTTAATCATTGGCATTGAATGATATTTTACATGTTTACTAAATCTAGCTTTTATGTGGGTGACGTAACTACATTTCTCGCAACGGAAAAATTTTGTTTTACAATGCTCCTCCTGTTCATGGTCTACAAGTAACGCTTTATATAATGTTGTAAAATCACAAATGCTACATTTTAGAAGACGATTTTGTGGCAAATCTTCCGAGTTTATCTCATCAATATTATTATTATTATTATTTGACATAATTTGTTGTTGCTGCTGTTGTTGCTGTTGTTGCTGCTGTTGCTGTTGTTGAATTTGTTGATGAACCTGTAATTGTTGTTGTTGCTGTTTTTGTTGTTGGGATTGTTGCTGCTGTTTACGTTGAACAATTACAATTGGTTTTACTTGACCAGACGTATCATTTGTAGATTTACGTTTACGACCATCACGAACATGTTGTCGTTTTCTAGTTTGGGAATGTTCTTCAATACCTTCCGTTGAGCCGTGCACCATTTTCATATGTCTTACTAATTTCTGATAATGTCGTGATGCATATAAACATAATTTACATTCATTTATCACAATTTTTTCGCCATGTGAATCGCGTAAATGTGTTAAAAAATAACGCGGATTTTGTGTAAAAAATGTACACGAATTACATGAGTAATTACGTTTTATTTTGCATTGTGGTAAACCTTCATCTTTCGGTTCAATTTGTCCATCGAGATCATCATTATTTATATCATTGTTATTATTATTATTATTAATAATATTATTATTCCGACTTGCCAGTGTATTATTATTATTATTATTATTATTAATATTATTATTATTATTATAGTTATGATTTAGATTGTTATTGTTATTATTACGATATTCTTCAAATAGTTTATAATTTTGTTCTAATAGTGGTGGCGGAGGTTTAACAATATGACCAGTTTCTTGATCTAAATAGATTTGATCACCGCTAACTACACTACGAACGATGAGTGTATCACCAGAACGTTGGACCATGGATGGAACGTCCATGTCCGTATACCTTAATTGACCAAATTTTTGAAATCTGAAATAAAATAAAATAATTTAATTATTTATTTTGTTTTTCTTTTAATTTTTAGAAGAAAATATATTCAAATGAAAATTCCTTCTTAAAAATAAAAAATATTATTCATTTTTGTAGATTTTCTTTTTTATCAAAAAAAAACAGTCTAAATTAATGCAAGTAGCCTAATATATTGTATATGAATTCATAATTTTGTTCTAATGATGGTTTTTAGCTTCAATATGAATGTTGAAGGATAACCTTAATTTACTTCTTAACTTTATAGTATAGAGTCGATACGACTAAATAATAACTCTTCAAATATGAATGTTAATATTGAAAAAGAAAAAAAAAATGGGAATAATTGCATAACAAAAATTTTAATTTTCCTCTATAAAACAGTGATCGGAACATTTATGGAACTTTTTCAATAGAAGATAGTTGGGAGAGGAGAAAATATTTGACAAAGTAATTGGGATAGGCGAAGAATAATTGGGGACCATACATATGTATGCCACTAGTTACCTTTTTAGTAAAATAAATATTACTGAAAAACGTATGGTACTAAGTATTTGAAAAAAAAACTTGTATAAAAACTTTTATTAGATTCTAGGTTCTGAAGAAAAAGGTAAGAATTGAAATTTATCAAACAAATTCCATAAAAGTTACGATCCCTGCTGTAAAATAAGCTTAAAAATAAGGCAAATTAAATATCGTGTTTTTCTTTTGTATTTTACATAAATATTGCGTGTTTTTGAATTTTTCGAATTTTATATAATCAGTCAAGAATCTTATTTATCTGAACTTCTAATTATTAAACAAAAACAAAAAAATTATAATTAAACTGATATTGAACATTTAAGACTCGGTACGAAAGTGCATCCGAACTGAATTAAAATAATATCTATTTTCTTTAAATATTCACTTCAATAGGGGAGTTACAGTACAATCTCGATTATTCCAATTAAAATAAAATGAAATATAATTAAAAATAGCGAAATTTAAATCTTCCTAACAAAGAGTTAACACCATGGTGGTGGATGGGATGCCGTCCCATACAACACTAGACACATTTCGTATAAAAATTGCATATCAGGAACTCAGTTCTGTTTTAGGGTTTTTCTTACATAGCATAGCAGTCGATAAAAATATTTTTGGAATATAAAAATAAAACATTTTTTCTTAAACAATTTTTTTATAATAGAGGTTATACTGTATAATTACTTCATATAGCTTTTAGTTGCACAAGTTACACTCAACACATTCTTTAATTGTGTCACCTGAACTAATTTTACAATATGTAATATAGTTAGTAGAGACGAAGCATTATTATATTAAAGGGAATGAGTGCTTCCGTAGAAAAATAAAATTGAATTTATTTATTCAAACGATTAATGGAAATTTCATCCTAAATCTGTTCCTAATTCCACCCAAAAAAAAAATCTCCTTTAAAGCAATTTTGTGCCCTCTACAAAGATTGAATTTGCTATCTACATCAAGGGTGTCCAATCTTTTTGTTTCCCTGGGCCGCATTGGAAGAAGACATGGTGTTTTGGGCCACAAGTATATTACTATGTATAAATCCATATCATAAAATGAATGTGAAACTTGGCATTCAAGTTGAGAAACTAAACAGTCAATATATGGTTCGATTGACGTGGTTGCAATTCTCAGGCAATTCTCAAGGTGTTCATCAAACATGTTGGTTCTAATTTTACACTTAGTATGTTTCATTCTTCACTTAAGCCACGAGGTGATAAACAACAGAACAGTGTAGCTAAGCGAGCAACGCAAACAGAAAGAAAATTTACTACGTAACGAAAGAGCTTTCAGTTCTGGTCCTGGTTCTGTTATTTGTTACTTGGCAGCTTTAGCACGAGAGCACAAACACACAAATCATTCCTCAGAAAAATGAACATGCTTCAGTAATTTAAAATATTTTTGGGCCGCATTGATACCTGCTTTGGGCCGCGGGTTGGACAGCCCTGATCTACATGCTCAAATTCAATCCAATTTTGACCTGGTTTGGACTCTCCATATATATGTAGTAAATGAGTTTGAATTTCGTATTTTTCTGCAATCTAAACAGAGAGAATACTCTCTTATTGATGTGACTTATTTTCTGCCATGGCAGGAACTGCTACACCTTTGGCCTGTTCAAAAAATTATATGCATTTTTAAGTTTCTAATTCCCAAATTCACATTCAGAGCTGTAGTTTAATTTAAATTCAGTTAGATTTTGGACTTCTACTTCTACTTAAGTGTTTTGTTGTATTTCACATTAAAATTAAAATTAATCTTCAATAATTTTAATATTGTGAATTTTAGTTGGTAAATTAACAATTGAGAATAATTTGTTTAAAATATTAAAAGAACATAGAGAAGCATTTTGCAGTTAAAATAAATGCAAAAATAAATAGAAACATTTCATAATACAATATTTTGGCTGTCAAACTGAGATAAGAAAAACTTAAGTTTTCCTTTAATACTAGAGGCACACATAGGGTATTCATACCATAGTTTAAGGATACCATGTGGTATACCATATGTGTGTCGTCGAATACTAGCTGAATACCATTTCAACTACGTAGCATAAATCTGGTATCTGGTTCGAAAAAGTACGTGGTATTTCTTTTTTTACTAAATTTTTTCGGCCACTGTAATCTATTTTTTAGTGATTGTCGCGCCATTTTATTGAAGCGGAAAATAGCGAATGGAATTTTGTAGGTGAGCTGACCAATTGACACATGTTTACACTTTTTTTTTTGAAAATATTATTTTAAAAAAGTGGAAAAAGTAATTAAATACGCAAAATTTTATGAGTTAATGAAACTTCAAAATTTATACATGTTTGTAGGAATCATATAGATAGATAGATTTAAGAGGAGCGAAAAGAAATTCCCATATTCTCGCTGAAATGGCAGAATTTCAAATGTCAGACAAATACTATGTTTTATGTGTGCCAACCCCTTTTTATACCATGGTACAAGGCTATACTGTAGTATCGATACTAAGGTATGAATACCCTATGTGTGCCTTTAGTATAACTCTTAACTGATGAAATTCGTTTTATAAGTTAAGCTTAACTTAAGCTTCCAACCAAACTTGTGCTTATGACCTTAAAAAAAAAAAACTCACGCTTCGTTTCTGGTACATAGGTACGAATATACCATATATGTATGATATAGTTCCTTTTGAAAGCATAAAACCTACTAATTTTGGTACTTACACCACATTTTGTGCTGAACGCCTGATATAGAAAATTTCAATTTCATTTATGGTTCCCACTATCTTTTAAAAATAGGTTGATTTCATAAAAAAAAAGAGTTCTTTGAATTAAGGACAAGATTCATTAAAAACAATTTACTGAACTTAATACTGTTATTGTTCTGTTACATTTTCTGTTCCATAGAGGAATGTAAGGGGTGATGTCATATATATTTCAATTATTTCGGTTAAAAGCTTTGTAAAACTTTTATAATTTCCCACAAAAACATTAGAATTTGAACATTTTTATTATTTTAAATAATTAAATAAAAAACTAATAAAATTTAATAAAACAACAACCTAATCAAAGATATCACCTTAAAATGTTTGTGGTTTTCTTTTTTACAATAAATAAAGAAAAAAAAAAAAAAAGTAACAAAAACATTGGAAAATTCCTTATAGGCTCTTCAATCATACCATTTTTTATTATTTCTCTCTCATAAATCTGAAACAAAGAGAAGATTTTCTTTTTTCTTTTTTTTTTTTTGATGAAAAACAGTTGAAGGTCCGACACTGACGACAACGAAAACTACGACGACAATGATGTTACTGTTTGTTCAGAATGATGATGATATATAAAGTTTTTCCTATCATATATAGTTCACATGTGTGTCATACGAAAAAATAACAGCAGATTTTTTTTTTCTTTCGTTGGCGGCTTTTCTAATTTTCTTATTTACTAAAAAAAAAAAAAAAAAAAAATTTTCCACCCTTTGAAATTGTTTTTATTTTGTTCGAACGCGAATTCGAACAGGTTCTTTAATACAACCCCCAAAATACGACGCCGTAACAAGACGGATAGTTTGTTATTTACCAGAGAGTAAAGAAAACAAATATCTTTTTCACGTTAAAGTTTTTCTTGTGGTTTATTTATTAATTTTTCCTTTTTTTCGTTTTTTTTTTTTTTTTTATTTAAACAACCTTCAACAATTATCGTGAATTACAAATAAAAATAATTGAAAATGAAAAAAAGAAAATTTTTATCACATTGAATTCGATTTAATATAAAAAAAAAAAAAAAGTCCATATTAGTGGATTAGAAGAAAATCTTTTTAAAAAGCTAACACATATAGAAAGTCTTTTTTTTTTTTTTTTAAATATAGTTAATTAGTTAAAATTCTTTCATGAAGCCACTTAAGACACCATCAACCCACTTAAGTACAATAGATTTACCAAAGATATATATGTATATAGATATATACACACATATAAAAATAGAGGGCGAAAAAATAACTGTATATGTAAACCGTCGAAGCCCACGAATCAAACTAAACCATCAAACGAAGAAACAAATATTAGAAGAGGAGTATACCAGAAAAAGTATACCATCATCGAATACTTGTCTTTGGTTTTGGTTTTTATACTCTTGTAGAATGTTATTGCAGAGGGCAGAAACATAGAACTGCTTTCATATTCTCTTTTTTGGTGTGTTGTGTTAAAATATAGTGGATGAAATATAGTACTAGGTGTATCAAAACGTTCTTGTCGTGTAGAATATATATCGCCATTTTTCTTTTTTCTTTATTATATGACTAGCTGACCCGACAGACGTTGTCCTGCCCAAATTTCAATAAATTTGTTTGTGATCATTTTGTGAATTTGTAAAAAGCTATTGAAAATATGTAAACAAAGTAAAATGAGAAAAAAAACGTACAAAAATCCCATTGAAGAAAGGCACTTTCAGTTTTTCCCGAATTTTCCAATTTTCCGGGCAAATTTTTCCATTTTTCTTTCCGTAAGAACCTTATTCGGAATCTTACGAACATTTTAACAAAAAAATGAGCGAAATCGGTTCAGCCGTTTCCGAGTGATGCGCTTAGCAACGAACAGCATTTAATTTTTATTTATATAGATAGATATTACCAAAAGATATAAATAAAGAAAAGATGTGGAAAGTTCAAAATTGCTTTTATTAAGCATAGGTAATTTACATTAGTTTGTATGAACAGCTCATACCTATTAATATTGTATCTTTGGTACTACTATCATGTGAATACGTGTAAAGTTATACGACGACATTATGCCATTTTAATATGAACATTTTACAGAAATGTTTATAGGTAAAAACGCTATTCGCAAGATGAGTGGTGCGTTTTGTAACACAATCAATTAGAAACACAATCGTACGACATCCTCAAAACAATGATAAAATTACATTAATTATGCTACGGATTAATTAATCATACACCATTAATCTTCGTGTAACTTAAAGTAATTGCTCGAGAGTAGGAAGTTTGCATCGATTTTGGAAGTTAACGACGATATATGTATGTAAATGCCTATTTTTAGGAGTTAGACAAATTGTATAATTCAGAAAACGTAAAGTACGGTCCAAACGCTCAGTCTTTTTGCACAGTCGTAGTTTGCGCAGTTTTTCTGTGGGAAAGCCTGCGCAAATTTTGTGTCCACACGATACTGTCTTTTATATATTTTTACACAGTTTTCTTCGGAACTTCTTAATGTCAAGATATTGTGCTTAGAACACTTTTAATAATGAATAGTTTAAGCTTAACTCCTCTAAAAAGTCTCTTGAAGACATTTTCATGCCTTTCGCCTTTCGCCCATTGCATGAAAACTGTGTAAAATAATAAGTTTTCGTCCACACGCTACGAATTGCATGCACGTACCTCAGTTATTTTTCAGACACGATCTGAAATCGCACAGGCCGCACTTTTGCCTGCGCAAACGAACTGTGACTTGTCCAGACACTCAGTTTTGCATGCGCAAATCTGATTTGCGCAGGCAAAACTGAGTAAAAAACTGTGCGTTTGGACGCCTCTTAAAACATGATATGATTTGGACTATATCAAATACAAATATACATTATTTTAGTTTTAAGCAGTGTAGCTTTTTAATACACCTAGTATGTTAGAAAAAGTGAAGAATTTTTCTTTGAAAAATGTACACCAATACATTTTCAATATATATACCTATAAAAGATAGATTTTCCAACCCCGAAAACTCATATAATTAGAAATGGTTTTTCTCTATAATTCTCTCAAATTTTCCTTTTATTCTCTCGGAAAATTCCCACATATACTTGTATGTATCTATAAAAGAGAAAAGGTGTTTTAACACCGCTCCCTCGGTAACCCGTGTGCTTTTTCCGAAGACGACGACAGGAAAATCAGTGACTGTTGCAAATTCAATATGTTCAAATAGAAAATAGAGAATACGAAAATATAATATAATTTTTAGTTTATATATTAAATATAGACTTTGAATGTTTTCACCTTGCTTTAAAAAAGCTTCAAACGCTTATCATAAAAGATATTGTAGGTGGACGATTTTGTACGTAGAAATGTTGGCGTCACCATCGAGACAGAAAACACCATCTAGTTAAAAAACTTCTTTGTTTTTGTTGATTTTTTTTTTATGTTTGAACAAACATATAAGAATGATAAAAATACCTTTTTTTTTTTTATTCTTATTCTTTTGCTAGAAAAGAACATGAAGAATTTGTTTAATTAAAATATCATTCGTTTAGTGCAAGGATGTCCAACCTTTTTGTTTCCCTGGGCCGCATTGGAAGAAGACATGGTGTTTTGGGCCGCAAGTATATTACTATGTATAAATCCATATCATAAAATGAATGTGAAACTTGGCATTGAAGTTGAGAAACTAAACGGTCAATATCTGGTTCGATTGACGTGGTTGCAATTGTCAGGCAGTTTTCAAGGTGTTCATCCAACATGTTGGTTCTAATTTTACACTTAGTATGTTTCATTCTTCATTTAACCCACTAGGTGACAACAGAACAGTGTAGCTGAGTGAGCAATGCAAACAGAAAGAGAATTTACTACATAACGAAAGAGCTTTCTGTTCTGGTCCTGTTTCTGTTGTTTGTCACTTGGCAGCTTTAGCACGAGAGCGCAAACACACAAATCATTCCTCAGAAAAATGGACATGCTTCAGTAATTTTGAATATTTTCGGGCCGCATTGATACTTGCTTTGGGCCGCATGCGGCCCGCGGGCCGTGGGTTGGACAGCCTTGGTTTAGTGTGATAATATCGTATCTATATATATTAGTGCCTTTTTAAACGGATATTTGAAATAGATAGATTTCTATTGAAAATCAAAATTTGTTCATATTTTTCTCTTTTTTTCTTGATCCTTGTTTTTCAGTTAACAATATAAGGATAATTACCCACCCACCTATAATACTGTATGATCCTACTTTTTTTTTTTTTTTTTTTAGTTAGAATCGTAAGAAACTTGGCATCAAACAGAGAGGAAAAATGCAGACTTGTCGTCGCTTGATGAAAGGAAAACACAAAAACCCAGCATGATTTAAGTTCTTTGGATATATATATATAGTATTTTGCATTCCCGGTATATTATTATATTTCTCTTCCATCATCATCCTCATAATCAACCATCATATGTATATTTACGAGAGATGTGAAAAATTATTTACTCCTATATAGACAAGTACTATAACATAATCCACTTCTTTCTACCTCGGTCAACACTCCCTATAACAGCAAAATATACTAGCTCCTATAATATACGTATATATACCATATAAATGTACAGATTTTGTTTCAGAATGGCCCACAATCAAAGGAAGGTCATGCAGAAGGTTGATTTTCTGCTATATTGAAGTAGATGATGGTGTATTTTGGAAAAAAGAAAAAAGAAAAATGTTATTTGGTGGCACAACAACAGCAACTATATAACATGTTATTTTGTTCTATTTTTGTTCGCATGAAAATAATAAATGGACAAAGGATTATCATTGTGTGTGAGAAGGCGGAAGATTGGAAATACATGAAATAGACTAGATGAGAAAAATGTATACATAATGGCAACCTATAAGAAATTATAACTAAATTCCTTTTTTTTTTTTTCATTTTTCGGGTGAAATTCGGTTCTATAGATCTACTCTTGTTGAATGTGAATTATATTTGACAGTTACAAGAATTTGGTAGAAAAATCTACAGAGAGATTTAATGTCTCTCTAAACCAAATTTGCCTAGATTGCCGATTAAACACAGTTAAACTTATCAAGAAAATGGTAGCCATTAGAAAATTTAATCAAAATTTAGGCAGAAATTTTTGGCTATGTTTCTAGTTCTACATCTAGATAGATAGTCTAGTGCTAGTCTAGGGTAGGTAAGAGGTAGGGTTTGCAGCCCCGTGATCCCGGGATCCCGATATTTCATTCAATTCTAAAATCCCGGGATTGAAATGACTAATCCCGGGATTGAAAATTTTGTTTGCATCATATTTTGAATAAATTTTTTCTCATTAAAATTTTCACAGAAAATTTATATTTTTTTTTTATGAAATACTTAGAATTTTTTATTTTGTGGACGCGCAGTAGACTAGTAGGAATTATTCTTATTTTACGCATTTAATATTCGTTTGCAATGAAAATTGACCAGTGAAGAAGTGTTTTGTAGGAGCTAGCGTAATGACAAAAGTAGGTAGGCTATTATCTATAGACCAGCAATTATGCTTTGCACATGAAGCGTAGCTGGCGGTTATTGATGTCCTTCAGAATAAGTTGGAAATTGTATCAGATCAACAATTTGATGACGAAGAAATTTATTTCACAGAGAGTGGACTCGTGCGAGGAGCAAGATATTTTTGGCGACGAAGAATTCCTAGATAGTATTCAGAGTCATGGAAGAAACCTTCATGAGATAACTGAAACAAGTATTGGTACACTGGTAAATAAGGTACGAAAAATCATATCAATGTTCAGACGATCACCAACAAAGAATGATTTATTACAACAACATATCCGGGCAGAATTTAGAAAGGACATTGTCTTATTAAGAGACTTTTAGACAAGGTGGAGCAGTCTTTTGTTAATGCTTGAACCTTTCTATTTACTGAAAAATTGCACACAAAAAGCATTAATAGATATAAAAAATACAGATAAATCATTAGATTTATCTCATGATGATATCCAAATTCTATCTGACATAATTACTGCTCTTGTACCAGTAAAAACAACTGTTGAAGCACTCTGCCGTAGAGATAGCAATCTGTTTACAACAGATATAGCTATACATTTTATGCTAAAGAGCTTAAAGATGCAAACAGTGCTATAAGTATAAAGTTATATGCAGCTCTCATTCTTCATATGGAAGAACGCCGCACAGATCTAAGTTACTGCAATACTTGCATAATGGTACAAGCAACGTCCAGTCAGAAATAGATTTTGTCACAGTTCCTTCCTTCTTCAACTAAATGCCGTAAATTAATAGTGGACTTGCTTGAAAGGCCAGACGCTAGACGTTTTTCTCAGTATAATCCTAATCCCGGGACCAATCCCGGTTAAGAGGCTTCTAGTCAAAACATCTAATATTATATAGAGATTAGAAATACAGTCTGGAAAGCTTTATTCTTATATTAGGACAACTATTTTCTGGTAATTTTCATTAACTAGCAAACCTAGCGGCAGTACACACCTAATTTCGAGTAGAATGGCCCTAATTTTTATATGAAAATACACCTTGATTTCTTCAGCATTGAGGCGCATTTCACAATATAACAAGAATCTGTAATAAACAAATATGTTGGGTTTATGAGGAAGAAAATTCTTTTACCAAATGGAATTTCGAAAAATTTCATCACATATAATTCTTATAATTCTGATGTTTAGATTTCGAAAGGGTTTTTAAAGGAAAATAATACTTCTTCTTAATGTTTTAACTTTAAAATTTACTCAAATCTTTGATAGAGAAATAACGAAATAAGATAACGTTCATAAAAGAAGTCGACGAACAGATTCCTCCAGATGTTTCTGTCCATCTGGAGGAATCTTTTCGCCATTTTTTAAAACATATAAAAGTAATAAGTTCTCTAATCAATTGTTTTGAAATTCGAAAATTTGAATACCAAAGCAAATGAATAATAACCGATTTCATTAAAAACAATTTCATATTTCGATAACAGTTTAAAGAATTTCTTTTGTTTCTTGCTTTTATTCTCGGTTTTATCTTGAACAACAAAATGTGGTCTTCAGGTGTGCATGTAGAACGTGCCTAATTGATTTTTAGGTAAAAAAATTAACTAACAAAATCATCACGAAATGAATCGAAATTAAGTAAAATATTATTAAGTTTTTTTTTTTTTTTTTGATTATTATAAATGCCTGAAAAAATCACGTCGCCATATAAAGTATGAATATTACTTTGATGTTAATTCCAGTTATATTATATAACTATGTATGGTGTTTTTTTTATGTTTATGAGGTGAGTTAAGAAGACTCAATTATACTCCTAGGTAAAAACTGAACACAGTGCATCCTGAAAATATACAGATAGAATTCGTCCAATCCTATCGGAAATCATTACTAACAGGTCAATTCAAAAGTCCCCGGCCTACCATAGTAAAACACATTTTTTTTGGCAAAATTCGTTTTTTTTATTCAACATAATTCCCTTCAAGGGTGATACACTGATTATAGCGACCCTCCAACTTTTCGATACCATTTTTGTCCTTTGCTTCAAAATAGGCCTCAGTTTCGGCGATCACCTCTTCATTCGACGAAAATTTCTTCCCAGCAAGCATTCTTTTGAGATCTGAGAACAGGAAATAGTCGCTGGGGGCCAGATTTGGAGAATACGGTGGATGCGGAAGCAATTCGAAGCCCAATTCATCTTATTTTGCCATCGTTTTTATCGACTTGTGACACGGTGCATTGTCTTGGTGAAAAATGACTTTTTCTTCTTTAAACCAGGTCTTTTCTCACGAATTTTTACATCCAATTAGTCCAAAAGGTTTCAATAATAATCTGAGTTTATTGTTTTACCAGTTTGGAGGTAATCCACCAACAAAATTCCTTTTGCATCCCAAAAAACTGATGTCATAACCTTCTTCATTGATCTTTGGGCCTTCACCCGTTTTGGAGCCGAATTATCGGTTTTTTGATTCTGCTTTCGACTCAGGATCATAGTGATAGACCGAAGTCTCATCCATAGTGTGAATCGGCGCACAAAATCCACTTTATCCTTTCGAAAATGCTCCAAATGTTCTTGAGAAAGTCGCATTTGCATGTGTTTTTGTTCCATTTTTCGGAAATGCGGCATCCACTTTGCACAGAGCTTTTTGAAACCTAAAACTTCAGCTAAGATGTGATGTACTGGTCTATATGAGATGCCTAGGATGTCAGCTACCATATCCACAGCCACTCGTCTGTCTTCCGAAACCATATCCTGTATATTTTGTATCTTTTCTGTTGTTGGTACACTTTTTGGATGTTCTTGACATGGATCGTCTTCAAGGCTTGTACGACCAGATTTAAAAAGGCACCCCATTTTCCAACAGTGGATTTCGAAGGTGAAGAGTACGGATAATAATTATCAAGCCAAATTTTCGTTTCAACGGTATTTTTTTTTGGTCATAAAGCAATGTTTAATCAACACACAAAATTCTTTTTTATCCATTCTTTTTTCAATAGCAAAAGTTGCTTCACTCAAAATGCTATAATTCACAAACTAATGATCCGACAGCTGTCAAATTTATACACGCGTCTTTTGAAGGTTAGGGCTAACTAAAAATCATATGGATTTAATTCTAGTACCGCCATCTATGTGTCAGGCCGGAGACTTGTCAATTGGCCTGCTACCTCGAGATTGAATATCAAATTATTCTATTTTTGGAAACAGTCCTGACTTTTCATTCAAATTTCTGGCATACGACAAAGACAAGAATGTTTTATCGAAAATCCTTTTACAGAGATATGTCAAGACGTAGAACATGTAATAAAGTTTCCTCTCCGGTTCTGCATTTCTGTCAGGTGAAATACCCTTGATACCCTTAGTTTGTAGGTGTTTTTAATTGCAATACCCTGTGAAGGCACCCACCAGAACTCTGGTCTTATTTTTTTATCCAGATAAAAATAATAAATCTCTAGCTCAAAAAATCGATGCTGTTCCGACTTAAACGTCTAAGTCTAAAATTTTTCAATTCAAATCATTTTGGACTCCTTGAAAGCAGATTTTTCGCATTTTCCTACCACTGTAGCCTAAAACTTGAATCAAAGTCCTTCAGAAATGCTCACGTTTTGAAAACTTTAAATCCCTTTCATGATTTTATATGTTTACCGCCTAAGATTTATACAAAGAAAAAATCGACAAACGAAAATATTGCAAAATTTTTCTAATTGAACAAAATCACTTACATCATGTCCATAGGTCTTATAACTTAAAGATGATAATTAACATAAATATACGCTGTTAATAGTTACAGTCCATTGTCACTTTAGCGCGTCCATATATATTTATATATATAGAGTGTGGTCCGGTAATAATTGAAATTCATATTTGTTTGAAAATTTCGCAACAAAACAATTATGAGCTTTTAGCGATGACCTGAGAAGGTCTATGATTATTGAGAATAATGAGATGTACCTCTTTAAAATGATGTTAGGTAATATTATATGTATTCAATTTCTGCATAAATATTATGAACATAAAAATAAATATGGAAAAGTTTTGATATGACGAAAGAAATACAAATACAGTGCATAAATTTTAAACTGTCGTTAATGGTATTTGATTGATGCGGAAAGATTTATGAAATTAGTACAAAATTATAACATTTTGGATATAAAATTAGAATGAAAACAAATTTATGAACGTTCTAACAATTTAACTTATACAAATTTTATAATTTCAAGTATTTTCTGTACGCTAAAAGAAATAACGAATGCCAAAGAATTGAAAACAGCCTTGCAAATTCGTTCCAAATTAAAAACATATAGAAACTTAAAATCGGCCTATAGCCGAAATTTTGAAGATCTATGATATTAATGGGAATCGTAATTAATAAATGAATTATCTCTACTTCTACCACTTTTCATTTGCTCTAAATTTACAGATAACCTAGTTCGTTCCTAATAGCATAAATCTATTTCAATCTTATTTTATTTGGGATATCAGTTTTTGAAGTAAATTTAAAAAACTAAACCAATCTTTATGAACAGGCCGATTTCTCCCTACAACTATTTCTTTTTGCACTATCCTTGAATCGATTTTATCGAAATTTGACATAATGTCTATCTATTTATGTAGTTAACTTGTGTAATTAATATAAACGAAATTGTTTTACAAATTTTTTAATTAAATATAAAAAAACCATGATTTGTGCCGTATAACTTCCATTTCCTTAGGCCGATTTCGCTGAACTACAATACTAAATGGAGTTAAGAAACTCTCTATTTCAAATTTTATTAAAATCGCACAATACGTTTTTGAGATATCACACATTTATACTTGTAGCTTTGAGGCCCTTCCACGATGATTATTTCTATACGTTACAAATGTAATGACAAAACTAATACATCCTCTGTTAGTATCTAGCATAGGGCAAAAAACGCATCCACACATTCTGCTAAATAGTTCTCGAGGAAAAAGAAGTAAATTATATGAAAAATTTTATACATAACAATCGGAACCTGCATAATACAGAAACCCATCGAAGAAGGAATATTTTTCTGTTTCCTTATTTTTGACTTTATATAGATGAACTCTTTTTTCAAAATGAAAACTCGGTTAAATTTGAAAATTTGATGTGGTCTTTATAAGACTACACTTATAAGACACTGGGGTTCTCAAAAACTATATTTATAAAATATAAAACATTTTGAGTAATAATCTTTTAGATCCAAATAAAATTCGAACTAATTAAAGTTGTTTTTTTGAGATTGTATCGATTAAAATCTTCATATACCACATTTAAAGCAGACATCCTCAATACCTTGGCCACAGAAAAAAAATCTTAAGTAGGTGCATGGCGTATTGCCAATCGAATTTTATTCCGTAAAATACTAAAACTAAAAGAAAAAACAATGTTCTCAGTCCAGGTTTAAATCAAAAAACTGTTTGTTTGTTTTCTAGTTTTATCGAATGATATTTTCAAAAAAAAAAAAAACAAAAAAAATATACGTATATGTTTACTTTGAAAATATTTTGAAAACGAGAAGAAAAGATCACCTTTTGTTTCAAAAAAACCATGAAAATATTTCTTATTTTGACGCCTTCTAAAAATTATTTTGTGCTAGATTTCAAGAATATTTTGTAGTCAAGAACCAAGAACGAACAAATAAGAATATCATCATTGAAAGTTATACGGAAGTGGCGAACACCAAAACACCAATGGATTATTGTAAATCATAGTTTGTTCACTATTACATGAGTTTTTCCCTCATCAAAATGGTTGTTTTTCTTTCTTTTTTTTTTATGTTGTCGTCCTCGAGGAAAATTTTCGCTCGACTTTTGGCATAACGCCAATTTGGTTACTTTAAAGCGTCCAAAGTGGTGAAGAGACCAGAAAACAGCAACAACACAATAAAACCAAAGAAAAAGAATAGCAAAAATAAATATAATAACAAGAAAAAAAAAAGGCCACCAAGAAGAACGCTTCTTAAAAATTTATTGAAATTGACGACGTACTCTAAAAGCAAGGAAAAGCTATATAAATATTTTCTTTTTTTATTGTGAAAATGTATAAGTGTTAAATTTTAATCTAATTTACGTCTTAAAACTAAAAAAGATTGAAATTTTCTTGATACTCGTGTAAAAGATTTTTCATCGAAATATTCGATTTCGAAATGAAAACCTATATAACTAATTAAATTGCGTGGCCACCTTGAGCTGTTTTGGGTGGATTTTGGGAGAAGAAAATTGGTATTTTTTCGAAATTTATAAAGTCCATACAAAAATAGTATCGAAAAAAAAAAAAACAAAACATAAAAGAGTCATTAGTTTTGGTTAATGAAAAAAGCTTAAATAAAATTTCTCGTTTTTTTTTGTTTTTTATTTTAACTTCGACCTCGTCCAATTTTGTTCGAACTGTGCGATATTATGAGTTCACTGAAACGGGAGACCACCACCTTCCTACACGTTAACAAAAAAAAAAAAAAAAAAAAGAAGAAAATTTTATTTAAGAACGAAGCATGCGCCCAATTTCCGCTCTGGTTTTTCTCATATGTTCACACATATATTATCATATATTATGTACTATTTTATACTTTAAGTTGGATTCTTCTTCTTCTAGCATTATACTTTTTGGTAACGGTGTGTAATATTCACGAGGAAAAAGAAATACATACGGACCTTCTATAATACGTCATTATTCAAAAATAATTTCCTTATAACATTGTGGAAAAGTTGCGAAAGCTCTCCTATAACACGATGTTCTCAGACAGCACGACTTTATAAACTTGGACACAACTATATAAGACGAACTTTTCTATCCCATTGTTTCGGTTGAGATTAACAGGGAATACATATTCCTTTTGTATGCATAACAAAAACGTTCTTTCTTCATCTTTTATTATCAGTGATTGAAATGCGAGGCGAGATTTATGTTTATAGCTTCATTTATATTATGTATTGAACGATATCTTTAGCCCCTGGTTGGCGCTGGAATGCACAGGCGATAGTGGTAGGTAAAAATTAAGATAGATAAAAGAATTCAAATTTGGCACTATATCTTTCTGTTTATTCACTTCAGGAAGATAGAATTTCTAGGGAAGCGCTGAGTAATTTTTTTTCTGAAATAGGAGCAGTAGAGCAAATAAGTTTGGGAACCTAATTCTTAAATGCATGCCTTTTTATAATCAGGAAAAAAAATTCTTTTGATGTGTTTTGTTGTTCTGATTATGAATACTGTTAAAACATTTTACGGTTTCGATATAACAATGATTTGTATTCATTTTTCATGTTTCTCTTAATACGGAAGCTGTTATACGAGGTCCGTATGTATTCTACGAATTTAATTCACTTCTTTTTCTTCTACACATGTTATATTTTCTCTTCCAAATAATTTCTTAACTATATACACATCGAATAACAAGAATAATAATAAAAACCAAACCAGAAATAATACCATAAAGTCGTGGCGAAGCTTCTTGGATTTGGATATTCGAAGAAGAACTTTTAAAATCGAAAATACGAAATAAATATGAGAAATATAATATAAAAATAGATCCAAGTCTCATCCATTCCTCATGATGATGATTCTTGATCTTTGATTTTGGTTCGTTTTTATATGTTTTTCATTTCTTATTTTTCTCGCTAAAAAACACGCGCGATTTTCCACCTTTTCAATGGTTTTTTTTTTTTTTTTTTAAATGGTAAAATATACTTCAAAAATTTGTCATCATGAACATTATGAAGACATGAAAAACCAAAAAAAAAAAAAAAAAAAACGAAAAGAAAATTTTGGGGCAATAACACTTTTTTGAGAAGAAAAAAAAAAAGGAAAATAAAAAAATTCAAGATGAAAAAATACAAGAAAATTTTCTTAAGACTAGAAAAAAAAAAATGATGCTGACCTTCTCGATATATTCTTTTTAAAGAAAAAAAAATAAATTCAATAATGTTATATTTTATTGACGCTAGACTATGGCGACTTTAATGGTAATAAAATATTAGAAAAAAAGCCCATTCGCGCATATTACACGAATAGATTCAAGAACCAGGCCAAGGTATATAACATTCATGGACAATGTTTATATAGAGAGACAAATATTACCTATCAGAATAAATGTGCCTGCAATCAAAGTAAGCACCTTCACTGATGTCAGGTGGAATGCAAAAAAAAAATAAAAATAAATAAATAAATAAAATAAAAACCGTCTCCATATGTGCATTTTCTGGTTATTTCATTTTTCGAATAATGATGACAAACTACGTAAATAGTTTTGTTGAATATATAGGGAAATACTGGGTAATAATGTGTTGCCAATCATTATAATCTAACTAGTATATAGTTAAAGCCCCTTTTCTCTAGCAGCAGTCATGATTTAACCCTTTGCACTCTAATTATGAGTCTCAATCATCACCCTATTCTTTGCATCCACTCCAACCATGAATCTAACTCATCATAATATTATTTACATTAAGGAAGTGATCTAATTGGAGTCTGTACAGAGGTGGTAAAAGTAAGCATTCAAAAATGTATATTATCTTCTTTATTCTTTCTTTAAAAATATCGCGAACTAGCTAGTGTGTCTCACGGGGAACAAAGTTTGAAATGCATAAGGGTAAAATATATTATCGTGCATTTATAAATTCAGTACATCTTTTTATGTAGTAAATGAAAACCATTGTTTTAATCATAACATGTTGTAAAATTCTGCGTATAGTTCTTAGCAGATTTACATTGAGGAAGAATGAAAGACAAGCATGCAGACCGGAAAATGACACGGGCCATAACAATTTTCACGCTAAAATTTTGAAATGAAATTCTGGAAGGCGACAGTAATTATCATTTTCAAAAGAGAGAGAGCTTCGAACTAAGACTATTACTCAAAAAAATCATCTGAACATTATTGGACCTTACGAAATGTATGAAAATGACAATTGTTTTACAGAATTTTTTTTGTTGGTCCATTTTTCTTTGGCAATTTTTTAATGTTTTCAAAATTTTGCAAAAATTATTGAAAAATACATAATACTCCTGAAGTTAAGATAAAGAACTGCCATATGTAAAGTTCATTGTGGTTCCCCCACTAATCAAATAACTCCAAATTGAACACATCAAAAGAAAACTTAATATTTTTTTTCAAAAAAAGCATTTCTAAAACCTCATTCCTAGGTCACAACATTGCAAATTCTTTTAATAAAATATTATTCTTTTAATTTTTCACATTTCAAGTCAATACTGCCCTGGTTTCTCCTAAATTAAAAAGTAGAAGTACTTATTTGAAATCTTCCCAAATAAAAAAAGAAATCATAGGTAAAGATAACTTTAAATAAATATAAAAAAAAAAAAAGTTGTATTAAGAGCACGACCTTGTAGACAGCTCTCTAAGTCTTTGGGATGTCACAGCAATTAAAGTTGTACAGTATTCATCTTAAACAAGTTTGAAAACGGTTTTGAAACAACTTCAGTCCATATTAAGACTTGTTTTTGACTAATTTTAATGTAAAACTTGGAAAATATTTTTATCATACGCCATAGTTAGATAGACTCTTGATTTCAAAAATGTCTAAGTATTTTATTTTGTCATTTGAAATTGGATTTTTCTATATTATTTTATAATATAAATTATATCCATTTTGTATATTTGGCCTTAAGTAATGGACTGCAATCGTAAGTCTCTCGGTAAGTATAATACTGGCTGGCAACCGGCTTACTTGAGAATGCAAAAATCTCAATCGGTCATGGTAATTGGGTCTTGTTTTGTGTATAGTGCGAATCGTTTCAAAGTGTTTTGTTTTCAGAAAGATTGAAGTCAATGTCAAATGACTTCTTCTCTAAATAGTCACGAATTAAGACTCTTTTTATTTTATTTTGCGTATAAAACAGTTAATAAATATTTTGAAAATTTTTTTTTAGATTATTTTTATTAGTTCATACTTTTATATTCTATGTCATCAAAATAGGCAATTGTATAATAGATTTGTAAAAGAACATTATGTTGTCATGAAGTTAACATGACTCGAAGAATTAGATGGAATTTTTAAATGACATCATCAATGTTCTGCTTCTCCCCTATAAATATATGCAACAAAACATCCACAATATTTCAATATTTTCTTAAAGATTTTCAATTTCTAATCCGGCTCGACTTTTAATTTTCTTTCAAATTGTTATATCCTAGACAGATCTCCGATTTTAATGCTCATTATTGCCCAATCGGTCATTAAAACTCGAGAATGACCTTTATTTACGTAATAATGATCAATTTTAAGTATCTATTTCAAGGATCATTATTGTTTTAATTATCAAATGAAATTGTGAAGAGGTCCCTAATTGTTGCTTTACACTGTTTACAGGGTCATCTACATTTGAACATTTTAAAAATTTCATGTGATTTTGACATGTTTTCTTCTTTCACATAAACTTAAAAGGAGGAAAAATGTTTATTATTCTAAAAATTCCTTAAAATTTATTAAAAACAATTTAAAAAAATTAATTTTTTTGAATCAAAATGAATAAACATTCTATTTTCAAAATTATAAACAAAATAGTAATTTTTTGAACCTTTTGAGATGACAATAATAATGATCACTGTGAAAAAAAGAAGATGTATCATGGGTTATCCAGAAATATCATTAAAAAATAATTATTGTAATTAAAATCAGAGATCTGTCTAGAGCATTACTTTATCAAGAAATCTTATACACCGGCGAAGATTCACTTGTTCCATCACTGTGTTTTAAAGATTACTTAAAATTCTATGAATAATGGAAAATTTCAAAATAAAAACGTATGCCAAAGATTAATTCCACAAGAAAAACAGAAAAAAGGTGTTTTTTTTTTAATATATACTAAAAATAGTTTTAGACAAATTTCAATACAATAGGCTTTCCAACAAGAATCCGAATCTTGAATTCATTTCGCAAATGTAAATAAATGCAATGCATTTCAAATTGACCATCATCAGGTGGGTGTGATGTGCTGCACATCAAAATGAGTTCAAAACAAATAAAGAATTCTTTTTTCTTTCCTTTTTTTTTTTGGTTTCCATTTTATATTAAAATTCGATTTTCAAAACTAATTAATTAGATGCGTGTGCCTATAAATGAAAACGCATAAGAATGCAATCCATTGTTTTGTTGAAAATCAATAATAATTTTTTAATTTTTCCAAATAAATTAAGAATTCTTAAGCGAATTCTTATAGTTATAAAAGAAATAATATGAATTCAAGCCATTCGAGGTTATCTGATATGATTGATCTTAATATAGATAGACAAACAAAATTCAGGGACGATGGTAATTATCATCTAACTAGAAAAAAAAAAGTTGTAATTTAAAAGTTATGCGAAGGCGGAAAATGTCAACAACAAAAAATAGTTTCTCTTTAAATCTATTGACGTATTTCTTCCTTACACAGGGACTACATTAGCTTTTATTTCTGGTATACCAGCTGCCTTACCAGAAATAAAATACTAACAGTTTTTTTTTTGCGTGGGCCAATTCTGGTATGCTATTTCAGTATCTGACATACCGTTGAACCGAGAACAGAAAATAAAAATAGCCAAAATATTAGCTTTATTAGGTCTGTTTTATTTGCCATACCCTACCCAAATACCCAAATACCCAGTGGCAAATAAAACGAGCAGGAATAGAAGAAAACTTTAATTCTAATGTTTGTAACGCTGTTTAGCAACCATATTGTAATTAAATGAGAAGCTTTTAGCTAATACACTTTTTATGGTAGAAAACTGAACTAATTCGGATGCAATAGTTTACACCTGCTCTGAAAGTAGTGTAGGATTTGCTCTTTTGTTGTTTTTCTTTTCAATGGAAAAATTTGCTCTACCCCAGAGCAAGTGGCAAATAAAACAGACCTAATGTGCCGAATTCAATTCTGTGGCAATATCTTCCCATGCCCATTTTTTCAAATCAATCCTTTTACAATTTTTTTCTTTTTCCCGAAACATATTTATCAATTTGATAATTTCACTCCGCAAAAATTTAGTTTTCCGCCTTTTCATTAAATGTAAATGTCAAAACTTGGTCTACGAAAATGGTATACCAGAATTGTTATACCAGAAAAATTGGTATACCAGGGTGGTCTACACTGGCTTTTTAGCAAACAATTTTGCTAGTATACGAGAAATAAAAGCTAATGTAGTCGCTGTGTTAGATCCCTAAGGATTTTGCATCGGCCCTGTTGAAATATTATATTGGCAAACGTTGCAATTTTTGATAAAGAACGTTTTTCATATACACGGTAAAATAAATAAGTTAGATTTGTTGTTTTTTCTTTTAGTGCACATATATTGTAAGTTTGTCAAGATAACGATAGTTAAAAGTAGTGGCGCGAGTCCATCATAAAAATGCATTTTCAATGTTTGTATGAACGTATCGGTATTCGCGTACATGGACGTGTGTGACTTTGGTGGAAACGAATTTGTTTTTCTATCGATGCATTCGGAATATATATATATATATAAACTTAAACAAAGTTGCCGTCAGAATTTTTCCGCCCAAGGTTAAATGCGCGCATGCAATTTGAATTTGTTTTTTTTACTATTCTTTAAATGACTGGTTTTTGTTGCATTTGTCTTGAATTTGGAAGAGCTCGTGACTTTTTGATGCGCAATAGAAATGCATTAGAAGTTAACTTGAAAAATGATAACAAGCTTGATTTTATTGTGAGTTAAGCTTTTTCTCTTGAGTTTTTTTTTTTTTTCTTCTTTTAAAGACAAAATAATAATAACAAAATTGAATATTCATGTTTTCCTATGAAATTTTTCAATGTATTTGCGAACAAATAAATATAATATTATTATATAAAAAAAAAAAAAAAAAAAACGCTTTATAGTTTTAATAGTTCTTTTTTTTCTCTCAAGTTTTACAATCCGCTTAAAAGTCAACACAACAAGAAGAATAAAAAAAAAAAAAAGCTTTTCTATATAAGAATAGTATATTAATGTGCTTTTAAGAAATATTTTCAGTGGTATCAAAATGGGGATGATTACAAGTAATTTTCTAATGCATGTATTTTCTTCTTTTTTTTTTTTTTTCTTTTAAATGCATTTTATGAAAATATTATATTTTGTGTGTGATTTTTCATATACTATACAAGTAATTACTATTACTTAGAAATAAACGAAAAAAAAAAAAAAATTAAATAAAATTAAACATTGCACAAAAACGGGCCCGAGGTCAAATACGGAAAAATCGTCGTCTGTTTTCAGAAATCACATTTTACGATGAGTATTGTATCGAAACGTTTAGTATTTGCGTATATACAAAAAAAAAAAAAAATCAATGTTGAGTACTGGCCGTTAAGACCATTTTTTGTGACTTTCAATGACAGGTAGTACTCGTGACTCAAAAAAAAATAAAAACACAGCTTTATCGCTAGTAACATAAGGTATGCGACAAGAGAGCAAGCAAAAAAAAAAAAAAGACTTTAACCAACTATATAGATAAGACCGGGAGTGGGCCTACGTCATTTTGTTTTTATTTCTATAAGAAAGCGTATTAAAAATTTGTCAATGAAAAAAATTATATATCATTTTTTGTAATTTTCCAAAAGTTTCTTTAACATTAATATTAAACAAGATTATTCACTGATCAAAAATTTCAGTGTTACAATCATTAGTGGTGCGTTATGGCAGCTTGAGATCCTAGACAATATATATTTTTAGGTCCACTAATAACTCTTTTCTTAAGCTACCGATTGGTTTCACATCTGAAATCTGTCCGTTATAATATGTTGGAGTATTGGAACAAATTTCCAATAAAACACACCTAAAATTTTCATTACATTAAGTTTAAATTTCTCCTATAGATTTTCCTTTCTATACTTAATGCCTGCTAAAATTAGGTACCCTCTAGATAAGTGATTCCCAAAGTGGTCTATATCGACCCCCAAAAGTAGACGACGACCTGCAAGGGATTCATGTCAGCAAAAAAAAAATTTGGGGGTCCATGAAACGAAAATGGGGTTCAACATTAGTGTATCTCATATAAGCAGGTCGTGACAATAATTTTGCCATTCCATGAAGTTATAGGGAATATATTTTGCATAATGAACCGTATAATTGTCCTGACTTCATTGTAAACAATTTGTGCTGTTCATATACAACGTTCCATAGTATCTTATAGTATATTTATGATCTTGGGGTGGTATCCTGACTTTTAGCTCTTTCAAAATGAGTTAGCACTTTACCAGCTGTCAAAAATACATTTGAAGTTGATGAATTTGCAAGAAAATCAATATCAGGTAAGCAGGGGATCTACCCAAAACCGAAAAACATGACAAGTGGTCCACGAGACAAAAAAGTTTGGAAACCTCTGCTCTAGATACTTGCAATTACAGTCTAAGACACCGCTGACAATCATTTTAAAAACTATTCTATAATCAAATTATAAAGAAAGTCATTCCTATGATTGATAATTTTAATCAATATGAAAATTTATTCATTTGTAGTCTTTTTTGTGTAATGAAATTCGGTTCTTATTCTTAATCTTGTCTGAATCATCTTTTTTATCTAAAAATTGGTAAAATGTTATTATCATAATACCAATGACAAAAATATACAAAACTAAAGTTCTTAACCTTGAGAACTGTATAAATAAGAAGTCTTTTTTAGGATCGTGTTGTTATTCAAATTTGGCCTGTAACTAAAAACCTAATTCAGTTAACAAAAAAACAATTCCAATTTCTTGATTTTAAAGAATTTCTTTTTTTTTTTTTTTGATTTTGTTATTCATGGGTAATTCATCTATTTTGGTCGTCGAAAAACAATGACAAAAGAATATACTATATAGAAAACTCACCTTTTTCGAATATCTTCTGGAATATTGTGACGATTCATTTTAATATATGTAAAAAAAATGAACTCGGAGAAAAATAACACACAATAAACTACTTTTAGTTCGATATATCTCTGCACATAAAAGCAAAGAAACAAAAAGAAAACTAGTAAAAATCTTTTATTCAAGAAGTTGTCCAACTTTGACCCGCGCCAATAACAGTGGTGAAGACACAATCAATAAACTTTATAAACCAAACAAAAAAAAAAAAAGAAGAAATTTAGTTCTATTTAGACAACAAGCCAAGAAAAAGAAAAAAACAAAACACAAATTACCTATGCTTACTTTGTTACCGTAAAAAAAAAAAAAAAAGTATTTGATTGATTTCCCAAAATAATAGTGGTTCTACTTGGGGAAAGTTCTTTTCAAGAAGTTTTTTGCGTCTACCAATAAATAACGCGCACTCATGCATAATTAGGAAATTTTTTCTTGTTTATTGTCCATATTGTCGACTAATTTCCAGTTTATACGTGTATCAAAAATATCGGAAATTTCCATATTTTTGTTTATGTCATTGTTTACTACACTTTTTTATGGACATCTTAGACGTTCATATGTATCATAATGAAATCGTAAAACCAGTACCACGGATAAAATAATATGTTATCGGTGCCAGTATCAAACATATATTCATATTTTGAATTCTATATGAGTACAGTTTTACCATAAGTAGACATTCTGTTACAGAAGAAATTGAAATTATCAAGATCTACAAGAAAAATTCCATAACACTAGTGAAAATAGTTACACATGGAATTTGTCTACCATTCTATTCAAAATTCGTGTCCTTTTTAATAGTTTTAGAAATACTTTTGTATATTATTTATAGTATAGGCCTACTTTGGGATATTAACGGGACATTGTCGGTTAAGAAAGCACGCTAAAAGATTGGGATTGGTGCAAACAGATCTCTGTCGGTACTGTGGAGACATAGGAGTGACTGAAAACATCAAACACATTTTATGTGAATGGCTCAGCTTTCACTCAAGCTCTCAACAACTTTTTGGGGCAAGCATTTCTTCGGGAATTTAGGGATGCTTCAAGCGACTGACATAAGCAGTCTAATGAAATTTTGCAGGAAAATCAAATGCTTTTAAGAGGAATAGGTTTCACAATAGGGTAGATTATATGTTTTAGGGTGTTCCTGTACTGCAACCTTAAGATCTACTGTACCCCTTTTCTTTGGTGCAATAGTTAGGTTAACTTCCAATTCTACAGCACCTCCTCCAGGCTTACTTCTCTTAGGATCCCAATAGGGTAACTCTGGGTCTCGTTGGGATCACAATGGGCCCATAAGGTACCTGGTGTTGTACGCAGTACCCCTACTCTACCTACCTATAGGCCTACTTTTGGCTGCATACTATTTTTTAGCAGCAACAAAATATGCCAACAATTGAAACTAATTTAGATACCATTTTCAAATTTGTGTAGAAATGTTTGTTTTGATTATAAGAATCAAGAGTTGCAATTGCAAGTAATCAAAACTATACCATAGAAGACTAATAATGCAAATTGTGATTCTTCTTGTGTACTAATATCCCTCTACATATTATAGGTTCTTCTCTTTCTTTCACATTAAAGGCTCCTGTGTTCTACTCTCCTTCAAGTTCACTTACAACATTGAATATCATTCGGCCCATATGGCTTGGATATCTATTAACACTAACTACTCTATGATTATGCTGTATTTTTTTTTCTGATTGAATTTATAGAATTTCTTAGTATGCTGCAGTATTCTTCGTTTTTTCTTTTTTTGCAAACTTCAAAAATGAGTAAGATTTTTGAAAAAATCTTGGGAATTTATCAAGGCAAAAATCAAGTACATCTATTTATTATGTATTAATGTAGGCAATTATAAAATATAAAAAAAAAAATATTTCTTTTTTTAATCTTATGTGAATATTTGTTTTCAAGCGATTAAATCTAAAACATATAATCTTAACTAATTTCTGCACGACTATCATAAATATGAAGAAAAAAAAAACTATTATGGTTACATCACCTTCCAACAAAGACACTATTTAATTAGTTCGCTGGAATTATAAATTCCATAAAAATAATAATACTTAAAATACTGGAAAATCCTTAAAATGTTAAATCATTATTTTGATATACGCAATTGATTATCATTTTGTTATTGATGTGTGATTATAGAAACTGCGCAAAAATTAGAAATGATTTCTTTAAGAATTAAGAATTGCCACGAGTTATAATTATAAACGTTAATTCGCGCTTATCTCGAAAAAAGGCATTCAAAAAAAACGTGACATGATGTCTTTTTTTTCTGTGCAACAAACCACCACCACCACATCACAACAAACAAAACAAGTACCTGGCTGGGTAGGTACGCGATGTTGCATTTAATGTTGCTTTTTTTTAATTATTATTCATACACAGTTTTTTTTTTTTTTTATGCTAAATTATTTTGACCGTGATTTTCAATTCATTGTGCATATTGGTCAAGATTTTAATTAGACGCCAATAATCCATTACAAATTTCTTTTCTTCATCAAAATAGGTAATACCTCTTTTTTTTATTGAATATGGGATGGAATGAATATCCTTAAAAGAGGGAACACCTTATTTTTTTTTCGTATATTGATGCAGTTTCTTCTTCTTAAGTTAATTTCTTAAGTAAAAAAAAATAATAATTTATTTATTATTTTCATTTTACATACATCTTTTTTGCATTGTTATTATTATTACAGTGGCATGTAGATTTTCTGTTGCCAGGTAATTTGCAATTGAGATGATGTCACGATGTTTAACCTTGAAAGTCGGTGCTGCGCTGCATGCAATAAGAGAATCATTAACATGAGATGGTTTTAATTAAAGGCAGGAAAAAAAAAAAAACTTGATAATGGCTCTTTTGGTTATGTAATCAAAAATGGTGATCACCCATTAAAGAAAAAAGCGCCTTCCAACTTGGGAAAACAAAATGGAAAACTTACATTCTAAATAATATTTTCCTAACTAGAATGATGATGTGTCAATCGATCTTTCTAATACTATAAAGAAAAAAAAAAAAAAAAACACTGATAACAACATTTTGTTGTTGTTATCCAGAAAACGTACATTTTTTCTGTGATGTTAAAAAAAAGCTAATATAAAATAAATAAATGGAAAACTTTATTGTAAGTTTTAGTTTTTGTTGTTGTTGTTGTTTTGGATTTATAGAAATTTCCACATGAGTTGAGCCAAATTGAAAAATCTAATATGAAAAAGTTTTTAACAAGCTTGCGCGTGCTCACTATGTAAACGTTTTTAACCTAATTTAAGTAGTGTGCGTTTTCTGGTAATCAATTTTTGGTACTATTAAGTTGATGATGATGATGATGATGATGATGCTATCGTTGTAGAAAAGCTATAATACTCTAAAAAGTCGGGTGGATGGGGTGGGTGGGTTGGAACTGGAGAGATGTAAAAAAAATAGTCTTGTTTTTGTTGAGACGAATAAATTTGCTGATGATGGATTCTCAACGGATGGTTTATGCGGGTATTCAAGGGGTGTGGGATGGATGATACTGTAAATGTTGTTTATTCAATATTGGATGAGAATCTTTACTGGTACATTTTATCTTTTTCAAAACTATATAAAATATTTATATAACATATATGTAAATATATTCTGGAGGACAAATGGACACTTGTATAACTATTACATATAGTATGACTCTTATTAGATTTATAGAAAAGCTTGTATTTGTAGTTAGTGACTTCTTTGCTTTTTATAATGCATTTATTTATTATAGATCAATTTAAAAGAGGTTGTTGTTTTAAATCCATTGGGATTTGTTAATATAGTCATGTATGAAATGTATGATAATTATATACATTTGTTTTTAACCTGTGCGCTAGATATTAAAGATGACTTTAAAAAAAAATGAATTTTCTTAGACACATAATATCTAATACAATTAAAGAAAATAAAATAATCTTGACTGGCATCATATGTGCTAAATGATTGTATATATATATATGGTTATAGAGTTGTTCTATAATAATATGAAGAAAATTATATGACCTCAGATTAATGTACATTACGTAAGATGATTTTGTCAGGCCAAGTAATAGCGCAAAAGATCTATCACAGAGATATTTTACATTATTAACTTACTCGTGTGTAGAATTGTTTTTCTTTCTCAGACGTCGTCGTCGTCGTTTTTTTTTTGGTTGGTTTTTATTTTTCTACTTTTCTTATTTATTTACTCAAGTATTTAGTTATTTTTTTTTCTTCCATATTCTGATAGTATTATTATAGTTAGTAGTGTTTTTTTTTGTAATAAAAAATTTTATTTCACGGGGTCAGATAGTTAATCTTCAGAAACCTTGATTGATATCGAATGTTAACAACTTCATTATACATTAGTGCACATTCAATCATCATTAAATTTAAAAAAAAAACTGAGAATTTTAATATTAATATTTATTACTAGATCTGAATTTATTTCTTATTTATAATTATTATTCTTTTTTTTTTTTATTCTAGTCTATATAAGTTGAACTAACCTATTTATCAGAAGGAAATCCTAAATATCGAATATTGCCTATAGTATAAAACAGTGATTCTTAACCAGTGGGCCGCGGCCCCCTGGGGGTCCGTGAGAAGTTTGCCCGGGGTCCGCCAAATTATGCAAAATATGCTTCAGTGGGCCGCGAGTACAAAAAGGTTAAGAACCACTGGTATAAAATACCAAAGAGTATAATAGTTTTAATTAAATATTGAATTTAGTAAAAAACAACGTAAATAAAAACTGATTTCGATTTTTCCTCAGATGACTTACAATTACTTTGACTAATTTGTCAGTAATCTTAATTCATTACTGGCTAAATTGACTAAAGTGACTATTTTCTATTTTATATCCGACAGGTGTCGAACGAAAAGTGATTTAGCAAGGTGACGGTTTTTATAAAAAAATTTTTATAGTAAAACATAACAAATCATTAAAAAGAATATCTAAAAACTATAGATTTATGTAAAATAAATTTTTTTTTGAAACTCCGAACATAATATATGCCATTTCAATGTCGTCTTCATTGTATTCGGCATTCATTCAATAGAAGTTTCATTTCCTCTGAAAATACATATTTCATAAATAATAAAATAGTTTAACCACATATTTGTTATTTTAGAATTCCCACAGCGAAAATTTGTTAAAGTTGAATTAGTTTATTCACTAATATTACTATTCACACAAAAAATATATCATATACGCAATGCCTACTTGTAATCTCATCAGGCCAACATATAAAAAACGATGACGTTTTTAATCCAGGTGCGTGAAAAGGAAAATAATAAACTATTTAACGATCAAATTGTAATATTTTAATCTTCTGCTTTAATAGTAATTAATTTTTAACTTACGATGGAATTAAAAACATTACCATCGTCTATAATGTGTCCTAATATTACTACACATAATGGAGTCTTCGCTTTAAATAAAGCTCTTTTGATATATATACTTCTTCAATTTTACCTATAATAAAAACGCTGAACATCACGTTGGCCATATGGCTTCGACATCTGGGCATAGTAGTCTTAACTTTTCTCTATAACTGCGCTTATATATGAGCTGGTAATCCTCGTATAATGCGTTTTACGAATTGTGGCCCTATATCAATGACATGATCATATTTTGGATATAACGCAATCTGTAAATTGTTGTATATAATAGAATTTATACAAGAGGTTCACACTCAACTAAATAACGCATGATATTTCTGGAAATTAGCTCCCGCGTTATATGAGGGCTACCAGTATAATTATTTTCGATTTCGTAGTTAGAGAGATTATTATGCCGATTTTAGTTTCGACTATATTTATTCGAATAAATCTAAAGTTTTTCTTGTCTTCTAATAAAGTACATCGATTAATATCAAATGAAAAAAGACAATAAATATCGTAATTAGTTAATTTATTTAAATAAACAAAAAAAAGCTGTGGTAAAATGTTTAGTTTTGCTAATTTGCATACATTTTTAAAGTGAAATTATTCTAAAAACAAAAACTAAAAAATAAATATAAAAATTATTTTGTACTAAAATAGAAATAACTCTAAAGATAACCTAATAGGACTCCTAACAACTCTGAACTTGGTTACTCAATTTTTTCTAATACAAAAAATAAAAATAAAAAGAAAAACATGGCCTGGAATGTATTTTTCTTCGACAAATAAATATTATGGTTCTTTTTTTTTTTTTGTTTTTAAATGAAGCAACAATGTCATAATACAACAAATAATCTAAGCTTAAGCCCTTATCAATTCTATAAAAGTGGATTTAGTTATTTTGCTAACGTTTGAAATTATGGAGGACATCATTATATTTCTATATACTATTAACTATTTCTAATTTACACAAATAAAATATAATAATATTTATGAAGAATTTGTAATATAAGAAAAAAGCTCGTGCAATCGCCACACAATGCCACGTTAAATATAAGAATCTTATCTTGACCCACAGAGATAAAACAGTAACGATCAACTATATTATAGACTTATATAAAGTGACCATATAATCTTCTTTGTTCCGCAAAAAAAAAAAAAACAAAATTGTATTATGGTTGATTTTCTATTTATTGGAAAAATCATATATATCAACTTTTGCGCGCCCTTATCATTTTCGTAATTTAATAGGAATGTTAGCGAACCCGTCTACATTAGATATTATTCGAAAGAAGTTCACCACCGATACACAATTTTCGTACAATTTCATAATCGCGGTACTTATTTTGTAAAAGACGTAGTTGATGATCAATTAGGTCGAATAATTTGAATGATGATTTCTTTAATCTTGTTGTGGAATATTTAGGAAATTGTATTATCATCAGTTTTGTTGGTTCATGTAAAATATGGAGCAAAAATCATTTTATTTATATGGAAATTTTTCAAGCATACTAGTTCCGAAGAAGAAGTAGAAGAATATGTTCTGAAAAACTTGAAAGATGGATATGTATCGACTTTCTTTAAAAAATTTTATTATAGAAATAGAAAATATCACTTCACATTATTTATTTAGTAAAAAAAAAACAGTGTTGGCATACCGGAAAAAAAGTTTTGAAGGTATTCATTTCGATCAATTAAAAAATGAATTTTCGTTAAGCTTTCGAGTACGTATCGAAAACTTCTTATCATTCTTTTCATACGTATATTAATTGATTTAATATTTTATTTTATTTTAATGAAGTTTAGCTATTATCTGCTAACTATTTGCTTAGATAGTTTCTAAATTTATCAACAAATGCACAGATTTTATGTAAAAATAGCTTCAAAAAAGCCTTCAAACAAAAGCTAAATGTCGGCATAATTTGTTAAACAAAATTTAGTTTTTATTTTAGAGTGCCGTAAGCAGTTAAACCTTATTAAATTCTCAACGAGGACCATATAGAATAAGAGAGTATTTTAATTTTTATTATTAAATCTTTCGGTTGGGAATTTTATGGAAAATGTCCTCTAATACAGTTTGTTCAAACTGTCGAAGCCGTAGGAACGTACTAGAATTTTTTTTTAATTTCAGTAAAAAATTGTGATACATATGTCCAACACTGAAAAAATGGCCAAAATAAATCCAAATAAAAAAAAAATAATAATAATCAGAAAGTCGTCGGCCTTTCATTTCTAATTTATCTAAGAGCCGGATTCTTTAAGACTCCTACTATATATAAAAGGAAATTACTCTATTGTGATTCAATTAAGATTCCCTCACTCATCCGCATCTCACAAAATATAGACTAGTAAGAACCAAACCGGTAACATGGAGGCCAGAAAAATTTAAGAAAATAAACCACATTTCAGATAATATGAAACTATCCTATAATTGTCGTTCTAGCATTATTGTGAAATATGTCTCATCTTTAAGTGTGATAATCGCGTGTATCAAACATCATCAGTTACGGTCAGACTGTATATGGTCGGAAAACAGAATTGATGTCGAGGTTCATTTGGGAATAATATAGCAGAAGTATAACACAACCTCCACATATTGTCATCACGAGATTGTATCTACTTAATGAAAAGGCAGAAAATAAAAAATATGTATTCTTCACTTGATGTAAATATCTCTCTTCTAACCATATACATACATATATGTTCCCATTTCATATTTATTTAAAACTATGTCATATAGAAGAAGAAAAAAAAACACAAACTAACTAAATTGTTTCTTTTGCTATTTTATTGGGTTCACCTCGTCAAATCTATTTTATTTAAATATCCAATTTTTCTTAAAAGCTTTAATAGTAACAACTTCTTGTTAAAAAAAAAAGACACAACTATGAGAATATTATATATTTGGTGACCTGAAGAAACCTCAGATATTTTCAAATAAAATATTTTAATATTTCCTTTCTTTTTTTTTTGAAGGATAGGCCTTCGTCGTCCGTTAAGCATCATTAAACTGAAACAGATGACACATCGTATTATTAGATTTAATCGAAGAAGAAAATCTTTGAAAATTCAACGAACTTATAAAAATAAAAATAAGAAAACCATTTCCAATTATTAGTTCAAATGTTGCAAAATAATACTTCCTCCGTCCTAGTATAAATTTCATAAAAGTATCAAGATTAACGAAAAATAACTAAAAATTGTAATCGACTTAACATGTCAGTCAAATAACTGACAAGAGTTGGCTGATGTTGGGTGAGAGATTTTAATAAAACTTGGTATGTGTAGAAAAGAAGTAAATACGAGTTGACGTAATTAACTACTCTAATTAGCAGTTAGTTACTATTAGACTAAGCATTGGTCTATTGCAATATTTGTTGCAATTGAAGAAAGATGAAACTATATTAATTGAAGAAGAAAATTCGTATCCCTATTCCTTCAACATCTCGATAAGGCCAAACATCGTATTGTAAGATTGATAGCAGCTAATATAGTGTGTTGACAAGAAGCCCAGAAAAAAGTCAGGGTCCGCATAAATTGAAATTTATTTATAACTAACTAAATTTGGAAATATATATCATAAATTTGGTCAAAAATAAATTCGAAATGTACACCATACTATCGGACTGAGGGAGTATTACATTAGTTAGTTGAAAAAGTTCTAGTTTTGTCATATACTACATTCTCATTTCAGTCACTGTAGAAAGTGAATTGGATATTCAATTTTACTTAAATACTTAAGAAGCTGAAGTACTTCAAAGTCATAATTTTACCATACAGAGTCTTAATTTGCATACAAAAATTTAGTAATTGTCTACAAGATGACATGGAAATATCATAAAATGGTATGCCTTCTTATGTAATTTAATTTAGTTCGTATTACAATTGATAATTTACAAAAAATGAAAATATACTACTAAATACACTTACAATTACTGAAAACCCTTGTATCTTAACTGTGTGAAGCTGATATAGTCTTAAAGCGACCACTTTTTTATTAACGAAAATAAATGTTGCAGTTTTTGATGAAACCATTTCTTTTCAAGCCAGAAATATTCATTTCAATGAAAATTCCTTTTCAACTTCCTTTAATTGAATGAATTTTATAACATTAAACTTTTCTTATCGAACAATTCCCACAACAAGGTTTCCTCAACCGAAAATAATAGAAAATCATCGACTTTAATTGTGGTTATGTGTTTTCTTTTTTTTCTTTTTGAATTTTCAAAGTCCACTTTCTGATTGTACAAAAAAAAAAAAAACAACAAAATGAATCATTATTAATTTTTGATAATTCAATGATACACACCTACAACTCCTATAATCAGAAATGATCTATTAAAAGCTATTCAAAAACAACAAAAAAGTAACACATGAAATTCTAATACCTATCACAAAAAATTTGTCATTTTAAAATTTGCCATTTTCTCTAGTGCACACCACCAAGATCTTCTCTTCATCACCATACACCGCGCATCAGCCAGCCCACGTAATGGTCAATCGCGGATTATAATTCACGTCCGGTCGATTTTGTTCTTCGTCATCAAATGTTATGAAAAGTCAAGTTATTCAGATATCGCTGAAACAGAACTTCATCATATAACATACGACTAATAAAATAATACTATATCAGTTAGAAAATATGAAATGAATCTGTTCTATATAAATCAAGGGTGACCAAACTTTTTGTTTCCCTGGGCCGCATTGGAAAGCGACATGGTGTTTTGGGCCACAAGTATATTACTATGTATAAATCCATATCATAAAATGAATGTGAAACTTGGCATTGAAGTTGAGAAACTAAACCGTCAATATGTGGTTCGATTGACGTGGTTGCAATTCTCAGGCAGTTCTCAAGGTGTTGATCCAACATTTTGGTTCTAATTTTACACTTAGTATGTTTCATTCTTCACTTAAGCCACCAGGTAATAAACAACAGAACAGTGTAGCTGGGCGAGCCCCGCAAACAGAAAGAAAATTTACTACATAACGAAAGAGCTTTCTGTTCTGTTCCTGTTTCTGTTGTTTGTCACTTGGCAGCAAACACACAAAACATTCCTCAGAAAAATGGACATGTTTCAGTAACTTTGAATATTTTCGGGCCGCATTGATACTTGCCTTGGGCCCGCGGGCCGCGGGTTGGACAGCCTTGATATAAATTATAAGTATATGTCTCTGCACTAAATGGATGATGTGGAAATATGAAAAATTCAACACCGCGCGAAGATAAAGTCACCATTTAGTATATTCCAATCTTTTTTTTTTTTTTTTATATACCAACAAGAGGGCGGATTGTCTCCATATTAAAATGTAGTACGTTCTTTATTTTTTCCCTAAATGCAGAGCAGCGCAGAAATATGCGATTGAAAAGAAAAATAATTGTTGACTCAGCTGAAGATCTCGCGGTTATTCTTGTTTTTGACTTGTGGCTCTGAATTTCGAGACTAAAGGTTTTGTTTTACTGCGCGAGATCTGAGACTAAATAGATTATTCTTTATCTGATAATAAATACACCAAAGGTAAAAAAGAAAATGCTGTTTTCTTTATTATGAAAAAAAAAGCTTGTATCTGGTTCTTAAAAAAAACAAAAACCGAGAATAAAAATACCATAAAGCGGAAAGTGGAGGTGAACGGTGAACATTAATTGGAAGTTTATTTGCGTAATGTCGGGAATTTATTTTTTTTTTGAGTTGTTAGTTTATGGTTGATGAATTTTTATCACGGATGATATTGAGAAATAGGCAACATTATATCTATACATATTTCAAAATATACGGAAAACTAGAGTATAGAGACATATTATTAGGTGTTTGAATTAGTTCTCCCTGTTGTCTAAGAGATGGCGTTAGTCATTAGGTTATATTGTGTTTGCTTGAAAAGTGTTATAATGACTTCAATTCTATTTCAAAACTTTACAAAAAGAATCGTTTTAAATATGGCAAATATATGCACAAGTTCCAGTTCAAATTCTAAAACTCAACTTGTCAACAGTCATCCTTGGACGTCGATCGGTGTCAGGACGAAAGTACGTAATCATTTTCCAAAACCAAGAGAAACGGATAAAGGATAAATGTACACGGTTGGGAAACAAGAATGTCAACACCGGAAGGACGTAGAGTGCTTATGAGAAGAATTTTGAAAGGCCGATTTTTTCTATCACATTAAGATTATGTATTTTTGTTAATAATTTAGAATTTTGAATTCGCATCTGAATAGTTCTTGTGTTAAATATGATATTATTTAAACATTGTTTATAGTAACAAAGAATGTATATTATTGTAAGACCGCAAAGCTTTAACATTTATGACATTTAAATAAAGGGTAAACAAACCAAACCTTTATTGAATTGAAAATGTCAAATTTTGTGATAATAAAACATCATTTGCGGGAAACAATACTTTTTTGCGTTAATCTAAAAAGAAAATTAGCGATCGATAGTAGAGAATAATGGCCAATTCCCACTGACGAGCTAGTCATGCTAAATTTAATTATCCTCGGCACTGCTCCATCACTTCCAACTGCAACAAGACATGATAAAACATTCTCTATCTGAAACCAATTGTAGAGTTTGGTTTAGCTATAATTTTGACCTAGAAAGGCTAAATCCAGTTAAAGATGAAGAATTGGAAGCATTACTGGATGAAATTTAGTGAAACAGCCGCCCTTGATCATTACCGATAAGAATTAAACAATTTGAACTAAGTATTGCAAAAAAAAAAAGCGATCAAAATCTGCAATGATTTTTCAACATTACAATCCTACATTGAATCACACATTGAAAAATCTATGAAGACATTTTTGGAAGCACTTTGATAGGATTTTTTACCTCATTGCGCCATCTGATTATCGACTATTTCGATCATCGATACAGCACGGTGCCTATGAAGATATCAAAAAAATGGCTAAATAAATAAATTGCTTAAAAAGCTGTGAAAAAAAAATGGAAAAAAGTTGTAGCTAACGACGACAATATATTTTTAAAAAAATATAATGTCAATCAAATCAAAATTAATTCAAGTACCCAATAGTTTGTGAAAAATAAAATTTGAGAAAAAAAAAAAAACTGTTCCCAGAAAAATTGTGATTTAGTATTTTACCAAAAGAATGTTAATTACCTATGAAAATTTATGTTGTCCCAAAATTGTTTCCATATTGAAATTCTAATGAAAGTATGTATATGTGTGTGTAGCACTGATTAATTCTTTAATTAACTTTTAACAATTATATCAAGAATTTCTTTAAGAAAATTTTCTTTTTACTTTGAAAGAATTTTTTTGCTAAAAATATACTTTTTTTTTTTTGTAAGAATTAAGAAATACGATCTTATTAAAAAAAAAAAAAAACACTAAAAATGTTCTTCTTACTTGATTTAATTCTTAACTTAAACTGACGAAGAAAACGCGATTTATAAACAACGACAAGCGAAAAAAAAAAAAAGAAAAGAACAGATAATATTCATAGAAGAGGCTAATGCCCTAACAAATCGAAAATATGTAACCAACGAAATACAAAAACAATAAAAAAAAAAAACGGTAATATTAGTGCAAAGAAGAAAGAATAATACTATTACAAAAAAAACCATCTACGTCCAACAATAGGAAATTCATTCCAATATATATATGGAAATCTAAAAGATGCTATATGAATCGAAGAATATCTCAGACCAAAAATGCCCGCAAGTATAACCCGCAAGATGGTACAAAAGTAAATTCTTTAAGAATTGTATTTATATAAAATGCAGATGGTAGAATATTATCATCAACCCAGAACATATCATCATCATCAACAACAAATATCGTCCAATGGAATTCAGAAAGAATTAAGTGCATCATAATGGTGCAACGGATGAGTGCATTTAAACGTAATGGATAAATCAGTATACTTGTATGTATGTTAAAGAACTTACATGATTTTTAAAAAAGAAAACCAGAAGAAGAAAAAGAAGAATACGATAAAAAGAACGGAATACATAATTTTATACTTTGAAACTTTGAAGAAAAGTAAAAGTCGTCCAAGAAATTGAAAGTTTACCAGGCCAGAAGAATTTGTATAATACATAACATAAAAAGTTTCCAAAGTGTAAACGGTTTTGAAGTAACGGAGTAATGTGTAGAAGAAAAAAAAAAAACAGCGACTGAAAGTTAAAAATGGTTGAAAAATTGTATTCGATTATTTCTCATAACCATTTTCGCCGGCCGGAAAGAAGATTGTAAAGTTAATTAATTAACTATATAAAGTCACGCAGGCATATATTTACTACTTGTATCTATTTGAGCACGAGTATGTTAGACGCGCATATAGAAAACAGGTTTGGTAAATTAGAATTTAATTTGAATACCAAATTTTTTTCGCTGTTTCTTTTTTTTTTTTTTGTTATGAATTTGGTTGTTATTTAATAGACGAAGTAAGTAATTAATTATCTCCACTTTATTTTTAACTTCTATATAAAGTTTATAAGTTACTGGAATCATGATTACATAACTCGTTTAAAAGGATTCAATGTCCAACTCTGTCTGTCTGTCGGCCTGTGTTTATGCAAAATTGCGATAGTATATTTGAATCGATTTCATCGAAATTGGGTATAAACATATGAGAATTATTTTATCAGAAGTTGGGTTCGATCTGCCTAAAGCTTCAGGTAGTTGCACAACTAAAAGTTCGGTTTTCATGTTTTTAAATTGAAGAGTACTATAGTGTACGGTTTATGAATCGATTGCAATCAAATTTGGTACAAGATATAAGGTATTTTTTTAATGAAACCATCATTATGTCCAAAAATCAATTAAATCCTATTAAAATGGAATTTTAATTATAACTTTGAGTGATTGCACAAAAGTTTCAAATTTTCGTACAAAATAAAATCAATATTGTTGAATAAAGTAATTTTGATCAATATGTATAGAAGTTCCCATCATAATTTTGCACTATAGCTTGTTTTCTTCATCTTACTGTTAATATATTGTAATATAAAATCATATAATAAAAAATTACCAGAAAAATCAAAAAAAAAAAAAAAAAGAAAAGAAAACTTGTCACAAAGTGCAGAAATAAATTGTTTCATTTTTGGAATTTCGAGTAATCTTGGAGGTTATCTAGAAATCATAAAACTTAAGAAAAAAAAATTCCATTCAATGAAGTCTAAAATAAGGCCACATACTATATTAACAAAAAGAAAAGAAAAAAAAAGACGAAACACGGGCCTCCAACGCATCACCTTGAAGGTCATGAAGATCTTCAAATGGAATAAGAAGGTAACACAATACAAAGAAGTTAACTCGCAAAGGTTAACACTGATGAGGTAAATGTCAACCAATTCAGTAGTTCTTCACAATTAAATAAACTGATGTGGGAATAAAGATGTTTGACGAGTAACGTCATTAAACAAATCAGGGCTTCTTGATTGGTTTTTTTTTTTTTTTTTGTTTATATAGAAATGCTGCGAAACATCAAGGAAATAACATATTCGGAAATTTAAGTAAAAAGAATATAAATTAAATATGTACCTACACGAATATGATCTCTGAAGAGCATACTACTCGTAACCATAATCAGTGGCGTAGTGATAATAAAATTTCAAAGAGTTTATTGAAAACAAAGTCCAAACTATGAAAAGTAGAAAAATTTAAGGTTGTTATGGGAAGTTAAAGGTCAACTATTGATAACTTGAAAAATATTTCAAGTAATTAGCAGATTAGTAGAGTTTGTGTGTGAAAATTCAATTGAGAATTTTTATGGTGCTTTGTGGGAACATCATACATCGTAAGTCATCCGTGTAGCAACAGCTGGAGGGGATATGCCTACCTAGATTACCGAAAAAAGGTCTAAATTCAAATTTATTTTTTAAAGGAAGTATTGATAGATATAGAATTAATAATTAATAATAGAATTATAAAATTAAGTTAAAAAAAAATCGAACAAAAATAGAAGTAATGAGATTCATTTAAGTCAAAAAACAAACCTGGCCATTTGATTTAAGCCAATAACAGCGACGGGACGTTGATGATCGATGATTTCATTTATTCTACAAAATGGCGGCAAATTTTCTGAAAAGTCATCAGTTTTTCGTAATTATACAAAAAGATCGATTTAAAAAGAAAAAACAAGATCGTTAACAACCTCGGAATCACGCAGTTTCTGAGATATAATTGTCTAGTGTTTTGAGAATTCTTAGACTTGCCTCTTTCATAAGCCTATAATTTCCGGCAAATCTACAGATACCGACGTAAGATTTTCAGGATATATTCTTAAAACTTGGAGCTTTTAGAAAGTACAAAAATATGAAACTATTTTTATTCTTTTCTTCTAGGTAGATGTAGTTCCTTAAGCTAACAGCGTGTGTTTGGCCGCTTTTGTAAATTATAGCTATAGATCTTTCTCCTTCACTGAGTTTCTATTTATTTAGAATTTATGAAATTGGAAATAAATATTTTGATAGCATTCACTCTTCATTTTATAATACCAAAACCCGATACGACCAAAAATGGATTGAAAATCATAATTGCAACATATATATACGTATATTTATTCCTTCTTGTCAAAATTTCTCCTCTTGTGTCCACAAGTAATCACTTTGCATATATATACTATAATACACGAAGACGTCAAGAAGATTTAAGATGAAACATTCTTCCTCGTTTATATATTTACATGTGGGTGGGTGTTATGAATCGCATTTCCAAGAGTATCTTCCATCATCACTTAAGCTAAAAGAGTAGAAAATCAAGATGAAAAAAAAACCATACCAAAAAAAAAAAATAATCATCAAACAAAAGTGATTTACTTTCGATTTTCGAGAAATTTTTATGAGGTGAACATATTTGGATATGTGGGTGGGTTAGTATTCGACATGATAGTTACAAATCGTATCGAATAGAGAAATGTTTGATGTTCGATGGTATCCAAAGAGTTAACAATTTTGCCATAATATCCATTCAATGGCAACAACTATATATGCATCAATACCATTTAAGGATTTTACTTATAGAAGAGGATACGATATGATATATTGTGTACTTTTATACTTCTTGGAGTAAATATAAATATACAATAGTTTATGATATCTCAAATCGGATTCGAAAGGTCAAATGGCGCCACTATATAAAAGATTTTTTTTTTTTTTACCTTGGATATGTTGGAGTTTGGATCGGATGTATGGGCGTCTTTTAGTTAATACAGTAAATTCTTGTTTTTCGAAAGATGTTGAGTTTGTTTTTTTCTTTCTTCATTTGATTAATATAATGGACTTGAAATTATTTCTTAATAAACTTTTCGAATTTCAATTTAATTATAACATTTTTTTTTTTGATATTAAAAAAAAAAAAAATAGAAGAAAATATCATATTTCTGACGCATGACGGATATGACATCAATTTGTATTTATTATACAACTTTTAAAAACTAAAGAAAAAAAATTTTAATAAATAACTTTGAAAATATTATCTGGTACTTGTTTTCTTTGCGGTTTATACATATTGTAATCCCAAAAAAACAAAACCTTCTTGTTTTCCATCAAGAGAAAAATTTTTAAAAAAAAAAAAAGCACCAGAAAGCAATGAAAGCTTTTTTTTTAGCAGACAGTAAACAATGACAAAAAGGTTTACGAACAATTTCTTTAACGATATATGAATAAGATGACAAAGAAACTAAAGAAATTGGGTCTTAAAAATTACAGAAAAAAAAGTCCCAAAAAAAAAGAAATAAAATAAGACAACATCCTCAAGGCTATCACTCAATTGTAACCAGCTACAAAAAAAAAAAAAAAAACTGGAAAAATTTTCTTTTTTCTTGTGTACCTGAACATTATTGTAATTAATATTGCCACTTGCGCATGTCCGCACCCAACCCCAATGAGCCATACATATATCAAAGCTTTTGAGGCTTTAAGCATTTTAGTTTTCCAAAATGAAAAGAAAAAATCTTCGGCTTTCAATTTGATGAAGAAATCTTCAAATGAATGGAAAAAAGATTCGAGGAAAATAAAAGGGAAAAAAAACTGTTGAAGTGTTTTAAACTCAACAAAACGTGGACATTGGCGCAAGTTGGTTTCTTTTCTTAAATCTTTCATATATCTCTTAAGAGGACGAATTAACTGAGTTTAACACATATATTTTTACTTTCTCTATATTTGAAATGAAAGCATTTTCGTTGAAGATAATACATTTCTTGATTATGAGGTTTGAAGCCTCTGATTAACTAAGATTGCAATAAAAATATTTTTCTAAGACTGCCTGAAGATCTATTGAAGATGAAATTTAGACGTTAGTTACACAGGGTCTACATTAGCTTTTATTTCTGGTATACCAGGAAAATTGGTTGCTAAAAAGCTAGTGTAGACAGCGCTGGTATACCAATTTTTCTGGTATGACAATTCTGGTATACCATTTTCGTAGACAGCGCTGGTATACCAATTTTTGACATTTACATTTAATAAAATGGCGGAAACTAAATTTTTCCGGAGTGGAATTATCAAATTGATAAATATGTTTCGAGAAAAAGAAGAAAAATTTAGAAGGATTGATTTTAAAAAAAGGGCATGAAGGAAGATATTGCCACAGAATTGAATTCAACACATTAAAGTCAATATTTTGGCTATTTTTATTTTCTGTTCTCGGTTCAACGGCATGTCAGATACATACCAGAATTGGCCCACGTAAAAAAAACTGGTAGTTATTTATTTCTGGTAAGCCAGCTGGTATACCAGAAATAAAAGCTAATGTGGACCCTGTGTTAGGCGTATCCATGCGATAAAAAATAACGAAAAACTCGGAAAATTCAAAATGGCAGCTAAAATGGTGATGAAAAATGACCCCAGATTTGTGGTGTTTGTTCTTTCAAAGAATTTGTTTTCCTATTTCGGATGATTCAGAAAGGTAAAATTTTTAAACTACAAAACCATATATTTCTATGCCAGCTGATAAATATAGTACTATAGATGTGTAAAGAATCAAAAGTTGTATCAATTTATCCATGTCCATCCGTCTGTATGTCTACACAATAAATGTATTGCACAATTTTAGGAATTAAGCTTGTAAATTCCTTAATTCGATTTAACATTATACATTCCAGCTGAGGTGAACGAAGCTATATAAAGGAAATATCAGGATGACAGAAAATACGATATCTACTTTAGGTCATCAAAAGATCAGCTATAGGTCGATTTTAAATTTCAATATGTTTTTATTGGTATTTCAATTAACATACAAAGGTATAGAGAACATTATAATGTAATATTGTTATTATTATTATAAAAAAAAAAAAAAACAAATTATATATTTTCTATGCACAGATCCCAAGCCTATATCTAAAGTAGTTATCACATATGATTTTATAACATCACGACTTAAATATATTACTAGTTACGAACCTATGGAGCCGTGTGCTATATCATTATTCTCAGCGACCATGAAATCTTAGTTACATAATAAGAACATGATTCATGGAGAGAAAAAAAAAATGGGTTTGAAGAGTTTCCAAAGATCATTTTTATGCAAATCTTTGTGCAGCCGATCGGACAATGATAAAATACATGAACAAGTATTTAAAAGAAAGAAAAAAACATATTATACTTGTATTAATATTATTAGCTTTTTTTTAATAGTTTTCTTGTTTGTTAATTTAGTTTTGTCTCAAACTGATCGTCGTCTTCTAAGATTTTATCCATTTAATATATTTTTTTTATATAAAATGTCCCCAAAATTGGAATTGATCATATTATTTTTGAAAATATTATCTAAACATAGTTATGTGACCTCTAAAGTAGAAGGTCCCGACTTTAGTTTCAGTTAAAGTTTGTTTTGTTTTCTGTTTAACTTGGGACGATGATGATTACAATATTTATCTTTACGCGAAAAAAAAGACGTATCTTTTTTTTAATACTTTAGATATTAAATTGAAAAAATATCAAAAAAGAAGTATGACCATGAAATTACCTCAACAGACATTTTGTAATAAAAATTGTCAAGTGTATAAGCTTTTTTTTCGCTGTTTTTTCACTGTTTATTATAGATGTATCGAATTAACACTGGATTCTTGACTTATTGGTTAAAAGAAGAAGAAGAAGAATAAGAAAAAAAAACAACATTGTTATATAATAAATGACTTATAATGTCTTTATCAATAGTTTTGAAGGTCGAATTATTGTATGATGCCATTAAAAAATTAAGCCTTCACTGAAAATTGAGCAAGTCTCTTCTCATTTGGAGCTTTTATTGAAGAAAAAATATTGATACCAAATTAAAATCAGAACTTGATTTGCTTTTTTTTTTTCTTCTTATGATGTAATTGATTTTTAAGATTACAAACGTATGTAATTCAAGTAGATCATGTAATGTTGTTGTTGGTGTGTTATGATATTTGAAGAAAAATCAAATTAATTTTAAGATGGAATTACAAGAAATATCAAGCAGAAAAGTAATGAGTAGTAAACTCAAAAATGGCTATTTTGATATCCTCTTATGGCAAAAATAGGACAGAAAAACAGTTAAAACTGATATTATTTCAAAGTTTTTTCTTAATTTTTAAAATTGTTTTAATTCACAGCTAATCTAGATCCTAATAGCGTAAATCTATTCTCGGAATTTAATTCAAATTGGTATATTAAAGTGCATAAAAAAAACTTTATGAACAGGCTTTTTTTCTCCTACGACTATTTCTTTCTCTACTTATCCTTAGAGCGATTTTACGGAAATTCAATATAATATTATTATTATATGTAAATAATTTAAACAAAATTGCTTTACAAATTTTCCAATTAAATCTAAAAAAACCAAAAAAAAGAACGACAAAACTTTTTGGTCACCCTCGTTTTTGCTTCATAACTTCTGGTAGTATCTAACACAGCACATAATAACATGTTTCCATCTCCCTCAAATCTCGAGATTTTGCTAGATTTCGCCAAATCTACATCCAAATCTACTAGATTTCCCATACAAATAGAGGGTTTCAAAATCTCGAGATTTCAACAAGATTTTGTTGAAATCTCCTTCAAAATCTCCTAAGATTTTTGTGTCAACCCTGAAAACTTATTCCGCGCTATTCAGCCGGTATAAAAATTTTTTAATAATTTGAATTGCGCGCCTTTTCCCTGTGTTTGAATTTGGTTTTTTTTTTTTTGTAATATTTTAACAAACATGAATTTTGTCCTCTTTGACACAAAAATATATATAAATTTTTTCAATATGCTCTAAAAGAATTATTTTTTGGAATATTTCCATTCAAAATTCATTTCTTTTTCTAGTTTTCAAAAATGTAAACGTCAAATGAAATCTCGTAAGGAGATGGAAACACTTTGAAATCTCTTTGTCGAAATCTCGAGATTTGAGGGAGATGGAAACATGTTATAAGGCAGAAAAATAGAAATTACTTAGTAAATGCCTATTTGGCGGTTGTTGTCCTTGCTATTTAAGTACTTGGTATATGGAAATGGAGTTTACTATTAGGAATGACTCTAATTTCATTTGAGAAATGATATGAGAGTTGAAGCATACATTCCCATTATGTTTTTACTTCTGTTATTTTTATTGAGGATTTTTATAGATTTGTTGTGATTTCTGTTAAGGAGCCTACACACGTTCAATGTTACTTGAATGACTCATGTTTCAACTAACATTGATCGTTTGGATGCTCTTGTGTGAAGGCAATTTCCATCAATATTACTTGACGAAAATTTTCATCAATAATACTTGTGAAGTAATATTGAACGTGTGTAGGCTCCTTTAGGGATGTTTAATTTTCTGTCGTTTGCAAACTCACTAAATTCATTTCACACGAGTTATTCAGATACGTTTTAGATGGAAATCGTGTAACAGAAGCAAATATATAAATAAATGGAAAATTAAAAAAGCTTTTATTTAACATAAGAAAATTACATCAGGAATGGAAGGAAATGTGTAACTCGATCTGAATCAAATCGTATCGAAAAATCATCAGGAATGGCAATGTATTTTCGATACGATTTAGTCTCAATCGAAATACACGATTCCATTCTAGATCTTAAGACTTTAAGCTTAAACCTTCTTCAAATGCAATTTACTTATGTTAAATAAAAGCTTTTTAGAATTTTACATAATAAGGATCGAAATCATTTTCCCGCCAAAAATCAAAATCAAAATACTTATCAATTTTTTCCGGAAATTGTAGATGCAAAAAATCTTTATAAGATCTTAAAGATTTACTTTCCTAAAAATTTTCATAATATGATTTTTATCGTTGTTCTCAAATACGGTATAAGGATTTTTTGGCAAGCCATCCAAGTTGCATTAAAGAACCGAAAAAATAAAATCATCATCTTCTAAGAAGAAGCTACACTGTAGAACTGTTATACGATAACACCTCGTGATACAAAAAAAAAAAAGTTTTGCGGTAAAACATGTAGAATTTAGATGGGAAAAAAAAAGATTTATGTATTAAACTAAATATCATCATAAATAAATATATTAACCAAAAAAAAAAAAAAACACCATGAAAAAAAATCAATATTTCTTGTTCAATTTTCCTCAGCAACCTTTTATCTTATTTCTTGATAACCATGACTTTATATTATTTGTTATAAATAATTATGTAAAAAGCAAAAAAAGCAAAAAAAAAACGAACATGCCGCCGATCAATGGAGTCTCTATCAGAAAATATTATGCTTGTTTCAAGGTTAATTATGTTATATTAACTGGAAAGAAAAAGAAAAAAACGGCAACCACAAAAATGTTGCGAAAAACTGCATAGAAAATGCATTTGATACAGTGTGTTGCTTAAGCTCAAGTTTTAAGATCTTAAGCTTATATTTATGTAATTATAAAAATTGTGATGCTAATAAAAATAGACATTAAAAAAAAAAAATGAGAAGGTATAAAGACAGTGTAAAAAGAAACACAACAAAAAAAAAAAAAAACAATTATGTAAATGCAGGTAAATCTTAGCTAATAGTTTTTCTTTTTATTTATTTTTTGCTTTGCTTTGCAATCAAGTTCAAGGTTAATAATATATATAAAAAATAAAGAAAAAGAAAAGAAAAAAAAAAAACTTAACTATTAAATCTGAAAAGTTAATTATTCATTTGAATCAATCAAAATGCATTTTTATAGTTGTTTATTAGACTTTAAAGACCGGACCGGACGACACACAGTGGAACCACAAACCACACTAAGCCAAACCTTGCCTGATGATAATATTGAAGGTGTGTTATGTTTATAACACTTTTTTCAAAGTTATATAAAAAAAGTGTATTTATTATATAAAAAGCTTACCTTTTTTGTTTTTGTAAAGTATAGTTTATTTTTTTTCCCCCTCACAGCACACGATTCGATGATGTTATGGAATATTAAGTTTGCACGGAACTGCAATGATGACAATGTTGTTTTATTTATTTTTTTTTCCTCTTGTTTTTGATGACGATGATATAAGAAGCAGCTTGCGCAAAATCTGTTCGTGATTCTTTACTTGGTTTGTTGACGGATTTTATGAGATGATGTTTTTATTATGATGATCAAATTTGATCGTAATTACGCATGCTTCAAAATGATTGTTTATTCAAAATTTTATATATACAAAAAGAATCAAAAAAAAAGCTTCCTAATATCGGTGCACAAAAACATAAATTGTTTTAAACTTTTAACTAAACCAGTTTACAACAAAAAAAAAAAAAAAAACATATATTAAATATAAAAATAAAAAAAAAAAAAACTAGTATTTTATATTTAAGAAGAAAGAAAGAAAAAAAAAAAAAAAACAATAATAATATTATTAAAAATATAAATAAAATAATAATATTTTTATTAGTCACTGTGTTCACTGTTAAAATACACTTTGGATATTAATTTTCGGTTTTCTTGAAGATGTGCGATATTCTTTGGCGTCATGGTATTTTTTTTTTTTTGTTTTTTTGTTTGAAAGATGTCACAAGATTTTATGATCGCGGACTCCACCTACTCTCCTCTTTCGATATAATATATTGATCATATATGTACGTTAAATAGTATATCACGATTATTATTATTTTTTTTTTTTTTGTTGTTGTGTGAAGAAAATATGTTTTCTTTTTCTTCTGTTCACCGTTTTTATTTATTTTTTTTTTTTTTTAATGAAAATGAAAATCGGTCACTACAAGAAAAAACGAAATTAAAAGTGTAAGAAGAATGAAGAGCACAGAAGAAGAACAAAAAAAAAAAATACCCAAGCTTACGATAAATAATTTACACGATCGTTGTTCTTTAAGAAAAGAAGGAAAAAAGAAATATGTTTAAACAGAAGCGCAATATGACGGAAAGGTATTATATCTGCGTGCGCTACCAGCAAAATCCAAATGGATATGATCGAACAATCACAGTAGTACGATCGCTTGCTGCTGCTGATGATTAGATATATGAGTGATCGTGTTTACTGTTTGGTTTTTTGTTGTTTTTATTTCTTTTCTTTTCTTTTCTTTTTTCTTTTCTTTTGTTTCTGAGATCAAATTCAAATTATTTACTTTTCTGTTAAAAAATGGCACATTTTGTTTATTGATTAATTTATTCACGGGAATTAATTATTAAAAAAAAAAAAAGAACCTTTTTATTAACACTTTTTTTCACCTTCTTTTGTGTGGTACTACTAGTTACAATTTGTATTCTCTTTTTTATTATCATTTTTATCGTCTTTCACAATCTGAAATAATACTTCAGTTCGAAAAAAAATTTTTTTTCTATTTCTTATCAGTTTTTTCAAGAATGGCTACAAATAGTACCAACAAATCAAGCACAAAAAAAAAAAAAATTTAGACCACTTAACAAACGTGACACTCTGTACCGCGACTATTTGAACGATGATGAAAAGACGTCTTTATTTTATTTTATTTTTTTTCAAAATGAATTAGACCACAAAAGTTTTTAAGTTCCAAATAGAACACTTTTATATAATAAAACTAATTTTTCCCCGGCTATGGTAAAACCACTAATAATAAATACCACCAAAATCACATATATGGTGCAGACACATGTGTGTTACATATTAGAGAATTTTTAATGAAGAAAACAAACCTACAACTGATAACGACCACATTGATAAAAAATGTCTGATAATAATCACAATAAAAAATTATGGTTATTATTATTAAATATATATTGTTCGTTTTAACACAAATACAATAATAAAAGTGAAAAAATTTTTGCACTTAATTTTAATCTAAAATGACATGCGCAGATTATAATAATGTTTTAAAGAAATCACATTTTTTTTTTTTTTAAATAATTGTTACTTTAATCACTTTAATCACTTTAATCACTTTGGTCACTTTATGAATTCACCTTTATTTTTTCTGTCCATAAAAAAAAAAAACAGATGGAATTAAATTTTTATTTTTAATCGTAATTTCAAAATTTAAAAATCACATATTTTGAATTTTTTCCAGAATGAGGGAAAAACACATTTTCACTAGTTTAACGATGCTATTGAAATGGTCTTTGGCTGCTCTAGCTCCATCACTAGTTTCGCAGCATCCAAAGAACACATTTTTTTGTTTCTCTTTAAATTTCGCTCTTTTTTTTTTTTTTGTCTAGTCAACTCTGTTGAATATCTGTTATTGTTCTGTTATTGGTGTTTTAGATGTCGCGGAGACGTTGGTGTTCTAATAATATATCCAAAAAGGTGTTTTTTTTTTTTCGTATACATATATTTATCCAAGAAAAAAAGGGCTTATTAAAGATACAAAACAAAAGAACATATGTGTTTCTAACAAAAAGAAATAGATTCTTCGTTTATGTTTTGATAACATAGTTTTTTCTTCTTGATATTAGAACTCATCAAACATGCTCATATATATATATATCTCTTCCCAGCTTTGTTGTTTCTGTTCATGCATGTACTCTTAAGATGTTCTTGTACCCACACTTAAGATGTTCTTCTTCGCGTGTGGTTTTTTTTTATCATTCGTTTTCTAATGATGATGTTGATTAACATTACGACATGATTATTTAAAATAAATTTTCTTATTTTGAGTAAATGATTAATTTTCTTAATCTTTTAATTAATAACTCTTTTTTTTTTTTTTGTATCCACTAAATTTAGTTACTTCAGTTCCTTACTTCATTCGTTATATTTTTAAAACGGAAAAAAAGAAAAATGATATCAAAAACTACCTTTACTCATTGACTTCACTCAAACGACTGAGAGTTGGAAATTGTTTTCAAATAATACCAAAAAAAATACCACACATTTTAACCAACCAACACCAAGCACTACCATTCCGACTTGTAAAAACGCAAATTGGAAGCACAAAAGCACTAAAAGCAGAGGAACGACAAGTGACGAGACGAATTTTATGTTATGTTATATGATAAAAAAAAAAAGCTTCAATAGATTACGGGTTTATTGTGTTGTTGTTTTTTTTGTGTTTAATGTTGAATTCTGATGATGATGATGATGATGCTGTGCTTGGCTCTGCCGTGATATTCATATGTAGGCTGGCTGGGGTTTTTTTTTTTGTTGTTTTTGTATTTAACAAATTTAAGAAAGAAAAAAAATGAAGAAGCTTTTCTTATTACTAGTGATATCGTTTTTTTTTTTTTTTTATTGACTCAACTTTATCAAAAATATTCTTCAGAAAACAAATTTTTCGGAATCAAATTTTCTGCATTTTGCTAGACTATTTTTATATTAGAATTTTAATTCAATTTCTTTTACTGATTTGTGAGAGAGTAAATAAAAAAACATATTGAAACTTAAAATCGGAAAATAGTCGATTTTCTCATACGTTATGGATGAATTAACTCTGAAAAAAGAGTAGGATTGGGAAGTCTTCAAAAATAGACAGAAATCCGACTTCATTCGCCGAAATTTTTAACTCTTGAGTTGGAGTAAAAAATTTCGACTCTCCAACGCTGAAAAAAAGCAGCACAAACTAATAATATTTAAAAGTTTTTTTTTCGTCTTAGAATTCACTCTAATTTACAGATTATCTAGGTCCTAAGAGCATAAATCTATTCTGAAATTACATCACAAATTTTCCCAATTAAATCCGAAAGCATAGAATTGTCAGCTTGTATTCTCATGCGGCATAAATTTTCAGTCTGCAAAGAAGATATCTCATTATTAGTATTTGTAAAAAAGACTCCGCGTGATATACATGTATTTATAATCTTTTTTTTTTTAGAAACACTAATAACGAGGTAGATCTCTTTGCGGTCTCTGCAATGGCCCCAAAAATGTATACATATGTACAAAATTTGGTGTTTATTTTTATTCATTTTGTTTAAAAAAAAAATATAGTTTAAACAATGCAATCATCGATTTTAATTCACCGAAATCAACTTCAAGCTCAGCTGTGCCTACCCATTATTGTAAGACTTTTTTTTGTTCTTGGAAACTTGTTTCAAAAACTTCAGAAAAGAGGTGAATATTTTCTACATATTTTTAAATTTGAAAACTCTTTACGATGGTACACCAAAATACTAAATAGAAAACACTTGAGACCCACAAGAAAACATCAAATGGACTGCAAGTTGCCCAGGCCAGCTCTGTACATCTCGTGCCTTGAGAATGTTCTCCAATGAATATATAGTATCTGGCAGTAAGTGTTATCTACCACAGGTTATAAAAATAGAATTACCTAACATTACCTTATGTAAATTATAAGTTGTATTTATAAGTCGAATGATTTTTGTTTTTTAACTCGCGTAAAAAAACATTTCTTAGTACTTGGAGATTTGATTCTACATATTTTCTATTTTCCAGCATAAACCGGATAAGAAATGAAACATAATTTGGAATTTTCTATTTCATTATATGTATTTTTATTTTCCTACAAAATGAATAACAAAAGAAAATATAGTGTTAAATAAGATCATTTATGTTTTTATCAAGAAATTCTTGAACACATCATACACGGTAGTTTCAATTTTCAAACATTTTCCAATATAAATTGTTTTGTTTTCAAATTATACAAATAGAAAAATTACATGCCCTCGTACTCTATGGACTTATCACAAAGCTCATAAATGGAGACATGACTTTATTTAAAAACAAAACAAAAAAAAACAACTTGGAATTGTAATGAAAAGCCCCAATCAGGCCCGACACTCTTTGTCTTTTATATTTGGTGGCAAAATGTTGAAACCGATATGGTATCCGTGTGTGCTTTTTTTTCAATATATATTTTTTTTTTGCTTTCATCGATGATGACTCAATAATTAGGCGACAATTTTTACTGGAATTTTGTCATCATTTAATCGAATGCTTTTTTTTTTTTTAAGTATTGACTTACAATAGGAGGCACAAGCCAAAAGGTCTCCCGCTCTTCTCTCTCATGGTCTTGAACACAAAAGAAAAAAAAAATTAAAATACGTATTTATTTTATAATTATATGATATTCGCTGTACCTAAGATTTTTAATACAATTTAATAACAGATTTTAATTACAATTTTTTTTTTTATTATAGATAATTTTTAGTTTCATTTATTACATGTTACAGGGTGATTAGAAATAGAAATGGAAATTCTGTACTTATCCATAGTTTAAGAACAATTCAATTTTTATTACCAATTTATGGTAACTTCGTAGCTTATCTTCTAGAACAAGGCTGTCCAACCCGAGGCCCGCGGGCCGCATGCGGCCCAAAGCAAGTATCAATGCGGCCCGAAAATATTCAAAGTTACTGAAGCATGTCCATTTTTCTGAGGAATGATTTGTGTATTTGCGTTGTCGTACTAAAGCTGCCAAGTCACAAACAACAGAAACGGGACCAGAACAGAAAGCTCTTTCGTTATGTAGTAAATTCTCTTTCTGTTTGCGTTGCTCGCTCAGCTACACTGTTCTGTTGTTTGTCACCTAGTGGGTTCAGTGAAGAATGAAACATACTTAGTGTAAAATTAGAACCAACATGTTGGATGCACACCTTGACAATTGCCTGACAATTGCAACCACGTCGATCGAACCAGATATTGACGGTTTAGTTTCTCAACTTCAATGCCAAGCATCACATTCATTTTATGATATGGATTTATACATATTAATATACTTGCGGCCCAAAACACCATGTCTTATTCCAATGCGGCCCAGGGAAACAAAAAGGTTGGACACCCTTGTTCTAGAACAAAAACTGGTTTCAAAAGTGATACATGAACGCAAATATGCAAATAGAAAATTACACATATCAATAAACTCTGACATTAATCGACCTACACTGTTGTTCTAAGAAAGAAAAAAACCTATGGCATAGAAGGTCAACTTTTGAGATAATGATGTTGGTTGGTGCCGAAGTATGTTTTTGATCTTCCTACGGTAAAAAAAAATTCTATATTAGTAGCCAAGTTCTTCACAAATCATAAATTAATAAACAAATATATCATATATGTATCTACAAACAAAAATTACAAAAAAAAAATCCAATAAAAATAAGACTTCTTTCTTAGGATGGCAGTACACATAACATATGTAGATATAGATTAGTGGAGATTTTAATAATCTGTTTTACATGGGCCGACAGGAGAAAATATAAAACATGGTTTGAAATGTATGGTTTAAACAACAACAATACAGATTTTAAATGAAAAATTGAGAAAAAACAGAGTTAAATTTTTGTATTTCATTGATTTAACTGCGAAATATTACCACAGAAACCTGGAAAACTAGGATTTGAATCTAAGGATGAGTAATTATAAAGTATCCCAACTTCCTATCTCTGCCGTGATAACGTTTTTCAAATTTCGACTATATATTTTCAAACAATTTTCTATCCACTGATGACATGGATAGAGCTACATATTGTGTGCATGATTGACAGAGAAATATGATTTCATTCACTAATTATAAACAAACAATGGCATGCTCAAATGTATGTACCAATGCGCAGCACACATACCAGAAAAACGATAAGAGTGATTTAAATTTCATAAGAGTGAATGACGTCATGTCCTCAACGGGAAGTTTTTAAAACAATTTCATTCTTCATCTTCCTGATACATTTTGCTTTTAAGACCTGTCCGGACATGCTCTTTATCACTTATTGTAACGTGAATTTAATAATTTTTTTTATTACTTTGTCCTGATTGGTCTTTGTTTTAATTAAGATGCCAATATTAAGCTTGATAAGGATTTTGTTCCACATGGAAACATCTTATTTTATAGAAACCGTAAAAATGTAATGTCTTTAATCTTAAACTTAATATACACTCTGTTACATTCTGATGAACATATTATTTAACATTTTTTTTTTGAAATACATTTAAAAATTTTTCGTTTATTTAAGAATTTAATCAAGCATCTCAAGCATGGATGTTCTTCGATTTCATCTTTTCAACAAATAGGAAAAAAAAAATGACAGACATTCTTTGGATTAGGAGTTGTCTAGTTTTTGTTGTTCTCATATCAATTGTATTTGCATCAATTTATTTCTGTATTAAAATCATTATTATACTACATTGTTCACATAGGCTAGAGAGATTCTTTGTATATGGCCGCGCGCTGGTTGCTTTTATTCTTACTAGTGTTATTGAACATTTTTCTATTTCTCTAGTAACCTAGTTTAGAAATGAATTTGTTGTTTCTTTTTGCTTGCTAGATCTATCTAATAAAATTGTCTGTATGCCTTTGGACACAAAGGTTCTATTCTAATTCTCTAAACCGAGGAAGTGATCTCAATCATTATTATTTTATTAAAAACGATAATGAAGACGTTTTCTGTCTTATTTCAATTTAACACGATCTTTTTTTCTAGAATGAAATGCACTTTTGAAACATATTAAATATAAAGTAATTGTAACTCTTTAACATAAATAAGTCATTTTGTTTTTAGAAGGATTTGAAAAGCCAAATGACGGATTGGCAATTTGTATATCATAATTATTTGAATAACTTTAATTCTAACAGTAATTGGGTTAGCTTTGACTTCAGATTGGCGAGTTAACTTTTATTTTTGAAAGAATCAAGAATCTCTACATTAGTAAATTGATCAGTTTTTGATCCACTATTATTGCATGTAGACCCATTAAAATTTAAACCATAGTTTCCATATAACGTTGACAGTCTTATAATCCGATATGTTTAGTTTCTATATAACGTGGTACGAATTAATCTCTACATAAGAGTTAGGAGCGTTAGTGTATAGTCATTAGTCGGTAACAGTCACATGTCTCCTATAGGATCATTCACAAACAATTATATTATACAAGTTCATATCGACATAAACCTCATTCGGTATAATTTCCTCCTTAAATTTTATCGAACCCAATATCATTGAAGTTTTGAAAGAAAGTATGAGTCAACTTCAGAGTTCTTTGCAAAAATATCTTATAACATTTAGTTCATGTTAAAGTTCTTTTGTTTCCATGATAAGAAAGATAACGTCCGGTAAGATTACAAATATCAACCAAAAAAAAAAGGTCACTACTGGTCACCAATGCCACCTCGAAATCCTATCGTATTATTAAACTCTTTGCAATAAATGATAAAAGTGGTTAAAAAAACGTGAGTAAAAATTCTTGCATTTTCGCGGAAATTCGCAGTGGCTTTATTTAAGATTAAAAAAAAAGTCTTATCGTGGCATAATTTTATTAAAGAAAAAAAAAAATTCAAAATATCGATAAGAAAAATTGCCAACTTTTATGACTTGACGTGTGAGAACCGATTTCTTTAAAATATTTTCTTGGTTTTTCTTAGTTTAGTAAGAAATGTTGCAGACTGGTCTTTTTCTTTTTTTTTATAACAAAAGATTTTGATAAACATTATCACAGAATAAATAAAAATTAAATTAAATAAAATTTGTTCCAAAAAAAACTTAACTCCTTTGTTTTTCCCAAAAAAAAAAAAAGTCCAAATTCAAATCGAACGAAATTTTGGAAACTTTTATATCCGACCCAGAAAGAAATTCAACTTTAAAAAGGTCAAAGCAAGATGAGTTAACAAGTTTTACATAATTTTTGTGATAAAATTTTTGGTGGGAAATCAAAACAGTTCAGAAATCAGTAATTATCGATTTATGAATTAAATGGTTTTTTTTTTTTTTTTTTTGGTATAAAACAAATCAATTATTGTTCGCAGAAGAAGAAAAAAAGTTTCATGTCTGGAAAAATATTTGTAAGTGATTCTGCACTTTATTGGAGAAGTTCCTCCAAGGTGACTTTGAATGACGGACCAGTTTGAATAATTTTTATATTTAAACAAAAAAAAAAAATAAGTCTTTTTCGAAAAGCTTAAAAAAAAAAAAGTATCACTTATTTTGTCGCTATCCGAGAGAGAGAAATAAGGTAATAGTTTGATACAGGCCCGAAAGAAAACTGTTGAAGGTCAGTTCGAATTAAAGATAAAGGTAACATTTGTTTATTATATAATATAATACATACGGACCTCCTGTAACACAGCATTCTGCAAAGACGACTTCCATATAGCACGGTACAAAAGTTACGATAGCTCTCTTTATTCTTATTCTTATAACGCAGTTTCCATATAGCACGACTTTAACGTCTACATCCACCTAGGGAAAAAAAATGAAATCTATTTTTATGATTTCACACTTTTGGGAAACCCCAAGTTTTAAGAATTTTGACTGAAAATGTTATATCGGTATTTGTAGATTTCTCTAAGTATAGAATTCTGAAAGTAGCAAGTTTGAGCCATTAAGAATCATACATCAAACTTTTTAAGAACATGTTCTGAAAATTTCACGTCAATATCTGTAGAGTTGACGAATTTATAGAATTCTTAACCAAGCTAGTCCGAGACCCAGTTTGAAACCTAAACAGATGTTTTCCTCAAAATACTGTTTACAGAGCCGGTAGACTTCATACCTCGAAAACCGTTTTATAGATCATTCTCCCCTTTGATACTTTTTTAAAATTGTTTTTTTTTATAAGATCTTTACAAATGTAACTTTCAGCAAAAAATAGCTTCACATTCAGCAATATTTTTTGAGAAACATAAATTTGAATTTAGACCTTTTTTTCGATAGTCTAGGAAGATCTACTGTAACAAACTTGGACAATCTTACAACACGAATTTTCTCATCCCATGATTTCGGTTGAGATATACTGTAAATTCCTCTTAAGGCCAATCTCCACACAGCCGACATCCGATTCTGATAAAAGTATGGGATGCACTTATGCAAAATTTGGTTAAACAGAAAGGGAGAAACAATCATCCTATTAATTTTGTCGTCTTCTGCATTTCTCATTTTCCCATCTGATTCTTCATCTGCCAGATGATTCCCCTCAAATGCAGAAGAACATGTTCATCTGATTTAATGGAACTTCATCTGCGTTTGCATACTCTCACAATAATCTTACACGATATCGTCGCACACTATCAAATTTTCCATAAAATTATAAATTTGTATGGGGAAACTCTGATGTTTTTATTCGATCAATCCTAGCGAAAATTGCAAAAGTGCATCTCTTTTTAGTTTTCTGATTTTTCTCGTCAGAATAGGATGTCGGCTGTGTGGAGATTGGCCTTTATTATATGCATAATAATGGCGTTCTTTCTCCCATCTTTTGTATCAGCGATTTTGTATTAAACATTAGAACGTATTCTACTAGTTTGTATTAATTTTTAAGGTCTAACTTAACACAATTTCCATATAACACGGACTGTATAAATCGTATTATAAGAGGTCTGTATGTATTAACATATTTTATCATTTTTTGTATACTCTGTATAGTGATCAAATCACACGATCAAACTCTGTTTCCGTGCAAGATTTTGGCAAAGGGTTGAAGCGAAAATTTCCGCTAAGTAATCGAAATAGAAATACTTCCTATTTTAACCCAAAAATTATAATTATTCATGCTGATTATTTACATTTTAAAAGAGGATGATAGTAGAAGAAAAAAAAATGTCGTCTTATGATAACGAAAACTTGCGAGGTCATTGGTGCCTTCTGTTTCCCCCCGTACTGTGATATCATTACTTTAAAGATCGATGGTATGACTGGTATGTGACCAAATAAACAGATCTCGATTATAGAAACAAAGCCATTGTTTTCTGTTTCAATATATTAAAACAAAAAAACAAAAAAGAAGAATGTACTTTTTCACCGACATTTATTTTATTATTAATTATTTTGTAGAAAAATATTTTACTTTTGAGGAAAAAACAGACAAGACACAATTTCGGTGTAAGCAAGAAAATTGAAGAAGCTTCTGTTTATACATGCGCGATAATAAAAACAATATAATTTTGTTTTAAGAAATTCAGACGGGGTTTTTAAGACGCAAAGAAAATGCGAGCATGAGTTTTTAGCATTTAGTGATCATCAAAAAAAAATACTATATATAAGGCCTTTTAAATGTGAACTCGCGTCCAAATGATGGAACTTATGAGACCATTCGATAAGGTGACGTGTTTTTTTTTTTTTTTTTTGCTCTGCTATCAGTTTTACAATGAATTTGGATCGTCTTTCTTTTTCGATTCATTCGACTCGATATAAACTTACATATTTTTAAGTTTGTATATCATTTTTAAGTTCAATAATCTAAAAGCGTTAAAAGAAATTCTATAGGAAAATACCAACGCAAGGGAGTCTCTGCACTAGGTGTTGAGATTAATGCTCCCTAAAATGAATTATTGATTAAGATAAACTTTACTTTCTTTATACTACGGATACATTAAGTAATGAAGTAATTAGTAAACGTTTTGTATTATAATATCATGATTTGTTTGAAGCTAACTTTCGAAAAAGTATTTCCTCTGTCTCAAAAAACGTGATATAGGCACGTAAAGTACGGTCCAAACGCTCAGTCTTTTTGCACAGTCGTAGTTTGCGCAGTTTTTCTGTAGGAAAGCCTGCGCAAATTTTGTGTCCACACGATACCGTCTTTTCCATATTTTTACACAGTTTTCTTTGGAACTTCTTAATGTCAAGATATTGTGCTTAGAACTTTTAATAATGAATAGTTTAAGCTTAACTCCTCTAAAAAGTCTCTTGAAGACATTTTCATGCCTTTCGCCTTTCGCAATTGCATGAAAACTGTGTAAAATAATGAGTTTTCGTCCACACGCTACGAATTGCATGCACGTACCTCAGTTATTTTTCAGACACGATCTGAAATCGCACAAGCCGCACTTTTGCCTGCGCAAACGAACTGTGACTTGTCCAGACGCTCAGTTTTGCATGCGCAAATCTGATTTGCGCAGGCAAAACTGAGTAAAAAACTGTGCGTTTGGACGCCTCTTAAAGGTTGCGAAAGACTAGGATATCTTATCCAGATTCTGACGTGAAACTAAACGAAATTTCTAAAATCAGGATTGAAGACGAATTTAACTTGATTGATTGCAAATTTAACCGGATTTATAAGTCTAATTTCTAAAACATGATATCAGAATCTAGATAACATATCCTAGTCGGTCGCAACTTTAACGATCTTAATTTTGACTCAAATTATGATATACTTGTACTTGTACATAATTCTAGATTTGTTTCTATAAACATTACTCAAATTCAATTTAACGACGACTAAAGTGGATATCTTTAATCTTCTTGAAATTGTTAGAATAATCCTTAAAATTTTGTTCAAATTCAATTCAAATACTTCCATTTTCATATTATTGGGTCTTTGCCAAATTTATTTGTAGGTTTGCTAATTAGAATGCGGTACAAGTTGTTGCCAATCTCTCTTTGCAACAATACCGGTAATATTGCATTTTGCTGGATAAATTGTCGTTTTTGTGTAATGTCCTAACGATTCAATCGATAAAATTCTAGAGTCGAATAGTTTAACTCGATTTGACCCAAACCGTATCGAAAAAACATAGGAATCAATTTAGTTGCAATCGAATTACAGGATTCCCTACAACCTTCTATAATCAAAAAGTTTCACAAAAACGTATACCAAAGTTTTAGTCTGAGTAGCAGATTGTTGTACTTTTCATTATTCGTGCAGTTCTACTTATAGAGGTATAGAGAAACTAATCACATGGTTTTCTTTCGTAAACATAAACATTTTAGTTTTGTTCATAAAAATGTAAATAAATTATTAAAATTAAATATTTTTGTTTTTTTTTTTTTTTGTAAATTACTTCAACGAAATTACTTTTTTTTATGGGAAATTTATTTTTCAAATAAATAAATAGTGTCACTATTATAAATTGTAATCATTTTATATAAAAGTCCAATATTGATTAAAAGACAACATCAGTAAATTAAATTAAAAACTGAGATCGATCTAAAAACTATTGGAAAACGAGTAATATTTGTAAATAAAATACAATACAATAAAAGCCAGAAGATGATGGAAATCTTAAAAGAAAATTTATAATACTTGAATCATCTTTAGACCAAAGAAAATGACAATACAATACACGACAAAACGCAATGTGTAAATATTATTTTCTTATACTTAAAAGAGAAATATAAAGAACCCTTAAGTGGGTCGAGTTTGCCCATAAAACTAATAATGAAAAAGAAGTCAAGCAAATAGAACTTTACTATACGAATAGTTTCCAAACTAAAATTATTTTTGTTACAAAATGAAAATAATATAATGTTTATGCCCTATGGTAGGTACTACCAGAGGGTATATTAGTTTTGTCACTAAGTGTGTAACACATAGAAATAATAATCGGAGAAAAATTTCAAAGGTATGGTTGTGTAGGGAATCAAAAGTTATATCGATTTATGCATGTCCGTCCGTCCGTAGACAAGATAACTCAAAAACGCGTTATCCGATTTTGATGAAATTTATAATTTGAGTTGCTTATTCCTTAACTTGGTTTGGTATTGCATTTGAGCCAAATCGATCCACGGGGGGCAAAGTTATAAAGGAAAAACCAGGGTGACCAGAAAGTTTTGTCGTTTTTTTTGTTATGGTTTTTCGCATGTAATTGGAAAATTTGTGACCCGATTTTGTTCAAATTAATTATGTAGGTTAACTGCATAAATAGACGATACCGAATTAATTTTCAGTCAAATCGGTCCTAGGATAGTGGAGAAAGAAATAGTTGTAGCCTAAAATAAGCCTGTTCATAAAGTTTTTCCAATGTATTTTAAAAAGTTTTATACGGATTTGAATCAAATTTACGAAACGTGTTTATACTATTAGACGCCAGCCTACCTGTGAATTTGGGCCAATTTGAGAATGAAGAAACGAAGTTATGGAGACAAAAACCTTAAAATATTCAATTAAGCAGAAAGTTCGTGGCGTTTTTTTTCCAATAGTTGGCTTTAGAATCGTATAACTTTAGTAGTTCTAATCCTATCAAGTTATGTTATAGCGCGCTGAAAAGGTGACATCTTATAGAATACTTAGAAAAAAAAATTGTGAAATTCTGGCAGAACAAATTGGGGTAATTGGGTTTTGAAAATGAGCCAAAATTCTGAAAAAAATTCCCTATATTAATGCTCCATGTTTGGTACTACCGTCCGTCCGTTGACAAAATAACTCAAAAACGCGTTATGCAATTTTGATGAAATTTAGAATTCTACTTGATTATTGCTATATTGGTTTTGGTATTGCATTTCAGCAAAATTGACTGAGGGGCAGCGAAGTTATTAAGGAAAAACAGGGGCGGCCATAAAGTTTTGTTTTTTTTTTTTTATATAGTTTTTCGGGTTTAATTGGAAAATTTGTAAAGCAATTTTGTTTAAATTAATTATATTGGTTGACTACATTAATAGACCATACCATTGTAAATTTCAGTGATATCGGTCTAAGGATAGTGGAAAAAGAAGTAGTCGTAGGAAGAAATAACCCTGTTCAGAAAGTTTTTTTGATGTATTTTCAGAACTAATGCACTGATTTGAATGAAATTTGCAAATTAGACTTATGCTACTAGGGTCTGAGTTACTTACAAATTAGAGAAAATTTTGAAAAGGGCAAACAAAGTTATGAAGAAAAAACTTCGATATATTGTTAGTTTTCACAATTTTTCTCTCCCATTTCTACCATAGGGCATCAAAAAATCGGCTATAGGCCGATTTTTTGGATACTTTTGTTAACAGCAGCATTTGTTCATACATACTCGTATAGAAATATATGTCTGTTTATCATGTATTTATTAAAGTTCCATATACTATTTCCTTATCAGTTTTTATAAATGGTAATCTGTGTCACACTTGTGAGAATTTAAACTGAACTATATATTATTTAAAGTAAAGTGTTATTCGGAAAATACATATTTTTTTTTTAGAAAAAGGTGTTCTAGCAATGAAAAATTATATATCTAAGTAAATTCTGTCCTCGAGAAAATATGCAATGAATCTCATCTTAAAATAGTTTTTTATACTAATTATATTGTTATAGATCGATATAGTTTTTTTTGATCGAATAAAAATTGTGTCCGAAAAACCTTGTCAATGTCCAATTGAGTTTTCTAGATTTTCCATTTTCAAAAATGATGACCTTAGTTGCCATTACACTAATATTATTGAAGAACTTTCAACGTTATTATTATGGCATATTTCTTGAATTTTTAATGGTCTTTTAAAATACCTGGTCACCTCGGTAGAACCTTCTCAACTGATGCGTTAGCACGCAACTTATTGAGTTTTTTTTTTTGTTTTTGTTTTAAAAAAGATAAAAATAACTAAATGAATGATGTGAATTGGATCCAAAGTACATTAAAAGATGAGATGATGAGCTTGAAAATAAATATGTATAAAAATGTAAGTTTTTGTTCATATAATGTTCCAAACAAATTAGAGACGAAACATACGTTTTTAAATTAATTCATTGTTTTTTAGAAATCCTTTCAAGAATATTTATCAATTAACTAAAAAAAAAAAAAAAATGATTTTAAAGTTAAATATTTATGGTAATAAAGCTTTTGCATTGAAACGACGAATGAAGAGATAACATTCTAAATTGGAAATAATATTTCAAGGAATGTAATAAAAATTTGCACATTAAATTAATAACTTAAAAAGCTTTATCAGGTTATCAGTTATGTAATAAAATTATGAAGAAAAAATTGCAACACCTGACAGAAATCTTTCAGCTTAAAAGCTTATTTTCATTAGATTCATCGTTAAGATGTTCAGCTTTATTATGAATAAACTCTCATGAAAATTGAAATGTCACTTCACATTTTAATTGGTATTATCAAAGTCACGTGACGTGACTATAAAAAAAACATAAAGTAATTTAAAATCGGCCTATAGCCGATTGTTTGATGCCCTATGGTAGAAATGGGAGAGAAAAGTTGTGAAAACTAACAATATATCAAGGTTTTTTCTTCATAACTTTGTTTGCCCTTTTCAAAATTTTCTCTAATTTGTAAGTAACCCAGACCCTGGTAGCATAAGTGTAATTTGCAAATTTTATTCCAATCGGTGAATTAGTTCTGAATGTACATCAAAAAGACTTTCTGAACAGGCTTATTTCCTCCTAAGACTATTTCTTTCTCCACTATCCTTAGACCGATATCACTGAAATTTACAATGTTATCGTCTATTTATGTAGTCAATCAATACAATTAATTTAAACAAAATTGCTTTACCAATTTTACAATTAAATCCGAAAAACTATATAAAAAAACGACAAAACTTTATGGTCACCCTTGTTTTTGCTTAATAACTTCGCTGACCCTTAGTCGATTTTGCTGAAATGCAATACCAAATCCACTACAGGAATAACCAACTAGAATTCTAAATTTCATCAAAATTGGTTGACGTGTTTTTGAGTTATCTTGTCCACGGACGGACGGTAGTAGCTAACATGGAGCATTAATATAGGGAATTTTTTAAAGAATTTTGGCTCATTTTCAAAACCCAATTACCCCAATTAGTTCTGCCTGAATTTTACAATTTTTTTCATAAATGTTCTACAAAATGTCACCTTTTAAGCGCGCTATAATATAACTTGATAGGATCAGAACTACTAAAGTTATACGACTCTAAAGCCATCTATTGGAAAAAAACGCCACGAACTTTCTACTTAACTCAATATTTCAAGGTTTTTTTCTCCATAACTTCGTTTCTTCATTCTCAAATTGGCTCAAATTCACAAGTAGGCTAGAGTCTAATAGCATAAACACGTTTCGTAAATTTGATTGAAATCGATATATAACTTTTTAAAATACATCGAGAATCTTTATAAAGAGGCTTATTTTAGGCTACAACTATTTCTTTCTCTATTATGTGTCGTCAATTTATGTATTTAACCAACATAATTCGAATTAGATCCGAAAAACCATATAAAAAAAACGACAAAACTTTCTGGTCAGCTTGGTTTTTGCTTAATAACTTCCCTCCCCTTCAGTCGATTTTGCTGAAATACAATACCAAACGCAGTTAAGGAATAACCAACTTACATTCTAAATTTTAACAAAATCGGATCACGCGTGTTTGAGTTATCTTGTCCACAGACGGACGGACGGACGGACGGACGGACGGACATGCATAAATCGATATAACTTTTGATTCCCTGCACAACCATACCCTTGAAATTTTTTTGCGATGATTATTTCTATGCGTTACACACTTAAAGACAAAACTAATATACCCTCTGGTAGTACCTACCATAGGGCATAAAAATAAAGCAAAATGGTAACATGGATATTTTTAACATTTTTCAAGCTTATATATTATTTGTGCTATCAGAATCATTTTTATTTCATAAATGAATAAATTCAAATATAATAAAGGAAATAAAGAGCTGTCCCAGTACATACTGCCTGCACTGTTTTTTTTTTATTTGTTTCTGATTAGGTAGTGACTAGGAATTAAAATTTAAACCTTGTACTGAGACTTATTTAGTTTACGAAAGTATAGGTATTTTGCTAACTATCCCAGTTACTAAAAATTGCGAAGAAATATCTTATATTTTCATGTAAAAAACAATGAAGTCATGTAATTCAATCGCTAAGGACGCCAAAATGACTGGATCAGGATGTTCAAGAAGTATATATACGATCCTTAATATATAGACAGTAGTAGAGGAACCAAAAAATGAAAGACTAACAAATGCAAGTGACAAAAGGACATTGATCTTCATCAATTTAAATTTTCATGAAATTGGAAAAATCACTGATGTTTTTTAAGCCGAAAAACAAAAATAAAATAAATGTGTTTACGAACAATTTGTATGTTTCATTTTCTCGTGCTAAACACTCCTACCAAAATATGTTCAAATGCTTATGCTCTATGTTAGGTACTACCAGAGGGTATATTAGTTTTGTTTTGCAATACATTATACTTTTGTTAAAGTTCAAATTTTATAACTCCATTTTGACTGGATACAATTTGGCTGTATAACCGAATCGATTTGAACCGGAATCGGAACGAAGTGGACAGAATCAGAACCGAATCGGATGCTGGAAATAAAAATTGCATTTACATATTTCCTCCTAGTTCATTCTATGTAATCTATATTTACATTCATAAGTCATATTTTAGGCTATGGGAAATACCGGAATTCAAAGGTGACTTGCCTTCACTAGTGACATGACATACATTAAGTAATTTGTATTTTCGGAAGAAAAAAAAGACACAAATACTGAAATTGTTGTAATTTTGGAAATTAAAAAATACACTTAATGAGTGTGTTATTTTTTAAAATACTAAATATTTGTACGTTCATGCATTTAAATTTAATACTCTTCGAAAGACAAGAGTTTTCTTCAAATTCAATGAGAAGTTTTTGTAAGATTTCATTCTATTATCATTTTTAGCGAGACTTTTCTACATTTTTCCTAATTTTCTTAACTTTCGTATTGTAGAAACAACTCCTTAAACATACGCGTATACTACTCTATCACCTAATTCGTTTTATTTAATCAATGAGAGATGTAATAAAAGATGTCAAATTCTCTTCAAGTATTTGAGACATTACAACCTATTACAAAATCCTTATCTTTATCCGTTAGTGACGGTTGGGCAAGAGACAAAAGTCACTTTTAATAGGGATGAACATGCATTTCGGTATTAAGTAAATTTCATTGCGAATTTTGATACTAGTAAGGACCTCATTTTTCTTTGGAAAACAAACAAAAAAAAAGTTTTTATATTGAAAAACTAATTTTTATTTATTATTTAGTCTTGTTATTAATTCTAAGTTCTATGAAACAATCGTGTTGCAAAAAATAGCTGCCTAAATTTAAATTATAGCAAAAAAAAATTGATGATTTTGATGAAAACTATTAAATTTGTTTTTAAATATCAAAAATAAATAAATAAATAAGATGTTAAGAAATAAAAGTTACACAATTTTGATGTTAATGAAGTGCTCAAGTCATTAATTAAATTTATAAATAACAAAATCTCTTTTATTTAAAAGTAGAAATACTTTTTTTTTTTTTGTTATTATTTATATTTTGTGTTTTGAATGAATTCTTAATGAAAAAAAAAAAGTCAAATAAATAAAAATAATTCAAATAATCGTTCTTTTTTTTTTATATAATTTAAATGAAATTAATTAATTATTAATTGTGAATGTTTTGATAACTAAATACAATTTAATTAATCTTTGTTGTTGTTATTTTTTTTAAAATAATTTTAGTTTTTAACGATTTTTTTTTTTTGTTTTTCAATTTTCTAAAAAAAAATGAAAATCTAAATTAGGAAAACAAAATTTGTTTGTTTTTCTTTCACAATTGGGATGGTATTTTTTCTATTTTTTTTTTTTTTTTTTTTTCATTATTTATATAAATGACAAGAATATTAGATTTCTTTCATTGGGGATGACATTTAAATCCTTCAGCTCCACCACCAATTTTGACTCCATCATATAAGTCTTCTTCACCATAATTACCAGAAAACGAATCATATCTTGGTTCCATTTCGGTTAGATCGACTTCTTCGACATTTTCTCCAGTTGGCATTATAAAAGGTGTACGCGGTGGTAGAATTGTTTCAAGAATTGCCATTTGTTCGGTTGTCGCAAAATTATTTGATGGAAATTGTACAACAAATTCAATATAGAGATTACCTTTTAGAAATTGATTTTTATAGATTGGCATTCCTTCATCAGAAATACCTTTAACATCACCTTTTTTTATTACTTCACCAGGTAAACTTCTAACAACAATATTACGTCCATCCAAATGTTTAAAAACATATTCTAGACCACAGAGTGATTGTAATAAATTTATTTCTGCATTTCTAATGACTAAATCATCACCACGTCTTTCGAATAGATCATGTTCCTCTTGTAATAGTAAAACAACAACATCACCACGATCACCATTAAGTATTTGATTACCTTCTGAACGGAATGAAATTCTCTGCATGCCTTTCATCCCTTTATCAATATGAACATCTATTGTATGTTTATATTCTAATATTCTAGCACCATTACATTCGGTACAGAGATCTTTTTCTTTTATAAATGTTCCACGACCGCTGCATACAGTACATGGTTCACTTCGCTAAAAAAAAAAAAAAAAGAAAATATCTTCAATTAACTTTGATTTTTTTAAAAATTGGTCAGTAAATCAAATCACCTTCAACTGAATATTAGGACCAATTGTTTGTAAAACAAATTGTTTTCCTTTTCCATCACAGGTTTGACATTTTTCTACGACGCTACCTCCTCGTCCATCACAAGTAGAACATAACTGAGATCTTGTATACTCAGTTGGAACAGTCTTGTTTCCATTATAAAGATCTTCTAATGTTACTGGAATATCTATCACAATTTCTGGAATTGAATTACCACCACTTCGACCTCCTAAAAAGTCAGTGAAATGCATAAAAAAATCATCTGGGATGCTTGTATCTCGTCCTTCTTGAACAGCTTTTAATCCACAACGATCATAAATATCTCTTTTTTCGGGATCTGATAATACTTCATATGCAAATGAAATTTCTTTGAATCGTTCACCATCTTCTGGATTTTTATCGGGATGAAATTCTTTAGCTAATTTCCTGTAATTCTAATTAGAAAATAAAAGAGCATTTTATAAAAATTAGATGAGAAATGTTTAATGATGTGTGACGGAATATGTTTCAATATCTAAAAATAGATGAAAATAAATCGTTAAAAAACTGTACTGCCCCGCATTATTTTCAGGCCACTTATATATTTGTCACCAAATGAAAAAATTATGAAATTAAATCAAGAACCATTGAAAAAACTACAATATTTGACGTGGTCGACGCCATTTTGCGAAATTTTCATTTAAAATTAAAATTATTTGTTAAATTATAGGAAAAAAAAATTACATAACAAAATTATTGATGTCTAATTTAAAATAATAATAAATCTGTATTAATAGTTATATTATTATTATTCAGAAAATCGGTTATAACTTTAAAAAAATGCCGACACTTTTCTTGATAAGAACTTTTAAACAATATAACTTTTTGTTCATTCTTAAATTTGTTTCTTCTATTTGAATTCAATTTTTGATTATTTACCTTTTTAATATCAGCATCTGATGCATTTTTATCAACACCCAAAAGTTCATACAATTTTGTGTTGTCCATTGTAATCTATTCAAAGAAAAACGTTTGCCAAAAATAAAGAAAACTGACGTTCACTAAATATGTGTGTGTAGGAATGTCAACAATAAAAAAAAAGAAACGAAACGGATCAAATTTGGGACAAAATTCCCATTATGTTGAAATAAATTAATTATAAAGAGGCCAAAAAATTATTTAAAAAAGTTATAATTCCAAGAGCAAAAAGTAAATTTAATTATAATTAAAACAAAAATGTTCTGCACAAGAAAAACAACTTTTTAATAAATTTCAGATTACAATGTTTCGAATGTCAAAAAAGAAACCAATGTGGCATTACTGTTTTCAAGTGTATTTATTATCAGCTGATTGAGTGGCGTTTTCATATTTTTTTGGTTGGTATTTTTATTTCATCAAAATAAAATTCTAATCGGAAGAAAATTCTTTTTAAAGATAAATAATATAGAGACAAAATGCCGGGTTTAGAAGGAACACCAAAAACCGATTTAATTTCCAATCAGGAACAAAATTTGGAAGTTCCAGTTCGAGAAATTACACAAACAGATCGTATAAATCGCCAATTATTAAAATCATTTCTGGATAGAATGAATAATGGAGAAGATCAGAATTTTAGGCCTTCGACACCGGTGAATTCCCAAAATAATAATAGTTTCGATGATTCATAAATATACTTTGCGATTTATTCTAATAATGTAATTTATTTTAATAAAAAATACTTTCAAAAATAGTCGGCTTGTTTTACTTTAAAAAATACTTTGAAAATGAGTAATTTCAGGTGCATGGAATGTTTGGCAATGGAACAAACATGATAAGAAAGATTGAAGTTTTCTTTTATTAAATTCGTATATCTTGCAAAATTATTTTAGAAAAAAGATATTAAAATGAATAATAATAATAAGAATATAGTTTTTAATCCAGTAATAAGTTCAATACAAAAAGTGGCATTGTATGAAACCAAAACAGTATGTTCTCAATACTTTCAAGGGAATATTTTTTCTTTTAATTAAATTCCTTTTAATTTCCAGAAACTCTATTTGGTCGGAAGTAATAATCGTGAAACAAGATTTCGCTTATTAATTATTGATCGAACTGCACAGGATCAATTAAATATAATTGAAGATCCAAATGAAATCGAAGCAAAAGACATCCGAAGATTTGTTGGTTCTTTGGGATCGGCGAAAGCGATTAGTGCTTACGGAGTATTAGGATTTGTTCGATTTTTAGAAGGATACTACTTAATATTAGTAACGAAACGAACAAGATGTGCATTTGTTGGGACACATTTAATTTACACAATAAAAGATACTGTAATGGTTCGTGTTAATGAAAATCCATCGAAAACACCACATCCACTTGAACAAAGATATGTGAAAATGTTCTCAAACATTGATTTAAGCAGTAATTTTTATTTTAGCTATAGTTATGATTTAACACGAACCTTACAATATAATATGTCAGCACCGAAATTTGTTGGACCAAATGTAGATATCGAAACTGATGAGCCATTACCAGATTGGGGGACATTAACAAATAATGTTCAAAATGAAAATGAACGTGTTGATTATGCATTTCGTAGTAATTCACGTAAAAGATTTGTTTGGAATGCATTCTTATTGAAACACATGAAATCTATCGTGCTAAAAGATTGGCTCTTAGAAATTATCCATGGATATATAAGTCAATCGAATATCAGTATTTTTGGTCGACCCGTTTATGTATGTTTGATAGCACGCCGAAGTACCAGATTTGCTGGTACACGATTTTTGAAACGTGGTGCAAATTTTATGGGTGATGTCGCAAATGAAGTTGAAACTGAACAAATCGTTTTAGATGGTAATCGATTTTGTAGTTTCACACAAATGCGCGGATCAATACCGTCACATTGGTCACAGGATGTTAGTAAAATGGTACCGAAACCACCGATTGCATTGGATTTATCAGATCCATTTTCACAAACTTCAGCAAAACATTTCGAACGTTTATTATTTCATTACGGGTCACCAATAATTATTTTGAATTTGGTAAAAAAACGAGAGAAACGTAAACATGAAAGTATTTTAAGTAAAGAAATGTTAGTCAGTGTGAAGTATTTAAATCAATTTCTTCCGCCACAATTTCGTATGAAATATATACATTTCGATATGGCACGAAAAAGTCGCCGAGGCGGTAATGTTATGGAAAGTTTAGCAAATATATCGGAACAATGTGTTCAACAGACTGGAATGTTCTTTAAAGGTAAACATTTTATATGAGGGTTCTTCCAAACCAATTGAACGATCAAGAGCAAACATTTGTGTACATTCATTGGTATTTTCTACTCGTTACGGATCTTCAATGAACTAGGGCGCGTAAAAGTATACTGGCTTGCACTCGGCTGTATCAACTGTGAAAGTATCTTAGCTCTTGCTCGTCATTTCGTTTTTTTCGAAGTACCCTTAAATGAACAAACAAATCACATTTTGTGGAATTTAAATCCTAATTAATTACTGTCTTTGTTATTTTTAAATAAAGATCGTGCAGAAATCAGTTTCCAAACAGGATTAGTTCGGGTGAATTGTGTTGATTGTTTGGATCGAACAAATACGGCACAATTTGCTATTGGAAAATGTGCTCTGGCACATCAATTACACAAATTAGGTTTTATAAAACCACCGAAATTGGAATTTGATTCGGATTGTGTTACAATGTTAGAGAATTTATATGAAGATCATGGAGATACGCTTGCTCTGCAATATGGTGGATCACAATTAGTTCATCGTATTAAAACTTATCGTAAAACGGCTGCATGGGCATCACAAGGAAATGATATAATGCAAACTTTAAGCCGTTATTTCAGTAATACTTTCAGTGATACAGAAAAACAGCATAGTATCAATTTATTTCTTGGATATTATATTCCATGTAAAGATGATTCAAAACGTAAGTGAATATCATTACTGTTTTTATAAAGGAGCGTCTTACTGTTTATTTAATTATTTAAAACAAAAACGTTTAAATTTTTTTTGCAGAGAATCCAGCTATTTGGGAATTACAAACTGATTATTATATGCATAATCATTTATCACAAACCAGAAATATTTCTATACCTCTAACTGATTGGATTCGTCCAATTGTCCGTAATTCACTTCCCTACTCGTGTAGTGATTCAAATAAAATTGTTAAAGAATTATTTCGTGTACACTCAAAAGATATGGAAATGATTGATTCCTATTCAAATTATCATATCTCATTTAAATTGACATCATTCGAAGAACATATTGCATATCAAATAAGTCAAATGGCAAGAAATTTTATGCCAACATTTCGTACAAATTTCAGTCCATTTCAACCGGGACGTAGACGTGAAGAAAGAGCTACCACAAAAAATCCATCACTTACTGGACAAAGTTCAACTAGTTCAACAGCAAGTTCAACAAGTTCTAGTATGGATGAAGATTCATCAACAGATGATGAAACTTTAAATGATTCACAAACAAATTCACCACTTGAGTGTAAAACACAAAATCCATTAACATTTGAAACATTACTACAATCGATGGAGGATGTTTATGGTTGTACAATTGCTGTACCAAATAAAAATAGTATGATAAAATATAAGAAATATGTTCAAATTGGTAAATTATCATCGGGAACTGGTCAAGATAATAATCGTGCTTCGACAGTTTCGAATAAAATCATGAAATCAGTTACAATAACACCGATGAGTGATTTTGATACAGATTCATTGGAAAATATTGAACCACCAACAGTTGATGAGAAAAGTATTAAAATCTATGAAAATTATATAAATTCACCATTTAATATTGTTCATCAACAAAAAGATTTAGATTTATTACAAAAATATGTTAATTTAAGTTAAAAGAAAAAAAGAAGAGAAAACAAAAAACAAAATACTCGTATTTTAACCGAAATAAAACTATTTAAAATAATTATATTTCCGGAATTTCTTCTAAGATTGTCGTTTGTTGCTTTTTAGCTCGTAAACGTTCCTGTGCTAATCTTCGATTCTCTGCTATTCTTGCTATTTGTTCGGAATTTAGTTTTGTTGGAGGCGGTGGTGATGTCGATTTCGTTGGAGTTGAATATTCAATAAATTTATCCGGAAATGGTGTTGATGCAATTGCATTTCCTGTATGAAATTTCGGTGTAGTCATTATACTACTCTCGACAGATGTATTTAATCGACTTGGACCTGGAGTATGTGGTGCCAATTTCGAAATAGCAATTTGTTCTCCAATTAAAGCATCAAATTCATCAAACGGTTCATCTTGTGTTGGCAGCATTTCTTCATCGTCATTTTCTTCTTGGATATTATCCTCTTTTCTTGTATCAAGCATTCCTTGTCGATATGCATTCATATGCATTTGTATCGGTTTTTTCTTACCCAAACGTTCAATATTCAAAAGAATATCATCAAGTTTATAATTCGAATACATTCGATGAGCCCAATGTTGCATTCGTTTAATGATTTCATTTAAATCTTGTTTCTCATGTCCTTTACCATGATATTTAATAGTTTTGTAATAATTCTCTAGACTATGAATACCTCGTTCTCCCTTCAAAGTGTCGATTGTTAAACGATGTCTTGGATTCTGGACAGAACGTTTCTTTGGTTCTACTTTTATTGGTGCGACATCTTTGTGTTTCTCTTCATCACTATTATTTTCACCATCATCACCACTTGGCAAATCTTCATGTATATTATTATTAAATTGATCACCAAGGATATTTTCAGTAATATCATCTTCAAAAATCGACATCTCGGATCAAAATTTTGGCGCGGTTTAAATTCAATTTTGAGAAGAACGAATGGAAATGAAACGTTTCACGACCGCTACATACAGTAGTACCAATTTAACAAGAAAAGAGTGAAATGTCAAAAAGACCGTGTGTTGTTGTTGACAACAGAAATGTCGAAGTAAATAAATTGCGTTTCATATTAGAAAAGTGTGTATTGTAAAAATTTATTGAAATAATTAATTAATAATAATAATTGATTAATAATTAATATTATAAGATTAACGTGTTTACGCCCAATATTAAAGGGTAAAAGTTTTTTTCGCATCAGCAATTTTTTTTCTTTTTTTTGGAAAGCCATCAAATTGTCAAAATTGTTGCCTGATGAATTGTAAACCAATTTGACTTTTATTGAAAAAAAAAACCAAAACAAGAACACCATACAATGGATCAAAATTGTAAAAATAAATTCAATTTGGATCATGTTTATTGTCACACAAATGAGGGTAATTATATACGAGCAAATACTGGTTCAACAGATGTCTTAGCAATTTTGAAAGAAAACAAACAACTGAAAGCAATGCTATTGCTACATTTGGATCTCATTCAGGAACAAAGTGATCAGCTGATGGCCAAAGATAAAGTCCTTGCCAATCTTCGAGAAGAAAATGAAGCTCTTAAAGTACGCATTGAACGATTGGATAGACGGATTCAATTAAAATGTAATCGAAAATCTGAATCACCAATAATATTACGGAATATAGAAGAAGAAAATCAATTTGATGTATCGGAAGTGCAAAAATTTGAATCTGTACCTGTTGAAAAAATTAATGACATTGAACCGCTCTCAATACCTGAAAACGTTGTTTCACCATCAGAAACTAAATATAAAATTTGTGATGATACCTTTAATAATGACAGTATAATTGGTGAAAATAATGGACAATTTATTAGTAAAATTGTATTACAACGTGTACAACCGAAAGAGTCACAATCACTTTGTTCACCGAAACGTGAAGAACCAGAACCGACAGAAGAGATCGAACAAACACCTGAAATACCAGAACCACAACAAGAACCAACATCATATGTAAGTGATCAAGCCAGTAATGTAGAGGATGGATCAAGTCAAGATATTCCACCAAAAACCGAGCCCAGTGTTAGTATTAATAATGATACCGAAGATAGTTTTAGTTCTGGTGAACATGAACGTCTTTTACGGCATTTAAGTCAATCTAGTAAAGGTGCACGACGATATGGTTATATGACGACGAAAAAACTATATCCTACACGAGAATGGGTAACAGAAAAATCTGATGAAGAAACAATGAAAGAAGAATATGATGAACTCAAATTAGAGGAACCAAATTTAGAAATACCAAAATGGACAATTAAAGAATTCACCGGTCTTTATAGTATTGAGGGTACTGAAGATTTATCTGATGAAATATTTTTAAAACGACATTCAAAATTAGAACATGATGAGAAACGTCGTAAAAAATGGGATGTACAAAGGATACGGGAGCAAAGAACAATTGAACGATTGAAAAGACGTCATTGTAAAGATGAAATTCAAGAATCAGATAATCAAGAACTATTATCATTTTATCCTAGTCCAGATTCAATTAAATACATTCAAATAACCGATGATCTACCAGTACAAGCATTCGGTGAACCAATTCCACGTTTGCCACCATGTGAATTCTCTTTACCATGGCTTAATCAACCATCAACATCGAATTCTAATTCATGGATTCATAATCAACAGCAACAGCCTTCAACATCTAGTTCTCATTCTACAGATGGATCGAATATAATGCATTCATCATTTGTTTTCTTAAAGAAAAGGCGACGACAATACTCCCAGAGTACGCCAACCAGTACGAAACGTTCACATAAAAAATCTATTAATAAGCAATAAACTAAAATATGGTTTAAAAAGAAAATAATAGTAATTATAATAATTTGTTAATAAATATAATTTTAAAAAGAAATTAAAATAAATAATTACAATTCCAGAAAATAATTTACTTTTTTTTTTGTGAGATGAAATCAATTTATTTTTTATATGCCTTTTAGATTGTAGTCATTCAAAGTGATTTTAATTAATTAATTAATTATTAGATTTTCAATATTTTGTCTTTTGAGCTTAAGTTTTTGTAGAGTAAAATTTTAGTTTTTTTTTTTTTTATATTAAATATGAGTTTTTAAAAAACACAAACAAATCCATTGCAAAATAAAAATGTTTTTAAATTTTTTCTTGATTTTATAAAGAAAATTTTTAATTCAATAAATCTAATCTAATATTAAAAGTTCGTTTTTCTTTTTTTTTCATTTTTAATCGATTCTATTTTTTAAGCTTTCGCGTGTGAATCACGTAGAACTTAAGCTTGCAATTTTGCAGTTAAAAAATGATTTTAGGATAAGAATTAGTGTTACCTATTTGAAGTCATCAATTGGAACAACTAATCCATCATAAAAATCACGTCAAATAATAAATAATTCTAAATCAAAGGTCTTATTGAATTCTTGAGGAAATTGTCTTAAATTTTGGTGCTTCTAAAGGACACATATATAAACGAGTGTTAAGTTAGAAAATGGTGAAAACAGTGGAAGCAACAACAAACGCGGTAATATATGGAATTTTGAAATACAATTAATTTTGTTTTTACACAAGGATACGTGTAAAATGTTATAGTTTTCCACTAACAACAACACGCCTTACGTTAACGTTACGATTACGATCGTATTCCATAATAGGGCCCCAAAATTAGAATAAGAAATATTAAAATATTGTTTCCTCAGACCTCCAAAATCAGACAAAAAAACTAATAAATTATATGAACTCTTATAATTCGTTTTAAATCAACACAAATCGTGTACAAAGAGAAGACATTTTTGTTTTTCAAATTCGTGTTAAAAAAAAGTTGCTAGAAATCACAGAACTGAGTGTATAGTATATAGAATAGTATGGAATTAAAACACAATGTTAGTAATCCAACATGTTGCCTTGTTATGGCCAACTGTTTCTTTCGTATATGTCGAAGAAAACAAAAATAAATATGATTTATTAAAGGCATAAACAACCACCAAAACTGCATAATTTAGACTCGACCAGCGTATACATCAATCCCAGTTCCAATTTAGTTAAGACTAACCATGTATACGTAGTATCCGTTGTCGCGTTTCGTTGTATTACTTTCATTGTGCTTTCACCATTATCTGAGAAATAATTTCAAAAAATATTAATGATAATGATTAAAACAATTGATATTATTATCATTAAATATTTTCAAGTGTTTTTTCTGCAATAAAGTGATTTTTTGTTTCCTTCAAAGTTGATTAAATAAATTCTTTTGGAAAAAAAAATTTTGTTAAATACTTTTTTTTTTCTAAAAATAACGGTTTTATATTTTTGTGCGGTTTTGAACAACGAAAAAAACAACAAATACTTGAAAAAATAAATCAAATTCCATCAAAAAAAAAAAACATGTAATCGAATGAAATGAATTTGAAAAATCAATATCAATCAAATCAAAGAAAATTTGTATATTCAAAAAATTAACACCGACTAATTTAAATTGGGTTACAAATTAATAAATGACCTAAAAGGTTACAAAATAAATAAGAAAACCAAAACAAGAACAAGAAATAACATTTAAAATAGATATTAAACTAAAATTAAATTTTATCAAATATAATTCAATTAAAAATTAGATTTAAATATAAAATCGAATACTTTTAATCAGCGTCGTGCGATCCAGGGCCGCCGAATTTCCCATTAGGCAACTCCAGGCTGCAGTCTAGGGGCCCGCACCACAGAAAAAAACTGTTCAATAATTTTAATTTTGAATAGACTAAAGACATTTACCACAAAATAACCGCAACAAGTTTCTAAATTGTCATATTTTTCATGCAAAACATAATCTATTATACTTTTTGACAAATCAGTACAAAAATGACCAAAATATTCGCAGATAGTAGAAAGTACAACATTCGTTTCCTTGCGGTAGGGCCCGCACCACAGGTTCAGCCTAGGGGTCCACAGGTCCTAAATTCGGCCCTGATGCGATCTAAAGCCCAGAAGACGCATATCGAACCCAGATAATTTTCGGACAATTATTCCAATTAGAATTTTCATGTTAATAAAATCTTAATCTTAAGAAGTTGTTTTATTCAGCTTTTAAAAAATTAACTACAAAGTACCGAAAAATCTGCACTATCATTTTTGGAAGAGAAGCCACTTTTAGAAGAAAGCTCTTTTAAGAAGGAGAAATGATTATTATTAATATCAAGGAATTCAATTTAATTACAACAAGTTAATTCACGTATTTCTTTGATGTTGTTTAACGATGGAGTTCATACCGCCCCTTTCCAATGACTCTGAACATGGGTCTAAGACTCTCCCAAAGAAAAACACATGATCGCCAACAATTGTAAAGGTCGTTTATTTTTGTTGTACTTAGATTTTTAGACATCTAGTTAAGTATTCTTTTTGTTGAGATTTAAACTTCCCTATGGTGGTAGAAGGAGGAACTACTTCTTGTGGACAATTTGAGTATTGAATTTTTTTGCAAATATTTTCGTATCTAGTTGCAAAAATCACTGCACGCTACTGATTTTAATTACAGTATAAAAGAAAATGTTTTTTTTTTATTCAAATCTAAGAAGGCACATGATCTTTGATTCGACTTGTTTACGTTTTTAATCTCTAAATTTTTGGTGATAAAAAATTTTTTTCAAGTGAATAAGAAATATAAATTATTTTTTGGTGATTGGATAAAAATATATGATAAGAACGTTAATTGGTATAAATATATTTAAGTCAACAAAAGAAAAAGAGAATAAAACAGTTTCTTGAAGCATCTACATAAGGAAAATATATAAATAGCTTATATGTTATCTTTGCGGAGAGCCGATACCATTGGTAAACAACCTTTTTTTCATGTATGTCTTATGGTAGAAACTTCTTGAGGGTAGTTTAATTTTCTCACTGGATTTGTAAAGCAAAGAAATCATCATCAGAGAATGAACTCAAGGCAAAAGATGTGTAGCGAATCAAAAGTTATATCGATCTATGGATGTCCGCCCACCTGTGTCCGCCTGATTTTAATGAAATTTACAATTTGGGTTGCTTATTCACTCAAAAATTAGACATTAAAATATTTGTAATGTCATAAAATGGATATACTTTGTCATATGACCAATGAAAGACATAAACCGATAAAACCGATAGTCTGAAGGCTTCTTTATACTCAGAAGCTCAGAAGCCAATGCAATTAAGTCCATTTTCATACAGTTTCTAAGTTGCTCTCGATATTGGTAAATTGTAATAGAATTAATAATTATTTTTAATAACAAAAGGATTTAGGCATTTCATAGTCTTTTCTCTATCAGCGGGTCCTTAATTTTATGGCTTCTGAATAATTTCAGGAGCCAAAATTCCCTTTAGTTTTTTTTTTAAATGGACTTATTCGAAATAACTTCTGAACAGCTCATATACAGTCAGACAATCTAATTAGATTTTAACTTTTCTTCTCCTTTCATCTTTCAGGACAACGTGGCGTTTAGGTTCAAGTTCCCTGGAACAGCAGCAGATAATATCAAACAATAATAGAATTTTTTTTTAGTATTTGAAACATTTTCTATTTTTTTCTTAAATATATTGTTTAAGGTAAACAAGACTAAATTGTATCAAAAAAAAAAAGTGTTTTTTATCAAGAAATACAAAACATCTCATCCATTAACATACAACTGACGAGAAATAATAATTTACACAATAAACATTAAGAAATTTCAGATCAAATAGGTCTGAAAATATTTGTGATCCAATATCTAATCAGTTTAGTATAAGACGTTGTCGTTGATCGTCCACAATTTTGTTAAAGTGAAGTTTTTATTGTTCAATAATGGAAATGATTGAAATAAATCTTCCAGAAGAAGGCACCAATAATGATCAATCGAATGCCAGTCAAAATATTTCTAATAGTAGTAATACGACTGATAGTAATGCTGAGGCTGAAGATATACTAAAGCCAGGATCAAAAATTAAACCAAATTTAACCATTGATATGGTGGAAAATTTAATTCAACGACTTTATGGAATAACAGCAAGTGAAATTAAGGAACTTGTTTCTTATGATGATAGGAATTACTTAATCCATGAAGACAGGTGAGATATTTTAACAGAAAATAAATAAAACCAACATTTACAAAGGATTAAGCATTTTGTGGCCTTACCTAAATCTGCTATGGTTCCGTCTCTTGCCGGTTCTGTTTCGACATAATCAATAAAAAAAAATATTGACTACGTTAATATTTGATAAGGTGCTTTTTTTCACTGATCTGAAACTTCTTGATAAAGTGGAAAACAGCGCTATTTTTTCAATTAGTTTAATGTAAAAGTAAAAATAAATTCGAAAATTTTATTTGATTTCGCTGAAATAGATGGCAAGGCGATGTATTGTTGTGTCAAGTTTATATTAGAGAAATAAATTAGCATATTTTCTGGATTAAACATTAAAAAAAACAACTATTTTATAGTTTGTTTTATAGTAAACTATGTAGTTGCTTGTGTACGGCTTTGATGTATTTTTAAGTGAGATTGAAGAGAAAAGATGATAAAAATAACAGCCTTAATAACTAAAGTGTACAATTATTAGCCTGGATATTTACAATCATGATACTGGAATGCTATGTTACCGTTTGTAGTTATAGATAGATGAAAATTCGCCCAGTATTGACCGAATTGGTAACGTTTTTCTATTTTTGCAACTTTCATAAAAAACCCGCACCGAGTAGAGGTATACTCCATTTTTTAATTTAATTCATCCGGAATATACATTCCAAAAAATCCACTTAGTATTGACTAAACTAGAGATGTTTATTTATTTCTGTCCCTTGGAATCTCCTCCTGAGCGATGCCGTATCCTATCTTTTAAGTTGATCTATCCAGAATAGTACACATTCTAAGTTTCATGAAAATCCACCCAATATTGACCGATTTAGGCCCTCGCGGAACCCTTTTTCGAGTGGGGACCTCCATAGTATTTTTTCTAGGGTGTTGAAGAATGTTTACACTAAATTTGTTGAGGGAGGATACGTTGAAAGTTATAGAAGTTTTTGTCTAGCAATTAAAAAACCTTTTTTTTGAATATAGATGTAGAGAAGAGATAAAAAGTATTGTAGAATGAAAAGTAGTACATTTTCACTTTTTGAAAAACTTTAACTAAACAATGTTTTGAAAAGGACCTTAACCTTTATTTCGTCATATACCAATTGTTTCAAACTCCACAAAATCCACTAAAATCTTCATCCAAAAGATAAAAAGTGCCTAAAAAAAGGTGAATCTTTTCTAAATTAAAATTGCATCAATTGATTTATTATTATTAGTTGACAGACCTGACCATTTTAAAGGTCTCATTGCTTCTATTTATTTAGTATTCATATGTTGAATCTAATCTATAGGATTTTGTGTATTTTAAATAAATTCATTTAAAGATGAATTACCATCTTCCATTTTAATTTGTATTTATTAGGTCTGTTTTATTTGCCACTTACTCTGGGGTAGAGCAAATTTTTACATTGAAAACAAACACAACAAAAGTGCAAATCCTACACTACTTTCAGACCAGGGGTAGCTCTCACACCGAAATTAGTTCAGTTTTCTACCATAAAAAGTGTATTAGCTAAAAATTTCCCATTTAATTACAATATGGTTGCTAAGCAGCGCTACAAACTTTTGAATTAAGGCTTTTTCCTACTCCTGCTCGTTTTATTTGCCACTTACTCTGCTCCGGTGTAGGGTATGGCAAATAAAACAAACCTATTGTTTTTATTCTAAAACTTTTAATATTAACATTTTCTTTTTTTTTATCAGAAATATTAAAAATCCTTTAATAACAAATTCCTGGCCTCATGGTTATGTTTTGAAGATTTTAAATGCTCACGATTCTCAAAAATTGGATTTTATTGATGCTCAAACTCAATTAATGATTTATTTAAGTATGTAATTAATTAAAAACATATTTTTAATAAAAATATAAATTTATATTTTTTTATATTATTTTAGAGCAAAAAAAATTCATATCTCCAAATCCGGTACGAAATGTTTATGGAAATTATTATTCGGTCGAACTTATTAACAACAATAAAAATGTTGTTAGATTATTGGAATATCTACCGGGAAAAATCTTCCATGATATTCCACTCACAAATCATTTATTTTATCAAGCCGGTGAATTGGTCGCAACACTCGATCAGACTTTAAAGGTATGTAATTTTAGATATGAAGACTAAGTACAAGTAAATTATGTCCTATCTAAGAATTAGAGATATTACTTATGTGTTCTTTGGTCAAATTAAGAAAAAATTTGTTGAAAACTCCTTGCGCTCACATATGTTCACATATTACATTTTTTTTATTCTAAAACATATAATAACTTAAAATCCGCCTATAGCCGATTTTTTGATGCCCTATGGTAGAAATGGGACAGAAAAACTTTTAAAACTAACATTATTTTAAGGTTTTGTCTTCATAACTTTGTTTCCTCTTTTCAAAATTTCCTCTAATTCGCAGGTAACCTAGGCCCTAATAGGATAAATCCAATCCGCAAATTTTATTTAAATCAGTATGTCAGTTTTTAAATTACATCAAAAAAACTTTATGGACAAACTTATTTTCTCCTAGGATTATTTCTTTCTCCACTATCCTTGGATCGATTTTGCTGAAATTTAACATGGTACCGTCTATTTACGTATTTAAGCAATATAATTAATTTAAACAAAAGTGATTTGTAAATTTTCCAGTTAAATCCGAAAAACTATATAAAAAAACGACAAAACTTTCTGGTCACCCTGGTTTTTGCTTAATAACTTCCCTCCCCTTTGGTCGATTTTGCTGAAATACAATACCAAACCCAGTTAAGGAATATCCAACTCACATTCTAAATTTCAACAAAATCGAATAACGCGTTTTTGAGTTATCTTGTCTACAGACGGACGGACGGACATGCATAAATCGATATAACTTTTGATTCTCTGCACAACCATACCCTTAAAACCTTTCTACGACGATTATTTCGATGTGTTACAAATGGAGTAACAAAACTAATATACCCTCTGGTACCATAGGGCATAAAAACTAATCGGTCCTACCTAGTACATGTACAAAAAAGTTCTGGGTTTATTTTCTTACCAATTTGGAAATTGGTAGTTCTAACTTTGATGTTTGAATGACATAAGTTTCAGTCATTTACAGACACTTACAGGGTATGTATAAAAGCCGAACGAATTAGAGACCGAAAAGCAACATTTACGGTATAAATGAAAAAAAAAATTATATAGGGAGTATTGGTAATAGAGCGGTTTTCAAAAATGCCCAAAAATGGATCGACTACTATTCGATCTCAAACCGGATAAGTTTCTATCATAATAGAATCCGCAAGTTACCTGCAATATGGCAGAAGGTCGTAGATAATAACGCAGTTATTACTTGAATTTTATCATGCCCATGTACACCTAATACTTGATTATATTTATGGCTACAAAACTATGTTAAGGGCAAAATATATGCTATTAAATTGAGTTCTCTAACTAACTTCCTTATGTCATGTAATTTTCTTGGAGGTATTTAGTCAAATGTTAGTTCTACCGTTCAATAACTATGGATGGACACATTACATTCTAGGATTTTAAATTCTTAAAGAGATATTCTTAGATATAACATAATAATACTTTCACCTACTAAACCATTTTCTTATTACAATATTAAATTAGTTTCACATAAATTACTTTTCTTTTTCCTAGCATTTTAATCATGAAGGTTATAATCATCATAAAACTGTTTGGATGTTACAATCTGTACCAAAATTACGGGAATTCATCTATATACTTCAGGATCACTCGAGAAAATCAATCGTTGAAGAAGTAATAGATGCATTCGAAAAGAATGTTTTATCAAAAATCGATTCATTTGAAAAAGGCATAATTCATGGTGATTACAATGAACATAATATTGTCGTTACAAAAGATGAAGAACATAATGAATATCGTATATCCGGAGTAATTGATTTTGGTGATACAAATTATGCACCATTAATATTTGAATTAGCAATTGCGATGACTTATATGATGATAGAAAGCCAAGATCTAGCAACTGGTGGAATTGTTATAGCTGGTTATAATTCGGTACGAATGTTATCGAATAAGGAGAAAGAAATTTTAAAATATTGTATTGCTGGACGTTTATGTCAAAGTTTAGTTTTGGGTGCCTACACACATTCCTTAGATCCTGATAATGATTATTTGTTAACAACACAAAAATTCGGTTGGCAATTGTTAGAGTCGATATGGAAAGAAAACTATGATAAAGTTGATGAGATTTGGAGTACAACAGCTGATAAATATTTAACACAAAGTGTTAAATAATTCGACGGTTAAAACAAACTTTTATCGAAGATTAATCAAGAGTCAATTATCTAAAAAGATGTTTTTTCAAAAGTTCATTTTATTCAAACGTAGTTAGAGAAGTTTTTGTATAAATTCAAATTGAAAATTTAAATTTTTCAACTAAATTCTTATTAAACAGAATTTTATTTGAAGTTTTATTTTTAAATTTGCTAAAGTTTCTGCCGAAAAATTAAACGTGAAAAACTTACTTACCAAATTTGATTCAAATTTAACAAACGAATGTTAGTAATTTCACGGATCAATTTGGGATTCAACGGGATTCTACGTAGAACTGCATTTACAGCCCTAATAAAAATTTGAAAAGAAAGCCATTTTTTTTTTTTTTTAGAAAATTTGTAGAAATAAAATTTAACTAAAAGTCAACAAAAATTTAATGACTCTCACAATCGTCATCGTCATCGAGCTCTATTTATGCTGGGAGATCATAAATACTTAACAAAAATTTTGGGATTATTTCGTTTCTTTCGTGGTTAACCAAGATTCCACGGATATTTTCGAAATCCCAGTTCCCAGTTCAGGCACGTCAACGAAATTTTTGACACGGCTTTCAGAAATGATTAATTTTTTTTTCTTTTCCAAACTAAGAAATTTGCTATTTGATTTCGAGTTTTGTGTCGTATTTTTCCGAGTCGTAACAGCCATCTTTAAAATGTTATTCGCAAATCATTCGTTACAACTCTGCCTGGAACAGGCATTAAGAAATCCCAACTAGAAAGTCTCTTTTTTTTGTTGATAACAAAAAACCGACATTATTTCAGAATGGAACAAATTTAACATATGCACCAGGGACGAGGTGCGTTCATATATTGAAGGAAATGAATGCTTCTAATGCATCTACTTCTATCGTATATAAATCTTCTATATGTAAATAGGCAAACACAAAAATTTACCTTCCTTTTATTCGTATTCTAACAAAAGATGTGGCTTAATATATATATATATCAATCGAAAGCTATTGATAAGGAGAAGTGTTTAAACACAAAAAGTATGTTGATATATGGTCGTTGAGCCAGGTTGGATAGGTTAAAGTTTCCCATATATTTATATGGGAACAACAACAAAATATAAGGCACCCAGTTGTGTGCTTTACGAATTTGTGTAATGAGGGAATGGAAATAACTGAAGTGTTTTAGAAGATTTTTGATTCAGAATTATATAGAAAACAGCTGTTTATTTTTCTCGAACAAATTTAAGAAAACAATTGAAAAAAGCATTGATATTTAGATTTGTAAATATATAAGTACGAGAATTAGAATATCATATTGAAATTCATAAGTTTAACTTTTAATTATTGCAATCGATATTCTAATTTTCATTTTATTAGGTCGAATTTCGACCAATGGGCGGTATTAGTTTGAATTAAACTATCTCACTCAGATCATTAGTTAATTTTGTATACCCTGGTAATGTAAATTGGGTTTAAGATATGCATTCCATCTCATATAAAAGAAGGATGATTGTTTCTCTTAATCCCTGTTTTCAGATTTATATTTCCTCAATAGTCCCAGGACTGGTTATATTATTGGTTCTTTATAATACTACTCAAAAGTTCTTCCATTCGCGCTTCATGCCTGACATGAACATGTATTTACCACATATCTCTATTGAATTTCCAAAATTTCCCATTGCTACTTTTCATGAGAACTTTTACCTGGGAGCGAATTGTTATAAATGCCAGAGAGCGGAAGATATAATATATTCTTGGAACTTTTGTTATATTGTGCTTTTTTGTTTAGTGGAGATAGTGTTGTTTTTATTGTGTACAATAATTATTTATGTATTTTGTTATCGGTAAGAAGCGTAAACAATACATATTTTATGTACGATTTTATAAGAATTTTTGGGTAGACCATTTTCTTATGACATAAAGAAAACTGGTTTCATCAGCAAGTAAGTATTTAGGGAGTAAGACTATATTATAATTTTTTTGCCGGTCGATTACCATCAGCAACCGGCATTGTTTTTTGTATCGCGTGAGCCTAATATCAAACCAAAAAAAAAAAAAAAAGTATGTTCACAATGTGTACAAGAAGAGAAGAATGAAGAGTTACCAGCATTGGTTGGTGTGATATATATACTTGAAAAAATAACAAACGACCCACTTTTTATTGAACATTTATTACTAATTTAAAATTTTCCAATAATTGTAATATTATCGTGCAAAACCGGAAATTACATATCGTATCAATTGAATGAAATTTTCTAAAATTAGAATTTCATTTAATTTTAACATTTGATATATCTGGTAATATGTTTATGTTGTCTTCAGAATGGTATCATGCGCATTTCAGTTCCAGAGAACACGAGAGTGTTATTTCACAGTTCACATTTCTATATAGGGTGTTAGGCAGTTTTTTTTATTTGGAAACTTCAGAAAAACACCATTTTTGGCATAGTCAATATGATGGTTTAATTTGGTTTTTAAATTTACTAACACTGAAGTAACGAATTCTTGAATATTACTTTCCCCAAACATTTTGCATACGTTTTAGTAAACTAACTAAATACAATATGAATGTTAATACATTGTTGACGGAAGAAGTTTTTCATTTTTTATACGTTGAAGACCGAAAGACGTGAATCGAGGTTTTTTTTTTTTTTTTTTAAAAAAAGCCATTACAACAATTTATTAAAAACGAAAATAAACGCATACCGAACAGACATAATGATCCATTTTAATCTACACATAAAAGAATACTTAACTGGTCCTATTGTATATTTATAGGCCTTTATTTTTGGTTCGGATCAAATCAGACCAAACTAGTTTGGTTCGCACATAGACATGATGATTGTGCAGGATTACACGCTGTTTTTTGGGTAGAATTCTACCGCAGACATAGGTTACGGTTGGTTGGGGGTGAGGGAGAAGATCTACCTCTCGAAATGTTGGCGTAACGGAGTTTTTTACGCACACAAACAAGAATCACTGTTTGTGTCGGTTTCGAAAAAAATTGAAAATTCAAGCGCGCCATTCGCTTACTGACCGTCAACATGTAATCATAATCTAAAAGTACATAGGAAATAGTAAAATAGTAGATCCTAACAGTTTGACGGTTTAAGTCCGAGTGATGCTGTGCTCACACATACTAATACACTCCTTGTGTAGCCTGTATAAAAGACTGTGGTATAAACATTCCACGTCTAATCGATTTGGTAGTTTTCTACCCAAAACTTAACGGTAGATTTCTACTGCGTGTAATCTGGCACATTGATTCATGTTTAGGTTTAAAAAACTAAAGCTTACTTTAGGACAATTATTGAGGGATGATTCTAATTTTCTGACACTTAACGCCATTATCGAAATAGCCTATAAGATACGATTTTTGGTAATACATTTAATGTCAACACTTATATCCTTTGTGAATGAACTGAACGTAATTTTTCGGTATTCCATAACCCGAAAAATCAACAATTGATGACGATTTAACTAAACATTTTGAATTCGAATGGATGTTAATTTACAAATCAGAAAAGGATCAGACACTTAAGTAACACCTTGTATAAAAGAATGTAACATTAATTTTTAGTCCAAATTCTGGTTTGTCATAGTCACTCTAAAACTGTACTATTGAGATTCGGGAATTAATAGGGAATTGAAAATTTTTTCTGTGAATCTAGTTTAGAGAACATTCACTTCGAAACTTTCCCTTCAGTTAAAAAAGTCGGTATGGCAATAAGCGATACCAAAGATTCTCAGATCTTTTTGTAGTCAGTAGTTAGTCATCCTTTGATTGGTTTGGCTTTGAACTTGAAGTTGCTCTTGGTGATCGGAAGCAATACTTTTTTTTTTATAAATAAAAAATTAAAATACGCGTGTACATTTTGTTTATAATATAAAAATGCTTAATTTATAAAAAATAAAAAAAATAAATTATAAAGCACGATTTCTGTTTATATACTTTTGTAGTTTTGTTTAATTAATTCCAATTTAAATGAACTGCAAAGCAATTAATATCAGACGATTCAGTTGAATTAATCTTGGCCAATAGAAATTAGGCTGTAATTAATAAACGCAATTTTTTTTTTTTTTTTTCTAATTACAAAAATATTCTAATTGATATTATTTTAAATAATAAAAAAGAAAAAAAATTTAAAGAAAAAAAAAATCATGGAAAACGATAGTAGTAACAGAAAAACTAAAGATATTAATGGAAAAATTATTGAAAATACTAATGGAACTGTAATTCAAGAGGATAGTGGAAAAGTGGTTTTAAAACGTAAACTTACTCTTATGAATGGTGTTGCTATTATTGTCGGAACAATTATTGGTTCTGGAATATTCATATCACCAACTGGAGTCTTCTTTTATACAGAGTAAGTAAAATTTATTTGTTTTTAAAAATATCTAATCACAATTTATACAATTTTTTGTTTATTCTTTTAATTATATATTTTTATGTTTAATTAATTTAAAAAAAAAAAAAAATAGATCTGTCGGAGTTTCATTATTAATATGGACTGCTTGTGGTATATTATCAACAATTGGAGCATTATGTTATGCTGAGTTGGGAACATGTATTACACGATCTGGAGGTGATTATGCTTATTTATTTGTATCATTCGGACCACTTGTTGCATTTCTTCGATTATGGATTGCGCTCTTAATCATACGTCCAACAACTCAAGTAAATATATTTTATAGTTTATAAATTCATTTATTTTACATGAGAAACACACATATATTATTCATACTATGGTATCGATACTATAGTATAGCTAATATCATTTGAATATAATATTTTTAATTGATTCTTGAAATGGTATAAAGTACACACCTGTGATATACTACATAGTATTCTTAAATTATGGTATCTATAACATATGTGTGTCTCTAGTATTAGACAGATTATATTCTAGTAATTAGTTCCTTGTTTATATTTTTATGTCCTATGGTAGATAGTACCAGAGGATATATTAGTTTTGTCAATGCAATATTGTTGTATTAAGCACGAAGATTAAAAGAGAGAAACAAAACTTCTAATGCAAATTACATTAGTAATGTGTTTCTTTATTTTAACCTTCGTGCTTCATTGTAGTCTATGTGATGGCCTGATGAAATATCTAGAAGGCATTGTTTCTGCCCATTTCCATTTTTCTACACGATAATACAAACACGCTTTGCTCGATTTTAATAAAATTTACAATGTACGTCGGTTATTCCTTAACTAGATTTGTTATTAAGATTTTAGTAAAAACGGCTCACGGATATCGAAATTATAATGAAAAAACATTGGAATAATACTAGTTTTGGTTGTTTTGCTAATTACGAGCCCCAATTCTATAATACATCATCAGAAAATCGACTATAGACTAATTTGAAATTTTATTATGTTTATTGAATACAAAAGCTAATGAATGACCTTAAATAATTTCATTCTTAATTTATATTTAAATTTGAATTTATTACAAAATGTAATTTAAGATAGAAAATCCTATTTGAAAAGTTTTCCATTCTATCTAATTTAGTTGCCTTTTGAAAGAAGCCTTTTTTCTTGATTGAAGCAATTGACATTCCTTTTATACGTCAGCACAAAACGACTACTATATAAAAAAAAAAACACTTGGAAATCCTTATCCTTAAAAGTTTCATAATGATCGATATCTTCACTTGAAATGTCTCTTACAGAAATTTAAGATACAGTACGAATATAATGTATGAATTTAAGTCCTATTTGCATGGATTATAGTTAAAGGACTGGATAAATATGCGTATTAGCAAATAGTCTATACTCCCATATAATTGTATTTAAAGTAGTATTTAATTTAGTAGTCTTTAAAGTTCAATTAAGCTATTAAGCTATTAATTAACATTTAATTATTATTTTTTTTTCTTTTCAGACAATTGTTGCATTAACTTTTGCACAATATGCTGCAAAACCATTTTTTGAAGATTGCACTCCACCAGAAAGTGCCGTAAAACTTTTGGGAGCCGTTTGTTTATGTAAGTTTTTAATTAATTAAGATTAATTTCTTTACAAATAATCGAATCAATTTATTTGAAGTAAATTTTCTGTTTTCTTGATGTGGTGTCAAGTGAAACATTACTTAAATTGTTTATATTTCGAATTTAAACCGCATTTAAACATAATAATTAATAAATACGAGTATAAATATAATTAAAAACAAGCTATAGTGCAAAACCAGTATTGAAACTTCTATACGTATGTTCAAATCACGTTACCTTCTAAAAATCTGGTAATACGTTTGTGAGTTATCCTAACTGCAAATTATGAGGAAAATATGTAAGCAAAGTTTGAAAATCGTATCATTTCATACAAAAAATCTGAATTTTGTTCGGGAGCTACCCGAAGTTGTAATCGGATTCAATTGATTTTTAGACACAACTGTTCTTTCATTGAACAAGTATCTCATGCCAAATTTCATTGAAATTGGTCCATAAATAACGTTACAATACCATGTAAAAACACAAAAAACCGAGCGTTTGTTCGGCGGCTACCCGAAGTTTTAGTCCGATAAAACCCAAACCCTTCTGATAGAATGAGGAAAAAACTGCTCTTACCAATTTTCATGGAAATTGCTTCAAAAATACGGCCGCAATCTTGTACACGACAGACGGACGGACAGACAGACGACAGACAGATATTCGATAAAAATGATTGCAAACGATTTAGAATCTTATAAAACGTGGAGATTTGCATCGATCATGATTCCAGTAACTTATATACTCCGTATAGAAGTTAAAAATCAATACTTGTATATAGGTTCCATTAGAATCCTATAACTTGTTATTTTGCTCTTGCCTTTATTTATTAAAGATTTTGTGTAAAGATAGAATCTTTTCTAGCGTTTTTAGTAAAAACTTAAACACTTTAATAAATTACAAATAATATTTTTTATTTTATTTTATAGGTTTTTTAACTGCAATCAATTGTATGTCGGTTAAATGGTCCATGAAAATTCAAGATATATTTACAGCAGCTAAATTGGCTGCATTAGTACTTATTATTTTAGCTGGCCTATATTCAATGTTTGTTGGTAATTTGGCGAATTTCGATAATATGTGGGCAGACGGTAAATATGATTTACCAAATATTGGATTTGCATTTTATTCGGGACTTTTTGCATTTGGTGGATGGAATTATTTAAATTTTGTTACTGAAGAACTTCAAGATCCATATAAGTAAGTTTTTATCTACATTTGTAAATTTTGTATTTTTAAATTTAAATGGAATCCGTGGTCACTTTTCTATGAGAAGAACTGATTTTCACCGAAAGTGCTAAATCGGAGGTCATTAATTTTTGACCAAAATATGACTGTGTCCTTAACCATTAGTCTGATTATATTGAAATTCAGTACACAAGGTGGATGATATTACAGGAACATTTGGTTAAATTTTCATAAATGCCAAACTAGAAATGGGTTATTTTACGTTCGTGTAGTCACTTTTTTGAATACACGATAACTCCAAAATAGCTCACTAAATTTTGTACAAAATTAGGCCAATAATCAGATGATAAACTGGTTCAATATTGTCTAAGCAAGTTGAATGATTTAGCATACTAGATATTACCACGATAAAAACCTTTCATTAGTATTAAAGTCGAATCTTTATCTCTTTCTCAGTTTTGTTGCATTTTCCGAAAATTAAAAATCTTGTGAATATATTCACTATATATATCTTAAAGATACAGATAATCTTAATTATTAAAATAATCAGAAAATCAATGATTATAAATCAAACTGAATGAAATTAAAATGAATGCTAATACAAAAAATCATGTTTTATTAATGTTGTAAGAATCTTTCTGATATAAAAGAAACCTTTTAAGGGTATTAAAACCAGTTGCTTCTCATTCATTTAAGTAGTTCTAAAGAAATATATCTGACCTAGATTATTTTCTATTGTTTGAGTGATTCTTTTATATCACTTGACTATCTTCAAACCACCAAGACTAACTTTCTTCTGAATAAATTGAGAACGGTTAGTACTTGAAGTTGATTGTGGGTGTGTTTCAAAAGTGGAATGATTAAGGATAAAACAGGTTTCCTTTTTGCACACTTAAATGTTAGGTTTTATATCAATTTAAAAGCAAAAGTATATATACTTAATAATTGTTCTATTTGTTTTTCTTTTCTTTTCGTTTTTTTCTCTCTAGAAATCTTCCAAGAGCCATTTGGATTGCAATGCCACTTGTTACTGGCATTTATGTTTTAGTTAATTTAGCATATTTTGCGGTTGTAACAAGAAGTGAAATGTTAAGTTCACTAGCTGTTGCTGTAACTTTTGGTAATCGAATGTTTGGACCGATGGCATGGATTGTACCAATATTTGTTGCATTAAGTACATTCGGTGGTGTTAATGGTGTACTATTTACGTCGGCACGACTTTTTGCAACTGGTGCTCAAGAAGGACATTTACCATCATTTTTTAAATTATTCCATTCTAAACAGCAGACACCGATTCCATCATTAATATTTTCGGTAGTAAAAATTTATTAAATATTTGGAAAAATTTAAATTCATTTTATTAAATCTTTTTCTTGCAGTGTTGTGTATCATTAATTATGCTCCTTAAATCTGATGTTTATATACTCATAAATTATTTCAGTCAAATACTTTGGCTTTCAGTTGCTGCAAGTATTGCTGGATTATTGTGGTTAAGGCATACAAAGTAAAAATATTTTATAATTAAATCTTTTTTTTTTTTAAAGATGAACAATAAATATGTATTTCTTGTTTTTCCTTTTTACAGACCAGATCTTCCGCGACCAATTAAAGTTCATTTGGCATTACCAATAATATTTATTTTTTGTTGTGTAATTTTAGTACTTTTACCATCATTAGAACAACCTCTTAATTTAGCGATCGGAATTGGTATCACATTAACTGGTATACCATTTTATTATGCTTGTATTAAATTAAAAAATAAACCGAAATTTTATGGACGAATTTCGAATATAATTGAAAATTTTTGCCAAGGCATGTTTAATACGATTTTCATAGAAAGTCCTGAAACTTAAATTTCCATGTTTAGACTTAAGTCTTAAAGAGAAATATTCGGTTTTTTTTCAGTATTTGAAAAAGACATTTTTTTTAGAAGATAATTTTTAAAATATTTATATTTTTTACAAAAATAATAAAAAATTCATTTTAATTTCTTAAGAAAAAATTTGTTTTTTAATGAAACGTTTTATTAGGTGTGTTTTTTTTTATTTCTTGTTCCGGAACAGAGCAAAATTTTAGCTATAACTTCCACCAATTCTATAAATACTGATGTGAATTTTTCAGAATATGATAATACTTCTAGAAAAAGGAATCCAAAAGGAATGAAACTTCTCGATTTGATTAGCCCTGAACCTTATGTGATACATGCAAGTGAAATGGAGCGGATGTAACTTATTGGTTTAAGTAATTATTAATTTACTCAGTTTGTGGCTGGATTATTGGATTGAATTCCAGCAAAGTAAAATACTCACTCCATTGATAGTACTCTACATGATACCCACCCAAAAACCGATAAAATTGGAATGAAGAATTTTCTTCTAAATTAATTGTTTTAATTTCCCCCTCCGCATTTGCAGAGAGGTTAACTAATTGATTTGCGATATTTCTTCATGGGTAAGTTTTATTAAGTTGTAGAAAAAATTAATAATTCTATTAACAATGAGTAATTAAAGCAATGTCTTGTTTAAATGTTCTAAAAATATGATAAAAACATTGAATATCACGATTTTTATTTCCAAAAGGCACTCTGATAACCTTCATACTAGATAAAAATACCTGTAAACATAAAGTTTCATTAAACTTAACAAAGCTTTTGTACAAAAGCAGTTTATTTCCAGTTTTTTTTTTTTTTTTTATTTAGAATTACAATTTCTGGTTTTTTTCGTACACATAATAAAATACTGTCGTTTTCAATTACAAGATTCTACTGAGAAGTTCCTATTTTGGTGAGAATAATTGATTTTAATCAAATTTAGAAACTCATTCCGGAGCGATTTGAATTCATATTTAGGCGGAACTCAACTTAAAGTTCACCCTAATTGAATTAGTATTCGTTTGAAACGAAATATAAGAAAATATTGGGTATTTGAATTAATTTTGACTGTTTTTATTTTTTTTTTATAAAAGTTTTAAAAGTAAAAGTATTCAAAGTATTCTCTATCGTTATCTCTATCTCATCTTTCGAATAAAAAGAAATTCCATGGTAAAAAAGAAGAAAATCTTCTTGTTTTGAAGAATCCATTCATCAAGCCATATTTTTGATCTCTTCTTGTTCAAGAAAGTCATGCTGCATCTTTCACAGATTTTACAATGTGTGGTCTACTGTTGTCATGTTGGATCTCTTTTTGCTTATTTTGACTAAACTCTACAAGTGATTTCGGATAGAGTATGTTCACGTTAAAATTTCTACAAACAAACGACAGTTTTCAATGGCAATTTCAAATTCTAAACAAACAAATACGCATGCTGGTAATTTATATACCAATGCGTTCATTCCAGAAAATCGGAAAGAGTGATTGAAAATTTCATAAGAGTATCTGATGTCATGCCATGTGCTCAATGCGAAGTTTTGAAAAAAAAAACAACCTCATTCTTCATCTTCCTGATACATTTTGTGTCCGTGCTCTTTTCTTGCAACTTGAATTTCGATTTATTTTACTACTTTTTTCTGTTTGGTATGATTGCTTATTCGTTAACTTTGAGTACTTTATAAATACTGTAGTATACTGGAATATTGGTTGCTATAGAAACAGGAGAAAGAAAATATATATTCTAACCCAACAGTCAAAATTAATTCAAGTACGCAATTGTATTTTACACAAAAATGTGTTAAACATTGTGAAAATATCGAAACATAAAAAAAAATGGTTGATTAAAAAGCTAAAAAGATCACAGAAGATCATAATAGAACCACTTTTTTTTCAATTCAGTATAGTTTTGCGTGCGCACTCGACTGGAATACGAAGTGCGAAACTCAAGTATATATATTTTGTTAATTTTGTAAAAAAAAAAAAAAATAATTTAATTCTAGTGAATAATACCGACCTTGTGTGTGTAATCATGTACCATAATTTGTTTATTGTAGTTTTATTAAATTTTTTAATATGTAATATAGAGACATTACAACAGGATGTAGAAAATTTTACAATATCTTTAACTATTGGTGCACCCGCACGAAATTTAGAAATCTTTTGGAGCAATGCCCCAACCGATACTGAAGACGTAATTTTTATCACAACTGATGAACCGAAAACATTTACAAAAATCAATAACAATGATGATTCAATAAATGGAACTGGCAGCAGTATTGATGATGATGGAAGTGGTTACTTCGATATGAATAATAAAGACATATGGACATGTAATAATTTAAGTGAAAATATTCTATATACAATCTATCCAATGTCAGATAATGATTGGATAATAACAAATATTCCATTTGATTATGAACTTTCCAAAAATATTACAATACATACAAAATGTTATGGATTTTGGGTAAGCTATGTTGATACAAATGGTAAAATCTTACGTACGAATTGTATTCGGGCATATCCATTGTGGATGAATGAAATGAGACCGAATATTGAAAATTTTCGTTTTCGTGATCTTTTTATACCGGGTACACATGATTCTGGCTCATATCGACCTGGTTTTGATCCAAGAACAAATGAAACAATTGTTACAAAATATTCATTAACACAAGATGATGATATCCGAAGTCAACTAATGCATGGTGTACGTTATTTAGATATTCGTGTTGGTTATTATCGTACATCAGAGCCATTATTTTGGGCTAATCATGGAATAACACGACAAAGACCATTATATGAAATTTTAGAACAAGTTCGTGATTTTGTTTTAGAAACGAATGAAATTGTAATATTTGATATTCAAGAATTTCCAGTTGGTAAATATATATTGGATATATATTTAATCATGTTTAACACACAGTAATTTTTATCGACTACCACTTAATTTTAAAAAAAAAAACGGATTTTTAGACCGATAAACAACGGTTATTGGTAAAAATAAGGGTTGTTGGAATTCGGATACTTTGTACATTTTTATTTCTTATGTTAACACTACTGATATTTGCTCAAATACACAACCAAATTCAGTTTACGCGAAAGCAGTTAAAATTCAAAAATCAAATAAAGTTTTTGTTTTTTTCATCAAGTGCAGTTGTACCAAATAATGTTTCGATTTATGCCATCTATATCTGAAATAGAACATAAAATAACTCTGTTAAAAATAAACAGATATAAATCGCATTTCAGATATAAAATGAATCGTCATCATTTTTCCCAATAAAACGAACCGAATGTAAACAACCATTAACCGACCGTGAAACATCTGAAATTTTTAAAACAGAAAGATCGTTCAAGATCTAAGAGCTACTTACCAAACCAAACGGTTACAGACAGACTATCACAGAACAGAATGCAGGATAAATGTTCAATAATTTAGTCCCGTTCACGGAATTATTTACTTCAGTTGTAAACCTTTTATTTCTGACTACCAACACGGGTTTTTGAAAGGTACATCTACGACCACTAACTTAGTTGAATTTGTATCATTTTCAACTTGTGCCTTGGAGACAGGTAGCAGTGTGGATCGTATTACCACTGACTTCAGTAAAGCATTCGACAAATTATCACATCGTGTGATCCTACTTAAGCTTGGGGCACTTGGCTTCTCGGATCTCTTTATTGAATAGATTCGATCGAAGAAGTTATCAAGCATTATTCCGATCTGCAAAATCTTATTCTTACACATCCGATGTTCCACAAGGTAGCCATTTGGGACCAATATTATTTGTCCTATCTATTAACAGCGTTGGTTTTTGTTTTCCAAGCCATATTTATATACCTATTTCTATTATATTGATAATCATTTGTGCTGTGTGTTAACATTTCTTTAGAAAATTCCATTATATTTAAAATGATTTTCTCCATTAGGTTTTGGACGGACTCGTGATATTCATAGAGCTTTAGTTCATTACATACAAAGCAGATTAGGAGAATTGCTAGTAGATCCTGAATTATCATGGGACGCTAAACTGAAAGATATTTGGCAACGTAAACAAAATATTATTTTATGTTATGATTATATATCTGTAGTTGATGAGTTTTCTACAATTCTTTTTGGATCTGTTGAACAAAAATGGGGAAATAAACAGCATTTACAGCATTTAGTAGCATATTTAAGAAGTTCAAATCAACAATCTATTTCGTAAGTAACATAAATAATTCGAATGATTAAAAATTTCTTAGAAATTAATTTTGATTTGTTTTTAAAGACGTTTTTCTAGTCGTCCTATTGCTGATATGGCTGAACTGACCCCCGACACTTGGGGTGTACTTACAGATAAATATGGTGGTCTCCGAAAATTAGCGAAGCAAATTAATTACCAAATTACCAGACTTTATCAAAATGAGTTGGGACCAAATGCTAATATAGTAGCTGTCGATTTTTTCCGAAGTTCTGCTATTGTTGATACAGCATTATATTGGAATTTAAAGAAAATCAAGTCTAGATAATTAAAAAAATTATAATTTTAATTTTATGATTTTTATTAAATCTAAGAGAATCAAAAATACTTTATTTCTAATAGAAAAAAAAACTTACCAAAATGGATTGTATTCTTTTTTGTTTTAAATTAACTACACTACACTCCGAACCGACTGTTAAATAAAAACCCTACAAATTAAAACTAAAAGTTTTCAATTCAACACATGGCCATAAGGAAAAATATGACCAAGCCTTATAAATTTTTAAAATAAAACAACTTCCAAGGCAAATTATCGCATTATGACTTGTGATTTTGAGACTATGTCTTTGTAATGCAAGACGAAAAATCACATATTTTTGATTATTTGCAAAAATTATGGCAAAATCAAAATAGCATCTTCCTGAATAGAAATCTATCCACAATTTTAATCAATCATGGTTTAATGAAAACTCCCACCATTTTATGATAATTCATTTTAGTGATCTCGATGACATCTAGCGTATTCAAAGAAAATCTTTATTGTCAACATTTGTTGACGTTTTTCCTTTTCGTACTGTCAAAAAATCGGTAATTTCTTTTTACTTCTTCAACCAATCAATTTATTCCAAGCAATTTATTTAAAGAAAAAATTATGAAAAAGTTTTTAATAATTTTCATATGTTTATTGAAATATTTTGGAAAAATAAACGGTCATGATTCGAGAGATTTTGAAGATACAATCATTTATAAAATTGATTGGCCTGGCCAAATCGAAACAGTATTTGTAATTTCATTTGAATAATATTAAATTTAAATTAACCCAGCTTAAACTAATTATTAGGATCCAGAAAAATACGAACCGATGATTGTTACAACAAAAGATCAAGAACGATATAAGTGTATGATTCCGAACACACAAAATAAGGAACAAGATCAAAACTCAGTCGATACTAATCTATGTAATAATTTACTGATAACAATAAATATTTTGATACCAACAATTTATACAATATTTACAGCTCCTCTACATTTTATTAGTCCTATTTTTTCATCATCTACATGTTCTTATCGGATCGAAGCATATTGGGCATACGAGATTTGTCATGGTCATCATGTAAAACAGTATCATGAAGAGAGGGAAGGTAAAAATCTTAAAGTACAAGAATATTTTTTGGGAAAATGGGATTCATTTCGAATGGAACAATTAACGGAAAAACTACGTGAAGATCAAGAAAATGGTAGAAAATTTAAACATACCAAAATTGATAATGTTAATTATCCATATTTGGAAATGGAAATGAAAGATGGTACATTGTGTGATTTAAATAATGAACATCGTGTTACGAGAGTACGTTACGTTTGTTATCCGCATGGTAAAAATGAAATTTATACATTAAAAGAAACCTCAACATGTAATTATGAAGCGGTTATTTTAACATCGGTACTTTGTATGCATCCTGCATTTCTACCAGAAGATTCCGATGAAAATGTTATCAATTGTTTACCAGTTGATGATGCACCAGAGAAACCTTTAAGTTGGCTTGTCAATGAAATTGAAAATATGAAACTTCGTTATAAACAATTGACGGTAAGTATTTTTAAAAAAAAAGGCAACAAATATTAATTGTAAAATTAATTGCATGTAAAACTAGAATTTTACTATTAGTCTTGAATTATCGTTTTGTTTTGTTTTTTTTAGTTTTGTTTTAATTTTACTTATGCTTATTTATATTTGTTAGAATGTGATGAAGCCAAAGGAGAGTATTGCTATCATTAAAGTAGATCCAAAGGTTTGTTTTTTAGATTTAAAAAGAAAAAAAAAATTATTTTTAGTTGAGTTAAACGTATTTTGAAAGACAAAATATTTGATTAAAGTTCAATTTGCATTGCCTTGGAATAAAAAACGACTTAACTATGCGAGTGAGATTTTATTGTATTGAAGGGGCCTTACTGATTCATTGCATCTTGTGGTAATTATCTTTGAGAGGCTAGTTTTCTTCTCTTGAACTGAACGACAGCGTCGTAGTTCTTTCTTAAACTGCACGCATCCAATATAGCAAGTTTCGTTCTTGAAAAATGCTTTTATTCAAACAGAAAGTGTTCTGCTGGCTGCCATTTATCTTCATATAGGTTCTTCGTCTTCCGTATTCTACACATGTGTTCGTTCAAGGAGCAATGTCTTGTTATGATGTCCACAATGGTTGAGACGATAGAAGTTATGCATTGAATCATTATGCCTTCAGTATTTCTCCTACTCTTTTTACCAACTAATTTTTGCATGGTCGATGGTCTATCTCTCAGTCACACAGTTAAGACGTTTTCTATGCATCAGTTATGTAATTTTAATTTGTTTGTATTAAAAAAAAAAAAATATGTATATATTTATTTAGGATGGAACTTTACGAATGGATTTCATTAATAATGATCTGGAAAATAAAATAACAAACACAGATGCTGTAGAGAATCCCGATGTGACTCCTGTAAAAGATTTACCGAAATCATCGGAAATAATAAAAGATACAACACCAGTTCAAGAGTTTCTAGAAGGGAAAAATTGTTTAACTGGAGTATATTTACTGAAATTATATTATATTGAATTATTATTAAAAGATACTCACTTTTTTTTAGGGTACTGGATGGTGGAAATATGAATTTTGTTATGGTCGTTATGTACGACAATTTCATATTGATAAAAGCGGTGAAACCTCATTAATTTTGGGTTTCTTTGATGAAAGTCTACATAAACGTTGGTTAAATAAATATCCAGAAAAACGACCAAAATCAAAAAATTTACGAAATGATATTTCGCATTTCTATCAAGGCGGTACAATTTGTGATAAAACTGGTGAAAAACGGCAAACCGAAGTTAAATTGAAATGTTTAATGTACGCATCAAGTCCGGCAACGGTTTCAATGTATTTATTAGAACCGAAAACCTGCCAATATATATTAGTTGTAGAATCGCCATTGATTTGTGAAATTCTACAAATGGCAGATGAGAATGGTCTTGTTGCAAAAACAAAAAGTAATCGTGATGCAACAACAGTGGAAGGTGTCTATATTGGTAATGTTCCTGTCGAAGATCTTGAAGTTCGATATGAAAATGATTAATTTTGTAATCTTATTTTTGTTTGTTTTTTTTTTTTTAATTTAATAAACTGAAATTCAGTAAGATTCTTAGTTGTCTTATAAATTTCATCAATAAATATGTCGTTAGTGCTTTGTAAATTGTATTTTCTTCAAAATTTTCAAAATCGGACTCTTTATTTTGGAGCCTAGAAACGAAAACGTTAGTATTTTTATAGAACTTCTCATGGGGCTTACCAAATTTGAAGGGAATTTGACTAATTAAGGTGCTTGCTTTCGGAACTAATAATTATTAATTAAAACAAAGATATAAAATATAGAACTAAATAAGAATTAAAATAAAAATTCCAGGAATTACCAGGGAACCTGGAGAAAGTTAATTTCATTTCAAAACTCAGTTTCAAATTTAAAAAAGTAAAAATTGGTACAAAAGGCATAAGATTTAGAATATTTCTATCTTCTGTTCCAGAAGTTAGTTTAAAGAACAATAAATCTGATGAGTTATCATCTAGGACGTTCATTGAGATGCATAATACTGTCCTAGTCCAGAATTCCCGATGTTAAGACTTGGAGGAAATATCTTCTACCAAGAGATTTGGGTGAGGTTCAAACTTCGTAAGCCTGTTAGTTGTTACTTTTAGCATATGTGTCATACTCTCCGTATATATATATATAACATTCTTGGAGTACCATTTCTCGTTAGGTTTACCATATTTCGATGGGCCATAATGAAGTACTTTGGGTTGAAAGAAATGCAGTTCATCTACCACATTAGGTATAATATACACTCTTGTCTCTTTCCTTATGATAGAAACCACACATTGTCATGTTGGAATTTTTTTCTAAATTCATATATATTTTGTTCAGAAATTTTCATTCAAATATAATTCGCAGAAATAAAAATTGTAAACTTTCAGATATAAGAAAAATCAAAAACTACGCATTTGGGAGTGTGTGTCTTCTGTTTGTGATGGCACGTAACTGGACATTGATCGCTTTTAACCGTTGGTTAGTGTTTGCAGATCTGCTCAGTGTGTGTGACGTCACACTCTTAATAATTTCCTCGGCAGCCTCACTGGAATTGTCGCGGATGATTTCCCGCTGCACGTGACGGACGTACGCACGGCGTTTGTCACTTCATAAATGACAAACATTTTGAGGTCATCCCACAATTCCAGATCTTGCCAACCTTTCAAAATTTCTTGGTTAAGTAAATTCAAGTAGCTTAGCTTCGGATTTAGTAAAATTTAAAATTTGTTCAGAACACTTCCAGAAAAGTGGCACTTGCCGAGCAAGTTCGCCCATTTCTTTTGCTGTTGTGCCGTGCAATGTAAGATTTTTTTTGTTGTAAATTATTTTCTTCTTTATTTGCATTACACTAAAATCTAATTATTTAATACTTTTTTTTTTAATAAATAAAAACTTTATTCAACGAATCCGTGAGAAATTCCACTTTATCCTGCTTCTCGGTATCATTTTCGGATGTTTCAGTTGGTTTATCCAAATTAATCTCAGCTGAAACTTCTGTAAAAGTTTGTTCCCATTCCCAGACTTCATCAGGCTCTTCTAATAAAGCTTCTTCTTGAAGGCATTTTGTTAAAATACTGAGATCAATATCTTCTAATGCTGAGAAAGCACTTTGTTTTAACAAATCTGAATTTAATTCTTCCAGAGTAACTACTCTGTTGATGGAAACTCTGCAAATAAAATGATTGAAATCAATGTTGGTAGATTAAAAAAATGAAAAGGCACTTACGATGGAGGCTCAACAATTTCGTTCATTAACAATTCATCTTGAATATCATCCAAATCTTGTATAATTGGAATATCATCTTCGGAATGTTCAGTTGTCGTAGTCGTAGTAGTAGTAATAGTAGTTGAATTGAAACGTTCTCTGAAATGAAAATATTAAAAGATACATGTTTCCATATTAAATTAGATATATTTTACTGTTCGAAAAGATTTTTATTGCTTCTAGTTCTGAAAATTAAAAGACAAAAATTTCCACTACAAATGTATAGTAAAAATTTGAAAATGAGATTACTTTCCAGATTTATTGCCGCTATCTGCCCATCCTCCAGACTTTCTACGTTTCGGAGGTCCTTTCAAGGAATCCTCCTCGTTCAATTCAAGGCTTAAGCCTATGTCAATATCTAATGATTCTTCTTTTTCGGCACTGTTTTGTGGACTCAAATTTTGTTGTCCACCAGCACGTCGTCCTTTCTTGGCAGCTGTCTAAGGAACGTTTCAAGATTTAAGATTATATTATTTTATAATAGTCAAATAGGTTTACTTTTTTAATAGAAAGTTTTATATCTTCAGCCCAATCCATTTTTCTGTTGTCGTTGAAAATTTGTTATTGTTTACAAATTATGTTGTCATAGTACTTTCATGCTACACCTTCGCCATCTGTAAAGTATCTTTTGCACTGTTTTTGACAATTATATTTTGTTATTGAAAACACATGAATTTAAAATTTTTATTAAATTAAAATGCCGCCGAAATCATCATCTAAAAAATTAAATCAAATTTTATGGTATTACTGTGAAAAGTGTAAAGTTAATATAACACTGAAAGATCGTGATAATCATGATAAATATTGTCCAATAACTGAAAATTCTAAACACTGTTCTTATATTCGTGATAATATTCTTTATACTACTTTCTTGGAAATGAAAGAAAAATCTGAAGAAACAAATGATATTCCTTCCAAACAATTAAATAATTTAATTTTTATAAGTGAATCTGTTTTAAGGTTATGTCATTTTGTTATTGGTGAATACATTAAAATCAGTTTACCGGAAAATTCGAAATTGGCACCACTAGTTCGGTTAGCATGGCCAATTCCCGATAAATTTTTAACCACCATTTTTGTATCGACAGAAGGTTTGTGTATTTGATAAATTGATTATTTTTTTAAAAAATTTTTTAACATTTTCGTTTTCTCAGATTTTACATTAAATTGGACACAATTAAAAGGAAATCAATTAAAACTTGAGAAACTATCTAATGGACCGGTAGAAGCAAATGAAATATTTTTGAAAATTGTATCAAATTCAAATTTAGACAACAATTCAATACCGGAACTTGTCAAAGTTGTAAAATCTCAAATACGAAATTTAAATTTTTTTACTGGAAATGAAATCATAACGAATTTTTATAATATGGAAATAAAATTTCTAATAAAAGATTTCAAAAGTCTAGAACAAGAACAAACCTTAGAAGACGCATTTGAAGGTTTGAATTTAAAAACGGAAATGGTATGTTTCACAATTACAACTTCAACAATCGTTCAAATTATATCTGATGAAAAACTCGATAATAAAGAATCTGTTAACCATCACGAATTCAGATTATCTGATATTGGAGGATTGGATAGTGTTTTAGATGAAGTACAAGAAACTATCAAAATTGCTTTAGGATATGAGAAGATACTTCCGGGTGTTCGAATATCACGAGGACTGCTACTTCATGGCCCAAGTGGTTGTGGTAAAAGTATGATTTGTGAAGTACTTTCAAGCGAATTAAAAGTTGATATTATTAAAATAAATTCAAATGAAATATTTAGTAAATATTTTGGTGAAACCGAAAGAAATTTATATAAATATTTCGAAAAAGCTTACAATAATTATCCACGTCCAAGTTTGATAATTCTTGAAGATATAAATAATATTTGCCCACCTTATGATACTAGTGATATCGCTAAACGTGTATCGATATCATTTTTTGGAATTTTAGATAATTTCCATACAAAACTTGAAGCTAGCAAAATATTTCTTTTGGCAACAACCTCAAATTTGGAAAATATAAATCCAGCATTACGAAGATGTGGCCGTCTAGATACAGAAATTGAAATTCCTGTTCCAAGCCCAAAAGCACGTCTTGATATTTTAAAGAAACATTTAAACAAATTAGATTATGAATTAAATACTGAAGAAATACAAGACTTAGCAAATGTTACGCATGGTTTTGTTGGAGCGGATTTAGTAAATTTAATATCAAAAGCTGCTTTACATGCAATTAAAAATTCCAAAACAAAAATCCAAGGAGCAGATATTAATTATGCTTTAAGTCAAGTTAAACCAAGTGCTATGCGTGAGGTTTCGATTGAAAATCCTAACGTAAAGTGGGAAGATATTGGTGGACAAGCTGATTTAAAATTGAAACTTAAACAAGCTATTGAATGGCCTTTATTATATCCGGAAAAATTCATAGAATTAGGTATAAAACCACCACGTGGCGTTTTAATGTTTGGTCCACCTGGATGTTCTAAAACAATGGTTGCAAAAGCCCTAGCAACAGAAAGTAAAGTAAATTTTTTATCAATTAAAGGTCCAGAATTATTTTCAATGTGGGTTGGAGAATCTGAAAGAGCAGTTCGTGAAGTTTTCCGAAAAGCCAGACAAGTTGCACCATCAATAATATTTTTTGATGAAATTGATGCAATCGGTGGTGAACGTTCATCTGGTAGTGGTTCATCAGTTAAAGAGCGTGTTTTAGCACAAATTTTAACCGAATTGGATGGTGTAAATACTTTAAATAATGTAACAATAGTGGCTGCTACAAATCGTCCAGATATGATTGATAAAGCATTAATGCGTCCAGGCCGTTTAGATCGAATTGTTTATGTTGGTCTTCCAGATGATAATGCAAGACGAGAAATATTTCAGATTAAATTGAAAAAAATGCCAACAGCTAATGATGTAAATATTGAAGAATTAGTAAAACAAACAAATGGATATTCAGGTGCTGAAATTCAAGCAATATGCCATGAGGCAGCTTTAAAAACATTAGAAGAAGATCTTGATTCAACGGAGGTTAGTTGGAAGCATTTTTTACATTCATTAAAATCTGTTCGACCACGTACAAGTACGGATTTATTAAAATTGTATGACGACTATCTTAAGCAAACTTAAATTCTGGACAAAAATTTATTATACTATACAATAGATGGCTTGTAATTAAAAATCTTTTTTTTTTTTTTGTATATTTAACTCCAAATATTTGTCTTTAATTTTCATTACACCCAATCATGAAACAGTTAAGAAGATTTTTCTTGTCTCTTTGCATAAATAAATTACCTTCAGTTATCTTGAAAGTGTTGCATTGTGTCGTTTCATTTGGAAATTCTTCCCGACCTACCCAAATATTTACATTCGTCCGGTTGGAAATATTAAAAAGTTACTTGTTTGAGTTGGATATAATCTACAAACTCCTGGAACCAAAATTCTTATCTTTCAGAAATTTTCATTCACTTCCATAGAGTTCTTTTTTCGGTTTATCTGATATCTTTCCTTCAACTTCAAATTTTAAATGGTCCTCTCGGTTCATTAATTTAATTGTGTGAAATAATGTGGTTTTTGGTATATTTTGTGGTCAATATTTAAAAGTATATGATCAGGATTTGCTAGTTAAATCCTTTTTCTAATTTGAAATAATACAATCCAATTACAAATATAATATAATAATGGAATATGCAACCAACTAGAAAGATATTTTTTGATACTTGAAAAGACAGTTAGTTAGTTTAGGGAAATGATTTACTATAAAATTTAATCGGCATTGTAAAATTCAAATTATTTTAACTTGTATATTTCTATGAGGTTAAAATTAGTGTGTGATAATTCTATTTTTAAGAAACTTTTTTAAATATATCTGATCCACAACTGGAGATAGGGTTTAGTTATGGAAATATGGGAGTTAACGACTCAATTGAAATACAGTTGAGTCTTTTTTATTCGTATTTTTTGTATGCGGTTGCAAATTTGAGATTTCTCGTACATAATGCACAACATGTCGCAGGAATGAGCAGCACATTCTGACTTTTCCATAGCAATATCGAAATATGAATAATTATAAAGTAACTCAAGCTAGGGAATAAAGAAATTCACCAATTAGAGCAAAGCAACAACAATCGCATTGAAATAAGCACGTGGAAAGTGCGTCATGGACTTTTAAACAAATCTGCTTGGCTAATGGTTTTTGACGTTCACCTAGTCATGTATGCATATCGTGGCCTTTACCAGGCAGATTTGTTGCACGGACTTATCTCTGCTAGTGATTAATTACGCGATAATTTTCATAAAAGAAAGATAAAAATAATTGTTATTTTTCAGTAAAATTGAATGAATAAAGTTTTAAAGCAACTTATTTTAAGTTTTGTTAGAATTTCTTTCCGTTTTTAAGTATTCTTATTTTCCTAGATTTTTGTAAACATTTTTTATAGGATTTTGGAAATAAATTTTACAAGAAATTGATGAAAACGCTCACTTTCTACGCACTGTAGCTTCAAAACTATAAACTTTAGAAAAAAATGTGTTATGCAAAAAATGTAGAGAATCGGACGCTCAATCAACCTTAATCAACGTATCTCGCACCAGTAACGAGATAATCGCAAAAAATCGATTTTCCACCCCTTTAAACCAGTATAGGGGCGCGATCGGCAAGGCCGAAAATTTGGAATTTTCAAGAGCTTACCTAATTGAACAATCGTACCAAATATAAAATTTCCTATACCTTTTGCAAGCTGGAGCCATTTTTTACGCTCCATTGACTGGGCTAATATGAAAAAGGAAATTATACTCGTAAAATTTTTGATCAGCTATGTTTCACAAATTTAAAAGACGAACAACTATTTTTAATTTTATACCTAGGCGTACCCCATGATACACCACTGTCTCAATAGTAATTTATAATTCGCAATGTAATTTTATCAGCGGTTCATCAAACATATTCATTCATTCAATGCGAAAACACTTATGAAATAAATTAAATAAACTATGAAATTACATTTTCTTGATTTACATATGTAACATTTTATTTGAAAAAGTCTTGTTTTCGATTAGTGAACAAGTAATATTAAATAGTCATAAAAAATACTGTACACTTTTTTATGGCCACCTATTTTATTAGATTCATCATTATTCCGAAATGGTAGGAAAAAAACATTTGAACATTTTTTGGTAGGAGAAGTGTTCTTTTTTTTTGTTACCAGCAGCAGCAGCAGCACGAGAAACTTAAAGAAAATATATACAAATTACTTACAATCAGTAATCAAATGTTGTCCACTTTGATTTTCTGCTTCTATGGATTTTCGAAAGTCCGTAATAAAAATAAAATCCGTTTTATTTTTGATATTTCGAAAGAAAAATCAATTCAATGAAAATTTTTTGGGGAAATTTTATTTTATTGATTAAATATTTTCTCTTCAAATGTTAATTATTATTGAATTTAATGAAAATCTTCACAATAGAAAAACAAGATGTAATGAAATTTTTATTTAAATTGAAATTAATTTTAAGTTTTCACTTGAATCGAAAGTCTATAAAATTCATTTTATCCATGAGTACAAATTTTCCAAAAGGCATATTAAATATTTAATTTATAAATTACCCCAAAAAAATAAGCAAATATGAACCAAAACATAGTTTGTAAATCATTTTTAGAGTACGTCTAAAGAAACCAGGGAAAACCGTTACAATGTAATTAGATACTTAAATAATATTTTAGCGGATAAGCGGTTTAATGTTCCCATTTTCAACTGATTGTGTATTTTAGTTAAGAAGCTAGAAGCTACTGAAAAAACTATTTCGCTAAATGGTTAAAAGGCAAGCAAAATCTTGTATAATTTTTCAGCGATTTACTTCAATAAGTTTTAGTTCCTTATCTAACGCTGAAGAGCCTGAGAGTCTTTAGTTCTGAAAAAGCCATAATAGACATTCAAAGCAGATATTTCATTTTCTGAATTTGATTCTTCTTCGATGTTTTTCATCTCGTTTTTCTGCTGTATAAAATCACCTTTTAAAAGTGTCTTTTGGCAAAGATTTGACTGAGTTTTATGTACCAAATTTTATTGAAATTGGTTGAACCATTTTTGAGCTGCGGTAAAACAAACGCTCAGGAAGAAGTTAAGGACAATATGTCTGAAAACCAAAAATGTATTAAGTAGAGGCAAAGAAAAATCTCTTTTCTTATGTTACAAAAACAAATTAAATGTAATCGTCGAGTAGTTATGCAATTACCCAGGTAATTAACGAAAAATCAATATAACTTCTGAGTATTGGGTACTCGATATTAGAGATTGGATACACAAATAAGAGGATTCGAAATGGGATTTGTAATATCATACGATGATTAGTTAAATGATGTAAACACTAAATTTGAAACATATCTACTTAATAAACAGCTCCAAACGATATTCTTATGCAATTAACATAATAGTAGGAACAGTATCCAAAAAATATCATGAATCAATAATTTCAATAATTTCAAAAATCAATAAAAATTATAATTATGTTAACATACATATTTAAGTGTTACTTAAGCATACCAAAAAAATAACTAAATTCAGTGGCATATCTTTCCACCTTGTTGAAATCTTCAAAACTCCTCCTCGAAATAAATTATTGAACCGGAAAATGAATGACAAAATTTCTAGACTTCTTTTACGTCTATTAATTTATCGGGTTAATCAGGAAAACTGTAATTAATAGAATTTCGCTTAAACCTTAATATACTTAACAAAATTTTAATTTTTTAATTTGCTTGTCGTTTTTTTTTTTTTTTTTAGGAATTCATAATAAATCTAAAAAGAAACCAACCACCAAGCGGAGCTTAACCCAGTTTTTCTTAACGACAGATATTAAAGATAAAATACTTATCGGTTGCATCTTTATTTTCAAACAACGCCGGAAAAAGAAACCGAAAGTGTATATAATTATTAAATGTCTTCGTTTTCTTTTTTTTGGAAATTGTTTATTTAGTAAAACTGAAGAAGCAATCTGGCCATTCATGCGTAATTTATAGGCTTGTAATTATAGGAATTAAAAGATTTATTGAAAATTTTTATGTAAGAAAATTATTGATTTATTAGAATTAATAATAATACACTATGTCAAAGGTGGGAATACAAATTTTATTGAACGAGTTTTAATTAAAATTATTTAAATATGAAAATTGTTACTGCGGTCGGAACTTTCTCTGTACGTAAACTCGTAGAAGTATATATAGTCAACCATATTTCTTCCTCTTATAGTTAGAGGAAGTCCAAAAGAAGCTAATATCAAAATAAAGCTTAAATCTTCCAAAAGATGCTGAATAAAGAAATGGTTTCAATGATTACCATCATTTTCTGTATTTTCTGTAGAAAAAACTGGCCCAGGATTTCGATCCCTTTCGTATTTCATGTATTCCCAAATCAGTTTGCAGATATTGCAATGTATTTGCAAAATATGTAGAAGTTCATAGAACAGTTTTATTGTATCATTTGACAAATGAGCTGTGAATACGAGGTTGGAGATGAGAGTTGAAACAACGAGTATGTCGGCATTTTAATTCGATGAATCAAAAGCCACATTCTATTTAATATAATATATGGGAAAAGTATTTGTACGGTTTTTGTTGGAATGAGTAATCAATCTCAAGACTGACTCGTGTTTCATATCGGTCTGTTATGCTCTTATGGTTCAGTCTTGGTCTGTTCTATATTTAGTCATTTCTCAACAACAGACAAATCTGTATATTCATATTTCTATCGATCATATGTATGAAGAAAGTGAAAAAGGAAGTTTAAAAAACACATATATATTTGTTTTTCGCAGTAAATTATAAAATCTTAAACATTCCACCATAAAACTTGAAAGGTGCTTAATTTGAGAAAGGTTTTACTTAGTTATATATTTTTAATGGTGAAAATCGTAAAAAGTTTTAACATGTCGTTAAAAAAAAAACCGTCTTCAAATACTACGAGCACAATCATTCCACAGTGGATTTTTACTTTATCCAATCCACTTTTCATATCAAAAATTTTCGATGAATATCTTTTAAAAATGTGGGGCCCCATAGAAAGTTCATCGAAGTGTTTTGATTGTGTTCTCAATTGAAATCGGAGGTGCTTTATTTTTCCTTATGAGTACTTTTTTCTTATCGTTTTTATATTGACGGGAATTTCACTGTGAAAATGACTGTTTAACGGAAGATCCTTTCAAGATATTTAGCTTTTTTCTTTTCTTCTGTTGTTGTTGTCGTTGGTGATATTTTCGATAATACCACATTTATTATTCACCACTTTATCCGACATTTGACTTTTTTTTATTGGTTTTGCGGACAAAGATGTACTAAACTCATTTGTTGTTTCTTTTTTTGTTTTTGTTTGGGGAACTATGTGTTTACTTCCTTTGTATATGAAATTTGGTTTTCTTTTTGTTGAGGAGGTTTACCTCATCCCACAATTAGCCTCCACTTTATATATATGTATACTGAAAATTGAAACAAACTTAAATAATGCCAAAAAAAAAACTTTTTTTTTTTAGATCGATTTAAATGTTAAACGTTTGGTAGCTGACTTTAAATTGAATACTTTATTTAAGGATTGGGTGGATCTCAAAAAAGAACGATATAATGTTTGTGAGAAGACAACAAAAAAAAAGCAAATATTCGATGAAAATGTTTTTGTTTGTTTCCATATTATTACTATGCAAAGAAGAACTTCAATGTTCGATTACCATTCTTATAAAGATTTCATGTTGTTTTGTGGGATTGTTTTGAATATCATAAAAACAAAGAAGAAAAAGAGCAAGATCCAAAATCGACAAGGAGTAGATAAAACGAATAAATCTTGTTTTTATTTCTTTTCGCGTAAATATAGATATTAATCAAATTAAATATGTATGAAAATCGAAATAGTTATTATATAAATAGTAATTTAATTGCGTGCCTGAAAATAGGCAATTTTTACATTTCCCGATGCAAATTTATAGAAACATACCAGAATTTCTTGGTTTGAACCTGTGATCTCAGCAAATTTTACAATTATTTTTTCTGTACTATTTCAAAAACGAGCAACTGTTTAGAATCGGATTTTATAATCAGATTTCTATATTCTGATCTGCCCTAGTACGGGATATATGTATTACTAGTATTTTATAAGTAACTGATCGCAAAATGGATGTATTAAATATTTTAAAATTCTATATTGGCCAATGAAAATATTTAATCCACATAGTTTTTGTTGAGGAGATGTATGTATATACAAAATTTCGTGCCAACCGATTAAAACAATTTTGAGCAAAACTCCGTATAAAATGTTGCGATATGGTGTAGGTGTAGATGGTCGGAAATTACTCGAAAATACATCAAAGCTTAGAAATAGATCCGAACTGGAAATCAGAATTTTTAGTAAAACAGAAACCGGAACTGAAACTATATTTTTAAAAAAACCGAAATGAAAACCGGAAGGGAAAAAAGTTGGGAACTTAACCGCAAACCGAAATGAAATACATTTGAGTCGAAAAAAAGATTAACTACAGAATTTAAAAGTTTTGCAGAATGAAATACATGCACTCTAATATTATTTTTATTCATAAATAATTCTTTAGAATATCTTATATGATAAAATTTATTGAAGCAATGAATTACTTAGTGACAAAATATATTGAACTTTATTTATACATATGGACTCATCTGTATATCACGTACGTGATGTTGATTATCCTTTATTTTTATATTTTATTATACTTAACTAAACCCGTAACAGGCACATTTGTTGTCTACCAAAAATACGAAATAGAAAAGCTAACTCTTCTTCTGTTTATGGTATAAGGACACGTCTATAAATTGTGATATATGTACATAAAATGCCAAAAACAAAAAGGAAAAAAAAATATACCGGGATACTATCCTGTGGTATGCCAAAAAGGATCTTGTTTTTCTCTTCACTTGAAATGTTTGCTATTTCTTCTTATTTAGTATAGTGATGGTTTTTGGTGAGTGACTAGTGACTAGTCTATAAATATATCTGTTTTTCGGCATATATACTATCATTGCTATAACACCCAAGTTTGTTTTTTTTTATAGTTTTACTTGTAATATAAGAGATCGTTTCTATTATTCAATATATATGTGCTTACGGAAGGGAGGTTATCCTTTGACTCTCAATAGACACTATATAAATAGAAAGTTATATTATGGTCAGCTATATATATACATACTCATAAACAAAAACAGAAAATTTTTATGGCTGACCAAAGATAAGACAAATTGATTGTCCATGGTTGGTTTTATGGAATATGTACGGTATTTGTTATTCTATATCTATTTCATTCGGATAACTGTTTACATAGGAGCACATCAAAAAACTAAAGAAAAACAAAAATAAAGGACTAATATTGTATTTCCTGAAGAAGGAGAAAAAAATGATGATGATGTGCTATGAAGAAGTCTGGATGAGAAATTTTATGGTAATTAAACTAGGAAGACTTTCGTCTTGATGCCAACATTAGATAACAATCTAATAAAGAAAAATTATTGTATATTGCTGAGATTTTCGGAAGTGCTATAATTTTTATCATGAAATACTAAAATGGTGTAGAAATAATATTTACCTTGTTCCATTTATCAATTAAGTAATTCCATATATACATCCTTAATTATATGTTCATATACACAGTGTTTAGACAGTAAAGTCGTCTTAAATTTGTACTTAAGAGAATAGAATCCTGAATCAGAACAGGAGCAAAAAAGATAAAGTCGAAATAAAAACCGGAACAGACAGATACCTTAAACCAGAATAAAATAGATTTCGGTTCGAAGCTATGCGAGTAACATATTGCACTAAACAAGACTAAAACAAAACAAAAGAATCACTAGAAATTACTGGAAATATTCTACTTTCTTTATTAAATAAAAAAGAAATCGGAATATTTCCAAAAAGCACCAAATTAATTTACTTTTACACGGCCGATACAACAACAATGACATTTCTCGAATTTGAAATGTCATAAACAAAACAATGTCGAAAACAATTCTAGGAATATTTACATGTGAGATCATTCGAGAGTGTTGCCACATAGTATAAGCCGGCGAGAATCGAACAATAAGACATTTTCTACGAAAATGATTCTATTAAAATAATAGGATTTTTCTAGCAGATTCAGGATAAGCCACTTTTACTATAAATACGCGAGAAAAGTGGTGCACTCATCAGTTAACATCAGAACTTCAAACTATGTGTTTCAAATATTAAGCCGAGAGCACAACAGTAATTTTGAATCTAAAAGTAGAAACAGTGATTCTTTTGTTTTGTTTTAGTGTGGTTTAGTGCAATATCTTACACGATCCTTGGAATTTATGATAGTCTTTCTAGAATTGTTGCGCTTTTCGGATCGTTATCACCAACAATGTCTGTCTTTTCTTAAAATCCATCGACTTTTCTTTCAATGGTTTTTTTTTTTAAATTTGTTTATTGATTGAAAATACTTTATTAATTTGTTTTTCTCACCAAATCCCATGTCGCTTTTATTTAATTTAAAATATGGAAGTACAATTCAAGCACAATTTCAGTCGTAAGTTGGCACTGTTCAACTAAATCAATCCGTTGAAGATTTAAATCGCACTAATGAGCACTAATGATCCAAGTCATTTTTAAATATATGTCCGGATTTAATATCCTAAATTTACCTCAAACAACACATAACTTAGCGACAGTTGCTTAACTTTGAAAAGAGTTCACTGTATCCTTTTTAAATAATAAAGAAACTTCATACATTTTATTATTTTATTAAATTTACAAGCAAAAATTGTGTTCAAGTATATTTTATAAATTAATATTAATTTAATATAATATTTTGTCGGTTGTCCTTTTGCGTTAAACATTAAAGACAGGATGGTTTTTCGTTGTGCATAATAATTTATTTTTTCCTTCTCTTGGAATGAAACTAAAATTAATTTAGAGATGTCCTTTTTATGTTTACGCAATGAATTATCTGGAATTTCTGTATATTCTCTGTTTGTTGGTTAATTTTGTCTTTTTTTGGTAAGTTGTTGTCTTGTTGGTGCTTTTTTTTGGTATAAAATTAATGATATTCAACTTGAGGAAAAGCATATTAAATTGGGTCAATGCGCATTTTCAAAATATAAATTTTATATTATGTGATACCGAATTTCAGTTTCTTTACTCATATTTTAAAGGTTGTATCGAATATTCAATAAAATTAATAAAAAATGAAAGTTACATAAACATTTTCATCTTCATGATGAATATGGTTTAATTTCATTAATATTTGAATGTAATTTATTATTTAATATCTTTTTAATATTTATATTTTTTCAAAATGCAGAATCATTAGATAACATAAGAGCTTAAAATCAGTAAATAGCCAACTTTATGGACAGCCCAATTTTTCACTACTTCTTTCTGCACTATCCTTGGATTGATTTTAGGTAAATTCAATATAGAATCGTCTGTTTATGTAACCAATATCAGATTGCTGCATCAATTTTTCAATTAAACACGACAGAACTTTCTGGTCACCCTAATTGTTCTTTTATAACTTCATTCACCCTTGCATGATTTTGCTGGAATGTAATACCAAATGAAGTTATATAATCAAGGAATAATCAACCCATATTGTCAATTTTATTGAAATAAGACAACGCATTTTTGAGTTATACGGACAGACGAACGGACAATCATGCAAACATTGGTATAACTTCTGATTCTCTACACATTTAACAATAAGTGAGACCATTTTCTGATGAAAATTTGTATGTGCTATCATAGAATATCAGGCAAAGATGGTAATCCAGCAGCAAGTGTTCCAGTTTCCCATTTGCTGATGCAATTTTGATTAAGTATTAAATGTGGAATCACGTACGCAAATCGCAAAACTGTTAATCATATTTCTTAATACTAAAAAAACGATTGATATTCACGATAAAAATCAGATCCAATTTCGATCAAAAATTTTTGTAGCTGTATATATTTTTCGATCTTCCTAATCGATAGTAGCTGCTGATATGTGGCATATAATCTGCCATAAACTAACAGAATTCTGAGTATATTATCGTTGATTTGGAAATCAATAATGTTATTTGATAAGGACACTTCAATAAAACACAATTCTCTCAATGTTTCCATTATTTTTAACAATTTTTTAAGCCATTTATCCTAATCTGAAGCAATACAAAAATAAGGCAGAAAATAATTTAAATTGTATATTTTTAATTATATATACCAAAAATTTCAGTCCCCCAAGAATATATTTGAAGTTTTGTGCCAAGTGGTCCTATTCTGTTCAATTCTATCATAATAGTTCTTGTTCTAGTCATATTTTCCATAATGAACACCATGTAGAACTTGAATAACGGATGTCATGATCATATGGAATGCTGAAAAGAGAAAAACTTAATTCCATTTATAACACTTAATGAAGGTTACTCGACTGTGATATTGGGAAAATATGGACGGTTACTATACATTTTATATTTGCTTATTTAAGCAATCTTATTTATATCTCTTTATTTTTAACAAAGCTATTCAATATTATATTTGAGATATAGATGGCACAAATCAAAACGACAGAAGAAATGGCAGAAGAAATGAACAGAAAATTTGTTTAATTTTTGAATTTTACTAAATTTTTGGCATCAAATTTATTTTTAAACGTTTTATTTGGCTAAAACAATACTTCAAATGGCCCCATCTTGCAAAATGTTATTTGCTTTAATTATTTGTTTAAAAAGAAAAAATTTTGTTCAAATATTTAAGAACAGTACCTGGGGACCGAGCTTTGCTCGGTAAGGCAAAGTTTAAGTATGTCGAAAAATTGCGGAAAATTTAAAATATAGAATTTTGAAAGTTTTTACATATCCATATGTTTCAATTTTCGGCAATTTTTCACCAAATTTTCGGTAACCTTGATTTCGGATATTCTTTCTTTACTTCTGGTCTTAGCAGCACGGCTAGGTTGAGTTCAAATAGTCGACTGCTCATCAAAATGTAATGGGTCGAGCAATACGTCAGAGTGCAGAAGCCCCGGCCGCGATGAAACTGCCAAGTTATACTGGAGACAGTTTGAAATAGTAATTACAATTGGCCATGAATTGTAATTCCTAATTCAGTCTGTCTCTGATTAATTGAATCCGATTGTAATTGCAACCTGATTCGTATAATGAGCTTCAGGGAACTTGATGGTTTTGTAGTTACTATTCATCGCTGCCGATAGTAGATATCCAAAAAGTGATATTTTTATGCATATCGAAAAACCTTACTCCCTAGCAATATTGCAAATTTTCATTAAGATCCCTTCACGTAATTCGAAGACACCAAGCGAGGGGTATCGAGGGGAGAGGAAAAGTGAGGTTTGTAGTGGGAAAATCGAAAGCCCTTAGGCCCCTTAGTAATACTGTAAAATTTCATTAAGATCGGACCATCCAATTCGAAGCCACCATGCGAGGGGTATCGAGGGGAGAGGAAAAGTGAGTTTTGTAGTCGGAAAATTGAAAGCCCTTAGCCCCTTAGTAATACTGTAAAGTTTCATTAAGATCGGACTACCCAATTCGAAAATACCAAGCGAGAGGTATCGAGGGGAAGGGAAAACGAATTTTCTCAGAGGTGAGACCTATCTAGATCAATTTCTAGTCCCCGAAAACCCTTACCTCCCAAGTTTCGTGAAAATCGTTAGACGGGTTTTCGAGATCGTTGTGCAAACATTCCTCGTATTATATAAGTAATAACTGAAGTTGGTTGCGTGTTAAAGCAAATTTCAGTAGTTCCAACATGCGGAAGAAAATGTTATAAGTTACAACTTCCCAAAAAAACTACACCTTAATTCAAATTTCTAAAACACGAATCGATATCCTTTTAGAATTTATATTTCAATTACTGTACTCTGTATTAAGTACCAACGTTAGTCTATAACACTTTAAATCGCAAGAATGTGCACAAATTATTCTTCAGCATTTAAAGAAGTAATAAAAGATGATTCATTTTTCTTGATTTTGGAAATAGGTTCCCTACAGTTTCTAGCAACAATTGATGTTAAATGGTACTATTCATTAATAAATATTGAGTCAAGCAAGTATTCAAATCAATATCATTTCTTAATCTTAATAAATATTATATTTATTTTATATATTTGCAGTCAAAAATCATATCATACGTGTATATAAATCGTAGAGATTGAAAATAGTACAAAAAGTTGGTGTATCTACAAATGCGGGCCTATATTTTTTCTATTACCAGGTATAACAAAGTATCAGACAGATTTGTGTTAAATTTGGAAAGACTATTATTTCAAATGTATTTCAAAGCAAAGTTATTGATTGTTTTTGATGTTTTCAATACCACAAAAAACATGCTAAGCTGTATACGAGATTAGATGCACATTAGGTGTGTTCGAAATAAAAGCTCACTTTGCTTGACAGATTCTAGTAGCATTTTTGATCTTATATGTTGGTTATGTTTATACAATTGTTTATAATCGTAACTGAAATCTATGTACGCGTTTTTTGCAATAGATGGCTTTAGAGCCGCATAACTTTAGTAGTTCTAACACTATCATTATAGCGCGATTGAAAGGCAACATTTCATAGAATATTTAAAAGAAAAAATTGTGAAAATCAGTCAGAAGTAATGGCGGTAATTGGGTTTTGAAAATGAGCCAAAATTCTGAAAAATTCGCTGTATTTTACACTATCACTTCGACCAAGGCGATAGAGCTTCGCAGGTTTTTGAAAAATTTTGTAGTGTTTATGGTGAAAATCAGCAGCAAGTAAATGGTTCGCTCGTTTCCGCTCTGGAAATTTCGATGTTAAAGATGCGCCGCGCTCTGGAAGGCCAATCATTGTAAAAGTCGATGGAATTCTCCAAAAAATTGAGGAAGACCAGCACATTTCATCTTATGACATTGCTGAGGAACTAGAGATTGATCAAAATACAGTTTTAAATTATTTGCGTAAGGCTGGATACAATAAGAAGCTCGATATTTGGGTTCCACATGAATTAACAGTGAAAAATTTAATGAACTGAATTTCCATCTGCGAATCGCGGCCACCATCGATGAATAGGAAAGGCGTCACCTACCATTATGACCACACACATCTTTAATGACTAGGCAAGAATTGAGAGAGCTTGGCTGGGAAGTTTTGGTGTATCCATCATATAGTTCGGACCTTGCTCCACCCGACTACCATTTGTTCCGGTCTCTGCAGAATTCCTTTAATGGTGTAAAAGTGATTTCAAAAGAGACCTGTGAAAATCACTTGGTTCAGTTTTTCGCTCAGAAATCCCAGAAATTCTACAGTGATGGCATAATGGTTTTACCAGAAAAATGGCAAAAGATAATCGATGAAAATTGCATATATTTGGTTTAAAAAAATTCATTTAAAATGTAATAAAAATGTGTTAGAATGTTGGTGAAAAAACGCCATGAACTTATTGCGATACCCAATATTACATCGTATTTGCTAAAAGCATAAATTTCAGATTATCTACTTTGGTACATGAAAGTTTACTAAGTTCGTTTTGGAATAAATCTCATATCAACAATTTTCACTTTACATATTGAAACATTGTCAAGTTATTTCCAATATTTATTCCAAAAATTCCCAATTGTCTAATCCATTGTCAAGATTTTATTCTAAAATAAATTCCAAATTATACAAAAATGGCAAATATGAAATTGATGAATTGCTAAATGAAATTCAAATTCGAAATATTATTCTAGGAAAGAAATTGAAATGAAATGATATCATACTGTGCAATGTATGGATTGCATACGGATGCATTATTCTTCGTGAATGAATTCTTCGTACCCAATCAGTATGGTATGTCTCTGAAACATTAAATGAATTGTGTTTTGTGCATCAAAAGCTTGTTATTGGTTTTCTATAGTTTTGTTTATAGAAATTCTATAGAATGTCATTGATCCCTTCTTAGATCTGGAACTGCATATCCACATCTATAGTTAGAGAATAAAACAATAACACATCCTACACACTTTCGTTGAGCATATTTTTGATTTATTTCTCAGTAAGTTAGGTAAACAAATATTTAGTTCTATTGCAGACAATAATAATGGATGCGCAATTAAATTATGTCGGCTTTCAAATTTTGAAATATAATAAAATTTAAATCAATAAAATTTTTGTTTTAAAAAATTAACATGTCCATAATAAATGAAATGATTATTCATTAGCATCGAATACTTAGTTCTTAATGGATCTTGAAATAGTTACGTGCAACATTTTAAACCATTTCCTTAAATTATGGTTCTTTTGTGTGTGAAGGATTTTTCAATAAAATTCATAGATTGACTTTCTCTATAACTATATATGAATGAAACTGAATTGTCTATTAAATAAATTTTAATTTATACTACATTTGTGGCCATTAGATGCGAAGCTAGTCCATTTGTTTTGTTCTAGTCAGTTTACAGATAATACAAAACATCGTTTCATTAGCAAAACCTCAAAGCAGACTTCTCTATTTTTGCAAAAATTATCTGGAGGTCAGTACAAATGACCAACAACTAGAAAAATCAGTTTATTTTGATTTAATACTCCCTGGAACAAACATAGACATTCCAATCATTATGGAGACCTATTTTGCCATTAGAGTTTTCTTGGGTCGTGATCTTAAGTATTGTTAGTGGGAAAAATTTTTCGAATACGGTAGAATACGTAGCCAGCAAAACAGCACGGCTTGAAACAAGCTGGTTTCAAACATTGAACAATCGTAAAACTTTTGGGTAGATCCAACTTTAGCCATGACATACGTTTTGTTTGATCGTATGTGAATACATTAAGAATTTAATTATTTGTTAAGGCCAATCTCCACACAGCCGACACCCTATTCTGACGAGAAAACTCAGAAAACTAGAAAGAGATGGACTTTTGCAATTTTCGCTAGGATTCATCGAATAAAAACATTAGAATCTCCTCACACAATTTAGAAAAATTGCTAGTGTGCGACGGTATCGTGTATGATTATTGGGAGAGTATACACCCGCAGATGAAGTGCCATATAAACCAGATAAACATGTTCATCTGATTTTGAGGGGAATCATCTTCAGATCGAAAATCAGATGGGGAAATCAGAAATGCAGAAGCCGACAAAATTTGTAGGATGATTATTTTCTCCCATTCTGTTTAACTAGTCTTTGTATAGTGTTATCCCATACTTGCATCAGATATAGGATGTCGGCTGTCTGGAGATTGGTCTTTATTCAATATAATACTTCCCCCACCCCAATGTATAGAGAAAGTGTAAAACGGATATCAACATGACTGTGGGAAGAAAAGAGTTCTTCATTCCTTTTAGTCATTGGAATTTATGGAATCAACTATAAAAATTATCAAATTTTGAAGATGTCTTGTTTTGGGAAATGTCAAGTTATGTTACCGTATTTTTATATATATAAGGAATTTGTTGAGTCACTTCACTTATCCTATCGTCAACCAATTTTGAAATCCTTTTTTAGTTTTGCTCCCAGAATAAGTAAAGAAAATTTTCAATAAAAAAGGTAATCTACGATATGGATCTCAAGAGGGTTATACCATTAAACCGTATCGATCTATAAAATGTACTAGCTAGAGAGTATGTTTTTAGTATTCGTTGATGTGAATATGGATTATGAAATTTTTCGCTTGATCATTGTTGCTTCATCAGTTCTGGGCCATTTTTTTTCTTTTTCTTTTCATTGTTTTCTGATGAAGGCTATTCTTTGAGACAATTAGGTACTATTCTGTTCTCGATTTGGGTATATTTTGTCATTTATAAAAGACACAAAAAAAAGAAACCCAGATAAAATATTACCTCGTAATAATGGAAGAAGTCTTGTCTAATCAAAAAAGTATGATGATGTTGCGTGTAGATCCAGTTGAATTGGGTTTTTGGGTAGTGAATCTTTTGGGATAATTTAACAGAAAAAAAAAATGTTTCGTTTTTTTCTTTTTGTTGAAAATATATTCTAGAATTTATTGCGCTCAAGGGAAATGATAAACTTAAATCGATGACAATAGAAAAAGGAAGGATATTTTCTAATGGACAGACATAATGGAAATCGAATTTGGATCACGCGAAATATCTTCATTCTTTATGGTATTTAAGATGAAGAAAAGCAAAAAAAAAAACTGTTTTTTCCGTTTATGATAAAAATATGAATTTTCAAAAAATAATAATAATATAAACATTGAATTTATTATTACTATATTTGTGTATTTTGGCGATATAGAAAGAGGCTCAGCTGAATTCGATAAACATAAATTTTGTCGGGAAAATGATTCTTAAATATTTAATAAATTTTCTTCTAAAACCATTTGTTTTAAAATAATCGAACACGATAAAATAAATAAACATAAATTCTGAATATTCTCTCTATGATGGCCTATCCGAATATTAAATGGAATTTTAAAGAATTTTTGGATAATTCAAAGGTTTATCTATATTATAATATTTCTACTGGAAAACCAAGATACATATTTTGGGAACTATGCAATCCGAATGACTGGATGAGTAACGATTCTTCGGTTTTGGATAAACAGAAATCTGACGTGTATCTGTGAGGTCATTATTTAATTAAATGGATCATCAATATATTGCGAAAAGGTGCTTTTGTTTGTAGATTACTCATCTGTTTTTAGATGCAAAACTTTGTAATTTTCTAAATACAAAATTTCAAGTTTCACTCAAATAATGTTTCAACTCTTTGTACGCTTTATTTAGATTTTTATGCATTATATCTGCAAAATACTTTAAAATGTGATTTTTGGATTTAAGCCAAAAAAATCTTTTAAGTTTGGAAAAACGTATGAAAACTATTAATCTTATCTACAAGTGTGGGAAAAGAGAAAAAGAAATAATAATTTTGAAAGTGAATCTTTTGACCACTAATAATTTTGGATATGATGGTTTTTTGATTAACATCAGAAATCTGTTCCAAACGTATATCGAAATTTGCTTTAGTAAATTATTTATGGACACAGGGTAAAGCTTTGTTTACATATGGCATTTATCCATCACAAAAAGTCTCTGACACTTGGTAAAAATTCTATTGGATACTTGAATTAATTTTCATAGTTTTTGTTGTTTTTTTTTTGATATTCTGATGATTTTTCTTGCAGTGCACGATTTAAATTGATTAAATATTGTTGCGAATGATCAGCGTTAACTGTTTTAACAGCTGCTCGTGGTGTAATACATTACGCCTGACCATGACTGGCCAAGTGATACAAGTGATATCAAGCAAATGATAATTGCACTTTTTAGTAGATTGAAAAAATTGAAAAAATGCTGTTTCATTGGCACAAAATTCGTTAAACTATGCTGTCACGATAAATGATGTGAAAAAACCATGATTAACACCACCTATTAGGCAAAAGTGAGAATTAATTCAAGAACCTAATACTTTTATAGAAAAAAAATACGTATAGAAATCGTTACTCCACGACTCCATTGGACTTATTTCAAGACATAATTTCAGTCGGACTGACAAAAAATTCCAAATTTTCGAGTCTCCATTAGACTTTTTTTCAGTCCGACTGAAAATATGTCCAATTTTTAGAGTCTTCATTAGACTTTTTTTCAGTCCGACTAAAATTATGTCTTGAATGTCCAATAGAGTCGTGTGGTAAAAGCTTCTACATTTTACTATCAAACAGAAATTCGCTAAACTAATGTCAAATGTAAACGAGGTCTTTTATATGTGTAGTCCTAAATATGCCTGTCATTTTAGCTTTGTAATTAGTCGTAGCTTTAAGGCCTTTTTAGACTGATTGCGAAAATATTCTTTCAAATTAAGAATAGTCTCTTTTCAGTTGCTATTAAATTCAATCAAAATCATTTAAAAGAATTGATCGCAATTTTCATATCGAATAAAACGTGTAATTCGAATCATCGTTATTAGAAAACTCATATTCATGAACATGACAAGAAGAACTGCTACCATTCAATTTATTGAGACTGATGTGGCCCAAAAAAAAATCAAAAGTTTTATGGAATTTATATGTTAAGTAAATCTGACACATATCTTTTCCAATCTTTTATGTTTTTCATTAATTCACATAAATTCCCTTGGCGCATGGACACAGTGGACGACGACAATCTTGGAAAACGTTTTTTGTATGAAAAAAAAAAAACTTTTTCAAAAAAATATTTATATAAAAATTTATTTGGTATAAATAAATGGAAATATCTTGCATCACTATGTCGGAAAAGTGAAATGGGAAAAACGGAAATAGAGTATATAGATTTTGCGTTGAAAGATCTTTTTAATGTTGTGGTAGGTTTTCTTTTCTAAATCATATTTTTCTTCTTTTTTTTTTTTTGTATTTTCGAATTAGAAAATATTTCGGCTATAAAAATGTGCTCACATTTTGTATTCGGTTAAGATTTATATGTCTTTCATCAAATGATGAATACCTCAACTCCAATAGACCTAATTAATAATGACAATCGTATTATAGAAGAAAATAAAAATTCTTTCAAAAATTCAAATCTATTATAATGAATTTGATGATTTCATAGATTTTTTTATTTATAGTTGAAACTATTGAGATGATAAAGATTGTGGATTTCGTAGTTTTCCCATTCGCTATAGGCCTAGGGATTGTGTAATTAATATTCTTTTATTTTATTTTATTTTATTTTTATAGTTTTTATGTTTAGTTAAGATTCATTTTAATAAATTAATTTAAAAAATAAAAATAAGAATTTCTCAAAATAGTGTCAAAATATTGAATAATTATTTTTAGTTATGTAAAATGCCTTGAAAGTTGGACCATCTTTGTTGTTTTTTTTGTTTTGATTTTTATGTTTTAGAATGAATATTTTAAATCAATTTAACTACTATACAAAATTTTATCTATAATTGTTAAATAACTATGCCGTTCATCATCAAAATAACTTTTTAGGTACAAAATGTTTGTTTGTGAAACATGTACTTGATGTCAAACAGATTGTGATGTATTCGATTTGAATGGGTTTTATTCGATTTTATTTACTAGAAAATATCCTTATAAAAAGTTTGAATAGCACAGTACTAAAGGTAGTTTATCCTTCAAAGTCAATAATATTAATATTGAATTACGGCAATAATATTTATTTCGAATCGATTTTTTTTCCACTCTCTATATACAAATTGTATCTGTTTATTTATTTTTTTATGGATGAATTGGTCTTATTTTATTGAATTTTCGAGATACGAATAAATTCTATGAACCATAATCTACTCGTAATACGAAGGATTAAAGTACTTATAACTTGGTATAATTACATTAAAATACATCATGTAACCTTTTTTAGTCTCTGAAAGTACTTAAAAAAAATTTTTTTCATAGGGGTGTTATATATCCTGAAGATACAACTTTTCTATTTTCTGACCTATCATAAAAAATAATGAAACCTTTAAAAAAGATAATATTCATTACTTTGGCGCTAAAAGAGTATAAATATTCAATTTTTTTTTCTATTATAGACAATTTTTCCTATGTTATTAAATCTTCTTCAGTTGGAAAATAATCATTAGGGGAAAGTGGAGCCAAAATTTGAGAACGCACAAACAATTTCGTTTTATGTTTCTCTCAGCTTAAAAATTCTATTAGTAAAAATCTAATATTTACTGGTGGCGAGCATAGAGAGCAACATAATTCCCTGTGAAAATCGTCCTATAAATTTTTTAATAAAGGGCGGATGGGCTATTGAACTCTAAATATATAAATTACCTAGGCCTCTATTAGCATACCGCGCCAATGTATCTAAACATATATAAAATGTTCAAATGTTTCATTAGTCTCAACAAGATATCCTAAGCCCTTCTGTGCAAATTGATGGGGGCCTATTTTACTCACTGAACCGATTTGCTTCCACCTTCCTCTATATGTTTCCTAATTCATATGTAAAAATACATTTTTTCTTATAATATCATATTAGGTACTAGTTAAGGAAATTGTTTCTTCTGAAAATCTCTCATGGAAAAATCTTTTCCATTTTATTTTCTTCTTCTAAATCACATTTATACTATAAAATATTTGTTCGGTATTGAATATAATGTCTATTTAGCATCGACTGAATTTGCAAAGAATTTTATCTAAAAGAATTTCATTCTATCTAAAACACGTTAATTCTTTTGATTCGCGTTTTGTATCTTCAATTTCTCGAGATTAAATCCATTTGATATGCCCATTTTTGGTGACAATACTCGACATGAATTCCATTTGATTATTATCTGGAATAAATTGAGATATATTTAGCTTCAATTGAAAATGCTAATGTGACACATTTGTAGAAAATATCGACTTCGTGATTAGACCTTCAATATTCCGGGAATCTTATTTTGATTAAATTGAAATACAATTCGTGACATTGATGGTGTACTTAAATGAATAATAAAATACTATAAAAGCGCCATATTAAGGTGAAATAAATGTGATCTTTATCATGAAAAATTATGATGTGATTTAAGATCAATTTTTTGAAAGTTAAATAATAAAAAGTTATTTTATTTACAGGTAAGTCTTTTGTTAATATAAGGTGCGGCAGAGAAGGGAAGAGCAAATTCAACAAAATGTCATATTTAAGAAATTTTATACAAAAACATTTTCAAGGTAAGCTCCATGTAAACTACATCATGACTTATGGGAACATCGTGGAGTAGCATTGATAGTCATGTTTTCTTTTAGTATTTATGCTGGAAACTGAATGAACTTCATTTTGACCTTTGGCTTGCTTCAATTTTGACAACCCGGGTAAGATATATTGCGTAGAATGTTTGTTAACAGATTGATAAATTTGAAAATTATTTGTCGGTAAAGTACTTTTGATTTAACTGTGTTAGGTTTACTCTATTATTACTGTTTTTGAAAGGTAGTGATGCTTATTATCAAAGTATCCTCAAAGAGATTCAATATAATATAATATATCTAAACTAAATGGTAATCGGGAAACCTTTACTATGCAAATCTCATTACAACGTAATAGCACTGAGAAAAGAAACAGGAAATTCTTTATGTATAAATTTTTGGCACCATTGTAGCTCTACAAAGCATGCCTCCTCGTTAATAGTATTTTTTTTTTAAAAGACTGTAAAAGACTGGTACATGCATTTTTATATCACACAGAGTTTTTTTAAAAAATATTATTAATGAGGTGGTATGTTTTGCAGACTGCAAATGTGACCAAATCAGAATCCAAGTTGAGAATTTGGTTTATTGCATTAACACAAGATAGTTATGTAGTATTTTATTACTTCAATCATTGTTGTGCCTTGGAAAATATAGATTTTTAAAGTCTTCAATTTCTTTGCCGTACACTTTACCAATTTAGAAAAAGAAAATGTAACGAATTTTAATTACGATGATTGAAGACATGCTTTTTTATACATTTAAAAATTTCTCTATACACACATGATATTTTCTTGGAACCAATCTATTGTGATCATCTTGAGGTTTTACTAGTTAATTTTTCTTGAACCAATATTCTTATTAATATTCAAATCATATAAAAACTACAAAAAAAAAGATAAATTATAATTTAAGTACATATTCGACAGAGTGTCTGCCAATATAATATATAATTGAAAAATACATCATTTGGTGGGAACTTCCTAACATATTGTTTGCATCGTTCGAATCAGGTAACCATGTTTGAGTCGCTCTTCATTTAGGTATTTCAATTGTTAGGCTAGACTATACGAGTGCAGAAATGAAATGACAATGAGATATATTTCATTGTCGGAGGAATTTAAAAGAAATCACGTTCTTCGAGAGTCCAAACCATTTACGGAGATATCATAAGGTAGAAAATTTTCTATTTGCATGAACAAAATATTATATTTTACTTGACATTTGCAAATTTTCTATGTAAATTAATAAACTCAGAAATAATTCTTTTTTCACTTCTAAATAGGTATATGAAAATACATATCATAATAATAATATGCAAATGTAAATTGAAGACTATTAAATGATTAAAATAAAATGCTTCACAAGTTTGAAAGAAGAAAAATCCCGGTATAAACAACAAAGTCTTGTTGTTTTTATAAATATTTTTCTTTTTTCCTTTAATATATGATAAGGATAAATTCTCACCATTCCCAAGTAATATTTCAAGATATCTTAAAAAGCGCAGAAGCGTTCTATTAAATGTTGCCAACAACATATTATGTTTGTGATAATACCCTTGAGAAATGATGCTGAAACAAAAACACATAGAAAATGTTCATTTAGAAACAAATTCAAACCAGCAGACTATTTGCAACACAGAATATGATCCAGACTCAGATTTTTTTTTCCATATGAAAAATCATCAACACACAACAAATGCCAGCAACATCAGAAAATTTTTCAAATCTATTTCCACAGTATAATTCTTTTTCCTATACAACACAGTTTCATTTTCAGTTTTCAGTCGTTATCTCGACGTTTTACAGAGCGGTTACGGTTATAGAAGTATTGCTGGCTGCTGGTTTTTTGTTTTGTGTGGTATTTTTCAATTTTAATTCAATATAGCGCCCTAAATTTCTTGTTTTGGGCTTTTTTTTTTTTTTTAAAAAATTCGTTTTTTAACATTAAATATTTTATTTGTATTTATTATGTTTTCATCATCATTATTATGAAAATTTTATTTAATACAAAAAAAAGAAAAGAAAAACCAATTTTGTGTATGCTAAACAGTTTGCTAAACGTGATATCGCGAATCTCATAAAGTAACTATAATTAATTAGAGTTGCAAAATTTTTAACGTGCATTTTTTAGAATTCATATATCTCGTTTGTTCGCGTTTTCTCAGTTTTATGTTACAATCATAATTATAATGATGATCCTATTTCGTTCGTATGGAAAACAGGAAGCAATCATAATTTTTGTACAAATTGGGAAATGTTTGTTTTTATCGTTTGTTTGGTGAATCTCGAATAAAATCCGTATTCCCATTCCTCTAAACTGTGACAACTAAAAAAAAAAAAGAAATAAATAAAAATATGTTAGATGAGGTTTTGCGAAATGTTTTGAGATATTTTTAAGACGACTACAAAAAATAACAACAACACTAAACGTTAAAAAACCGAAAAATATAAAAAATTTAAAAAAAAAAAAAAACAGAAAATTCTATAATATGGAAATTTGTGTTTATTGTGACAGTAAAATGTTTGTGTGGTTTGTTCTATTTTTTGGATTAATACCTGAAATCATATTGGGATACGCAACAAATCGTTACGATGATGAACATTCTTTCCGACATCAACAACATTACAATCAACGTATTGAACAAGCTGTTAATGATTTTAAAATATCACAAGCCCATAAGAATGCTACACAGGTGTATTTGAGACATCATCGAATGAAACCAGATGAATTGAAAGAAAAACAAACGACTCCAACAATAATCTCATCGATACAACCGGAACGGCATCATCTTCGACATTATAATCGTCATCATCAAACGTGGGAGCATAGAGTATTTCCATTAGTACAACAACAACAGACACCGACAACATCATCACCATTATCATTGAAAAGGAAGGAGAATGATGCAGATATTGGCCGTTACAATTTGACTAGTACAATGCAGAATCGGTATTTTGACCGTGACGGATTATATAGTATGACAAAATTGAAAACTGGAAATTTCGTAACACATGGACCTAAATCAAGAGACTCCCACAATATGGCAAGTGTTAGGAAATTGTCATTTGATCATTATAAAACTGTGAATAACAATTATGATGATGATCGAGATTCTGTCATAATCGAGGATACAAGTGGGAGGAGATCAAAAAACACGTTTGAGGATGATGATAATTCAAATGAATATTATGAAGATTCCGATGGTCGTAATGTAGATGATGATGATGATGATAGTCTTGAAGATGGAGAGGATGATGACGAAGATTTGGAAAATGTTGATGTTAATCGAAATAAAATTGACAACGAGAACAACTCATCAAACCGACGACGTATTAATAATTTGGTAAGTGTATATTTAATTATGCTTTCTTATTATGTTAAATGAATTAAAAGATAACCTCATGAGCATAATATATACTAAAATCAGATAATTCTAGTTCAAAAGGAAGAGTTAAGTTTCTTATCTATTCAAAGTTTTTATTGTATCGTAACTATGTATTATCTCAGGTCTAGCCATGTACACACTAAGTCTACGACTAAAAAAAAAAACGAGTATTTTATTTGCCTGAGGATGTTACTAGTATTATGAAAAGCAAAAAAAAGCAAGATGGAAAACTTTATTTCTGTTTTTAAAATAAAGTATTGTTTTCTTGGTGACGATATTGTCTGATAAGAAACTTAAAATGTTCATTTCGATTTGTTCCCCTTTTACGAAATAGTTTATTTTGTTATTTTTAAGAATATTATTGACTTTCGGGTGCAAAGTTTTAAGAATTATAAATCTTATAAATTTTTCTGGTTGATTTTATTTCAATCGGTAGAAGAGAAATACTTTCGAAGTGATAAGAATTTTTTGATATCACATTTACAAGGGGTGTTTGATAATTAAGTGACCTGACATATATGTAGCAATCGTATGCAAATTTGAAACCTCTGTCTTTAATAAGGTTGCATGCAAAATATTAGGTTAATCAATCGAATAGCTTTTTGTTAGCATCTTTTCAAAGTAATCATATTTTATAGTTTTTTTTTAAATGGAAAATGTTAACAGTCATCAGTTTTTATGGAATCATTTTTAAAGTGATAAAAAATGTGTTATGCCACTGTAAAAAATCAGGTGGTTAAGTTTAAACTTGGTCGTACACCACTTGTTGTCCAAAAAGCGTCACTACTCCAGAAATGATGCAGAAAAATTCACGAAATTGTTTTAAAAAGAAAAAAATATTTAAATTATCTGAAATAGGCGGAAATTTCTAAATAAGCAAAACATCAGATATGACAAAAATTGTCTGAAAAATTGTTTTTTTGTATTTGCTCGAAATCGACCAAAAACTCATTCGAATAGCAAATTGCTAAAATTCAAGAATTTAGAAAAGATTTGCTCCCGCACCCATTCTATTCTCCCGATATCGCTTCTTCCGAGTTCCATCTATTCCCTAAGATCAACATTTTTCTTTTTTTTGTTGTGGAAAGAATAATGAAGCAATTCAGTCCGCTGTGTAGGTGTATTTTGTAGGCCTTGAGAAAAATCACTTGTTGAGATAAAAGCATTGGACATGGCGGGTCAATATGTGTTCAATATTTAGAAGACAATATTGATATATGAAAATAATTTCATTGCTAGGACAAGATCTTTTCAAACCGCCCTCGCATATATACGTATGTAATGGAAAATTTAGTTGGAAAAACTATTTTGTCTTATATTGCACTATATATTGGATTTTTATTTGTTCTAAATATTTTGGTAGATAAAAAACCATTTTTATCGTTTTTAATAAAAAAAAAATTCAATTTCTATAAGACAAAAATAAAGTATTCAATTAGAAAATATAAAATTCTATGCGATTACATATTATATTCAATTCTTCTAGTGTTTTTTTGTTATAAATATTTAATTTTGTAAAATTGACTTTAAAATTTTGTGGGCCCTTATTTTTAGAACATCTCCAATATTGAAATTCTATATCGAACATTTTCACTCCTTTTTTTGTTCAGTATATAATCTAACAGCAAACAAAATTGGAGATAGACAAAATGTGCAGAATATTATACGAGTTTAAGGTCATGTAGCATATTTTCCATTTTCTCATTTCAATGTGGACATATAAAAAGAGAAACAAAAATTCAATTTTAGCAACAGTTAAATTGAAGCGAAGACCCGAAATGGATAAAATTTTCTTCGAAAAATAAAACAAAAATCTTTACCTATACGAAAAAGCTTAGTGATATGAAAGAACAAATAGTATTCGTAAATAATTTTCATCCATTTTCTCAAGAAAAACTAAAACACCCTCTCAACTAACCCATTCTCAAATAAACATATATTCTATTCAAACTAATTTTTTTGTCGTTGAATTTTTCATCAGATTCTTTTCGGTTTTTCTTTGGGATCATTTGAAATCTAGAAGGAAAATCAAAATAAATACAAAATAAAAAGGTCTAGAAAAATATCGAATTGAAGAAAAACTTGAAACGAAAGAAATTTTTGCTTAGTTGCACTAAGTTTTCACTAGTTTTTATGTGTGTTCTAAATTCAATTCGGAAAATCCGGAAATTGTTAGAAAATAGAATATTTGCATTTGGATTCATAACTTTCCTTCGTTCTTTTTTTTTTTGTTTGCATAAATATGACATAAGAATATATGGTTGATGGTCAAATGGATATATTTAAATAGAAACAAGAAAACTGTAACTATAAAGAAGTGGACAACCAGAATATTAGCTACACTTAAAAAAAAAGTTAGGGCTTTCACAAATATTTATTTTTCCTAGACATCTACTTGAATTGTGGTACCTATATTTATTATTAGATTGTATTGTAAGGACTGGTCTTTAAGAAGCGGAAAAAAATGTGAAACCGACGTATTCGAACTACAAATCACTCGATATTGGAATGATAATCAACTTCTACTGTTCGATCAATTCAGTTTCATCGCCATTATCAGGGGTGAAATCGTGTAACTTGATTTCGATCAAATCGTATCGAAAAAGCATAGAAATTGCAATAAATTTTCGATACGATTTACTATCAATCGAATTACACGATTCCATTCCAGATTGAAAAAGCAAAATATAGCGAAGAATCTAAATTTATTGAATAAGCAAAGTTGTAAAGCATGTTGTTTAGTTACCCGAGCATGTTTTTTAATATATAGTAACAGTAACAGCTCAATTCGAGCCTAAAGGAAAAAATTAATACATAATAAAATCATTGATTATTAGGAATTATATAAAAGTTTTTTCAGTTCATATTTACTGAGGAAAAAGTAAAAAATTTGTGCATTGGCATTTACCACGCTCAGCATTCGGGAGACCGGTTCATTCTTTCCATAGTCCGTCCAGTGGAATCTGATTTTAAACAAGTCCATCGATCTCAAGGAATAAATGTTAATTAAAATTTAACATATTTGTTGGAAATATGAATATGTTCTCATCATTTATTTTGAAAGTAATCATATTTTTTCTTTAAGTGTAGATATTCCAGAAAATGTTAATGGAATGGAATATGAAAAAGGGTTTTTAAGAGTATTTATAAAGGAAATAAAGATGGGATATTTTTTTAATGGGACAAATGAAGTCGAAATATTATTGTGAATTGCCGAAATTTTCCAGACAATTAATTAATATTCAGGTTTTATGAACTAAATCAATATATTCGATAAGTTAGCCTCAAGATAAATATTTTCTGTAAACATTTAATTTTTCAAATTAAGTTTATTGAACTTTCTCCATAGCTCTTTTAAGAATTAAAATATCTTTCATATTAGAACATTCCAATAGAAAATATTATCTGAATCATCATCCTTTGGTTAGGGTTATATGCGGATGAGATCATTTTTGTGGTTGGCTTAACATTAGTTGCGGATTATGCAGTCAGTTTAATATCATCATAATTATTTCATATACATTACGCATAAAAATTTCAATTCAATACGTGTTCAATAAAATGGTAATATATATATTTTTTTTCTATTTGCAAAAAAAAAAAGATATCTATTAATATCTATTATACCGAGTGAGGAAAAGAAATGGGTTATTAGAAAAGCTCAATGTCTTTTTCAAATGTTTTCATATTATATATTCATTTTAGAACCGCACTCTATCTGTGAACAGATAATCATCGATTAATATGGTAATTTTTGCCCATAAAAAAATCCCCGTGTAATTTGAAATCGTATTAATAGAGAAAAAATTCGCGTTAAACTTAAAGATTTTTAAAATCTTATTGAATACTTTTTAAAAACATAAAATTCATGTTATATAATACTTCAGGTTTACAAATTTGTATCTATTAAATATTCAAAATGAATCGAGATAATAAATTTAGGATATTTCATTGATGACGACGATATAACCATTAACTAAACATCCATTACAGTTTTAATTCTTTTGCAAAAAATAAAATAAAAAACATGTTTATTGGATGTTGTGAATGTCATACTAATTAAAACTTTATACGAGAAATACTACCTTTATCAAAATAGAACTAATTATATTTCAGAAAAAAAAAAAACTACAGAAAAACGTAATTCAATCAGTGAAATTTAATGAATTTCTTATGAGCGACATATGTAATCAACACATAAAACCTGTCCTCCAGCCAAAAGACTGTCTGTATAGTCCAATTGCACATTTCTCTATTCAGGAAAAAAGAAAAAAAACTAATCCAAAACTGGTCCATGATAACACTATCGTTATATGAATGACTTATCTAGTTATGTGATATATAAGATTTTATATATATATATGTTCCAGTAGTAGGACAGATTCGTTGTCATTCAGAGCACGTTCCAACCGTTTTGTATAGATTTAGTTGTTGGACGCCTAGTTCATCTACTACTTTCGAGATTCTCCACCAGGTCCAGTTCAATCAATTGACTTAAAGCTGGATTTCTAGACATGAAAAACTTTCATATCATATATTTTTTGTTAAAAACGAAAAAAATCTTGGATTTTCTAATTCGATTTTATGATTTATATAGCAATTATTTTATAAGTTGACATAGTGTGCATGTTCATTGGAAAATTTATAATCGTACGAAATTTTGATAAGAACACTTAGAATGTATAAGCTTTTTATCATTTTTTTCGTATATAAATCCTCTCATACTAATACCACAAAAAATTTCACTTATTTAAACTCGGAAAATGGAAAAGTTCTATACATACTATAAAAAAAAAGTGAACAAAATTCGCTTCCATAGGGCGGCATCGACAATATTTTAATCTGGTTAGATGGTAAAAGTTTTCATTTTTTGAGTTAAGAAATGGTGAATAAATTTTCTGAATGGGATTCTATATATATGAAATAAATTCTCTACAAAAAAAAAAAAAAGAAAAAAAGAAAGAAAATATTTTTCTTAAGAAAAGAAAAGTGTATTTTTCATATATGTTTTTTGAGACATATATGAAAGGGGAAGCTTTTGTATGTTTAACTTTTTTCTTTAAAGAAAACTCTTGTTAACATGCTCATTTGCATATTTTACAATGGTAAAACCATTTGCCAAACGGTTTTTATTGCCATTTCACGGGTGTTTAGTATTTATTTCAATTTTCATTCAAAAAAAAAGAAGCAAATCAAAATTTATAACATTCGAAATTGTAACATGCTAAAAAGAAAAATGGAAAATATCGTGTGTACAGATTATGATAAATATTCGCCAGTTTCATAATAAATAGCGTTTTTTAGTGTGTTTGTTGAGCGTCTTATTAATGAACATGCAAGTTAAATAAGATTTTGCTTAATTGATCCACGTTTGAAGTTTTAAATATGGAAAAATTAAAGATTTTTAGATCAAGAAGGCGCCATATATAAACTTTGTAATTTTAGTTATTATTTACACAGGGTGTTTTTTTTAAAAATTTTCTTTGATCATTTTTTCTAGACTTTTTTCAAGTATGTAGCAATTTTATTGTTCACGTAAAATGATACAAATTGAACTAATCAACAAGTTGTCTCGTTAGCTACGTTGATTAAGTATTTATCTTTTGCGGCATTTCTCTGACGGTCTTTGGTTTTGATGTATTCGTATTACAATATAATATCCCAAAGATGTGTAAATGTCGTCAAAAAGATATGGATTTAGTCATTCTATTTAATGGGATATACATATTTCTGCTTTTTAGATTCACCCTGTATACATCAAAAGCTAAAGGAAACAATTTATTAATAGTCGTTAAGTATAATACCACATAATTATTAATGAATTACAAATTTACCATTGAAAATATAACTGTCAAAACTATTTAAGTGTTTATTATTGTGAATATAGAAATCAGATTTAAGATAACCATTATTAATCTTAATTTAATGAAGATTTCCGTTTCAAGAAAACGAAAGAAAATTCTCAAATCAAGCAAAAAAAAAAAAAAAAAATGGAATTGAAATTTCTCGTTAAAAATTAATTTTTCAAATCGAAAAAAAAATAGTACTCGAAATGATATCATTTATCGTATTGGAAATACGCAGATGCAGTTAAAGTGCACTTATGTCTTTAGCTGATTTATGAAAGGCCCATTACGAAGTATCATTAAAATTGAAATCGATATTATTTCTTTTTACTGAATTTCTTTTCAATTTTTTTTTTTTTTTTTCATTTCCATTCGAGAAATAGACTTCATCTGAACAAAATCCAGTATAGTGTATTTTAATTGGATTCTTTCTCATATACTTGTTATAAAATGGATATTGAATATTGAACTGTATATATGAAAAGTAAAACTAGCCTCTCGAATAAATGCAAATATTCATTGCGGATCATAAATTTATGTAACAAATTCGATTGACCATTCTAGATAAATGACTAACAATAAATCAATCAATAGTTCAAATTGATTAATCAAATCAACTACTAGTGGAATGCTTATGTTAACCCATTTTACAAAATCAATGTTAGTTTATAGAATTTTTTTCTAAAGCAAAATTAAAATCAAAAATTAAATTTTAAATTTCTTACCAATAAATTTACGTTTAATTGTATTTTATATTATTAAAGCTCAAGAAAAAATTCAGCGTGTGAATTTGATTTGCAAAAAGTTAAATTTGCTTGCAAAAAATGAATTTGATTTGCAGAAAATTAATTTCTTTTGCTAAATGGATGAATTCGGTGTGTAAAATGGTGTATTTGGCGTGCAAAGATTGTTATTACTATACAGTTAAATTTGAAATCCAGTCATACATATATAGTCCAGTCATAGGTACCCGGAAATCTGACTAGTAGTTTTTCTGGTAATAGAGAATTTTTTCAAAAGTTTCCTTTATATTGGAAAAACTTTGGTTGATCAATCGATTACAGTGTCCCAAGTAACATGTTCGACTGTATAATTAATCGCTACTCAATTGACCATTTGATGAATGTCTCACGAAGATTCAGACTACTGTGGCTGTAGCGCTAGTTCATTCATTCATTACCATTCTCAACAACAAATCATCTTCACCAGTTTCTTATTTGAATTGTCTCCGAAATTGTTTATTGAAGTAGAAAATCAAAAATCATAATTTACGTGCCTAGCAAGCAATCGTTTGCCGGGCTCTCGACAAAATATAAATACAATATGGTCTTCTTCCATATAAATATATAACAATTTACATAACACAGTTCCCTTATAAAATATATAAATCAATTTAAATTTTGACAGAACAATTGCCATGTAGAGAATGAGTTAAGAAAGTTTACCCCTCATAAATATGAAATGCCAAAGTATCGCTAGGCGAATATCTTTATTTGCTTGGAAATGCTTCATTTTTTGTTTGTGGTTCTTGTTACTGAGGCGTTTTTTTGGAATTTAAATAATAATAATGGTAATATTAAATACCATCGGAAAAAAAAGATGTTACAATGAGAAATTTTAAAAACAAAAAAAAAAAAAATATGTTACAATAAATTCGAATGAAGACATGTACTTAACACCCGAACGACGTTATGCTCAATTTGGCCTGAAAAAGAAATTACTATAATACTGCTGGCGCTTCGCATGGAGTCTGTGTTGGTGGTCTTTCATATAGATTCTAATAATGATTATTATTATCAAATCGTTGAAACTTATAAATTTTGATTTGCAACCATGTTTAGGAGTCTTAATAAATATTTTCATTCTTTTCATTTGTGTGTCGTGTCATAATTTAAACGTTGTTCATTCTTCAAAAAAAAAAAAAATAAACCTACGTGATTTTCTGACTATCCATCAATCATTGTGCACATACTTTTTATGTTTTATGTTACAACATCGTCGCATATAATTGAATTGATTTTTGGTTACATTGTAATTCATCACTTGCAAAAAAACGGGGTATAGGCATTCCATAAAATGCCTTTTTTAATTTGTTTTGATAACTTCATAATGCTTTCAAAAAAAAATGTCTGTTTATGCCCTATGGTAGGTACTACCAGAGGGTATATTAGTTTTGTCACTAAGTGTGTAACACATAGAAATAATGATCGGAGAAAAATTTCAAGGGTATGGTTGTGTAGGGAATCAAAAGTTATATCGATTTATGCATGTCCGTCCGTCCTTCCGTCCGTAGACAAGATAACTCAAAAACGCGCTATCTGATTTTGATGAAATTTATAATTTGAGTTCCTTAACTTGGTTTGGTATTGCATTTGAGCCAAATCGATCCACGGGGGGCAAAGTTATAAAAGAAAAACCAGGGTGACCAGAAAGTTTTGTCGTTTTTTTGGTTATGGTTTTTCGGATGTAATTGGAAAATTTGTGACCCGATTTTGTACAAATTAATTATGTAGGTTAACTGCATACATAGACGATACCGAATTAATTTTCAGTCAAATCGATCCAAGGATAGTGGAGAAAGAAATAGTTGTAGCCTAAAATAAGCCTGTTCATAAAGTTTTTCCAATATATTTTAAAAAGTTATATACCGATTTGAATCAAATTTACGAAACATGTTTATACTATTAGACGCCAGCGTACCTGTGAATTTGGGCCAATTTGAGAATGAAGAAACGAAGTTATGGAGAGAAAAACCTTGAAATATTCAGTTAAGCAGAAAGTTCGTGGCGTTTTTTTTGCAATAGTTGGCTTTAGAATCGTATAACTTTAGTAGTTCTAATCCTATCAAGTTATATTATAGCGCGCTAAAAAGGTGACATCTTATAGAATACTTAGAAAAAAAATTGTGAAATTCTGGCAGAACAAATTGGGGTAATTGGGTTTTGAAAATGAGCCAAAATTCTGAAAAAAATTCCCTATATTAATGCTCCATGTTTGGTACTACCGTCCGACCTTTGACAAAATAACTCAAAAACGCGTTATCCAATTTTGATGAAATTTAGAATGCTACTTGGTTATTGCTATAGTGGTTTTGGTGTTGCATTTGAGCAAAATCGACTGAGGGGCAGCGAAGTTATTAGGGAAAAACTGGGGCGACCATAAAGTTTTGTCGTTTTTTTTATATAGTTTTTCGGGTTTAATTGGAAAATTGGTAAAGCAATTTTGTTTAAATTAATTATATTAGTTGACTACATTAATAGACCATACCATTGTAAATTTCAGTGATATCGGTCTAAGGATAGTGGAGAAAGAAGTTGTCGTAGGAACAAATAACCCTGTTCAGAAAGTTTTTTTGATGTATTTTCAGAACTAATGCACTGATTTGAATGAAATTTGCAAATTAGACTTATGCTACTAGGGTCTGAGTTACTTACAAATTAGAGAAAATTTTGACAAGGGCAAACAAAGTTATGAAGAAAAACCTGGATATATTGTTAGTTTTCACAACTTTTCTCTCCCATTTCTACCATAGGGCATCAAAAAATCGGCTATAGGCCGATTTTAAATTACTTTATGTTTTTTTTTCAAATTTTTATATGGATTTTATGTGCCTGGGACAATGGTCAATTACTTGACACTTGAAAGTCTCTTGATCTGTTTTATATATGTTTGTTGAAGGCTATATATTGAAACTCGAAAGCTTGAATATATTTCAATTTAAATATAATATACAATTGTGTGTTGTTTTTTTTTTTTTTTAGAAAGTAACTTGAACAGCATTATTAATTGATTTAAAAATGGAATTCCCTTTAGGTTTTGTAGGCCAGAAATTTTAAGGTGCAAATCCGATTATCGAAATATTTTTAATATTTTTGTGACTTTTACTTACTTCAGATTAAAATAAATTTGCATTAAATTCATGAATGTCGTAATTTATATTTTATTAAGCACGTTTCCGACTTTTGAACTTTTTTGCCACTGTCTTTATTCAACTGTATGAAGTACGGATATTTTCAAATTTCTATATCCACCATAAAGTTACAATCTCCTCTGATTCTCTGAATAACTTTTAATATGAGTTTATGTTTCACACCTATTTTGTATGAACTGAAATGATATTAAATTCATTTTCAGTAGAGTTACTAATAAAATCTTACGAAAGAATAAATTATTAGGTGCTCGTACAATATATTGTCTAAAGGAATACTTAATGACTAATTGTTCTGAAGCAATTAATTGCACAGTCCAGGATTTATTTTTCATTCAAATTAAAATGGGAACAATAATTACTATGTTTTTTTTTTTTTGTTTCTTCAGTATTCTAACAAAAATTTGCTCATAGAATAATTAATTTGAATAGATTTTCAAGATATAGTCTTTTTACATAAAATCTATAGAAAATAATATCTTGTGGTATAGTTACGATGGCATTAAATTAATCGTAACTTAAATAACTTGGTTTTTGTATGTTCTGAAAAGTTTTCATGACTTTCATTCATTCAACAAAATCAGTTAAAATTAAAATTTTCGGATTGTTTTAGTATGATTAACTAAAAAAGAAAAAACTTCTAAGGGATAGAGATGATGGCATAACCGGAATAGAAGAACATTTAAAAACAGTCAGCCATAACTAATCTTCTGACAGTGTTTTCGTTAGCACCTCATTGTTATTCAACCTGAAATTTAATTGAAGTGATTATAGGCTAACTGAATTTCAAAAGGAACTAGAATTATATAGTATATAGAGAATTTCTATACGTTTATGTACAATTTGAAATTATACAGGGTGCAGTGAAAGAATTGAATATTATTAAAATACATTTATTTTATTATAAACTAGCTAGTATCCGCAACTATGGTCGCGTCATTCTTAGAATAAGATTGAAGAATCCCCATTGGAGAGACATATTTTATCCAGAATGTACCTACCCATTTTCATGACGTTATTCTATTTTGCCCTATCTTTTCATTTGGTCTATCCAGAATGTACATTCCTAGTTTCATGAAAATCCGTCTATTATTGACCAAATTTTGTATTATATTAAGGTTATGTCGTTACCATTCAGCAGTTTAATAACAAAATCATTTTATGTAGTCAAGTAATGTCATTAGGATATGAATTAAAGACTTCCCGTAGACTGATTCTTGTGATTGTAAAGAAATTATCCTGGAAAGGCTTAGGTATATGATTGGGTACCCGAGAATCAAACATGATGTAATATTTAGATATGTACTCCAGGAAAATTTTCGAGACGAATGATTGAAAAGTTTTTTCAGAATGTGTTCCTAATGTCATATGCATACACAGTTTGGTGCTTAAGATTAAATGTAATGACAGGCCTATCTTGCACGTGCATTATTAAATGACTAATATACGTTCAGATGAATGTCAATTAAATAATATCATGTAACTTGTAACTTCTTTAAAAAATACTTATAAATTTCCTAATTTTATAATCTCTCTTTACTCGACTGTACCCTATACAATTTATATGAAAAAAAGGAATTAATCAGTATGCTATGATAACGAACACATACATAGATTATAACGTTTTAAGGACTACAATTTCATGACATTATCTTAAATATACGAGTCCCAGGATACCCAAAATAAGAAGAAGAAAAGTCAATTCAAAAGATAAGCTAAAACGATAATAGAAGTTTCTTAGAAGAAAAGGTTTTTGACCATGAAAACGAGTAATCACATAACGTTTTGATAGGTTTTCTAGTTAAAGTTCAATACTCTTGAAAATATATTTCTATATTCTATAAGGCGAATTTTTTATATAAAATGTTTGGACTCAACTCATTTCATGAATTTGTTATCAGGTTATCATAATTGGAAAATTCATCACAAAAAATGGAATGCATAGAACTACTATATACCATTATTATAATTATTATTATTATAATTATTATTAAAAAGTTTTATCATATATCAGAATATTATAGTATATAGTTTGTCATCAGATAAATATTAGATATATTTTATATACTCGTACAATTTTTATAATTACTAAAAAATTTTCATATATATAAAAACTATATGCCAAAGAGTGTTAATTCATTTAACAGTTTTTTTTTCATAAAATAGTTCCAAAATTATGTATGTCAGATATATATAGTAGAAATGACCCCGGATAAAAGCTCTCTAGAGAATTGGTCATGCAGAACTTATTTAATGAAAATTTCCCTTTATAGGGTTCCCGAGTGTTTTGCATATCATTATTATATGCATGTAAATATTATACAGTGAACGAGATAAAAAACCTTAAAGCAAATGTTTATATAACTTTTTAAGAGATGAAGACAAATGTTAAAAAGTGTAGCCAAATCAAGTTGTTGTTATTTTCCTAATGGTATGTTCTTAGTCGTTCCTGAATTATTGGGAAGTTTGCCAAGAACACTATATAACGCCAAATAGGGTTTTGTTTATACACAGAGACCTTATCTACTATGTGTATGATGATTCCTTGTGCCAGATGTGATACAGTATAAGAGTTCATGTCATTTTATAATGTCTTACTATATATAAAGAATATATAGAACTATACTGTACATTAGGTATGCAGATGTAATACACTCTGTACATTTTATTCATTGTCTTATGAGTGCTGTTAGTTGTAAAAAAAAATAAAAAAAAAATTAGTGTGTTACTAGATCCAAAAGTATTGTTCTACACATAAATCTAGTCTTTAAGCCTCATGAATAAATATGAATACAGAAAAAGAAAATACAAAAATATTTTAGTTCATTTTCTTTCAGTTTACAGGAAATATTTGTAGGCCTTTCTTTTGTAAAATATAAACAGAAATAATATTATATTTAATTTAATTGTAGGTTTTATATTTGCTGAATGAATTCTAAAGATTGTAATAATACAATATTTTGTTCTAGATTTTCTTGAATTAAATTTTATTTGAAATTAAAAGGTGTAAAAAATAATAAAATAAAAAGTATAAAAAAGTACCTCTGGCACTATCTGCCATAGGTCAAAAAAGGCTCGATTGAGATGACGGTATGGTTTCAATCATACACGAGAAAAACTTAAAGCAGGATCAGGAGCCTCGAAAATGGATTATTTTCCTTATTTTCAAATGATTTTGGTAGTTTCGAATATAAATAGTTCTGCTATGGAAAATAGGATAAGTATCAAAACATAGTTCTTTCCATATAGTCCAAATAACTGGCAAAAGCCCATAAACTCAAAGTAGAATTCGTATTTTTTGATTTATTTTCCAACATCGTAACAAGTAAAGGTCTAAATACGTAAATCTAAACATATTTGAATTGTAACATTCCATACTGTACGTAATTAAACAAATCGGAGATGGGAATTTTAACTATTTTAAATTTGGAAATATATCAGGGAATTATTGCATTTTCTACCTTAGATTATTTTACATTTTAGAATATTTATGTTTCATGTTGATTCCTTTATAGGCTGAACAAGTGAAAAAATTTTGAAACCAACTTTTTGGGAAAATTTTCTATAAAACCTTCGTAATTTTAACAACAAAATTATTCCAAAGATTTTAATTTTAAATTTTAGAAATCAATTATAAAATTAGGTTACGCTTTCTCTATTATCTACATATTTTTTTTTTGTCTTTCCTAAAAATTGTCTTATCAAGAAAAAAGATAGATAACAATAGTTTTAATTAAATTTAAGTGATAATTATTCTGACATTGATAGAAAAAACTATAATATTCAAATCTTGAAACAAATTTTTGAATATTATGATGATAACAAACACTCCTAAAAAGTACTTTATGAATGAAAAATTTTCATTAATTTCATGTATTATGTTCATTAAATTACATATTTTCTATGTACAGAGAGTATTTGTACATATATCATTCAATGCCATTAAAACAGCTTGAGAATGACCTTTTCGAGACCCAAATATTAGGCAATATTACTTATTTCTTTTCATTCTAATAAAAAGCATAAGCTCTTCGGCATCTTTGAGAAAAAAAGCAACACAAAAATAAAAATGTGTTTTTTCAGATTTAGAGCAAATTAATGAACATTTTGGAATGAGTTAATTAGTGTTCCTTTTTAGATAAATTATTTACCTTAATGTTGATTTTTTTTCCCCCTAATTTCTTGAAGTTTAATGAAAATTCATATACCTTTTTCTATTATACAAGGAACATAAGTATTTATATTTTTTCTGCATGACCAAAATATCGTTTAGATACCTTCTTACTTCTTCTATATCCAGAATCGAGAAGATTTTAGATGAGCGTCCTTTTAACATAATCATATATATGTATATGTGTGTACTTTGTAGATTGATTTTGAATTTACTAGATAGACTTTCTACGTATTTTTGACAATAATTTGCTAGGACAAATACGAAATTATTCATGGATATACATTTATTTCTAGAATTCGACTAACATTTCTAAATATAAAATTTCATCATTTGTTTCTTTGGGTTTCATTATAACATAAAATAAATTTATTCATTTCGATGTAGATATAATTTCCGTTGTAAAATGAGTTCATTACAAAATGTGCACTAAGTCAACCATGTCCTTCCGGAATTGTTTGTTTGGTCACAAAAAAGTGTTACTGATTTATTATATTAGATTATTTTGTATTTATATAATTAATAGAATATGTAGCTAGTATAATACTTGTGAGGGAGAACTGGAGAGCCTTAATTGTATCCCTGTGACCATATAGTTACTCCATAGATTAGTATACCTAGATGTCCAAGCCAAATGAGCAGCGTGATGTTCAGTATTGTTGTTGTAGGTGAACTTAAGGAAGAATGGATGAAAAGAGGTTTAATGTAAAAGAAAGAGAAGAATCTATATTGTGTCGGGATATCACTGTACAAAAAGAATCAGTCATTGGAAATCTTTATCATTTGCCTATGATTACACTAAATAGTGAAATTTAAAAATCAAATTTGTTAGGTGTGTTCTTTTCAGCAGCAGATAAAAAACATTGACATAAGACTACCATTTACAAAAGAGTCAATACAAAACTAGAACAAAATCTTGCATCAACTAAAACCTAGGTGTACGAGAGCTTGTTGTATTCAATGTAAATTTTTGTTATGTTCCGGAGCAACTGGTGAAAAACAGGCGATTATCACTTATAATGTATTTGAAAGTGATCGACGCATATTCCGGCATTATGGAAGGCGATTAAGTTCTAAAATTATATTAAAGCGAGAAGGTTTCAGCTGTCACCTAAAATTCATCAATATGCGGCGATATCACCTTGCGAAATGCCGAAAAGTGACAAGCGATAATCGCCGGTCGCCTTATAGAATGCCACTCCAGGACTTATTTGTATTATTAAAATTTATATACTCATATACATATACTCGTACTAACACGATATTGCAGTAGCAATATTAAATCAAATATAATTGATGATTTAAGGTGAACGATATTTTATCAATGGAAACAATTTTTGATTGGATAATTCAATTTTATGTTAATTCGAATCAATTTAAAGAAAAGAACAAAATAAAAGAAAAACGAACAGAAATGTTTTATTATGTATAACTTCATGTTTTTTTCCATAAAATTGTATTTCTTCATTCAGCTCAGGTTCAGGTTAAAGATTTGATTTGATAAAAAAACATTTTATAACATTTTCCAATAATATCGATTAAAATTCATTTCGTATTCCTGAAATGAATTTGTCTTTTGCCTTTAATTTAATATGAATTACTTTTAAAATATTTTATTTATTCAATAACATTTAATTTGTTGTGTTTTTTCATTTTTCTGTTTCTCTTCAGGGAAAATTGTAATGTAATATTACATACGTGCATTTTAAAAAAATAATGATCAATGACGATCATATAAGACAGAAGGTCTGCAAAATTCCTGTTAATCCAGTTCTTCGTCTGATATTTAACTTGTCATGCATGAATTCATCATATTAAAGTTCCAACACTTGTTCAGTAAAAAAGATTTTTAATTTTATCTGATGTACCTTTTGTGAAGGGATCCTAAACTGACCTGTACCTTGAAGGTATAAGAAAAAAATTATTATTGTCCATTACAAACTAAGGTATAATGAAAAATTGAAAAACGGTTGATTTTTAAATTTTTTTAAAGATAAAAATTCGAAATCTTGGAATTATTAACAAATCAACTGATTTCACTTTGACATGGATTTTTAGAATCAATCATGTGATTATTATGACAGCACATACTTTATTATAAGATTTATCACGCTTGTCTTCATTTCTATACATTTATTTAATAGAATTCAACCATTTCTATAGTAGTCCATATAGGATACTCGAATCTGTTGGTTAAATGTAACTCGATATGCGACAAAAGTAAATACTGGTGCAGTACTTATTTGTTTATGATGCATTTCAAAAACAAATAATGCTACTGAATACGATCAAATGAAAAAAATTAGGTCTTCTATAGAGTAAGGCCATATATGTATATGTTATAAAATAGAACTTGGCATAACGCTATTTTAAGTTGAGAAGAGTTAAATAGATTTCATTATTAATTGAAAAGCATTAAAATTTCATATATCGTAGCTAATTAAAAATATAAAACAAATAAGCTGCAATTTAATTTGCATAGAGAGACTTAAATAAACAGAAAAGAAACAAAAAAAAATGCTTGACTGAATGTCCTTCAATGGAATATCGTAATGAAGTCCTCCATAATTATTTGTATTCCGCAGAGTATATGAAATATTTATAATTTTCTCTTTTTTTCTTAATTAATATTTTGTCGTCGCGATGTCTAACAGTTGACATATATAAATATTTAAATTTCATTGAATTCCACCTATTTAAAAAGTATATTTTTATATGAAACCACATTTTCGTAAGAACCTATAAATATAATCTGGTAGCAACGAAACTAGTGGATAATGCATTTTTACCTATAGACACTCAACAAAAGAAGATATTCTACACTTTACTTCGAATTACATATCAATATTTACATTAGTCGTTATCTTTCTGCTAACATTACAGGTTTCGTTTGTCGACCCGCCACCACCAATACAGTCTGTCTAACTTTATGCTCTAGTTCTACAATATTTTCCATCGGATTCTTATTTAGATAATGTGACACTGCTTTTTGGTTTGTTTGCGGATGTCAAAAAAGTACATAAAATACTACATTTTCAGCGGTACTAGGTGTATCAAAAGTTTTCGGTAAAAAAAAAAAATAATGTATGGTATATTTGCATTTGAAATATACTTTATTTTTTAATATAATCCCCTGCAAGTTCTATACACTTAGTCAAATGCATTTCCCACTTCTTTTTTCAATTCCGGATAATACGATTTATCTAACTCCTCAAAATAGTCATTTACAGTATATCGTCGATGACTTCCGAATGCGATACAAACCCATTGCTGGAGATGCGGCATTCATTTTGAGAATAGCATTTTCACTTATAAATGGTAATGTAGGATGTTCAAAATACATTTCCTATAAGATGGCTACAATGTGAGCTATATAACACTTTCACTTTTCGATCTCCTAACACATTATCAACGATTTCTTCAGTGGTCACCTCAATTGGCTAATTTGAACGTTCTTCATCATAAATGTTTGTACAGCCACTTTTAAATTTATTACATCAATATTTAATGGTTCTCATCGAAGGTACATGGTCTCGATAGCCAGTTTATAACTTTTCTTTGATTTCCTCACATGTTTTCACCATATGAATAAACGGTGATACTAGCAACGAAATCTATTCTACAGTCGACAAGTTTTTGATACACTTTGTATATGGAAGTGGATACATAGAAATCTTTTTATTTGGAACCATATTTATAATCATTCCTGTATCATATCGCATCCAAGAAAGTTATTATTTAAATTTATGAGCTAAAACTTTACATTTTATTCATTTTAGAAATAAGAAGAGAAGAGGTAAATATACTTGTATATTGTTTGGAGTAAGTACAAGTATATACTTTTGCTTCACAATCTTTATTCGAAGATTATAAACCTAAATTGTTTAAATAAAGTGCAAGTAAAGCGACAAAATCCGTTTTTAATTAATTTTTATACGATTTAACACTCTTCTGCTGGTTTATCATATCAGGTAAATATGAAACAATTTACAATGTATTTTATAGACAGAGTCGCAACAAGGATTTAATTTATGTTGCTGTAAATTTCTCAGAGGGAATATGAGACATTTTTAATGTCAACAAATTTATAAATTTTTTCATATGTGGTCGTACCAATGTGGTTCCCTGTTACTTTTTGGAGGAAAATTAAGTTGCGAAAATTTTTTGCCAATAGTCTATCTTCCCAAATGGCACGAATGGTTTTTAATGTGAATTAAATTTTGAACATTTTTTGTATCTAACATTTTCTTTAATCTTTTCTAGTTTGTGAAATAATAGAACTTTAAAATATTCAATTTATTTTCAACTTTAAATAAAATTGTTTCAATTTGTCCTTAATATAAATCCATTGCATCCCTGATGTAAACAAATTCATCTGGTTTTCAGATAAATTTTAATTACCTTTCGCTAATTCCATTAAATACCATTTCACCACCGTCTATATGTAATTAAAATTTCATTGAAAATTAATCGCGATAAATCGAATTTAATCGTTATATTGATAACAAATTATTTGCCGAGAAATTAATCGATAAATGAATCTTTTTCCTATTTTGGAACCTTAATTAATTATCATCGAATTATCTTGCAAATCTTTGGAGTTTAATGGAATACAAATTTCGGAAATATATTCTTATTCTCCATCTCAATTCTATAGAATTCGATTTTTATACTTTTTCCAATGTACATAAAATTGTATCTATACATAATTTACCTTCTACCGACCCTGTTAAATAATTGGATTACATTTTATGTAAATTAAAACCTTTTTTTTTTTTGTTTGTTTAAATAACTTAAATGCTAAATTAGTTTTATTAAATTATTATTCATTTAAAATACTAAAATATTTTATTATAAATTAAATTTGAATAGATGAATAAAATTTTATGCTTTTTGGTACGTGTGGCCCGGCCACCTTTTACGGGTAAACTATTTTGACCACCCTGAAGTCAAAAATAGTATATATATTGAATTCAATTTTTCCATTCTTAATATCAAAAGAGGAAAAAGGGTTATTTATTATTTCTTTTGTATATTTTATTTGCATTTCAATTTAATAATATTTTCTTTAGATTCACAATAGATGATTTCAAATACTTTATTTTTATACATATTTTATGCTGATGGCATTTATGCAAATTAATATCTTTTATATGCAATCTATTTATATATATATATATATTTTTAGCCAAGAGACATTAATATCGATGATGATGTTATATGGCATTGGCAGAAATTCCAACTATTGTGCAATTTACAAGTATATTTCCATTATTCCATGATTGTACCAGTTTCTTTAGTTTTTTATTTCTTTTTTAACGAAAAAGGCCTGGCAAATACATTATTAACTCATTTGTAGAGTCACTTGAATATAAATTAACGCCTTTTTAAAATATTAACTAATATTGTGTAGATCATTTTAATATTTCACAAAAACACTTGTATTTTATGAAGTCTTAAGAATTTCTATGCCCTATGGTAGATACTATCAGAAAGTATATTTTAGTTTAGTCACTGCATTTGTAACGTATAGAAATATGGTAATCATCGGATTGTAGATCTCGATTTTTGCATATCCGTTCATTCGCCTACTCGTTTGTCTTGACTATAACTTAAAAACGCATTACCCAATTTTAATGAAATGTGGTGGTAATGTGTGTGTTGACTCTATTTAATGGTGGATTTCAACAAAATCGGCAAACGTGGACCGAAGTTATAAATGGAAAACCAGGGTTACCACGGAGTTTAGTATACTTTTTTTTGGATTTAATACCACAATTTGTGCAGCAATTTCATTTAAATTAACTCTATACATTGGTTACATAAAAAGACGATACTGTATTAAATTTCGATAAAAGTTACTCAAGGATAGTGAAGAAAGAAATAGTTGCAATATAAAATATGCATGTCCATACATTTTTTGCGTTTCTTTTTGTTTAGTTTTGAGGAGTATTAAAAAATTTGCCTAATATTGTAGATTACAGTATTAAGGCCAGGCTACCTCTAAATTAGAGTAAATTCGAGGAACAGGAAATAAACTTATAATGTAAAAAACATTGAATTGTTAGTAGTGTTGGTTGATTTTATTTCAGAGTTAATTCATTGAAGTTGTTACTTCCAGAGATGCAAACCAAGACTTTTTTACAGTTGGTTCGGTTTTGGTTTAAGCATAAACCTTCTTTTTGGTTTTTGGTTTGGTTTTGGTTTCTAAATATTTCAAAATTTGGTTTTGGTTTGGTTCTGGTTTAAAGACTACATAATTTTTAGTTTTGGTTTTGGTTTGGTTTTGGTTTTGGTTCTGAACTAATATGTCTTTTTTCTTAGTTGTTGTGACAGAAACGAAGGAAGCCAATGTAGATTTGCTTGGCAAATTTTTTTCAGCTGTTTTATGTTTTCGCTTCGTGTCAATTATGTCATAGGATTCGGAGTGCTTTTTTTAAGATGCCGCATTAAATTTTCTGGGTGATTTTTTGTCATAACAATGCAGCATTCATTGTACTTACTGCTATTTGTTATTGAATCACAAACAAATTTTTCAAAAACCGGGTAATTTTTATCTTTGTTGCCTGACATTTTCTTTTAGGAAATACTAAAAAAATTATTATTAAACTCAAAAATATACAGACTTGCTTACATTTGTCATTTAGATATGAATTTTATATCTTTTAATTTTAAGTATATTCTTCCTTCTTGTGTTTGTTTCTGTTTTTATTTTAATTATGATTACTCGTTAAAAACAAATTTGAAAACTGGCAAACTGTTGAATGTTGATTAACCATCGTTTTTATAAGAAAATGTAGTAGACTTTTTTAGTTTTTTTAAAAGGAAAATGTAAATTATAGGACAATTTTTTCTGTTGAACCGAACCATAAACCAATAGAAAAATTTCGGTTTATGGTTCGGTTCAAGTATTAATTTTAAAAGTGGTTTGGTTTTGGTTTGGTTCGACCGAATCATTTTAAAAGTGGTTTGGTTTTGGTTTTGGTTTTTGTTCGGAAAATTTCGATGGTTCAGTGGTTTTGGTTCGGTTCAAAGTGGTTCAAAGAAACCGGTTTGCATCTCTGGTTACTTCTATCATAGGGCATCGAAAAGTCGGTTATAGGCCGATTTTAAGTTTCCATATTTTTATTTTTATTTTTTAACTAATCGCAATTTTGTTCTTTTCGATTTGTTTCCATGTTGAGATCTCTCGACTTTAAAGATATTTTTGTTAAGATCATCTTTTTCAATAAGAAAAATTTTCTTGTATTTTTTTCTGTTGCATCGGTAATTGCATCCAAATCGACTGTTCTTTTTTTTGTTGTTGTTGCCATCATAATAATAATTACCAAACGTTTGGGCCTGCTTAATTAAAGTGCACCAACACGCTTTGAAAATGATTAATATATGAAATCTTCCAATGTGAATCATTATTTTAAACATTTTTGATTTTTATTATAGTGCAGTTGCAGAGTTTGTTTTATTGCATTATGGTGCAATCTAAAAAAACTCGTATTTTATATTTAGTATTTTTATGTTTATTTTTGAAGCTAATATGAGCATTTTTTTTCTGTTTACAAATTGATGTCATGTTAAATTACTAAATATGTTGTATTTTTTGTTTTCTCACACACAATTGAAAATAAAGAAATGTTGTTGATTCATTGAAAAAATTTTATTCTTTTTATATCAATTTAATATCTTTGTTTTGAATCATTAAAATGATAAAAGAGAACAACAAGAAAAGATATCTTCGGGGATAATCTTTAACAATGAATTTCCTTGAAGATCTTGTAATATTTTGCGTACAAAAAAAATATACGCGAATTAAAAGGTTATTTATTCAATTAAAAAAAAAATCATCAGTAAATAAGATTTTGCATACACTTTTTGTTTATACTAAATGTGTGTGCGAAATCTCTGTTGTTTACTTTTAGATTTTGTTTATTTCGTATTTTCGGAAATTAAAAAAAAATGTTACAGAATGTTCTCTTTAAGAGTGAAAAAGTCTGAGTGGGTCATCATGTAGAAATTACTTCCTTTTTTCATCTAATGGTATAGAAGCAAAATTTTTAACATTTCAATCAATATACTAAATAAATATGTGAAAACTCCAAAGTTGTCCATTTTAGTATGTCCATCCGCCGGTTCACATGATACCTCAAAAATGCTTACTGAATTTAAGTTCCGAATTGGTTTGATATTTTCAAAAATTCAATTTTTTTAAACTCTTGAAATGGATGTGCAAAAGTTCGCATATCAAAAATCGAAATACTTAGCGGAGAAAGGAATCTACGCACAGGTAGTTTTGTTGTGGTATTCTGAAATTGTATGCGCTGGTAATCATAAAATAAGTTTATACAGAAATTTATAAGTTCAGACAGACTAGACTCGTTTAGACTGGTTTTAGCCAGGAAGCTAACTTAAATTTGAAGTCAATCATGAACTAGTTAAAGTTTACTTAGTTTGGTAACAATTCTATTTTTAGTGGGCTTGAAATACCCAATTGTTTTAAAATCACTTTCTTCTAATCTCTCGCAACTATAAGAAAGTGTTATGAGTTTTTGCTTTGATTATGCCTTCTTTATATAAAAGTTGTCACGAACGAATACTATCTAATTAAAGAAATTAGCTTTTTTTATGTTAGACCAATAAATATCTCCAAAACATCGCCTGGCCATTAATTCCTTAAATATGAATATTTTATAATAAAATTTTTAATAAATAATGGTTAAGGTATATAATTATTTATGTTCAAAAGTGAATAAAAATGCATTTGTAGAAACATAATTTCTGGCTACCATTGCTACAACAATTGTGCATATACCAAATTGGGTACAGACCAATTTTAATAGTTTAAATTTTTTCCAGAATCACCTCTTCTCTTTTCCCAACTCATAAAACTTCATTTTCCATAGTTAATTGTTTTAATTTCGAAATTGAATTTGATTTTAGAACTAATAGTATTGAAAGCTTTGATTTTGTAATACAATTTTGGGTAAGCAATTTCAATTAACAAAAATCCTGGAAATGGACATGAAGATAGAATTTATCCCATTTGATAGTATATAGTTTTTAATTGGTATTTTTTTTTTATCAAATCCTCTTCGAATTTGTTAACGAAACTAACGTCAATATATATTTTTTTTAAATTCAGCTTTGAAATTATATTTACTTTATCGGTTACGACAACTTTGACAAATTTAACTCCGCTACTAACAGAATTTGTTAAAATCAAACAGCACTAACAGGACGTAACTATACATACTCGTATGGTCACCAGAAACAGATAGAATTGGTTATAAGAGAAAATTTCTCCTGAAGCAAAAATCAATTCCTGTTGAAATTAAATTATCTCAACCACTCTCGTTCGGAAAAGTGAAAAGTCTGGTTGGATAAAGTCATCCGGTGGTAAATACTCTTTTAGGGTGCACTTTCTTAATTCAATGAAAATACACAGAAATGATGGTGGTGGTGTTGCAGAGACAGATACGATGATATTGTTAAGAATAGAATTCATTCCAATGACAAACCACAAAATTTGTGTAGTGAGTTTACTTTTTTTTTTCCTTGAGACTAGGTCTTTTATGTCATAACATCTGTGGATGAGTTTCATAATATAGTTAAACAGCTTCTTCGTATTTTTTAGTGTATATTTGAAAGCCCAAAAAAAAAACGCGCTAAAGGAAATTAAGAGATGATGAAGTTATTGAAGGAATTTCCATAGAACATGGACTTTGCGGGTTTTGTTAAAAGTTTTCCATTCAACTAAAAGGAAATTTAATTCTTTTTGTGTGTTTGTGTCCTTGTTCTGAGTTTTTTTCCTGAAGGTTTTGCTATTCGATGGTGCGGCGGCTTGTCTCTTTTAACTTAACTAAAACAGGACTTTTGATAAAATTTTTTTTGAAGTGAATAGTGTGGTTTGGGAAGAATTGTAGTTTGATTATTATAAAATAGTCTGAAAAACTTTTTAACACTTTCAAACTAGTTCTCAACAATTTTATATTAAGTTCTACGCGGGATATATATTTTAAGTGGCACAGTTTGAGAGAAAAAGTTAACGTTTAAGTTTTAGTAAAACAAATAAAACGAAGCATTTCTATGAGAAGAAAACCCACTGAAGGACAACAAAGTTTTATAGACTTTTCTTTTATACTAAAGGCTTTGTTATGATCGTAAAACATGTTTTTATAATTTTTAAAAAATGTTGATAAAAAAAACATATAAAGTTTGGGTTTATTCAATGTAAAAGCCTACCCAAATTTATATAAGGAGCTGAAGATGAAGACGAAAGTTGTCTTGATGTTTGGAAGTACAGAGTTAACATTCTATTTCTTCAAATTAAGTTGTAGGACCGACATTTTTAATATTATTCAATCATAATATATGGAGTCTTAAGCTAATTTTGACTGATGTGGTTTATAAACAACGAATTTTAAGGTCCATATTATTATAAACACGAAAGCTGGAGAAGGCTTTACTCAATATTATTCAAGTTTCGTTCGAAGATAGGCTGTAATAAGGAGTTGAACTGATTAGATTTTGACTGGAAATGGGTAAAAAATGGCAAAAATCTCAACATTTAAAAAAAAAAAAAATTTTTAGGGATAATAACTCTAGAACCATATCAATTCGAACAAAATTTAGTACACATATCAGATATTTTTTTATAATATTTCTATTAAGAAATTCATTCAGAAACTTAAACGTTCAACTTATATTTTTTCAATTGTTCATTTCAAAATGTCTCAAAGGATTTAAAATGACTTTCTTAGCGAAAATTTGTAAAACAATTTCATTTACTATATTTTGGCATAAACAGTATGGTCCAAAAACATTTTGGATATTTGCCAGAATATAAATTCTCCATGAATGAATTGCTCCATTATAATTCCCAAAACAGTATCCTTCTTGTGTTTTTTATATATATATATATTTTTTTACCAAAAAGTCAATATTGTGTTTGTACTCTTTTCTTAAAGAACATAGACAATTATGCGATTAAGGAACCGACAAAAGGAACGACAGTATCATATTGAATCTACCTGACAAGAAAATATATGAAATTTTCAAAAAATAAAAAAATTTAAGACCGCCCAGTGTGTAGTAAAAATTTTCTCGTAGGTATTATATAAGAATATAAGTATTATATATAAAAAGATATTTTCAAAAGTAATTTATAAAATGAAAACAAACCTGAAACGACGAGGGATTTAATTATTAAAATTTATCTTTAAAAAAAAAAAAGAAAAGACCAATTTTTATCCTTGATTCGGGAATGAAAAGTGGAAATTTTGTTTTAACAAATATTTACGTTTTTCTTAGGGAATTATTACCTAAAAAAAAAAAATATATAGGATTTCAAATATAATCACTAATAAGACTGATCGATTTCAAAAAAATATTATATTTTCTTAATTTTAAATCTCATTTTCTTTACAAAAACCAAAACAACCACAAAAACATATTTTTCTGTTTTAACTTTCGTTTTTTTTAGTATTTTGTTGTTTGGTATTAAATTCTTCAAAAGAACATAAATCCAAATTCATTAGAATTAAAATTTATTATTCGTTGAGTTTACTATATTAGAAAAGAAATTTTCTGAATGGCTCTGAAAGTGTGTTAGCTAATCGCATAAGCGCCTAAGTACATTATAATTTATGTTCTTTTGCCCTTTATGGGTAGACTGTTGAAGGTACTTCTTTAGAATATGGGAATGAACAAGACTCCAATATTGGTTAGCATTTTTGAAAACAAATCTTGATAAATTGTGCCTCACAGCAACAAAAATAACTTCTATATTATATATTTGTGTACCGCCAAAAAAAAAAAAGACTTTTTATATTACTTGTTGTTTTGTAGCCGAAAATCAAAAACAAATTACGGGTACAAAAGGCTAACGTTTGTTATATACAAAATGTTGACAACAGAACGAAAGAAATTTTCATAAAAATTTTTGATTGTAGAACAATCGTTTTAGTTGTTATTCAATTTGTCGTTGAAAAGATAAAAAGATGGAAAACATATTAAAGAAAATCATATAACTTTCTCTGTACTTGTATAGTAAGTATAGTGTTTAATAAATTTTTTTAATAAAACAATTGATAATATCCAAAATAGTTAATTTTTTTCAAAATAGTTTAATTTTTAATCCTATTCATTTAGGAACAATTTAGGAATATGTGTAAATAAAAATCTGAAGGGATTAAACAAATTTTCTGTCCTAACTAAATTTCTGTGCTGAAAATGTTCATTTGTATGAATTCAAGAACAAGAGACCGACATAGTAATGTCTTCTGATACAAATTTCTGTCAATGCACAGCATCTTAGGCTGGTTTGACTGTTCAACAAAAGACTTGTATTTCTACTGAACTTATCAGCTGAACTTCATATAGTGATTCGTTCAAAAACAAATTCACGATGTACAATGAGTAAATCATATTAATAGGCAGCACCGGGACGAATGGTAGACGAGCACTGCTTCCATTTACGGCACAACAGTATCTGAAATAGTGCAGAAATGATAGTTTTTTTTAATAAATTTTCTTTACATTTTCGGCTTTTGACTATTTACTTTCCTAGAATTTATTAAACTTAGAACTGTCGACTTATTTAAGTACTGTTTTGTCACATATAAGAATCATGTGAAAAGTACACAGTTTTATACTAATCTTTCAAAAATCTACAATATTATTAAAACCAAAAACTTTAATTTATTTTTATATAATTTTTGTATATATAAACATAGAGAAAGTAAAATAACTGAAAAAATACTACTTTTTGAATTAATATCAATTTTGATTAAAAAAAACGAGAATAATTGAAAGATTTGTGTTGTTGGTTATTATAAAAGCCATTTAAGCTAATAATAAGAAGCATTCTCAAGCTAATCAGTGCCTTCTGTTTTCAATTAAACTTGATAAATTAGGATCATAATCAATAGGCGCAAGTCTTTTATATGATTCTACGAAATTGGAATGGGTTTATGGAGGGTCATCCCTCAAAACAAAAAAAAAATGTATTAACCATGTTAATGTAATTCAATCTCAACAATTGAGAAATTGAGGTTATGTGCTGTTAAAAACATGGATGTGAACATTAACAATCGATGATCCAGTTTTTGAGAAGGTATTTAATATTATTGATCAAAGACCCTTTTTTTTTCCTTCTATTTGATCTTTTGACGATTTTGCGGTTGTCTAAACTCATTAATTTCACATTTCTATAATATACGGGTTGCATTTGGTTTTTATTCTTTTTAGGGAAGGAGGATGACGATGTTGAACCCTTTTCAAATCAAATTGTTCTATAATTTCTTCTGTTTTTTTTCTTTCCAATGCTGGTAAATTGTATTTGATACAAATAGGGAAAGGGCGCAGATATATTTTTGTTGAATTAAAAAAGAAAATTAGAGAAAAAAATTTGGATCAGATTTAATTTGCTAATGAACATTATTTATTGGTGAAGAAAAACGACTGATGTTCGACGACTTTAAAAATATTCTTCGATAAAAATTTACCAGAATTTCATATTAAAGTTTTTTTTTTTGAAAATTTCTTAAAAGAATCTCACCCATATTCCATAGACCGAAAAATATATTCAATAACAATTGAAATGGTTTATAATTTAATTTAAATACAGAATATTTGATGAATCCCTGTTCTTAGTACTGAAATCTGTGGTTTTCGTTTTTGATTTACTTTTACCAGATTACAAGATAAATTCGCGGAATTTATTAAATTTAAGGTGAATGATAAATAAAATGATCTTCTTTTATAAGCTTTACATAACGGTGTCAGTATTTTTGGGGATTTTTTTTTTTTATCAAAAGTATAAATCACAAAAAATAAAATCGGTTCTCTCACAGAAATTTTCATTTCCTTTGGATTTCCAAGTGCTTTATTTTTGGTTTTTTTTTCAGGAAAAATTTCAGTTACCGAAAAGAAGAGAAAAACCGGGAAGAATTCTTTTTTTATTATTATTATTATTATTATTTACGTTTAATCTGATGAGAAAATATCAAATTTCCTATACATTTTTCATGGACATCTTTCTTCAATATTTCGGGATGTTCCATTCTTTAAATTGTTGGAAATTAAATGGTTTTATTAAGATTTTCCATGAAAATTAACAAAAAAAAAAGAAAGTTTATACTTAGTACAAAAAGTACAGTTTTCGTCATAAAAACTGGAATATTAATTTGGTTTATAATTTAGAAATCATTCAAATTTATTTTATTTTATTTTTTAAGTTTCGAATAAGTGTAATTAAGCATGATATCCAGTTTTGTAAATCTCGTAAATCGTTCCTTGAGCCAAAATATTGCATGATTTTCTATTGCAGAAAAATCATGAAATATTGTTCAGTGTTTATTAATTGTGTTTCTGGAATGTTGCAGACTTTCTTTATAACAGAGAATAATGGAATTTTTCCAAGTTATAGTGCACCAACAATTATTATCTAAACTACCAGGGGCAAAGTAGGTTCGATAGTAAAATAATATGGAGTCATGCAATTTTTGAGACCACCACTGTATATTAAAAAAATAGTACTTGAATAAATAACGTCTCCATTAAGCAGTCTTGAAATGATGATATTTCTTAATTGTCCCATTTGCATCTTAACAGTAACTTTATTCTTAACTATTAAAAAAGTCGAAATTTAAATAATACAATCTAAACTTTTATTCATTCATTAATTAACATTTGACTGGATACTTTTTTGAGTATCCAAAAATGAAAAGCATCTTTTTTTTTTGTCAATTAAGAAAATTTCATTAATTTAACAGAACAAAAAACTGCTACAATTTATATCAAAAATTATTAAAAAATAAATAAATTCATTAAATAAAAACACATAAAATCACTGAAATCTGTATGTCGAGAAGTCAATTATGGCTAATAAGTGAGATTTCATATTTTCATTGAATCCAATTAGTTTGTCAGTATAGAATTTCCAAAAATGAAAAGGCGTCGTGTCGACAGATGGTTTTGAATTGTCACTCATGTCGTTTATCTCTAAAATAACCAACCAATAACTAAACCAAAACTAAAGTTTCTAAATAAGCTTGAACATAAATATTCTGAAAAGCATATACATACTATATACCAAATTATTTTTTATCAAAACATTTACGAAAACTGTTTCGCGATGGAAATACAAAAAACCATACAAATTGTTTTTCCAGGTTTTACTAATTGATATCTAAAGGACAGACTATTGAGCCACTACAACAAGTATGTTGTAAATAAACAATTCGCCAATATAGGAGGATATACCCACAACCGGAATATAATTTCTGATGGTGATATATCCGGAAAAGCTTTAGATAAATTGACACAGGAAGGAAATTATCCAAACTCTCACCACAAAATATGTACACCCGAAGTTTTGTGTGACGACATTTAGTACAAGTTATTTTTAAAATAATAAATTCAACATTTTTAACCCAACATTTTGCCGGTCCTTTTCTGGTTCGAGAAAATGTTATAAAATAATAAATTCTTACTTGTTGTTTGACTTTAGAATATTTTTAGTATCAAGAAGTCGTTTAAAATAATTAAAAACTACTAAAAATAATTTTTTCAAACAATACGCTTTAATTTAAACCCCTTAAAAAAAAGTAGTTTTCCAAAATTCATATTTCATATTGACATCTTTCAATTACTCGTCCAATATTTTGATTGAAAGGAACTTGTCAACATTATATGGCGCCAATCCATTAATAATTTTTTTTTCCCAATTTAACTTAACAGCAACGGTCGGAAGATCAGAAGATTGGTCATCACTATTGAGTTCTTAATTGAAAATTGAGTTTGAATCATAAAAAAAAACAGAAAATTCTGTAAAAATCAATTTCAGTTGCAGTAAGAATGTTTTATAGAACTTTTGTAATATACAATATATTCATCGGAAGTTCGTTTCTTTTTGTTGAAGTTAGAAAATCGATTAAGGCCCATGGTGAAGCAGTTTACCAGTAAATTATTTGACAACTATTATGATACCCTGGAGCGCCGGACTTGATTTATCATTAATTGATGGCACATGACATGTCTAAAAACTAGAAAACTATCCGGCCATATTTTATATCATTATTACTCTAATCTTAATTCGTTTAGTGGTTTCGAGTAATTAATTAATTTAATGTTAAAACTAATCGAAAACAGGGTTTTTCAACTTGTAGTACAAGAACTATGTATAATAGAATATGCTTTCTCCTATAGTCAAAGTAAAGACAAGTACAAATTAGCAGTGGCGGCGCAAGACCTAAATTTTATGTGGGCAAGATAAATTTTGCGAGGCCCCTTGGTGGCGCAAGAGGATGGATTTTCTAATAATTTTTTTCTAATACATTTTAACGAATTAAATATAAACTTATTACTAAAATTATAACTTTTCTATAAATTTACCGAACAATTAAAAAAAAATAATGAATTCAGAAAATTCCGTTTTGAATTCAAAATCTAACTGACGAAATAAAAATGACAATAATCGACTACACCCCATGATATTGATCGAAAAAAGATACTCAAATCGACACTGGTAGCAACCAGTGAACAATAGAGTGTCGGTATAAAGACGTCTTCGTAGTTAAATATTGGTACGCAGTAAACGCTAAAGTGTAACTTTTAGTCGCTTTTAGTTACATTTAGTTGGTAAGTGAACGCAACAGTGTTCTTCAATAGAAACTCTATACTGTTTCTGATTTACCCTTATAAGAAATAATTTCATTACAGAAGGACAAAATAAAATTAATTCTAGAACAAAAAAATTTTAACTCTAAATATCAATAAGGACAAAACTAGTCTAAAACTTGGACTCGTACTTTCTTTAAGTATTGGCAATACATATTATAAAAAACATTCTAAGTTGCATTTATTTACGAATTTTAGTAATAATAATATTAAAAATTTTGGGAAACGTATAAAAAGAAATTGGGTTATATCCCGAAATATTAAAAATTTGTATTTATTTTAACAGATAAAATTTTTTGACCCGGGTAGAATTTTAAAAAACGAATGTAGTAGTATTGCCTGTGCTAGCCGGTGGGATTTATCATTTTGTGATGAGTGAAATCTTTACTCGCGGTCAAGCCTTTTGATTGGTCTAGTTAAATATTTTTAATGAGTTAAAGAAAGCTGCGATCTATAAACCTTGGAGGAGGCCCCTCGGATCGCGAGGCCGTGTGCCGTGGCCCACTTGGCCCACGCCTTCCGCCGCCTCTGCAAATTAGTATGTCGTATGTGAATATTTCATGAATTCTGGACTTTTTTCTTAATAGTAGAATTAGGCTTCTTTTACGAAAGTTTTATCTTTAAATTTTGTTTCATCATGGCATCAAAGTAGGTTTAATTCCACTGTGCGAAGGGTTGAAAAAATTGATTTCTTTGATCAATCGATAAAAAACTAGGAAGTTATATTGTCAAATGTTGTTTAAGTTCTTTAATGTTCTTTAATGAAATTAAATGGAAATATTTTTTGGTATTTTCTTTTTTGTTATCTTTAATCTAAATGGGATGTCATGCGCTATCGCGGACTTACTAGCCCAAATCTTATATTTTCTTCTTATTTTTTTTTTCGTTCTCTTTTTATATGTTTCGAAATGTTGCCTTGGATTTTTGATTAAGATTAATTTAGATCCTATGCAATTATCGGAATTAGTGGTTTGCCCCAAAATAGCTTTCAGAATTTCAGAGAAACAAGATTAAAGACATGAATGAGAATTTAATGTAATTGTGATAATTTCTGATGAGATTAAAGATATAGAATGAGATGAGACATTTTTTCATTAAAATTTGAATACATTTACTTAAGAGATACTATTATTAATGTATTTTTATATATTTATGTAAAAATACGAAGATGATAAGTAAATCGATAAAATTTAAAAGATTTTGAAAAGTTGGAATTGTTAGTTTATTTTCTATATCAAATGTTAGAAAATGTTGTGACTGTCACCAAGAATAATATCTAATAGAAATTATTAATTAAGACAGCTAAATTTTCCATACAGGAAACTGTTCAGCATTCTTTATTTGGTTTTATAGTTATTCGCTTGTGGTTATGATACTACATATGATACCCAAAATTAGGTGCTTTCCATTCGCAATCTTCAAGAAAATATTACTACTTGAATACTTTATACTGAAGTACTGATAGTACCTGATAGGCGCTAAACTTCAAGGACGTGTAAGTACTCGAATACTAAGTATTCAAGTACTTACACATTCTTAATCTTGACGAGTGCGAATGGAAAGCGACTATTCTTGGTAGTTCGAAATCTTAAAGTTGTGTTTAATCAATTGGCAATTTATTACTAGTAATTGCATATCAATCTATTGGATCTAAAATTTTATTTCTAGAAAGACCGCGATTATCTTCAAAATATTTCATTTATAAGTTACTTTATTATTATTTTTAAATTTTTTTTAAATGAATTCAATTATAGGCTCTAATTAAATATTATATTTTTAAACTCCAAAAAGCTAGCAAACATAAAATCTTAAAGTCAATTTCTTTTGGTATTTTCTTTGACATACAAAATATTATAAATGAAGGGTATCTAATTTATCCTGGAATTAAGTTAATTCTACTCCCAAAAAAGAAAAATAGAAAATGAAATTTATTTAGAGAGTGTATTTAATTGGTCTTACAAGTGTCTTCTTTTTTTTTTTTGTTAGGTTAAAGTATCATATATGCGTATTATGTTAATTTCTTGTCTATATTTTAGTTTAAAAACCACCAGCATATATGTCTTTAGTCAATTATAAATGAGATTTGAAAAACCCTTTTATAAAATGAAAATTCTACAATTTTATTTTCATTTTCTCTAATCTACATATAGTATTATTTAAATATGAAACCGCACATATATTTATGTATATACATACAAAAACCCACATTATTTTCGAATTATCTTTAAAAATATCATGTAATAAACTACTTTACTTTAATATTATGTATTTTTCGATTATTTTCATCTTAAAACCAGGATTCCGAGGATATATTTTCACGGTCATACATTCCAGGCACGTTGACAAAACATAAATATGAAACTCTGGGAACACATGAGGCTGTTGAAAAGTCACGAAAATCACATATCACGAATCAACAACAACATCGAGGTAAGAATATGATTCTTTTTACTTTTATAATATTTTAAAATTTCAAAATAGTTTTCTAGTATGAAGTTCTGTGTTTTCATGAAGATGGTTAATGTCATAAGACTTTATTATAAAGGAGGTGTCATTATATTTATATTTGAGAAGTTATAAAAAAAAGAGTACTCAAATTCGCGTGTTTATATTAGATACAATAAATTTTCATAAAGGATCAAACTTTAATATAGTAAAACATGTTAAGGGATTGCTTTCTTCATCTTATCATATCATTGTCGTGAAAAAAGATATAAGAACAGGTCGGAATAGAATTAAAGGGAAACGCTATTCTTATAGTGACTGAAGCTAAAAATTTTAATATCAATTCTAAAGCATATTTGAATATATGACATATATAGTACGTTGAAAAAGTAGCTTTAGTTTCGATTTGGTAAAACTTTGCATGTACAACTAAACGGTTATAAATCCAAAAAATTTGCATATATTTTCAACTTCCTTCGACTAAGGCGAAATCTTGTTTTTCTATCGATTCCTAGTTTTTTCTATCGTCTTCATGTCTTTATACATATTGATTTAATCGATATACAAAATATATTCATTTTTTTTTTGTTTTTATTTTTTCTGCTTTTCTATTTTATAGCATTAGCAAATGCTCACGTGAATAAAGTTTATATGGAAGCAACATGCAAATGGCCCAAACCAAAAGTTGAGAAAATCCAAAAAGATCCATCTAAAATGTATGTTCCACATTGCACGATTCTTCATAGATGCGGCGATGATACTGGATGCTGTACAACAGAGACTCAAACTTGTGTTCCAAAACATTCACAAAGTGTTGATTTATATTTTTTCGTAAGTATTATTAGATCATAATCATCCTGGTTTTTTTTTTTTTTGTTCTTCCTTTTATATTCTTGTGTCTTTCTTTCAATTTCTTTGAAAATACATATTTCTTAAAATGTCTTCCATCATATCTCTATGCCAGGTGTTTTATCACCGGAAAAAGTAGAAATATCTTTTTGAAATGAAAGTAGTAAAATTGTTTATCATGAAAATGAAGGACCGCATATATTTTTCGACAACAGGTTTTTCTCATGATTATTATGGTTTATGTCCAAACATTTTATTATTGGACATCGCGTAAACATAATTGTAGAATGAATGAAATTTTTTTTTTAACATCTGTATATTTAAAACTTTTGATTATACTAAAAGAAAAAGGGCTTCTAATGAATAAAAAATAGGTCTCTTTCGGGCAACATCAAAAATAATATTATAATGTATACGGATTTACAATAAAGTTCTGGAAAATTCTAAAACTTTTGACATTTCCAAACAAACCTTTTTCGCGTTATCAGTTGGCACTTATCAATTTTATGACGCATTGTTGAAATGAAATAAAAATGTCACCCACAATCGTTACAGAATATAATGCAAAAACTTGATGTTGATAATTGTTTATCAATGTCGAAGACTTTTGAGTGATATAAGCGATTTTTGGAAGGCAAAGAAACGTCAGAGGACAGTAAAATCATTAACAGAAAATATTGAAAGTTTGATGTTCTTCCCAGAACTTTATTGTGAGTTCATGTATGTATGTTTATTTTACGCGGTTTGATAAATTTTTATAGTCCCAATAATCTGTTCCAGAGTGTTTATCGCCTAATTGACACTTTGGGACTTTAATGTGTGACCACATGAAACCATTTCAATTATCTATATTTATGTTAATATGTTAACCACTGGTTAGAATATTTAATTAGAAGTTTTTTTTATTATATATAAAAACGAAATTTATTACAATTTTTAAGGTTATTACACTTTAAAGATGGGGGCGGGCAGTAGTGGCTGCTGTAAAACCGGTTGATCGTTTTTTCAATAAAATATCAGTGATTTTCTTTTTCCTAAAAAAATAAATAAAATGTTGATGCAACATGTTGCGTCTTTGAATTTTTGTCAAGGTTTTCTTTTTTGATCGGTTGGAAAAAGAAAATTTTATGCTCCAATTTTATAATCGAAATTGAATCTCATTTTTTTTTTTTCCGGTTGGCTCGTAAAAATGGCTCAATCGATAATTGAGAGTCTCTTTCTTTTTCGAAAAGTAGAATCGAATTTTGCAATCAATATATATGTATATATATTAAGAATTCCTATCTAAATGGGATGCGATAACTTTTCATTTCATTCATATATAGTTCACATGTGGCCATCATTTCTGGTTTTGTGATTCCAAAATTAGCATCTGTCCATGATTTGATGGTTTCAGTGGTTTTCCATATATAAATTTTTTTCTTCTTCATCTTCTTCTATATCAGGGCTGTCCAACCCGCGGCCCGCGGGCCGCATGCGGCCCAAGACAAGTATCAATGCGGCCCGAAAATATTTAAATTTACTGAAGCATGCCCATTTTTCTGAGGAATGATTTTTGTGTTGGGTGCGGTTTCGTTCTAAAGCTGCTAAGTCACAAACAACAGAAACAGGAACAGAACCAAAAGTTTTTTCGTTATGTAGTAAATTCTCTTTCTGGTTGCGTTGCTCGCTCAGCTACACTATTCTGTTGTTTGTCACCTGGCGGCTTAAGTGATATTAAATGAATTTCATGTTCTGTTTTTATAATGAAAAAATTCATAAACTAATAAATTTTAAATTACTTAAACATGAAAACTGTATATTTTACATTTTCTTCGCTCGTCCGCTATAGTAATATACTTGCGGCCCAAAACACCATGTTTTCTTCCAATGCGGCCCAGAGAAACAAAAAGGTTGGACACCCTTGTTCTATATACAAGTACTTCGTAAAGCGAATTAAATTTGTGCTTTGAGCCATGTACACACTGAAATTTTGTTTGTTTGATACAATAGAAAATGGTACCTAATTTGGTATATTTAAGGGTCATTTATATTGGTAACCATGGCATTGAAGATAAGTATTTTCTTTCTTTCGTTTTTGGTATAATTTACTTTGATTAATTTGATTGTTTGGTCTACATTTTAAAAATGATTTGCAATTATGTAATATACCTTATCTAGAATATATAAATAAAACTGAATGTGACATAATATAGTCTCATTAAAAGTATTGATTTATTTTCGTTTTAAGATTGATACAGGGTCTTCGTCTCATTAATATTATTGCTTTATAAGTATAGATTTCACCTACATGATTTCCCTAAGAGATATATGCATAAGGAAATGAATGTGTCACAATATTTCAGATATTATTTGACCTTTTTTTTTGTGTCGAGGGTGGTAAGGGTAAATATATTATATATGGTAAATCCTCAGTTAATAGGTTTTCCGATATGCGTTTTTTTTTTTTTTTTTATATATAATTTATGAGCAAAAAATACGAAAATAGACATAAAATTTATAATTTACGATTGAAAACATTATTAGTTCTCCAAATAAAAAAGAAAAAAAAAACAAATTTTATGGTAAATTTGCCGAATTTATGCCTATATATGGTGTAACATCGGAATTATTGATTTTTTTTTTTAGGTGGTTTTCCTTCATTTTACATGATTTGAAAGGCGTTCAAAAATGATTACTTTTTCCTTCCTACAAATTAAAATAGTATTATTTGATTTATTCAAATAAAATCTACAAAAGACTCGTAAAATATTATCACAATTGAATCATAAAAATATCCACTTAAATATATTTTTTTTTTTTTTTTAGAAAATATTATAATTGAAAGTGAATTTTTCACTTAGTATGTACATAGTTCAATAGCCTTATCCATCATGAAAGATTTAACAATTATAATCTATAGATTTAATATGTTTCCGGATGTAGTAAAAACCTTCCAATGCCAAAATATTTAAATGGACATCATACATAAATTTCGTAGGAAAATGAGCGATATTTATAAGTCGTTTTGAATATAATAAAAAAAAAAAAACATATGAAGCGGTTTTCCATCTGCTCCCATTGATTACATCAGTTGTATATAAAATATGTGTTTCTTTTTTTGTTCATATTTAGATTTGTTTCTATCACTTGATCTGCATACGAAATATACTAACAATCACTTAAGCTTTGTTTACATTAATGACTTGCTTTTCTGTTGGGTATTTAACCCCTCTATTCTGGCGTCGTGAAAGTTTTACTGCCATAAATATTTATGATAATAATATTCTGACTGAAATTATGACTGTTGTGAAAATTCGTATTCTGGTGAACGGGTCATAATTGTGTCCAAAATATGAATTTATAACAGCTTAAACTGTTATAATTCACGCGAGCTTTCGTGGTTATTTGAGAAATACTCTCGAAAATGTTTGTATGGGTTTGAAATTTTTCTATAGGTGTAAAATTATTTGTGTGTTTAAAAGAATGGTGGAAATTATTCCATATTTATCAATTGAATCACTTAGAGAACGTATATAAAATTCCGTTATGATGTAAAATATTGTCGGTCAGAATTTATGATATTTTTTTATGACAGTTGTTAGTTATAAGCACGTCAGAATATCAAATAGTATTAAGAAAAAAGTTATGACAATGACGTCATTTTATGACAGTCAGAACTTGTTACGAATAAGGGGGGTTAGTGTTTGTTAGCAAATTACATTATAATATTCTAAAAATTCAGTGGAACTGAAAATGAGAATATTTTACTCGATGAGTATAATACCATATTTTTTTAACTTCAGATGTTCAGATGGAAATTTAGTATTCAGAACTGAAACATTGAAATATGGAAATAAATAATTCAAGAAAAAGCACAGCATAGGAAAATACATATGAATCCATCTTATCCATCTTTTCGAATTCATCAACCTTATTTTTTTGGTTCAGAATATTTAAAAATGGGATACTTTTCATTTCAAAACTTTCATTATTCAAAATAAATGCACATTGAGTATTTCTTAGTTGATTAATATTGAGTTGGCTGGCGTAAATAATTAACAAATAAAATCAAGTAAGAGTCACTCATTAACTGAAGTTAAAATCAAGTGTTTGTAATATTGACCCAAAAATCGATTCTTTTAGAAATTAAAAGTTAAGATGTTGTGGATTGGCCAGAGTGTTAGCATGTCCGATGGCATGTGGACACATTATGTAAATATTTGTAAGGTGTAGTTTCAAAAAATTATGCTATGTGCTTTCCACGGAATCGATGCTATTTATTAGAAATTATCTCTCAAGATTATATTCGAAACATGTTAACTGCCAATAGTAATTTGTGAAGAATTGTTAAGAAGCTTCTAACTATTATCTTTTTTATTGAAAAATAATTGAAACTTCTCTTCTTTTCTGGAAGAGTTTATCTAAAAATGACAGAATCTTTTACATTTTATTTCAAATAAAACTTCAATGATTGCCTTGTAGCGGTTATCTACTGTCCTATATAAACTGATGTTTTTATTAAAGTGTGAACATACCTTTATATGAAAGCAATATGTTATCAAAGCTTTTGTTTTCTTCTTTTTTATGTATCTAAATTTTTTATCAATACTCTATTCAATCATGATGCAATACGGAAAATTCTGAAAAATTTTCCTATATGGAATGTAATTTTGATTTATTTATTTGATAAAAGAAAAATCCATCGACGAATGTAGAAAATGCAAAATGGAAAATCCTATTTACAAGCTTTACAAGAACACAGTTATGGTCCAATAATAAAAAAAAAAAACCTTCAATAAATAAGGAAATAGAATTATGTGTATGTTCTAGATATTTGCACTAAATCAAGGAAGAGAGTGGAATTTCCAGTTCTTATACATTATTTGAGAATATGAATATTTAGATCTCGAAAGTGCTTTAATATCGTCTACCATGGAGTGAATGAATATCAAGAATGTTCAATCTATCGTTTTATAATTCGTGCAACTATTTTATCCAATATGAAACATTCAGTATCATTCTTCGTGGAATATATAAACAGATAAATAAGGTTCTGTCGAAAATATATTACTTAAATTTTCCAATGAAAATTTCATGAAATTTTCTTGTGGCTTAAGTGGAATATTTCACTACAAGCCCATTAGATACTATATTTTATTAGATTTATAAATTTTCTAATTTTGCTTTTCTTTATAATAAGCTTAAAATTTAATTAGAAAATTGCAACAAAATAATTAACCAAAAATATGGGATTATATTAGTTTTAGTTGAAACCAATTTGAAAATAAGTTCTGGGAACTGTTCAGTATGTTTTCTGAAACGAATATGGAATTCTATTTTGATAGAAATTATATGAAATATGTTTGACTATAAAAAGCTGCTCTATTAAATTAAATAGAATCCCAGATATTTTATTGTTCAGCTCCACCTTCTGCTTGTTATTTCGAAATATATTTAAATTTTCAAATACCGAAAGAATTTCTATGAATTTTTGCAATTTGATCAAATTTTTAAAACTGCCTTTTTTCGATTTGTACTGATTAAAATCAATTTAATAATACTAGATGTATGAAAAAGTTCTCGGCAAGCTTGATACACTTACCCCCTTATTCTGAACGCAGTCATAACAAGTTCTGATTGTCATAAAATGACGTCATTGTCATAACTTTTTTTTTAATACTATTTGGTATTCTGGCGAGCTCATAACTAACAACTGTCATAAAAAAATATCATAAGTTCTGACCGACAATATTTTACATCACAACGGAATTTTATATGGGTTCTCTAAGTGATTCAATTGATAAATATGGAATAATGTCCACCATTCTTTTCAACACACAAATAATTTTACACCGATAGAAAAATTTCAAACCCATACAAACATTTTCGAGACTATTTCTCAAATAATCACGAAAGCTCGCTCAAATTATACCAGTTTTAAAGTGTTATAAATTCATATTTTGGACATATTATGACCCGTTCGCCAGAATACGAATTTTCGTAACAGTCATAATTTCAGTCAGAATATTATTGTCATAAATACTTCTGACCGCAAAACTGTCACAATGCCAAAATAAGCATGTTAGTGAAACTTAGTTAAAATAGGTATTTATTTTGTCGATGACATCCAAATTCGATGGAAACTTCAAGCCATTTCTTTAAGATTGGATATAAATTTGGATAAATTAATTGACAGATCCTCGTGGAACTTTACACGTCTTCATATGATATTAGAACCATATTTAAGAAAAATTGTGGCACTAGCAACCGATCACTTTTTAATACATCTAGTATTAAGAAGGCCATCCCAGTGGAATGAATTTAAAATGAAAATTAGAATATATTAATTTTGCATTATTTTCCAGTTCTGAATAAGTTTTACGTTAATTCGAAAAATAGTTTTAGTAGAATAGTTGGAGATTTGTAGATTTAGAGCCAAATACGATGATATTTATTCAAAAACTATTTATTTGTTGATAGTTGTTTAAAAATGGAAATTAACATAAAATTATTCTTCGCATACTATACACAATAGGTTTAGGTTATATTTTTCAATGGAAATTTTTAATCCAACATGAAAACTTTAAATCCAACTTAAACTCAATTTGCTAGTATGTATACGTATAAATTAATACTTAAGAATAGTAAAGTCATATTCCTAATAAACTTATTAACTATATAAAAGTACAATAATATATCCATTGTTAATCCTACTTGTTATGAGTATATACCCTTTGAAGTGCTAAGAGCTTTAATTGTTACAATATTAGATATTATAAAAGCTACTAACTAGACTAGAACTCTCCATTCATATTTCTACATAATATCCCTTCTCTAAGGTATAATGACGATAGATAGACACAACTGTTGATAATGTAGCTTCTTCAATTTTTTTTTTACTATCAAAAATTAGGACATAAATGTATATTGTTTCTACTTCAATTCGTTTTGTTGAACGAATTTCTAATTACGCACTAAGTACACATTTTCATTTTATTGGATCATCATCGTTTCATGTATGTACAAAAGAAGAAAAAGAAACAATAAAATATCATAGTCGACATATTTCCAGCATGCATCATCCTATTCATGAAAAAGGTGGAATCTCCAACAATTTAAGTGTAACTTTGTTCTTTATACCTTCAGTAAACTTCTATATGTACTATAATAACATAAAGCAAACGAAACATATAGAAATGTATCAATGCGATAAGAGCACAATATAAAGAAATGAAGGAGGCAATTTTTTAAGTGTTTGGTCCATTACATCATGCACCTTAAGCACATGTCACCCAAATAAATTTTTCTTTTTGAGAAAAACACAGAAATGAAAAAAATGTCTACGAAGCTTATTAGAGCTGTTGTAATACGTTGAAAAGACCTGAAAAGAAGATATATTTTTTATAAAGAAAATACAAAAAAAAAAAACATTTGAAAGATGAAAAGAAAAATATCTAGCTTTAAGCTAGGAATAAATACGAAAAACTGAATGACGGCAGCCTATGAAAAATCTTCTCACGTAGTTCACCTCGTTCTTGTGGATAAATATCCACTTTGTCACGTCGTAATTTGTCTGTGGAAGAGTATCTATATATGTATCTTCCACATTTTTACTATGGATTTTAACTCTTGTATTTTTATGACAAGTCCATGATGGTTCCATTACATCATGGCATCCTTCCAAAGTATGTGAAGATAGGACAACAAGTATAGTGGCAATAAATTAATTTTCTGGAACATTTTGTAATAAAGCTGATTTTACACAAAAAAAAAAGTTATTACAATTTATGTCGAAAGTTTTCTAGGCCCTCTCATTATCGATGAGTTCATCTACCTTAATTAGGTTTATACTGTACTTTTTTTTCTCCTTTCAATTTACTCTTAAGATGAGAATTTGGTTTACATATTATATAAGAAAATTTTTGGTTTGATATAAAATAATTTTCAGGTTAAAGCACTTGGAACCAAACAAGGAACAATTGAACAACATACTTTTGTAAATCATACTGAATGTCAGTGTGTTGATAAAATTAAATACTTAAATCAGGCTCCATCTCCATTAATGCGAAGGGCTACAGTATTAGATTGTAATTGTCCGAAATTATTTGAGAAAGTCCTTCAAGAAGACGGAGTTTGTAGATGCGATTGTTCCTCGGGTAATAGCGGTTGCGATTGGTTAAAACGTGGAATGGAACATTTCTCAATGGCAGACAGAAAGTAAGTTTATGAAAAGAAATTACTTTTTTTTATTTATAGTTTTTATACAGAGTGTCTTGTAATGAAGGCGAGTAAATCGTAAAAAATTAAATATTCTGTAGAATGTTTGTTATTCAGTGTTCCAATACGGGTTGAACCTCTTTATTTCGTATTTGCAAGTGACAAAAAAATACCATTTTTTAAGAAATAACGGAGTATGGAGTTTATTTTACATGTGAACAAAGGCAATCATGATTCGTGAAATAATGGTAAATGATAATATAATGAATTTAAACAGAGAGGAATGGTCGTAAAACAGAAACTACAAACTGTAGAGGTAGATAACTTTCCAATTTTGTATTGAGTGAATACGAAATAAGCAATATACGAATTAAAGAGGCAGTGTGAATAATAGCTGCAATTCTGTTTAAAATCTGGCGAGTCGAACTATGTTAGGAATCGGAATTATTTAGCATTCGAAAAAAGGAAGGTCGACCTGTATAAGATAATTTTGTATTAAAAAAGTTTTATTCATCCCGGATTGAAGTACACTTCAACATTGGTTTTAGTTACGTTCCACATAAATTCTGTTGACTTTTATGCCCTATGGTAGGTACTACCAGAGGGTATATTAATTTTGTCACTAAGTGTGTAACGTATAGAAATAATCATCGCAGAAAAATTTCAAGGGTATGGTTGTGCAGGGAATCAAAAGTTATATCGATTTGTGCATGTCCGTCCGTCCGTTTGTGGACAAGATAACTCAAAAACGCGTTATCCGATTTTGTTGAAATTTAGAATGTAGGCTGGTTATTCCTTAACTGCATTTAGTATTGCATTTCAGTAAAATCGACCTAAGGGGAGGGAAGTTATTAAGCAAAAACCGGGGTGACCAGAAAGTTTTGCTGTTTTTTTTATATGGTTTTTCGTATTTAACTAGAAAATTTGTGAATTAATTTTGTTTAAATTAATTATATTGGTTAAATACGTAAATAGACGATAACAAGTTAAATTTCAGCAAAATCGGTCCGAGGATAGTGGAGAAAGAAATAATCCTAGGAGAAAATAAGTTTGTCGATAAAGTTTTTTTGATGTTCTTTAAAAACTAACATGCTGATTTAAATAAAATTTGCGTATTGGATTTATCCTATTAGGGCCTAGGTTCCCTGCGAATTAGAGGAAATTTTGAAAAAAAAGAAAACAAAGTTATGAAGAAAAAACCTTGAAATACTGTTAGATTTGACTGTTTTTCTGCCCCATTTCTACCATAGAGCATCAAAAAATCGGCTATAGGCGGATTTTAAGTTACTATATGTTTTTTTCTTTCTTTAATTCATATTAACGCATTGCTGAACACTCTGTATAAATGAAACAAAAAGACAGCTTCGAGGTTAATTTCCATATTATATGAATTATTTTTTCCTTTTTTGTTTCATCTCAGATGTATAATTGAGGGCCGATGCAAACTTCCCACCTGTGAATATGGTAGCTATGTTCGAAAACATGGTCGATGTCCAAAAAAAGAGGATAAATTGGCGTTTTCACGAAATTACCATTAAAGATAAGCTCAAAAAAAAAAAATTAATATTACTATAATAACAAATTGTCAATAAAATTAAAAGCAATTCATTAATTTTAAAACAAAAAAAACTGTTGAAAGACTTATGTATGTAAAAAAAAAAACAATTAAATTTATTTAAAAAAAAAGAGAACATATTTTTGTTGTAATTTTTTGAAATTTTATTTTTTATTTTTAAGAAAAATTTAATTTAATTTTGTATTCTTAATAATTAAGATGAATGATTTGATTGATAAAAAAATCCTTTTTATTGAAATGAGAGACGAAATTCCAAAAAAAGAAAAACAATTATTTTCTGCTCAATAATTATAAAATAAAAATATAATAAATTAATAAAATTTTTGTTTGCTTTTTTTGGAATCGAATCTCACGAATTTCTAGTCACAAAAATATAATTCTTTAAGTTTTTAATGCATTTCTTTTTATAAATATTTAATAAGAAATTAGGTTTTTAATGTTTTAAATATATATAAATAAAAAAAAAAAACAAATAAATCAATTAAAAGAAAAACAAAAATTAAAAATAATAAAAAATTCATATCTTTCCACCGTGAAACTCTTCCCACACTGCCCTTTTTCATATTCAATCAAATGAAAATTCAAGAAAACTTTTAGAAACATTGGTTTTTCTTCATTAAATCATTAATTTTTTTAAAACTCTTTTCTAATTCAAAGTTTTTTATTGAATATTTTTTTTTGTAGAAAACTCTTTAGTGTTTTTATGGCCAAGATACATTTCTGCAACACTGCCTGCGTGAATCATGCTGCAAGCTACAAATTTGTTTGAACATTCTTGTCTGTTGCATCATCTAAATTGCATCATCTAAATTGGATTATGGAGTACAATTCTGATGAAATTTTAAAATAAATTAGCTTTTATATTAGTAGGAAAATAACGCAGGCCTCTGATTTATGTTGCAGATTGGTTCCTTTATGAAAAATGCAAGAAGTACTGCGTATCCTTAGTAAAACTGATTTTGATCCTCAATCAGAGAAGATTTCTTAAGAATGAATAATAGATATGTTTCCATATTATCTTCGGTTTCCTCTGAATGCATTTCAATTGCATCAACAATAGTAGTTTAGTGTTGCATGTTCTATATTGTAGCAACTCGAAGTGTGAACCAAACATATATACAAGCATTTATACCTTGTGATAAAATTGAACTTAAATATTTTTCGTATTTAAGAGAATTTCTCAAGCTATTGAAAGTATTATTACAAAATATCAAAAATATTATAAAAGATATCGAAAATAGGTTTTCCTATTAATTATAAAACTCCAAACGAAAAAAAAAATATCTTCAATAAAATTTAAAGAAAAATCCAAAAACTATATTCTTCCAAAAAATTTTTACCTTTTAAAAATTTTAAATTCAAATAAAAATAAATAAAAATAAATAAAAATAAATAAAAATAAATAAAAATAAATTTAAAAAAAATTTAAATAAATATCAAAAACAAATATTTAGAAATTGTTTTCTTTTAATTTAGAAACCAGAAAAATTAAGAAATTATTAAAATTAACGAAAAAAATTATATTAAAATAAAAAATAATGAAATATTGTTAAATTGAAGAAGAACTTTCTAGAATAATGAAAAAAGTAAAAATAAATTTTCAAAAATATTATTCTCTTTGAAGAAGAAGAAAAAACACAAACAACATTTATTTGTACATTCTTTTATTATTTTTAATAATTTATTAAAAATAATAAATAATAATTAAAGGAAATATTAAATAAAATAATTAAAAAAAAGATTAAAAATAAAGTTTTGATTCAATAGAAAATAGAAAAACTTAACCTCATAATTCCAGTGCAGTTCAAATTTATATTTAATCCTCCACCATCGCCTAAATATGTATAAGAAATTTTCCTTATAAGCGACCCAACCTGAATCAATTTTCACCAAAAATTGGCTTATTGAAAAAGTCGCCTATAACAAAAAATAGGACTAAATATTTTGTGGAAGGAATAAAAATGCTTGGATTGCGAATGCGTATTTCATTGTCTCCAAGAGGAGTAATAGAACGGAGTTTAGAGTGCACACGTTTATTTGAATAATTGATTAATATTGATTTTTGTATATTTTTACTGCCGGTATCCCACAGAAGGATGAGAAGCTTAAAAAGGATGTGATGAAATCAAATTCCATTTAATATCAACCGCTTCCGAAAGTTAAGTGGCCCTTTGCTTCTAAAAATTAACTATAAATTAGCTACTTAAATTTTACGACTTTGTTTTTTAAATAAATTTTTATTTTAATTTACAGTGAAAAATTCTCAGAAAGTTATACTAAAATACGAAAAATCTGGTCTGTTTTTATACGTTTTAACATTCCTTTAGGGTCATGATTTTGTTGTCTGGTCATAAACCCCAATTTTTGCAACAAAATCGTTAAAATGCATTTTAAAATTTCATATTTTCTGTATTGGTTTAGTTTTTGTAGCATTTCGTTTTTATTTTCCGTGGTTTTTCTTGCAAAAAAAATCTCCTCTTAAACTAAAAGTTTTAGAAAAATCATAAAAGTTTTTGGTTTGTCTTTTAATATTTTTTATGATATTTTCTGTTTTTATGAATTAAGTTTTAATAATATTTCGTTTGAAAATATTTTAATGGAAAAACACTATTAAAAAATTCAATTAACATAATCATAAATATAAAATTCAATAAGTTAATCCGGTCAATCATGTTGAAATCAATTTCAAAAATGAATTTTAAATTTATTGAAATTTTTCTCGATTTAGCAAGTGTTTAAAAAGGATTTTCAAAAATAGGACCGGCCTGAATAAGAAAATGTTTCGCATGAATTTGTTAAGGCTATTTCAGACTATTTTCTTATAATATATTTGATCGAAAAATATGGGCGATATTATAAAAACGTCACTAATTCCGCCAAGAGTTGATGGATTTTCATGAAATTTGTAATGTAAAATAAGATAATCTAAAAAGATTGGATCACAATGGTGCTTAGAAGATATGAAAACTCAGACCGAAAATCATATTAGAAAACATATGAGAAAACAGATCGTCTATCTGAAGAGGTATTAAGAATGGTTAATTTCATCTTTCGAACTTTGAAAGGAATATGTTACCACGGTACTCAAAATAAGTAATCGGTTTTGTCCATATCCAATTTGAGTGCGGCCCTGAATTTCTAATAAATAAATCAATATTTTTCTTATTTAATAATTTGACATCACAATTTACTACTGTTTTTAGTTTTCTCTTGTTTTATTTTGTTTATGATATAAAATATTATTAATAATCACATCATAAATAAGAAACCAAAAAAACAAAAATAAACCCTTTTTCTTTGATTTATATGCATGCTCCGGAACCACAGAAAAGGTCATAATTTAATTTTACTAGTATGTATAATAATGTTATATAAAAACTTACTGTTGGTTGCCTGTTACCATCGCCATCAACGTCGTTGGCGTTCCTCATCTTCATCAAAAGATGATAATTTACACACAACATTAAAAAATTACAAACATTTCACATATAAAGCTCGAATAAAAAATTCAAAAATTCCGCGATTTAAATTCATTTTCATATTTTTGAGTAACTTTTTCTGATGTTGGAAAGATTTAATAAGAAAGAAAAAAAAAAAAGAAATCAAAAATTTTCATTTTCCATTTTTGTGTTTTCTTTTTTTTTTTCTGTTTTGTAAATAAGATAAATATTAGAAGACATTTTCGAAAAGATAAATTTGTTTCTAAATCGTTTAAAGTTGAAAATGCGAAGAGAGATGCAAATGAATTAAGATTCACGTGCTTTTCTTGAATAGCAATGCTTAAAAAGAAAATTTTTAATGTAAACAAAGGAAATCACTCAGTTTGGCTTTTTATTCAACATAAACACCCGAAAAATAAAAAAATGGGAAGAAAATAATAATAATAATAATAATAATAATAAAAAGAAGAAACAATTGAAAAGATGCTAATTCCATTTTATGCTACGGGCGTTGAAAGTGCATTAAGAAAACTTTTTCTTTGGCGGAAGAAAATTTTTTGGAGTCAAAGAAAATATGTATTATTAGAAATACTAACAGAACAATTTGAAAAGTAAATAAAACTTTTATTTAAGAGGAAAATAATGGCGCCCAAAAGGAATTCATATAATCATAAAAATTACTTGTTATTATTTTCAATTAAGAACAAAAATTAAAGTAATTTGTTTAGAAAATTCATCATTTGAAAAAGGGAAAACGGAAACCGGAAATATAATTACAAGCATTTGACATGATATAAAAAGTTAAATTTTCAGGATAATATACAATTGAGTATCAAAAACGTAGACGGTATATGGAATCAGGCAAACAGTTTACAAAATTAGAATTACTTTTCTGGAACTAAAAATTAATACTCAGTACACATTACAGTACACATTAGCATCTTTTTTAACACTTCAGATATGCGTATTACAAGCAATGCAAGATATCATTCAACAACACATCGAATAAACGATGAATCGAATGTATATGCTATCAAAGATATAAATGAGCACAAAGTCATGCAAAACTTCAAACAGTCCTCACTCAACATGAGCAACATGAGCAAACTACACTAGGTCCCATGGCAAGAGCTCCTAAAAGTTCCTTGCAAAAGATCCAATATAGCTCACTCATGTCACCCATGCCAGACGAAAGCCGTCCAGAATCCTACACATCCCTACACTCATACATGTCTTTGATGCTATCATCATCATCTTCTGCAGTCAATTTAAGTCCTCAAGAATTCCACTAGACTTCAAGATATTTACACCACTCACTATTGAAGCTAATCTAACCTAATGCTGATGAATTCAAAAATTTATAATATTTAAATATAGAGCTGGCTGTCCGATTGACACCGTATTGCCAACCTCTGATAATTTGAATTTTAATTCATATAAACAAAATGAATAAAACATAAATAAATATTTTAATTAACCTAAATAAAAACAATTTTCAGTGAGTTGTCAGATAACAGAATTTATTGTAAAAACATTTCACTGGTTTTTGAAGCGTTGCAAGTCAAGATCTAAAAGTGTGAATGAACTTTTAGTGGAAACTTTATGAACAAACAAATCACAGAAAATATGAATTTGCTTTAATTTATTATTGAAAAGTGTTTAAAAAATGCTCTGATAAGATTAAGATCTCTCATATGAAACGTTAATATACCAACAGAGAAATTCATTAAAAAAGGATCAAAATATTCAGAATTGGAATCGTGTAATTCGATTGAGACTAAATCGAACCGGAAATTTGTTGTTATACATTTTCGATACGAATTTACACGATTCCATTATAGCAAATTATGTTTTACAGCAGCATTTTTATTAATTGCCTTATTCTTAGTCTAATGAAAGATTTCGTTCTGCACTAACTAATATGATTATATCAAAAATTATCTTTGGCCTCCTAGGAATTTCTTTTAGAGAACGGATACCTATGAAATGAATCGCATGGGAATTATAGTATACGTTCATTACATGATATCAGCATACTACATCCTCGTGATAAAACCCAATTGCATATTACAGAATCAAATAAGTAAACTTATTCTTATTTCTTAACCGATATAGTGTGTCAACGATGAGAAATATCACCGAAAAGAGATATTATTCAATTTCCATTGTAAATTATGTTAGTAAGTAAACTTCTTCTACGGAAATAACATCTTATTTGTACAAAATCTTCCAGTGTAATGTAATATTCAGTGAGTCAATATTTACAAAACATGCATTTATGTGGTACTACTACTTACTATATACGACGGATGTAGAATATTCATCTAATAATGAGTTTATAATTAGTTTTCTAAATTGAAGTGAAGGTAAAATCATTAATAAGAAGAATCTAGATAAGTAATAATTAACTATAATTAATAAATATTTTCTAAAAATTAATTAATTAAGCAAAAAATAAGAAAGTTACATACAACCGATATCAGAAAAAGTTTAAGAACTACTGAACTCTAATTCATATAAAAACATCTTTAAGAAATTTCTACCGCAGTCTGCTTTTTTTTCTTATTTTTAAAATAATTATCACTTAACAAAACAAATGTTTTCCCAGGCAAATATATACATATATACATAAATTTCCTTAGATAAGGTTAATTAGCAGGTAGCTCGTGTACAAGAAAAGAAAAAGGTGATAATGTTCGATATACAAGATGCTGAACTACTTCTTAAAGAGTCACGTAAAATTGATTGTATTTGTAAATTTTTGGGTTTCTGATTAAATAGTAATAAAATGAAAATTAACTAACAAAATATCGTATCCAAAATTTCTACTGATTTTAATCTAAGTACATATATCCATTTCATAGTTCCTAGGAAAAGGTTTGATCATAAATTCAAACAAACTAATATAATTTGTTAACAAAATCAATAACTAAACACTTCGCCTAATTCTCATAATTAATTGTAATTAAACCAAATCTAAATTAAATTTGAATTTTAATGAAAAGTGTGGAACTAAATTAGTTTTAATCAACAACAGAATTTCTGTGTACCAAGCAATTAATTTGTAGATTACACTGAAAGGAAAACACTTAGTTATGGCTACTAAAATTAGTTTCCGCCACCTATAAGATTACAACATTGTCACCAAATTTTAGATAGTAGTAGTGGCGTACTGGATCTAAAACTATTAGTCGCCAAACCCAACTCATTTATTTGTATAGTCCTGTCCGTTGAGATGTTCGACAATGATCTAAACTTTAGATCATTGTCTATACTTTAGATTCTAAAGTGTTCAGATAATTTCATATAAATATTAGCCAGAGAAATTAGACAAGATTGTTAAAATTGAGAATTCAATGAGTTTGCATAAAGTAATTAAGTTGAGTTTCGATTGGCGGTTTCCTACGAGATTTAAGTTGTAGACAATTTGTTTATATTATTAAATTTTAAAAATAGTGATTGAATTAAATTCCTAGAAATTAATTAATAAACAAGCAATTTATACCGAATTCATTATAAATAAAAAGTTTTGTTATTTTTAACATAAAATCGGGGAAAGCACGTAACCACATTACTACGTGAGAATATACCCTAAAATTATGTATACAGAGGTCTTTTGTCATCGGCCAAACTGACACCTTCGTGGTCCGCTAGTCGATTGGATTTCGATGTATTTAATATATAGTATATTTAGATTTACAATTTCATCAAACTTACGATGAACGTCCATAATACTTACCTCTCTAAAAATATGGAGTCGGTCTTCAAGTTTTTTTAAGTGTATAACTTTAAAAAAAAAAAACCCACGAGTGTTAGTTAAATCGATACAAGAATGTTATATAAATTCTCATTAAGAGTTTTATCATAATTCTAACGTTTTTTTTATTTTTAGTCAGCGACACGATATTTATCCACTTCTTCGGTTTGAAACTTTAAATAGGTATTATAGACATCAGGTGAAATACTATATACTTATAATGGCATTATAGAATCCCGTTGAAATATAATTAAAATCAATTTCGCTTGCAATTACAGTATAGCATACCACCCTCAGTCTTAGTACTTAATTTATACAATCTAATATATTATTTCCTCATTTCATATATTTACTTGTTACGTTTGTTGGAAAGTATTTTCACATAAATATATCGGTATATAATGAAATGGGAAATATTTAAAACATCCTAAACACGTTGGAAAATACTTTAATCACACCCTAAACATTAGAGACATTGCGGTGCTGATAAAGTTATTAGAAACATGGAAATTGGCATTCTGACAATATTTAGTAGACATACGAATTGCATAAATTTAATGTGCGTTTAAATATATTTTGTTACGATGAGTCTTGAGTCTTCTCCGTGAATATTCTATAATTTTGTTTGTTTTATCTTTTATTTAAGTATTGTCTAAAAATACACTATTATATATGAAGATGACCAGTCTCTGTCCTAAATTCATTTAATTTAATGAAGCGAAATTGCAAAGTGGATTTTAGTAGAAAAGAAATCAAAAAATAATAGTAATTAAAAGTATATATTATTAATATTTTTATGATTTCATTTTTAGGCAAAAAAAATTCAGTTCATGGAATTTATAGAGCCGATTTGGTATATGGAATATTTATTGAAACTGTTGACTTTATGTAATATTTCTAAGCCTTTATGAATCAATTTTTAACTTTTGTTACAATATAAAGATAATTTCGAAATTTGCAGATTATTCCATACAATAGTCGAAGAACTTAGGGAAGCTAGACAGATTATGTATTATATGATTCTTCAGAGTACTGTGAAATGATTATAGTTTTGCAGTTAATAGAGATAAATTATTTCATACGTAACTGCATTTTAGTTGAGCCAACAGAAACTTCAGTATTCACAACTATTACTCAGTTGTCACAACTAGTCAATAATGCTCAGTGTGCTCATAATGAACCTAGAGACTTTTTTAAACCGAATGCATTTAGGCAAAATAACAATAATACCTGTCGCATATATCGAGTTTGTACTGTATCTTAAAATAGGCATATATTCAGGTAGATATACTATTACATACTCTCTCAGACATTAAATATTCTTTAACAATAAAATCAAATTAAAACTGCCACCGTCTCTGTTCGTGAATCAAAAAAAAAGTAAATACTAAGATGAAATGTAAAAATTGCTGACAAACATTAAATCTAATTTTTTACTTGTATAATTGAAATCAGAACTAAAAGATAAAAAGGTTTGCATATTTCACGATAATGACGAGAAAAAAGAACTTTTTCTTAATGCCATTTTCTAGCCTGAACTAATAAAATCCAAGCAAAATGGACTGACTACTCCTGTACCATACCATTGCTGTCGCGACTCTTGAGAAAATTTAAAAAGCTTGAAATCTAACTGGTTTTTTATAGAAAAGAAAAAAATTCTAGTACTTGAAGTTTTAATGACCTCTGACGACATTTCAGGTACACACAAGAAAATAAAAGGATATATATAAAAATGTCTCAGAAAGTCATTTTGTGATAATGATATTGTTGGAAAAGTGTACATATTTCTTGTTTTTTCTTTAAAATGGGGGAAAAAAAAACCATGAAAATTACATAATTTCAAAATTATAATTTCTTGAATTTCCATTCTTTAGCATTTTTTCTGTTTTTCACAAGTACTTCATTAATTTTATCTGAGGACTTTCCACAGTTCTATAGAAATTCTTTGAAATGCAATACGCTTTTCGTAATTTTCATAGAATTCATTAATTTTTTTTTCTTTTTTTGGTTGTTTTAAATAAAAATGCATTCTGAAATTTGAGACAATTTTTTAATTCTTCAATTTCAAAATTTTCCGACTACTACAGCTAAAAAAGTGCTTTAATTGAATCTTATTTTTCTTCTTTTTTTTTTTGTTTCAATTCAATAAAAGAAACATAATTCTTCATTTGAATGAGACTAATTACTTTGTAAAATATACAAAAATTGAACAAACATGTGTTCTACACCTTGTTTCCATTACAAAAATTGTTTGGACAACAAAAATGAGAGAAAAATAAAAACCCGCTAAAAAATCTTACCAAGTAAAAAGAACCCGTTCAAATTCTTAAGAACAATTCATATTGTATTTTACGGATTCGATTGTTTAGATACAAAAAATGATATTCAGTGCGGTCTTATTAACGGAAAATATCGAATGATTCAAAGGCGGAACCAAATTGAGTTTGTTTATAAGATGCCTGAAGGAGTAATAATTCTATAATTCGGGCACAGCTCTGTTTATGATTCTCCATTATAAATATAAAAAAAACAACGCAATTTAAGTAAATTATTGAGAATTTGAAATTTTTAAATAACTGGTTATGATTTTTGTAACAGGAAAATTACAAATCTCGGGTCTTTGTTGATCATGGAAAAATTGGAAAAAGAAATGGTATTGTGACCATTTTTTTTACTTACTTTATACTTATATAACTTAACATTTTCAGTAGCCTCCAACTTACTGATATATTCCCATTGATAGCAGAAATGTGGCGGCAGCTCATTGTGATAATGATGGGAAGTATGTACAAATCGCTTCGTATTTCAAAATTTCAAATATGATAGCTCGAGGAAATGAGAAATTGTATAAGAAACTTCGTCAATGCTCCTAGGAGGAAACCAATTCTTCAGATTACATGGACACAATCAAAACTCTCTAATTTCAATATTAATATTTTCAAGTTTTTATGTAGTCTACAATTTTTGAAAGTAGGATTAAAATTTAACAAATCTAAATTTAATTTTCAACATCCAACTTAAAATTAACTAAAAAGTTGCAACAGTTTAGGAGGAGACTCATAAAGAGAATCTATTTTGAAATAACTGTGGATTTATATACATTAGGTCTGTTTTATTTGCCACTTGCTCTGGGGTAGAGCAAATTTTTACATTGAAAACAAAAACAACAAAAGAGCAAATCCTACACTACTTTCATACCAGGTGTAAACTATTAGACCCGAATTAGTTCAGTTTTCTACCATAAAAAGTGTATTAGCTAAAAGTTTCTCATTTCATTACAATATGGTTGCTAAGGAACGCTACAAACATTTGAATTAAAGCTTTCTCTTACTCCTACTCGTTTTATTTGCCACTTATCCTGCTCCAGAGTTGGATATGGCAAATAAAACAGACCTAATAATCCACATACTTTTATAATATACTCAACTATCAAATTCACATCAGGACTATAACCCTAATTTGAGGTATAGAGGAAGTTAGAAATAAATTACAACGGATACAACAAAAGCATCGTGAAACAAGTAGAAAAATCAACCTTTTAACAAGATAACTATAATTATCAAAAAAGTGCATCTCATTGCGTTTTCTAAACTCTTTAAAGTAACAAGAATACATTTTGTACGTGCTAGAATTCTTGTTCACCAAATTTAAGAAATATTGTATTCTTATTTGATGGATCGTTGCATTTGTATGAATTTCAATCTAACAAGAAAAAATAAAGAAAAGGTGAATTGATGAGCTTCAAATAAAATACCTTGACGTCGTCCGGATTGATTGATTCTTAATATTCGAGCACGTACATGAGGCCAGTTTCTTTTTTTCTTCAAATTTTTTAATATTCGGCAACATGTTTTTTTGATATTATCAATTTGACTTGGGACAATGTGAAAATGAGCTAAAAATTAAATTCACACCCACGAATTCTATTCTATATAAAAATGTATAAAAATGTGTTGCAGATATTTCTCTTAATTTGCAGAATTTTTTTTTTTTTTTTTCATTTTAAGAATCATATTTTCTTCATAAATTTGCTTCCTTTAAATTTTTTAGGTTTCAATTTAAAAGTTTCAACATTTAAAATAACTAATATTTAATTAAGATGAGCTTACTTTCATAATGTGAAAATAAATCGTCCTGGAATTTACTGGAGAATTTCTAGGCTAGGTTAAATTCTTTTGAATAATTATTCAATTCAATTTGATCCTTTTTAGTATTTAATTAAATTGCATGGTAAATGCTCATTAAAATTTTAAAAAAAATATTCTTTTTAAATATACCACGATGTATTTAGCATTTCCATGATTTCAATGACCGGATTCTGTTAGTTGCCTTCATTTCCAGAAAATCCAGAAATATCTTGACCTGATAATGACACCCCACCGCAAGGGTTCTCTCATCATTCATTTATATTTTTAATGATTTTTAATTTTGCATTTTATAGTATAAATGCAAAAATATAAAGTAATTAGCAGCAAAAAAAAAAAATTTAAAAAAGGAAAAACATTTTCCGTAAATAAGCTTCTTCTTTTTTGATCTTATTATGAAAACTATGAAAAGTGTACTTCATCTTGACCTCTGTTTATTATTATTTTTGCATATATTTTCCATTTTCCGGCAGATGGAAAGCATTTGTTTGAATTGCAGTTTTTAAGTAGTGCACAGATGCAACTCCTAAGTGTCTTTTTATTGTTCTTTTATTATTTTGAATGTAGATTTTCGTTTGTAGTTTATTTGTTATGTGGAATTGGAATTCTGTTGTTTCAGTGAAATAGATTGAAGGTTGGAAATTATGTCAGCTGAGTATTCCGAAGGAATGCAATATATTATAAAATTAAAATTAGAGTTAGTTAGTTTTTCAGGATGCTAAAATGTTCTGGTTAATCAGTCAGGATAATGTATTTAAAACTAAAGCACACACTTAAGGAACGTCTACACATTTTTAGCATATAAATACTTGTGACAAGCCGTAACAGTTGTAACGTGCACTGTAATTGGACATACTTTTCTTTACATTACTTAAATACTAAACTTTCTTTATACAATTCAGTTCTAGTACACTGGTACTATAAAACTGAGTCTATACTTGTAAACATGTCATAAAGTTATTTATATAAATTTTGTTATTATTTTTTTATCAGAAACATTAAAATTGTATGCAAAACATATTTTTTCTTGTAAATAAACTTAAACATTTCGAATCCGACTATCGTGTGTCATTCAACGTCGACTATGTTTGTTCTTCAGGTTTCTTTCTATAAAATTATAAATTTGTGGTTTGAATATTAAAATTTCTTCGCATAAACACTTTACTCAAAAATACCATACCACACCTACTCCCGGCGTGCAGTTAGCATATGATAAATTGCAATTGCAGATTAAAATTATACCGATAACATGTACACAATGATGAAATAATTTTTTCATATTGAGTCAGCGAAACCGCTTAAATTTGATCGCGTATAAAAAATTCATTTATTTAATAAAATGATAAATGTCAGCAAGTGTCGTAAACAATTATTTTAAGTTTCTCGAAAGTCTGAACCAAAATTTGTGATCTTTCAAAAAATAAAAAATAAATAAAAATAAAAAATCAAAAATATGTCATCAAAATATCACTAACAAGATCTTTAAGAAAATTTATTACAACTGATGTTAAGAATTAAATTCACATATTTCAAATTTTTCCTATCAAATCTGGCGGATCACTTTAAATACAAAATTTTGTATAGCACGATCATTATCATAAAATGATGATCATAACAGATAATGAAATTCCCGAAATGTAATAAAATTTAAAAATCGAAATGATCAATTCAATAAGTGATCGAACTGTTTGTGTATATCATATTTAATATGGCGAAAAGAAAAACAACTAAAAACTAAGCGGCAAAAAGAAAATCGTATCGTGCTTCACCCTTTGAACTGTCGAAATCGAAATAAAAATAATAAACACAAGATCGTCTCTCGAGGCATGGAATGTGTGGAAGATCACAACGGCATACGAAATAATATGATTTCAATGAAAATTACGTACGGCAATCGTCTGGGTCGATGTTATAAACAAAAAAAAAAAAAAACAACATATGAAATGAACTATATAACAATATTATCAGAGCTCTGGGTGGATTGGGAAAATGGGAACTGCCTGCCTTGGGCATCGAGTGTTAGTTAAAACATATACTCTTCAGTCTTTACTGGTTCGATCGCGACTTCGGTTGGAATTTTATTTTCTTGCGTATGAATAAAGTAAAAAAAAAAATAGTATTAATAATATCGTTACTCCAGAATATTTTTCTTGATTCGTTGGCGCGTTTTAATATCGAACATATTGTACCGTATTTTCACTTACGGCGATCACAAGAGTCTCGGCTTTTATGAAATGTATAAGTCATTCGACATGATCATTTTTATATAAAAAGTTAGCAAAGAAAAACATACACGGTAGCGACAAGAAGCGATTATTATTGCTTGAAGTATCATCATTTAAAAAAAAAGAAAAAAAGTATTTTGTATAGTATTCCGCTGAGTCATAGACAAGAGACTTTTGCAAAACAAATAAAAAATACCGAAAAGAAAATTCGCCGACGATTGTCTGTGTTCGCCACCCGCCGATTATTTCGCGTGCGGCTAATTTTAAATTTTTTTATTTAGTGTTTAATGTGATTTTTTTTGGATCATTTAAGCATCTGTGGTTTAATGAAAGTTTGGACTTTTTTTTTTTTGGGATTTAAATTAAGCCTACAGTGAAAATTTTTTTTTAAATTTTTCGCGTATTTGTTATCTCTTAATTTGACGCTGACAAATAGCCGGTTAATATCAAGTTTTTTTTTTCTGATTTTAAATTTTTGGCCGTTAACCAAAAAAATTAGGACAGAAAATATATTTATTAAAGTGATGTGAAAATTTTAAATCACAAAAGAATAAAAGTGCACTGAAATGAAGTTATTATACTATATACGAGAAAATAATTGTGATTCAAAGGAAAATGTTGTTTAGTGCAGGAGTAAAAAATAAAATTCCTTTGAATTGTTTATGAAAAATTCATATAAATAAATTTCCTTAGTAAGAAACATCAATTTTCTAAAATTTCTATTAGATTTTATATGCAAACAAACTAAAGAAAAAAGTACATAGTCTAGATCAGATTTCTTTTGATGAGAAAAACATTCATAAGGATTTACAAAGAATTTTTCAGGAAAAGGTGTTTTATTTCTGAAGCATCATGAAGTCTTCTTGTAAAATTTTTTATGATCTACAATTCTTTAGATTAAATAATTTCGTATTATTTAAATCCCTTAAGAATGATTATGTAAATCCTATTTGAATTATATAAAAACTGCAACAAGGACGAGAATTCAAATATAAATATCTATATATATATATATATATTTTGTTAATATAAATATCACATAATCTATACAAAATCACCAAATACAAGAGACAGGGACTATGACATGCATTCAGAGGCGTCACCTAGTGATGGTGTGCATTATTTTGATATTATTTCATATAAAGCAGACAGTGAACTCTATTCAAGATAATAATCATAGAAGTTTGAGTTCTTTTAACCACTTCCGACATCACCATAATAAACCCTTTAGAAATAGAAATTCACATCATATTATACACTTTGAAATGCAACAAAGACATACAACAAGAACAACAACAAGTATACCACCATTTAAATTAAAAAAGAAATACTCTATAAAATCTGAATCTAAACATCCATCATCAACTGGATATCATTATACAAATCATCGTATCGAGGAGGCAGTACATGCATTTCATGCTGCAACATCGACACGTCGACCACAAAATCATCATATCACCACCAGTACGACCAGTCGTTATTATGACAATAGAAAAGAAATACATTTGAAAAAGCCAACGATGTCACCATATCAAAGAATTCAATCTTTAACCACAACAATGAGAATTAAAAATGCACCAGTATCAAATCTATCACCACCACCAATGACAAAAACCACCGAAAGATCTAAAAAGATTGAAGATGATGATGATGAATTTTATTATTATGATGATGGGGACGATGAAGAAAATGAAGACAATGAAGGAGAAGTTTCTAATCGTCAGGATATTGATGATATCAGTGATGCCGATTTAATTAGACATCAAGGATATATTAATTTGAAAAGTCTTGAAACAAAGAACAAACTTTCGGATTCAGATGATTACAACTATGTAAGTATATCTGACCATAGTATGCACCTGTTTTGAAGGTGAAAATTTAAAGTGAAATATTAATTTACTAAAGTGCTCGAAAGGTGTTCTTTATATATTAATATTGAATGAAGATTTTCGTATGTACTTGTCCCATAAATTTCATATTTTTCTTATCCTACAATATATTTTCGTTAGGTTATAACAGAAATAATTATTATCTATAACGTAGGTGAACTCCATGTGAAATGTAGAAATCAAATACCAGTTTAGTTTATCTTTAATGTTGTACTCCATGTACTTACTCCAATCCTAGAAATATATACAGAATTTAATTCAGTATAGAAGAATTGATCGATTAAATACTATAATATTGGATGAGATCCCCTTTATTATTGTGTCCAATATTGTACAACCACGATATCGTTTGAGATGTAAATGCTTTGAAATTTGTCAAGAAAAATTCAAAATCTATTTAGCAATATCTTAAATTGTTGGTGATTGAATTGTTTTATTTTAATTTACACAATTAGTTTTAAGAGCGCATTGCTAATTCCTTTGGAATGTCGCCCACTTCAATCTCGTTCTATTTTAAACGGTTTTTCTTAATGTTTTTCTTAATAAAATCTAACTTGAAAATGCAGAAGTTCAGTTAGCAATCGATTTTTTAACACATATTTATAGTTCATTAGGCCAATGAGTGTAGTATTCTAGGCATTTATGATGATAATATTTAAAGATATTTCGTTTTTTTTTTGTATTTGTATCTAAAGGCGGGAGTTTAGTTAATGATGCAACAATCACGCACAAGTGCAATTAATTCTAATGAAAAAAAGAAGAAATTTCGACGGCTGATGAGATTACAGAGAGCTAGCTTATGAATCGACTTAAATTGATCATATAGCATATGGCGAACAAAAAGAAAACACTTTTGTTTTGTTTTATGATGTATTTCGTGACTGAAATTTTACATTACTCTGTCATTTAAGTCAATGTTCATCAATTTTAATGTCATGATTTCCTGAGCAGGTAACCAAAAACATTAATGTATATCTTCAAAGAAATCCCAGACCCATTGAAGATAATAATACATTAAGATTCATTTAGACGTCCATTTAAAAAAGTGGCAGAATTTTAATATACTGTCTCTATATGACCTGTACTACGTTACACCGAACCTGGATGAGTCAAGAAAAAATCCACTCATCGTTTTCTTTCTACAAAATGCATCTGTTATGAGTTTAAACACTTATTAAAAAAATAACATGTCAAAGTTCAAGTCATATCAATCAAATTTTCAAATTTTTGAAGATTGATGAACTCCACTAAAAAACAAACGAAATTAAAAAATAGAAATATTTGGGATTTTCTTTAAAGATTATGTAAAATCCCAAAAAAAAACATAGTCCCAAAATAATTTTTTTCTGATAAGACAAATAATTGACCAGCACCAAAATTAAATTCTAGCAAAATATTTTATTGATTTAGATTAAATTGCGTTTTTTTTAAAAGAAAATGTGTAGTGGAAAAACCCTTTTCGTTTTTATTGTATTACACAACAGACGTGCGTATTTATGGATTATTATGGGTTATAGATACTAGGATGAATAACATTTTACCATGTCTTACCTTTTTGAGGATCTAATAAAATTCCAACACTCTCGTAATTTATCAGGAAACATATTGAAAGTCGTAAGAAAAATCTAAGAACATTCTCAGTTATAAAAGAACAAATGTAATGGATTCCTGTTTTTCCTTTTATTATCCCACATTATAGGAGTGTATCTTTTTTTTTCCTGAAATACAAAATTGAAAGCAGCTTATTTTATTAGATCTAAATATTTCAACAGAACACTATCATAACACTCAGAAATTCCTACGGAACATTAAATTCATATAATTTTGTGTTTCAGATGTAAACATATTAATTCCATTTTCGAATTAACATCTTCCTAAATTATAAAATTACAATGTTTACACTCATTTCGATATGTAGTTTATTTTGTAATCTAAAATAGCATGAGCAATATTGGAATTTTCGAAGTTATTTGTCCTGAAATACCTATTTGGTCTACAACTTGCCAACGCGTACCAATACTGATAACTTAAAGGGCAACTATAAGAACGCTTTCGTTTAGCTTCGATTGTTTATTTAATACATTACTAGTACATTTAATTTAATTTTAAGGATAGAGTTATATCAACGCTAAATTTAGCTCAGCATCAAGCTCAGTATTTCAATTTTAACATGATCTTTACTCGGCGAGCAACCCACTTGTTATGAAACTTTTTTTTTGGAGTATTGAGTTTAGATTCCTCAAGTTAGAGGTTAGTTCAATGGTTTGGCAATGCTCGTTTTCATCTATCATATTTTTTCCAATCTAAATGCTGGAAGTAAGATTAACTTCATTTTGAACTTTGACTTGCTTCAACTTTGACAACATATCGAAAAAACTGGAAATAATTTGAATCAGTGAAGTTGAAGTTATAGTTTCGATTCAAACTTTTTTAGCTTAGTTTGATTATGTTTACAGTATGTATTGTTATTGTTTTCTAAAGGAAATAAAGGAAATATACTTTAAGGGATTCAAATTCATCCTTTAAAACTTTTCTTGCTCATTTTTTGATGACCATAATATCATATTTGTAGAAACATTCAACTTTCAAAGTTAGTTTTTGCACTCACAAAATAAGAAAAGGCACTAACTGTGACATACAAATCAACTTCCAACTTGAAAGTGAAGCTCAGTCTGTTTCCACCATAATTCCTATTCTACGTACGTGATACTCATATATGCAGATCAACGTATGTTACCTTTAGGCCGTGTTTACATCTGAAATGTAAACACTTTTGTGATATCTCGATGCAATTCTTTTAATACAAAAATTTATTTGATTCTAAGTATTAGAGAATATTATTCGAAGAATAAATACAAGTATGTAGTCATAAATAAGGCCTTAGACTCTGACATATCTCTCGAAATACAGAGAATTAAAAATTTTGAAATTTATGATGTGTTTACATTCAGTACAAATGTAATCGTTTTCCTAATGATTCGCACGTCATGCTATAAACAATCAGCCACCCAAGTTAAGATTAGAGTTTATGAGTCTCACTGCACTTAATGGGAATGTAATTTAAGATGAATTTTAATACCATTTTTTTTTTACAACCTTTGAAAAAAAAAAAACAAAATGAAGTGAATTCCAACGGTTAGAACTTATTTTCTGGAATTCGAAAGAAATTTGATTAATAAATCCAAAGGTTGGATTTTTTTCTTCTTCAATAATATTGATAATAAAATTTCGCTGTGGTAACGTAAAAAATTTTGATTTTTTTCAAAAGTTATTAAAATCCGAAATTTCATTAATAAAAAAATGTGGGTGGGAAATTATTTTAGGTGATTTTTTTTTTTTTTTGGTATAATTCAATTTTGTTCGTCTCCAAAAATATGGCCTACTTTACTTTCGAGACGCTTTCTAAAAATAAAACATAAAAAAAGAATCTTCTTTTACGTCTGTTATCTTTTAAGATTTTTGGTAGAAGAAAAATTTAGTCGTTTTTTCTTCGAATTTTATATTTAATTGATCCGTTTAATGTTGTCAGGGGTTAAGTTCAATGTCGGGATTTTCCATAAATCGCGTCAAAGTAAATATTTATTTTTAATAAAAATTTCAGTGAAATTTTCATATTTCTTGAAAAGAATTTTAAACGGAAATTTTATATGAATCAAATTTAATTTGAAAATTTTGAATTGGAAACGGGAAATTGTGTAGAAAAAATAATGATTATAAAAAGAAAAACATTCTGGAATAACACACGAGATTAATTCCATTCAAATATGCACGTAAGTCGGGACCATATCAACCTTTGTAAATACTATACTGTTGTACCTCAACTTTCAAGGCTTCCGAGTTACGAGATAACTTTTCCAGACTTACGAGCTTAACAATATGCTTGCGTTTATCACAAATGGTTTTGATTTAATTCGAAAAAATTATGACATCATTAAGTAAGGTTGAACATTTGTACGAAAGGACACCCAATTATTTGACTTGAGAGAATTTTGAGATACAAAATTTTTCTTTGGAATCAAATAATCCTATATGTTAAGATACCATTGTATTTCTTTGAAAAATCAAAAACCTTTCAAAGTATGTATTAATGAAATTCTGAAAACGTGTAAAATCGAGACAATGTTCACTCGTTTATTGAAAATGGGGAAAACAGTAATTCTTAAATGATGAAATAAGTGTAATTTGAAAGTGGATCCTTCTGAAATTCAATTCCCAATGACATCGATAAATTTTATTCGGTTGATAGCATCTTGTTTTTGTTAAAAGAGATTCAATTGAAAACTAATTTCCGATTGATTTTTGAGAAACGTTCTTTTATTGGAATTTTTAAAGTGCGTTTAAATAAATTTTTTGTCTTTAACCAAAATTATATTCCTTTATAATTCGATTTTGGTTTTCAATTCAAATCCCAGTTTAAGTCGATATTCCATTTTTTTTTTTTTTAATATCCTCTTTCAAAGACTTATTTCAGGTTACAAGATGTAATTGAATAAGCTTATGAAAATATTTACTTATTTTATTTGTGTAATAAAAATTCAAGTAGAATTTTGTTTTAAGAAATTTTTTCCTTCAATTTTTGCGACAAAAATATGACTTTCCTGGTTTGCGGCATTCATCCAAAACCAAATTATAAAAAAAGGAGAAAATTTCCGGTTCAGTTATGACCAAAAATATCCTTGAAGTCTTTTCAAGTTTAGAAGATTTTGTAGTCCATTTTTGGACGATAGAAATGGTTCATGATTTATAACATTAATGGTTAAGCTCCTTTTACTGTTTCATTCTATTGTGTGTCATTTGAATTTCACTATATTCATAAGACCATTCTGAATAGTCACTCGGTCGGTTCTCATTCAATTTTAGGGCTGCAACCTTTTTTTTTGTGTTGTTCTCGAATACGTAGTTTAGGCCATTTTTTTTTTAGAGCTTTATAGATATGAAATTTTCTTATATATAAATGTTTTTTCAATATCCTTTTTTCAAAGACGCATTAAGAAAATAAAAGGAAAAATATGGTCCTGTTCCGTTCGATAAATCATTGCCTTCATTTTCTAATAAAAAAAAAAAGTGGTGATTAAACAATAAAATGGATATTGCAAAGTAGAAGTGTTATGTAGAAAATAGCATTTATATTTTGGGGAACCATTTTTTTAGGGGACTTTATTTTGAACTAAATTAAAGATTAGTCAACTTGATCTTTTGATAAATAAGGGTTTTTTTTCTCGAATGAAACCTTTTTAAAAATGTTCACTTTAAGGTCGTGAAATCAAATTTTCCAGGGTACTTATGCTTTTCGAAGGTGTCTTTCCATTACCATTTCTATATGGTATTACTAATGATTTGGGGTAGGTTTTATAAGCTCTCATAAATCTTAGACAAGTTATATATACCGAACATAGAGGATAGTCTGTAGAAAAAGACGATTATAAAACATATTGAAATGTTTAATAAAATAATTATACAATCTTTAGAATCAGTTGAGGAAGTTAAGGAAATTCAAGTTATTACCCAAGTAAAACTTTTTCTTTTATTTAAACAAAGACACCAATACAATTTTCATATTTTAATTTTTTACTACAAACAAGAATTTAGTCCTTTGGTTAAGATGAACAGCTTTTCTGACGATAAAACTTTGATGTTTAATTTTCAAACTATGATTTCATAATCCGGCAAATATCGCCTTTCAAAAGGATTTCTCATTTCTCTCAGTATGAGAATAATTCATTTAAAATCATTTTTTTCTTTGGAAATAAACTAAATTTCTACTAAAATCAAATAGTTTTCTTTGAAATTAATTCAAAATGAAAATTTTCCTTCATTTTCAAGAACAAATACTGTAGTTTCAAATTTAATGGTATTTCATTTTATATAAATATCTTTTTCTGTTATGGAATTTTATAACTAAAAATAAAATCTTAAAATTATGAATTATGAAATAGTTGTGCTCCACTTCTATAGAAGAATGTACGAGAAAATACTTGGCGGTGGTTTCATATAAAAGGAAAAACTTATGAAAATGTATATTCGCTTAAGTTGTTCGACTTTGAACAAAAAGGAAACTTATATGAATTTATTAAGGAAAACAGTAGAAAAGGAAAATTTTCTATATATTATTTTCTTTTTTTTTATTCTTCTTCTGAATGTAGAACAAACAATAAAATGATATTATTTTTATGATATTACGAGCACAACATGCCTGGGAAGTTTATTTTATGTGTTTTTTTTTTTTTTTTGAGTTTTCTTTTAAGAAATAGGGTTCCCATAAAACAAAATAATAAAAAAAAAAAACTAAATATAAGCCGATTTTTAATAAAGTTATTACCGGATTTTTCCATATATATTTCATATTTTTGAATTTACATTCTTATATGGTAACACCATAGTCTTATAAACTATTAAATAAATTGAAATAAAGGATTTTATACCAAACTTAGATGTGTAGTTTCTTCGTTAAAAGTTTTAATTAACTTTATGGCCAATTATTTAAGAAATATAATAGTAGTAATAATATTCTTAAAAGGATTTACTATCGCTTGAAAAGTTCTTGTTTGAGGACTTTAACTTCAAAAGTTAATTGAGTAAGAGTGGGAACTTATTTCCTTTATGGCCTGAACAATACAAACCTTCATTGGAGCCAATTTAAAATTTTGAATTTAAGAAGATCAACAAAATTTTATACTAAAGTAAAACTTTAGTGTATAAGCCTGTAGTGAATAATATTATTAAAAAAATTTCATTCATTTTGTTCAACGAAAACATGTAATTATTAAAAATGTATTCTTCGATTTTAACTTAGTGAATTCAACTTATTAAATTTTAATGCAAAATTTTCTTTTCGGAGTTTAAGTTTAGCACACTAAATTAAACTAAAGGGTGATTCAAACCTTACTTTTTTTTCAATAGGGTTTTTTTGACAGATCACGCGTGACTAGTGTCATTCTGATTTGTCATTTTTGTTCAGTATTGTATGGCAATTCATCATGTCAAGACTTACATCTGAGCAACGTTTACCAATCGTTCAATTGTAAAGAGAAAAAAATTCGGAATTTTCAAGCCAAATTTTGTTCAGTGATGACGCTCATTTCTGGCTTAATGGCTATTTTTTTATACAAGTGCAACTGTGGCTTATCGAAATGCGATACTTATAGATTTAGTAATTCAAGTAAAATTGTTCCAAATGAACTTAATATTCAACCGAATTTTTATAAAACTCTATCTGACATAATCGAAAAGAACTGCTTTTAATTCACCAATGGACTATAATTAAATTATATTCATTTGAAAATAAGCAGCAATAATATTATAGCAATATAATATTGGCAAGAGATATATGTTAAATACTTCATAATGTTTGTAGTACTTTACCAATTCTTTGAACCTAGTTTTACTATAAAGGCTTTAAACAAATCATGAATATTTTCTGCGTATTGTTTAATTTTAAAACGCTTTGTGAGCTACAACGAAACATCAGATAAGCCGCAAGTAGCCCAGACCTGCTTTTTGAAATAAACTCTTCTGATCCAAAAATAACGGGGTAATAGAGCATTTTTAGTTTTTAATCCTTTTATTATACGGAAAGGTCGCGATAAGGGCCAAAATCTCTAGGGCTCATCTGGTTATCTTAAGTTGGAATAGAACCAATTGCTATTAAAAAATTTTTAGCATTTTTTACATGGATCTTTCGGGATCTGGACATACATATGTGCCTGAATTTCATCGAAAAGGTTATATTTTATTTTAGAAACAAATAATTAAAATGAATTTTTCTATATCTGGACAAATAAATATACACATTTAAAATACATTTTTTTATTATAAAAATTCTTATTGAATCTATTATAAAATCCTATTAAAAATATTCAATTTGAAAAATCAATGTTCGATGTTGTAATCATTATCTTTTCCAAGAAACGATTATAAAATATGATTTTGCATGCTTCATAAATCTTATATTCAAAAATGTTTTATTTTTACTTCTATACTATAACCTTTTCGGGTCATTTTGGATGATAAATTTTAATGATGTCAATAAAAATCATATTTATAATTGCAGGATTATCTTGATGATGAACCAACTGACGATGAAAATTCTGGAAGTCTTACAAATGAAAAGTGGCGTAATTATGGAACAGCCGAGGCCGTTGAGAAATCACGTCAAAGACATTTGACTGAAGGTAAGAAAAACAAAAAAAAAAAAAAAAAAAAAAATAAGAAATCTCGTACTTTTTTCTTTTTTTTTTTTTTGGGTCAACCTTTCTAAATATTAATTAAATTGATCCTATATATATTTATTTTTTATAAGCATTTTAAAAATGTCATTAATGTCATCGATATATCTGTCGTAAAGCTTATATTTCTTTTTCTAATCTGATTTATAACATAATCAATAATTTTGATAGACGTCAACACACATCATAGACTCGTGGGAGCCAAAATCTTTAAGACAAAAACAAAACATCATAACTAATATAAAATAAGTAGTTACTTGTTTAGTTGACTTGACATAAAATTTATATAACTTTCGAATTGAAAACGATTTCATTCAATTAGGTACTCGTTTTTTTTTTTTCCATATAAAATGTGTAAGAATTCAAGAAAAATCATGGAATTTTTTATCAATGAATTAAAATAAAATAAATAAACAAATGCTATATAAAGAAGACTATTTTTTTTTTACCTGATCATTGACCTTATCCGGTACCAACCAGCACGTGTTTTCAGCGCATGTACATTATTTGAACAAATTGTATATGCAATAGGCGCATCATATAGTACAAATATGGTCATTACTACACTGAAGTTACTTACTAAGTCGGGTGATATTGTTATGATCTTTTTTTTTTTTTCATTTTACCTGATCATTACTTGATCTTTTTCAACGTTTTGATTGTAATTCCATTCAAGTAAATAATTGCGGTCGAATACATTTGAGAACATGTAATGTTTTCAATTGATTTATCGTCTGTAATGCAATTGTTGTTTTTTTTTTTTTTTGTTAATATTGAGGTGGACTGATAATATGGCATCCCAACAATGCTAATAAATATGGACGAGATGATTTTATATACCAAATGTTTTTATTTTATTTTATAAACCGCATAAAATGTATAAAATGTTTTTATTTAATCAATTAAAATCACAAAATCGAAAAAAAGCAACAAATTTCAGGTGTAATCAGTTTTTTCCGCATTGTATTCAATATTTTCGATCGATTGAAAATTACCGTGCGGTCACGATCAAGTTTTTTAGTTTCTCTATCTATACTTTGATAGAATATATACATTGGTAAATTTGTTTAGTACACGTAGTTTCAGTAGAGCGGTTGAGAAGTATTGAGTTTAACTTTGAGTTCGGACTTCGACAATATTCACATTTATTTCAGTTTCCTACAACTCTGAAGTGAGATAGAAGTATCCAATTAAAAGTTCCTGACTTTTGTAATTATTTGCAATTACCTTTATGCTTTAGTGTTAACTATGTATACACTAACTTAGCAGAAAACGTAGGTAATTATAAGGTTTGGAAACTTATAGACTAAAAAAAATGACCAATTAGAGCAAAGTAACAACAATTGCATTGAAAAAGGCACATGCGTTTTATGGTTGGTGCTTATTCGCATAAGAACATACGCTTCTATCTATGCCTGATTAAACATTTTTACGCAGGTGTAATATGCATTACGCATGGTAATACTTCAGAAAGTCTCAATTACGATTTACTTCCAGAATAAATATTAATGAAAACAAATCCTGACAAATCTTTTTGGTGGCAGCAATAAATTTTGATCAAATAAATCAATTTGATCGATCTGACTTTTAACAAAACCGTTTTGTTTGTGCAATTCGATTAAAATTGAACAAAATTTTACTTGTAGTTATGTGGGCGCCATTTACAAATTTACATATAAAAAAATAAATAAATTATTCATTTATATATATGTAGGTAGAGAGAGGTATGTTTTATATATGAGTATTTTTTTTTTTCAATAGTGATGAAAAGCGCGACTATCAGTTATTTTATTGAAGCATAAAATGTTAATTACAAATGTTTGATGATTGATCAAATTGATTACCATTTAAAAAGGCATTCAATTAAATCATATTCATTATTTTAGATAGTTACCATCATCTCTAAAATGGAAGAGAATTTCTTTAGACTTTCTATTGACTCTTTCTTTAAAACCAAATGCTTGTAATATGCTTCCAATTTTTCATTTTTTTTTGCATGAAATATTACTACAGTACATTAAAATTCCACCCCGTTTAAAATTCCATCATGATTATATGCTAATTTTTAACAAATTACCGACTATGTTGTATAATTGAGCTTTCTAGTAAACCACCAACAACATTTAATCAAATGAATACACCATAAAAGATATTTCACATTCAGAAAAAATACAAAGAATTGCATTCATTTCATTTTAATCCCGGGAGGTCTAGTTCACGTTCATATGGAAAATCGTTTAACAAATTTCACGTTTTACCAACTATTTGTAATGAAGTTATTAAACTTTCATCGAAATGTTAATTCTCTGTTTCTTCGGAATTATATACGTATCAGAACGATATGTTTTCTTATGTGGTATTTTACAAGTGAATGGGTTTGAACATGACCTCTCTCAACTTATAAGTTTTACCCAAAGGAAGAATTTACTTTTTTTACACAAGTTTCCTTTTTGTTTTGCTTTTTTTTGAGAAGTAAAAAACCGGAAAACGGATAGATTTTCCACACTTTTTTTCTTTACTCCAGTTAACTGACATCAATATTATAGAAAAAAAAAACTTTAAGGCACATACGATAGAAATTTCCTTCGGGAGTTTCTTGCAGTTTATACAGTTTTCTTTTTGTAATGCTTTGTTTTTATTATAATGTTATATGTTCAAAGTTTTCAGTTCATTAACAACATAATACCAACAACTTTTCATATCCTTAAACTTAATTTCTAAATTTATAAAGTTGTTGCAGGTATAAAGGATCTTCTCCTTTCTTTTATTTTACTTGAAAAAGAGGAAACTGTTGACTATTTGAAACTTTCTTTTCAAACAATGTACAAAATTAATTAGAAATTTAAGTTTTATAGAATTAAATTATTAAAAAGAAAATACTGGGAGCCATAATATATTCAATGGTTAGATATAAAAGATATTCTAAAGGAATATTTAGTCAAAGCAGTATTCATAGTCCATGGTCCCAGTATTTCATCAGGTTTTGATTAATATATATTTTGACAGTGCCAGGATTAACTCATGAATAGAATTCTTTCTCTATATTTTAGAGGCGGATGCAAATAATCAGAGTTTCTATAGTTTAAAAAATGTTCAACTAATATAATAAAGTACAAGTGAATAGAAAAAATAGTGGCCTTTTGGCTTAATGTTTAAGCTTATTGCTAATAATAAACTTGTGGTTATATCCTTGGCCTTTACAAAAAAACTTAATAGAGAAAGTAAATTTTGACACAAATATTTATTTCTATAGTAAAGAATACATCTAGTTCTATAAAAATCATTTCATATTATATTTCTCCTTTTTTTTCTTATATAATCAAAATTTTTGTAATAAAAATTTCATCCCGATTTACGGTTTTATTACAATTTCAGGGATTTTCAACAAGAATTCCGGATTTATTATACAACAAAAGTTTTGTTTCATTTCAGTTAAGCTTTTTTTTTTGTTGTTGTTGTTGTTAAATAAAAGCTTATTATCTAACCGAAATAATATACCAAAAAATACCATCGAGGTCTATACTTACTCTTTTGTTACAAAAGAATAATATTGTACATTTTGTTGGTCTATTTTTTTATTTTTTATTTAAATTTTGGTTTTTCTTGTTTTTCAGTTCAAAATGTTTCCGCTCATATAACGCGTATTCATTTAGAAGCTATGTGCAAATATCCACGACCAAAAATTATTCGAATCAGTGAAGCATCAAAACGTTATGTTCCACATTGTACAGTACTTCATCGATGCAGCGATGATACAGGATGTTGTCATTCCGATACACAAACATGTGTACCAAAAAGAACTGCTACTGTTGACCTTCATTTCTATGTAAGTATTTGATCCTTATCAAAATTCAATTCTCATCCCATTCATTTTGTCATTCCTTAAAGCATTTACTATAGTATATCATGTCAGTGAATTGAAATCTGTACAAAATCTGCCGCAAAAACTGAACCAAGAATGGTTTGTTATAAGCAATTAAAACTTGAAAAAATTCCCAAAATATAGGACAATGCCATTCCTAAAAGTTTAAATATGAATGAGGATTGATGAACAACAAGAATGGAATTAAAATTAAACCTCAAAAACCAGGAAATACATTCCAACAGTTTGAATGGAATGCAAAATGTTTTTATGGTCGATAAGGGGGATGAACTTTATAGCCACCAAAATTTCATTTCAGTTGGGGGACACTTGTTTACGGTTTTTATGTTGTTGGTTTCAAAGTACTAGAAATTTTTTTGATTTAAATGACTTGAAGCCTTATAACAGAGTCGCACAAACAAATTAATTGCACATTTTATATGAAGTTGCATTGGTTTTCGTTTGATATTGTTTGTTAAAAAAAAACCTTCATATATTAATGAAAATTTTAAAAAAAAATCCTTCAATTTCTATATGGGAAGTGGAAATGGGTTTAAGCTTTTCCTTTTTTTTTTCTCATACAACATACGAAACAAAATATTTAGTCAAAGTAAAAAAAAAAAGCTTTTATAAAAAGACGTCTTTTTTTCTCGTTTTCTAGTTGTTTGTCTATTTTGTGCCCTTTTATATGAAAATATCAAAAAAACTTGTTCCAAAACTCTTTATATCCAGCTTTTTTAACACTTTATCAAGGATACAAAAAAAACCAAATAAAAACTTTCATATATAAAATTTCACAAAAGCGAATGAAATTTTAAAATTTCTCGTGAAAATTTAATTCCTTTTGGTTTTGTTAAAAAAAAAACAACAACACAAATTCGAGTTGTTTGTAAATTTTATTTAAGCTTTCTTTTCTATTACATATAATACAACATATTTTCATATTATATATATGCAATTTAATAAATGAGTTTAATTTTAATAAGCTTTTATGTTGTGAGTTAAGTTTTAACTGGTAAAACACGTGTAAAGAACATTATTTTCCGCTTGAAAATTGGTCTCTAGACATCGATATTTACTCTGTATAAATTATAATATCTAATTGGATAGCATAATAATAATGAAATATGAGTTTGGGCGTTGACCCTTTTGTTATGCTAAGTCTGGGGACAAATTTTCAAGAAAGATAAATAAATATAGAGAAGAAGAAAGAAAAAGAAAAAGGCTCTGAAATTTATTAACTAAAGTGTCATCGCAGTTAAGTAAGTAGGGTAAAATGGGGGCAAAAAATATCTTTCAAGAAATTCTACAAATTCCAAAGAAAAAAACTCGATTTACATAATATTTACAGATGTATTAAGTGAACCTTCGTCAAAAATTTTATGCATAATATTGTTATGGGAAATATTCACTATTTGATTCTTAAATATTTACCATTGTCTCAAAGGAATCATATGTTCTACTATATACCCTAAAAAATGTGTTATTTAAAAATGATAACTTCATATCAATTTATATTTTATTAAAAAAAAAAAAAAAACTTATTTATCAATATCGATATATAGCATGTTCCACAAGACTATGTCGTCTATCATATCAATAAAGTTTATATCATTAAATATTGATTTAATAAATTTAAAAACGATTACCACACATTTATTTGTAGACATTGTACTCAAGTATCAGCTGCACGGCATAAACACATAAATCCAGTATAGTATAGTTTAAAAGAAATTATATTATGGTCGAAGGAACAAATGTGAGAATCGTTGAAGCCTGGGTGAGGCTTGAATAAGAGACTCATTGATACTAGTAATTGACTCTAAACGATGTGAACCACAAAGACAGGAATATAATGAGAAGGCCTGAAATAGTATCATTATCAGGTATCTTTTTCTGCAAAATCCGAGTTTCTTCATTGCATACACATACACAGATTACGCAATGAGTTTTTGAATTTCGGAGTTTCAGTTTCATACTTTATATCACGATGTTTACTACTAGTGGATTATATCTACCCTATAAAAAGAGATTCAATAATACAATGATTTATGCATCAAAACAAAATGTTACGAAACAAACTGTATTAACAAATTTTATAGAATTAAAATTTTAATCAATTTTTCATGTTAAACTTTATTTTCACTTAATTAATAAGTTCTCAATTAATTGATTGGCTTTAAAAGGATATTTTATAAGTTTGCCGTAACATAACCTTAATCCTGTTACAAAATTAGATACCTAACAGACTCAATTTTGTATCTATTCTATTTGATGGACCAAAAAGTCATTACATTGTTGATGGTGACAAAATAAAGTCATTGATTGAATATAATTGGCATTTATCGACACGAGGAATTCTTTAAAATCAAGCAGAAACGTTCAAAATTGGTGAATCTTAAAAGTAACCATTTCATCATGAAAACGATAGATCACTCTCAAGTTTGGCCACTTCTCAAAAATTGAAAGGACTTGACTGGGAACTTTTCATGAATCCATTGTGTAGTCTTAAACTTGCACCATCAGACCTCCATTTACTTCGGTCTCATGCAAAACTCTTTTAATAGTATTCATTTGAGTTCGAAAAAAAAGCCTGTGAAAACTTATCGGCCGAAAGTTTTTGTTCCGCATTAAAAATTTGTCTTTCATATTTACATAGAAAAAAAGCAATGATTTTTTGGTCCTTCCTATATTTTGTACATAGATATTATTAATTTGAGTGTAGTATTATGTAAGCTAACTTATCTCCAAGATAAAACAATTTACGTTTACGGAAAAGCATACTTCTTAGAGATTATTAATACCTCTTTCTGTCAATCCATCCTTTTTTTCAATCAAAAGAAAATTATATCGTATAAATTGGCGTATATATTGTATGTCAGGTTCGATAACACTGGCTTAGGTATAATATACATATAGTTAAAATATCGTATCTAAAATCTATTATGAAACCTTTGTATAACCTTTCTAGAATGACAAAATTTAGTACATTAAAAGGAATATGTTAACAGATTTAACAAGAACAAATCTCGAGATTATGTAATAACGTGTAGTTTAATAACTATAGTATATAGTAATTCAAGAAAGCTATTAATTAAAACATTTCAGTTTAAAATTTGTACTACCTTCTTTGAAAACGAATTCTATGAAAGCCTGAAACAATATCTGTTATTCCTTTTGGGAGCATAGGACCTGAACTCATGACTGTAACCCTAATTTATATTTTATTGTAAATTGAAATTGCATTATACTTTTTATGCTTTGATTTTCTACCTAGATCAAAAAAATAGGTAACATAATATATTTTCATATGTAAATTGGTTCGTTTTTTTAATCAAATATATCAAGTAGAAGTCATCATCATGTCAATTGGATATACAGTGGTAGCTCATGTGAATTTAAATATCACTTTAAATCATTTTTTTCTTTTTAAAAAATGAAGGCGGTTATAAGAAGGTGTAAAGTAGTTATTTACTGTCGAGTTTTAAAATATATACGAATAAAATATTATCGTAATTTTCAGGTATTTTATTGACTCTTGATATATGACTTTGGGGTCAGAGTATACTCAAGTATTTTTCCTATATTATTATCTTTATAGTATTTTGAAAGTAGAGATCAATCAATGTTAGTTATGAAGTGTTAGAAGGCGTATTTCTGATTATGAAGAACCTTCATTGCACAATCGTTGCATACTTTTGTTTTTATAAAAGAAAAAACAATAGAAATTGATTTAATTTTTAATCAATTATATACTTACTATTTCTATTTATAAGACTTTAAGTATTTAAGACATCTTCCAGAAAAAAATCTGGTATTTATTTCAATTCATTCGGGCATGTATTTTACATAGAAGGTGTGTTCTTTTTTTGGGAAAAATAAAGACGGTTACCATATATTTTATACCTGCTTATTTAAGCGAAGTTATTTATCATTGTCTAATTTAAACAGAGCTATTTAGTTAGTACTATTTTGAAAAAATAGATGTCACAAATTTAAACTTTTGTTTGTTTGAATTTTGAATCAACTCAGATTTTGGGCATTTTTTTTGTGTTTATATCTTCGGTAGTATACTACTATATAGTGTTTTTAAATTTCTGCAGAATATTAATTTGAAATAAAATATTTTCTTTTAATGAATAAAATAATTACTTACAGGTAATTCCAATCGGAAACACAAATCCAATCATTGAATCTCTAACATTTGTAAATCATACTGAATGCCATTGTGTCGATCGTTATCGAACAAGAAGTACAACAACTGCTCCTGATAATATTTCAAATAGTAATAATAGTACGAATTCAACATGTCAATGTGTAAGAAATTTCAAAGTATTCGAAGATGAGATCGAAGACGACAGTGAATATTCAAATGGACAAATTCAAAAAATCTGTCGTTGCGACTGTTTAACGGATGACGATAGTTGTGAACTTTTGAAAAAAGGAAAAGAACATTTTTCTGTAGAAGATCGAAGGTAAGTCTTTAAATTAACATTAAATGTTATATAATTTAATAATACATTAAAAATGATAAAATTATTTTTGTGCAAAAAAATTTTATTTAAAACATAATTTATTTGTTTTATTTTTATCGCTTTTGAAATTACTCAACATCATTATTTAAACAAAAGCACAAATCGACAATAAAATTTAATGTCCATGGTCTGTATTCCTGACATGTTCTTTAATTACACAACAAATCTCATAAAATAGAGAGAAACTCTTTTTTAATGACAAGAAAAATTGAACTGGATGCCATTCACTTCAATTTCTTCTATACAAATCTCTATCTATAGGTTCGACTAGAAGTATAATAGTCTTGTATTAAATTGGCTAAACTATGGCCATTCTACAAGTCAGTGGTTCCCAATTGATTTTACATGGATAATTTCATGGAAATATTCTAGAGATTTGATTGTCTCCAGTCTATTATATATAGTCTAAATCTTGGATTAAAGTATTCAGCACCCGAATTGGATGTTTTGTTAAAATGATCAAGCAAAACGTTTGTTTTGACTAAAGCTGCCTCTATAATAATTTACGATGTAGGATATTTCAAAATCGTAAATCATTATTGTAGAGTCAACTTTAATCAAGACTTAAGTTCTACTTAACTTAAGGCAAGGATTACTTGACTCATAATTCAAATGTATGGCTAGAATAAATAATAGCCGTATTCCCTTACGGATGTAAATCGTGATGTATTGTTGTGTCGGCTGTATAATTCGATTTTTTTTGTTACAAAACCATACAAAGATGCAAGAATATACTACATTTTATAATGGCAAGGGAATACTCATATTATAAACCAACAAGTTTGAGTACCATAGTTATAACAGATCACACTGCTTCAGGCAGTCTCAGTTTAAGTTTATGAACAGTAATAAAATAATGTTTAGTTACTACAATAAGAAGAAGAGTTTGTGGCGAATCCAATCATATGAACTGAACTGAACAGAAATCGAAAGAAACAAATATAAAATGGATATTAGTACTGTAAGAAACTTGAACGTGACGCATATTTTATAGCGGAAATCATTAAAAACAAACAAAACTCCCTTCAGATTTTGTTGTCCTCGATTGTGGTGGTTTTCTGGGCAGTCTGCAGTTCGTTCACGTTTGTCTCACCTCACAGAAATAACAAAATCACAATTTAAACAAGTTCAATTGAATAAAATGTTATTGGTTTTGTTAAAGTACTTAAAGGAAAATTACGGGTCAAATACTTGACCTTAACGTTTATATACGAGTATAAGTTAAATAATAAAACCGTTTATTTCTTATTGATTTTGTCATCTTTAATTTGGAAATTTTTCTTTCCGGATTTGTTCGATTGTAAAGTAATTTGATCGATTTTTGAAAGAGCTATTTTCTTGGTTTTTGTATTAATTTGTTCTTCCATAACCGTTAAAACTTTTGAAGTTGTATGGATTATATTAATCAAGTGAAACTAACAAAACAGCAATTTCAAGAATCTAATTAATACAATTCAATGGACGACTGTATCCATTGCAGTATTGTTATTCTAAATATAAATTTCAAGCATTGTTCCCTGAAAGCTTTGATAAAGTAAGATATTTTATCTAGCTTTTGACGTCAGACTAGATTTAAATTCTATTCTTCAAGATTTATAAATCCAGGATTTACGGCTAATTTGATTGGATTGGTGGCGAATTTGACCGGGTTTTGAACTCCCCAGTTTCTGAAACATAATCAGACATGATGTAAAAATCTTAGTCTTTCGCAACTATTAGAATGCGTTAGTAAAACCATAATTTCCTTTCTATTGTCCGTGAGAGATGATGCTACGGTCCCACATTAAATTTTTGCTGAAGAAGTTTTCTCCAAAAAGTTGTACACAACTCCTATTAATCAATATACTTACTTTTACTATCTAAAGAAACTTACCTGCTAATTCTCACATTGCAACGAATGCACTATGTCTATTGTGGATTTCCCTTTATGCTTCTAAATAGCTTAATTAGAAATAAAAATTTTGTAAATATTACCTTAATATTATTTCCTTTTTCTTTTTTGCAGATGCATCTCAGATAGTCGCTGTACAGCCCCGAATTGTGAATATGGTCAATATATTCGTCGAATCGGACGATGTCCTCGAATGCAGGAGAAACTTGAAACAGCTAGGCAACTTTCTTTTGATTAAGAATTAAAAAGAACCTATTTTCTTTGTCTGTTAAATATTAATTAATTAATTTTTTTTTGTTTTGTTTAAAAATTAAGTTTTTTTATTTTCTTCTAATATCATAATTTTCATGTATAAAATATGGCTTATTCGATTTGTTCCTCCATTTCAGAGAAGAAGGAAAGAACTTCGGGTCTTTGGAGTAGTATTTCGAATATTTTATGTACTCGTACTTATATGTAATGTCTTTTTTTTGTAGTTGCAGTGTTACTTAATTATTAAAAGCTAGTCAAGTACGCTGTTTCCATCAAATCAGTATTAATTCCAGTTCGATGTTTTTCATTTGTTTGTATTTTTTTGAAATTGATTTTTTATTTTTTATTTTGTGAAGTCAAAAAAAAAGGAAAAAATTAATTCTAAAATGAATTTAAATTAAAATAAAAAAAAAATTTTGAGCGTAATCATCATTTTTTTAATCAATAAAATATCTTTATTCAATTAATTAAATTAATTAGTTTTTAAATTGAAAATGAATTAAAAAAAAACACATCGATTTTCTCTAAACTATTTTTATTTTTTAATTTCTGTTTTATTTCTTTATTTTTTAAGAGTTTGTTTTTAATTTTTTTTTTTTTGTAATTAAACAATTTATATTAATTAAAAAAAAAAAGAAACGAAAAAGTTATAAAAAATGAAGTTTTTATTTAATTTATTAAAAATTTATAATTAATCGACTTAAAACGTGTACCTAAAAGGTTTTTATTGCATGTCTGACATAAAAAAGGAGGTATTTCAATAAGAACAAAGAAATTTGTGGGTGGTTTTTCCTATTAATCACTATTGTTAGTATATTTTCTTTTGTTCTTTGAAATTAGTCTAAGGTACTATTTATTTTTTTTAAAAAAAGCCCACATACAATTTTTCAAAAGACAGGGTATGCAATGAATTTTATTACTTTCAAATACTATACCTTTTCAATTTCAAATTAAGAATTAACAACTTCAATTCATGCTCATACCATTATTATACCGTAAAGCGTTTTGCTACCAAATCAAAGAATTTGAGACTTTTCATTAAAACAACATTGCACTGTGTTCATGAAAACGTATACGCAGGCATCATAGTTTTAAAAACGCAACTCTCAATTTAAATGATTGAAAATACGTCAGAGTAGTCTCTCTGAGGTAAGAAGAAAAGCATATTTTCTTTGTTTATTTGTCCAATATAGGGAAGAATTAGGAAGAACATGATATTGCTGACAGCAATTTGATCGCAAAATTAATATCAGGAAAAGCATACAATAAACAGGAATGGAATCGTGTAATTCGATTGATAGTAAATCGTATCGAAAATACATTGCCATTCCTATGCTTTTTCGATACGATTTGATCGAAATCAAGTTACACGATTCCAACCCAGAGTTCTTATCTTGGATTCTAATTTGGTCACCTCATTAAAAGTAATTGTATTCTGTATATTCATAGAGAAAAAAAATTTTTCCTGTAAACATTTTTGGCACAATTGCAGATTTGGAAAGAAATATACTTATTTCGTCCTTAGTGTTTGTATTAAGGACTGTAAATACATGTATGTATTTCATAACATACCGAATGTTTTTTTTTTACAAAGACTAATAACGTGATAAATTGTTTGCAGTGTAAAAATTTGTACCACATGAATATATTTACAAGTTGGCAACTGTAGCAGGATCGCAATGCGTATACAAATTGCACGGGAAGTTTTGGAATACCGGCCCATTTTTTTTTTGACGATTTGATTTTTTAGCACTAAGTGTTTCCAAAGTGAACTTTGTTTTACAAATTTATTTCGATTGTAATCTTTTTTCAACGGTCGATTGTTTACAGGCCCATACAATCGCGCAATACGACCGGCTCACAGGGAAACTTTCCGGCGTCCCGGTGGACCAGTACAGGCCTGGTAAGTAGTATGCTTTTTGGTGTGATATAAAAATGTATGTATTTAAAGTCTTTTTTTATAAATACTATTATGCTTTGCAGACTGAAGATATGATCAAAATTTAAGACAACGTTCTGTTTCGTGTTCTTTGTGGTACTACATATCATATATTATAGAATGATGCTTACTTATATTAAAATTTTCAAGATTATATAAAAATTAACTGTACAATACTACTAAGATTGAGACACTCTGTATAAACTTTCTTTAATCACAAAATATTTAGAAGAGATATCTTTTAAAGACGTGACTTCATGGGGTCCGTTCTTTTATATATCCGTTCATATTATTCTTTACATGTTAAAATTTGAAAAAGTGGTTTTATTCATATATTCTTTGTCGCCAAGAAATCGTAGGCGGTTACGGACACATAATTTCATTTTAATAAAAACCTATATGCAAAATTAATGTTCATCTCATGGGCAAAGGTAAAGAAAGATCGGTTAAAGCTATTTATAATCATAATATCATGTTAACAGAGAAAATGTCGCGTAAGTCAAATTTTTTGTTAAATTTATGTTATTTATGTGACCAGACTAATCTGGAAAAGATAGCAAAAATCAAATATATTTAAATTGATAATAATCAAATCTAATCAAGTCGTTTAGTACTCATATTTACTATATGAAATCAAAATTGTTTCTACATCTCAATTCATCTGACATTTAATATGTCATGTTATTTATGATCATCTATCGTATAGTATTTAGTAACTCATTTGAAAACTTTAACTTTAAAAGATTAACATCGAAATAAATAATTTATGCAAATTGAATTGAAATATATGACAAGAAAAAAAATTATACACTATAATCGAACATCGAATTCCATCTACACGATTCAATTGAGATGCACCTTGTTATCGTGTTTGCACAATATGAATGCTATTAATACTAGTGGAATATGTCATTGATTTGAAAGATTTCCCTAATTTGTTGAAGCACACACGGCATGCCTGTGTATATCAGTGGTATTCAAACTAATGCCATTTCGGGTAAATCATTTTCTGGTTGAAATTATCTATGGAATTCTCTGTTTATTGTTGAAAAAGTTGGATGTACATATAACATGATTATCCTCCAGGTTCGATGTAAGTGAAGTCATAGAGAATGATTGAAACTTGCTTTTGCTCCTAATTTCGCCATTTTAACCCAATTCTGAATCCTATTTCTGGAAGATTTTAAGCTTATTTCCAATAAAACAAACTTAACAAATAATAATTTATTTGTTACTGATTACGGTTGTAAGATATCAAAAAAAAAGCGGAAATAAATACTACTACGTCAGGCTCAATTAGCACAGAATGAAATTTAAATGTAACTTAAAGAAACTGGCGTTCATTTGTAATGAAAAATATGTCTTTCAGTGCGTCGATTTGTGCGACGATTCCAGTTTGTTATTTTTGTAGCTGTTACCTGTTATTCGCATAAGTCTGGTATAAATGATGGATTTCTAATGAAGGTAAGTCAAAATATGGTTTCCTTTATTAAAATTCAAATTGAAATTTATTACGTCAAAACAAATCGTGGAAAAAAAATTCTGAATTTTTCAAAAACTCAATTTTTTTTCGCGAAAGCCAGTTTGAACAACGCTGCTCTGTATATAAATACTACTCATATATAAAATGAGGATAACTTAAAACCGATTTGTAATAAAAAGCCTACAACTAGAAAAAAGATGCTTCAAAGTTGATTGGGCCTTTCGAAAAAAACAATTTACCCAAAGATGAAGCGATTAATCTAAAGAATAAGGTGCAGCATTTATGTAGTTAATAATAAAATAAAATATAAGAAAAACTCCATTCAATTACGAAAGATATTTTCGTATATAATAAAAATTGAACAAAACACTAATTTACCATTTAATCGAATTTAATTAATGAAAATTCTTTTCATTTCTTGTTTTTCTTTTTTTTTTATTTGTTTCGAAAAATTGGAAATATACGAACAACTTTCTTCTGTTCTGAATTCATTGCCAACAATTTGAAAGAACCAGAGATCTTGTACGGGATATACTAAGTAAATTTTATTCGATAATTAATTAGAAAGAATTTATTGAACACAAATGAAAGAAAAGTATTACAAAAAAAAAAAGAAAATAAAAAATATAGAGGCTATATGTATGTAAAAATCGTTTTCCATTTTCAATTTGATTGTAAATTAAGATGGAGAAGGGTTCCGAACTTATGTATTATGCGAGAAAAAAGATTTATATAAGTATTGCGAACAATTAACATAATCAAATAGAAATTTAATTAATCGAGGTCGATTCCAATGAAGTGTTAAGTACCCACATTAAGGAATTTATTTATTATTAGTTTAGTACAAGGTAATATCAAGTGAGAAAACTTAATATTTTTCCGAATGAATTAACGAAAGAAAAGTGAATGGAATTTGTTTTTTTTTTTTCGTTTTGGTTACAAAAATACTAATTAAATTTGTATACACTGTACACAATAATTATATTCGATCAGGATTGGATTAAGAAATTTGATTAACAAATAAAATGAGTTCATTTATGATCTGAAGTTTATATGAAAACCAGTCTTGTGTTTCGTATGGTTACTTCCTCAAAACTCCATTTCGATTACATTTTATTAGCGGTATTCCCTTTCAGTTACAAATCGTGGTGTATCGTTGTATAGTTGTATAATTTTCAAGTTTCAACATGGTTTGGAATTTGCATGTATATACTTAAGTTTGTAGTTACATATTTTACTTTTATTCTATTATTCTACAATGAATTGATATGCTACATGTCCTTACATGGCCTTACTGAAGAACAAAACTATTTTGTTTCTATTTTATAGCCCTCAGTTATTTCGAAAATCCTTGTTAGAAACAAATCATACTGATAGAAGCATTTTCTTCTAGACTACTTCTTCTTCCTAAAATTAAGTTGGCTTACTTAGTGTAGTGCTCTCAGACCTTTAAGAAAACCATCAGAAGTCAATCTGAATAGAATGAAAAAAAAAACCCTTAATACGTCGAATTATTATAAATTTATATACCATACAATACTTCCTACCTTATTACGGAATATCTCGTGTTATTAAGATCCATAGCCACGCCATGATAATGTCAATTTCATCTATTCATATACTTGTAAGTCGAATACTTTACCTATTTCTTATTTAGTGAAACTAAAAATTCGGTTCTGTATTTAAAACTATTGAATGAGCCTAAACTTAACTGTCGGCAACTTTTATGATGATTTCATTTGAATATAAATTACAAAAAAATCTTTGTAAAAAGACATAAAATATATGATAAACATCGATTTGGTTTTGATTTTGCCTTCAATTTTTTTTTTTTTTTTATTTAATAACAAGTTATTCTATTACACATAAGTACATTTCATAATATCTGCGATAGGTTAATAAGTGTAATTAAATTGCTGCTACATCATTAAGTCAAAAAAACTGAATTCGAGTATTGCATGACATTAGTTCACACGGCTATCATTCAGTGGACCTGAGACAGTCCCCATTCACGTATTATAATTAAGTAGTTACTCGCTGTTTACATTGGTCAAACCATTGTAATGCAGACAGTAGAGGCCTGTTGAGCGATAATTGTAATATATATAAATTTTTCTTTTTCGGTCTGAAATATTGTTTGTTTTTTATTCTTCAGTTTGCGTGCATTAAATAAGATGTTGATGAAAATCGTAATTATTAATTATGTACTATGGTGAGACTTGGCCTGCAGGTGAAAATTTATTCATAAGTATAATAAGAAATTGAAAAAGAAAAACAAGTTTCAAGCTGGTCTTTTTTTTTCAACACTTAAGAGGATATGATAAGTATTTTTGTCGGCTATTTATATTTCTGGCGTCATGAAAATTCTTAAAAAATACATATTAACACAATAATTTAGTTTTTGTATAAATTTTTTATTTTCTTTAAATTAATAGAAATCATTTCTATAAAAGCTTCCGATTAATTAAAGTACATTGGGAAGTCCCAAGTTTAAGAACAAAACAAAATACGAATCAAATCGATCTGATTTTTAGATCAAATTCCAAGAAATTTTTAAATACATTTTTCAATTTAAAAGTAAATTTCATTTCAAATTATTTATTAATATTAAAATATTTCAATTGTAAGACGACTTGAGAGGTCAATAAAGGTTCAATAAGAACGGCCTCGTTTGAATTCCTAATGAAAGTGATCAAATATAGAATTTGTGCACAACAATATTTTGTGTTAATATCGTTGATTTAAGAGAAATGAATATAAAGTCTTGTACACACTGGTCATGATCACTTCATGATCACTTCATGATCACTTCATGATCACTTCATTGTCTGTTATTGGGGATTTTTTCAAAAATTACAGAATTTCGAAGTCACTCATTTCGTTGATTTTTCTATTTGTGGTTAGCGCAGCAAGTGATAAGTGATGGAATGTACTGAATTTCTGATTGTGGCCTAAGAATCAATTGTAAAATTTCTGTTTATATTTAAAAAAAAAATCAATCTATGAATTTTCCAGCGTATCATTAATCATAAAGGTCGATTTTGTAGTTCATTTCAAAATTTGTTTAGTAATTCATTCAAATGAAATAACATTTTGTAAAGATATCAATTGCAATGTCTTTTAGGAGTGCATTTTATCTTAAATTTTGAACAAATAAAGTCAGTCACGATTAATAGTTTTATTTATCATGTAAACTACAGGGTGTTTCAGAATTGTAAGACATTTTTTTTTTAACTTTAAAAGGATTTTAATATGAAATTTTCTTATCTTGGAAAAAATCTATAATTTGTATTAATCTGAACTATTATTTCATAGGAGTTTTGTGCAGCTATTTATATCCTTTTTCGTGTACAATATGTCTTTCTATTATCCGAAATATTCTGTTTACCAGACTGTGTTTGGTTCCTAGCACTTCGCCTAAATTAGTTTTATATATTAAAAACAATAAAGTCAAAAAAAAGAAAGAAAGTACAAGAACTGACATTCCTATTGGTATAGCACCTGGAGTGTAATCGTGTATTTCGATTTTGACTAAATCGTATCGTAAATCATTGCAATTCTTATGCTTTTTCGATACGATTTGGTTCAAGTCGAGTTATACGATTACTTTCCTGAGCAGACTTACATTCGATTCCTGACATTGATGATGTGAAATTTATTCCAAATAGACTCACGGTAAAAACCGTTATTTTATATTATATGGCAAAGTTTTTTTCCTTCAAAATATCAATAAAAAAATTTTAAATGGAAGAAAAACTATTTTAATAAAAATTGATTATTAAAATCTACAAATTATTTAAAAAAGAAATAGTTTAATGTTTAACAAATGGAACTGGTTCTTGTTCGACATTGCCATCAGTAAAGACGACTTGTCGTTTGCAATGGCATTTTCGTATCTCCTCTTGGAATTCATCATCATAACTTTCATTTATTCGACCAGTTTCGGGTGGTGAATCAGTTTCATCATATTGTAAATTACTTGAATCTGCACATCCATAATTCTGAAAATAAGTCTGTGATAAAATCTCAATATTCAATACAAATTTGGTTATCAAAACAATATACCATCGTTGTTTGACATTCAGAATCGATTCGATCTAATGAATTATATTTTCTATTTTTCAAGAATAAAATTCTCATTAAAATTAAAATATAAATCTAATAATTAGAAATCTTTGTAATTAATGAATACATGTAAAAAAGAAAAAAAAATGCGAGAACTCAACTCACTTCGAAAATAAATATTACCGCAGATATTATCCATTGTATCAATGAAGTCAATTCTATATCCTTGTTGAAAAATGTAAGACATCCATTTTCATTGATCCCAGAAATATTTAATGTTGGTAACTCCATCCATACATGCGATATTTTGTGGGGAATATAATTTTCAAAACATCCAACTCCTTTTCTACAACAACTATATGGAGTCAAGGATAATAATGAAGTTCGTTGCCTAAAAAATGAATACAATTAAAAGAATATAAAACTAATAATAAGTCAGAAATTTTTATAGCACATTCAGGTCTGGAAGTCTTTTGTATTTTGTCTTATATAATTCGTTGAGATGTCATAATTTTCTTACAAAACTTTACCTTTCATCATTTTCATTATTATTGATATCTTCGATACTGTACTCTTCTATCCAAGCAGTAGTTTGCCAATCTTTATAACTATAAACGCCACAACATTCTTTAAAGTATTGCATATCATCCCAAATTAATCGCCAATCAGGATTCGAATAATAAATTTCAATGCCACGAAACAATGATAGTTCAATTGATTTTTCTAATGAACTTTTATCATTTGATATAAACGATGATAAAATGAATCCATCAATTGATACGATGAAAATAAATATATGCCAAATTTTTAATAGCATTCCCAAATGAATAGTGTATGGATCATTTCGACATTTTCTTAGCAATGGAAATCCACAAACATAACTGATAATTATGTGGAAACCATAAATCTCAGCAATTGAAAATTGAAAGTAAATTTGTTCTTTTTCCAATTGTCCAACATGTTTCGATAAAGATCTTTTATAGTACTCATTAAATCCAACAATAAAAATACCAATCAATATTTGTAGTACCATTAAAATTATTAGTAAAACGTAAACATAGTCCGTTCGATAATTGTTTCTAAATGTTTGCATTTAAACATTTTTAAAAAAACCAAAAATTAAAAATAAATTAATTTAATTAATAAAATATTTCGCAAATAAAATAACAAATTATAATTTTATATAAAATGTTGAAATTGACGTTAAGTTCAAGTGTTACTTTGGATATAAAATAGAATTTCCAAAATTAGATCAATTTCATTCGAACTTGGTTGCCGGGTTACGGAGGACAGTAAAGTTTTCTTTATTAAAACGATTACCACGTGTGGAAAGGAAGAAATATGTTTTAAATATTAAAAGAAAAGTGAAAACTAGAAGTTGAGGAATCAATTTTTCTTTTTGAAGCTTATAAGAACGCCGGTTGAAATATTTCTAGTTATTAAATAGGTAACAATTGGAATTTTGTTTAAATATTTAATTCTTAAATTTTAGTTATTTGTTTTTTTTTATATAGAAATCAGCTTCCGGAATTTTTCAATTTTGAGTCTTATTTGAAACCAGAAGTAGCTTTGTACATTTAAAAGTAAAAGGAGAGTAGAATTGTCCTAAAAGAATTGTCTACTAAAACGATAGTTAAAACAAATGTTAACTAAAAATTAACTGCCATTTTCTGCAATTTTTTTAAATAATTTTTGATTTTCGAATTTCCAGCTGTCAGGTTTAATTCCGAAAATTGAAAGGTATAAACTTATCTTCCTATTGTGAATATGCGAACCTTTTGTTTATTAATTTTTGACAACTTTCTGACATGTCATGTTTTAGAAAAAATTTTTATAAACAATTGTTGAGTTGAAAATGGATAATTTGGAAATTTGTCGATTATGTCTCAAACGTGACAAAGAACTTCTAAATATATTCAGTGATAATTTAATAGGAATCAGTGTTTGGGACAAAATACAAAAATATTTGTATTTACATGTAAGCACACGTTGAAAATTGGAAGTTAAGCAAACCATAATCATTTTTTTTTCTTCTAGATAAAAGCAGGAGGAAATCTCTCGAAGTCCATTTGCCTAGATTGTTTAGCGAGGATCAAAGATTTTGATTCATTCTTCAAGGAGGTTAGTTGTGTTGAATTATTTCAATTTAAAATACATGATTTTTTATTTATTTTATATGAACTAGGTTGAAGCGAATCAAATCAAATATCAAAAAGATTTTGTTGTACTATGTGATAACAAGTCATCTGAGCAATCAAATACGGGAACTGAATCTAAAATATGTGAACCACCAGCAAAATGGTTTAAACAAGAAATTAAAGAGGAGCCAGAATTTCAAATTAACAGTGATCATGATTTCTTGCCTAAAACAAGTTTAGAATTAGCTTCAGAAAATTGTGATGTATATAATATTAACGTGAAATCTGAGTACGATAATGTAGAACATATGATAGACAATAATTCAGAAAGGAATATATTAGGGTTGGTAATTAAATAGTATTATCAACCAATTAATAATATAACATCTTATAAATTTGAAAGCGGTCTAGAATCTCGAGAAAACACTCTCCCTGTAACATTCCTACAAACTCATATGGATCTTGAGTTGCCAAATTTATGTTTATTTTCAGAGTGTCGAGAAAAATTTGCTACTATTTATGAACTTAAAGAACATGAAAAATCACATTTTCAATGTACACGATCGATTAGCCGGTAAGTAGAAACAAGAAAGTAGAATTACAAATTTATTTAGCTGTTAGTTAACGCCAGAGCAAAAAAGATGTATATTGGTAGAAGAATTATTTCGCAGAATCCAAGTTGAAGATTTCTGTGAGAAGCTAATAGAAATCGTATTAGTTTGCATGAGGTAATAAGCTATCGAATTTAGGTGTTTTTTATTATATATACTTTTATTATTTTACACTAATGCTAATACTGCAGAAATGGGAATTTTCAAATAGTGACCTTTAAACTTATCTGTTTCCCACAAGAGCACAAAATAGTTTTAATACCTCTTCTTCATCAATGGATGTAATACGAAATTATAAATTTGAATTTTTCTTTTCTCTTTTCAAAGTCAAGCGGAAGCTGGAAATCATGAAAATCAACTAAAATCAAATTTTACAAAGAAACGAAAATATAATACTGAGTACGAAATTGAAGGTAATAAAATCGTTATTTAAATTGTGTAAAAAGTTATTTACATAACTAACTGCATTACTAGCAGAAACCAATATGAATGAATTGTTACAATTTAAACACGAAGTAATGACTGAACTGAACGACATTAAGTGGCAAAATGAAGAAATTAAAGTACAACAAGAGGAACTAGTTAAAATACAAGGAGAAACCTTAGTTCATTTAAAGTACTTTATTAAATGCAAAACAGCCAGAGGTCTAGAGACTTCTCGATTTCCAATTCAAAATAAAGAATCATTGGAAAAATTGGAAAAAGATATAGAACACCACGAAGGTGAAATCGTAAGTTCATTTTATTTATTAAAATATCGGCAAATTAATCGAAATATTATAATTTTATTTGTATCAGCTAGCTGCAGTCAAAAGAATTATTTTTCCAGGAACAATAAGGCAAAAATTGCAACAATTATTTTCTCAACAAATCATACTTGATTATAATTTTAATGGAGTTCAGGGAAAAAATGCATTTAAGAATTTCAAAAATATAAATAATTTATTATTTAGTAAGTTTTTATTTGATTAAAAGCAAAACAGTAATGGTTTCTTATAATAAATTTTTCAAATTTTAAGATGCTATTTCCGAAGATGGCTACACAGAAACAGAATATATCGATGATATAAAAGCAGCGTTTAAAGTCTTCAAAAACCGATATCACAAAAAGATATGCTTAAAGAAAAAGAAATTGCAAGAGCCAACCACTTCCAAATCAACAAATTAGCAATACTAGAACATTAATTCTACAAACTTTGATTTAGTTATTTTTGTTTTATTAAATTAGAATAAATTTTGTATATTATTTTAAATGAAAATTAATATTGTTTTATTGGTTTTATAATGCGAAAAGTAACAATTACACTGTTTCCATATATGGCTGGAGACCATAACCAGGACGGATCTAATTCCTAATATGCATGACAACATGTTTGGAGAAACAGGACGTGGATTATTAGATTTTACAATCCCGGCTTTACATGTAGTTTACACTTTATAGTGATATGAATTTATAGGAAAATCTGAAAACTTCCTGGTTCCGTATTTTTCCAATATTTATGTTTTTTAATGAAAGTATTTTCAAATAATAGAACACCCTACTCTATTTAGCTATTTGAGACACATATTTTATATAAATTTTTCAATTACTTTTCAAATGATAACAAAATATTACATTAACTGCCATTTTATTTTGATATTCAAACAATTTTGATTTTCGAAAAACAAATTCCAGTTGCCGGATGGTTTAATTCCGAAAATTTAAATGATATAAAATTATCTTCCTATTGTGAATATGCGAACCTTTTGTTTATTAATTTTTGACAACTTTCTGACATGTCATGTTTTAGAAAAAGTTTTTATAAACAATTGTTGAGTTGATAATGGATAATTTGGAAATTTGTCGATTATGTCTGAAGCGGGACAAAGAACTTCTAAATATATTCAGCGATAATATAATAGAAATCAATGTTTGGGAGAAAATACAAAAATATTTGTATTTACATGTAAGCACACGTTGAAAATTGGAAGTTAAGCAAACCATAATCATTTTTTTTTCTTCTAGATAAAAGCAGGAGGAAATCTCTCGAAGTCCATTTGCCTAGATTGTTTAGCGAGGATCAAAGATTTTGATTCATTCTTCAAGGAGGTTAGTTGTGTTGAATTATTTCAATTTAAAATACATGATTTTTTATTTATTTTATATGAACTAGGTTGAAGCGAATCAAATCAAATATCAAAAAGATTTTGTTGTACTATGTGATAACAAGTCATCTGAGCAATCAAATACGGGAACTGAATCTAAAGTATGTGAACCAGCAGCAAAATGGTTTAAACAAGAAATTAAAGAGGAGCCAGAATTTCAAATTAACAGTGATCATGATAACTTGCCTAAAACAAGTTTAGAATTAGCTTCCGAAAATTGTGATGTATATAATATTAACGTGAAGTCTGAGCACGATAATGTAGAATTATCTTATATGGTAGACAATCACTCAGAGGAGGATACATTAAGGTTGGTAATTTAATAATATTTTAAACCAATTAATAATATAAAATCTTGTAAAATTTAAAGCGGTTTAGAATCTGGAAAAAATGTTCTCCCTGTAACATTTCTACAAACTAATATGGAACTTAATTTACCAAATTCAAGTTCATTTAGCTCAGACAAATTTCCTACGAACTGTGAAGTTGAAGAGCATGAGAAATCACATCCACGTAATAAAATAGATAAACGGTAAGCAATAAAAAGAATTAAACTTAGAAATAAATGTATAAAATATTTTCCATGAAATTTTAAAGGGAGGCATTTATTCAGTTAGTTAATTTGCAATGTTAACGTCCAGCAATTCTTTTATTTGTATACAATTGACTGCTAGAGAGAGCTTTCATATCTCAGGCAATGAATTCTGCGTTAAGTATAGAAACATTAATAAATGTTTGAATTCATAATGTGAAAGTCCCAATCGAATGTCTAGAATTTTTAAAACGTAAATTTTTGAAAGTTTTTCTCTTTTCCTTAACTCGTTCGCTACCAGCCCACACATATGTACGACACAGCGGTTTCTTATCAGAGCCCGTCACCAAGGCATATTGAACCGCATTGTGTTTGAACAGAATTCCTAAGTTCTAAAACTGTGAAATATATGAAGAATGTGTTAGGTCTGCAATATTAGATTATTAAGAGTTTGTACAGCAGTTGATTATATTGATTAATGGGGACAAATTAATTAACTCTTTGCACCCGAACGGCGTCTCTTAGGCGCCATACTATTATTTACTTCAACTCGAACAGCGCTTGATATGTATCATTACTAATTATGGTCCTATATATCTTATATTGCGCACGCATTGCTAATTTTCGTTTCCATTGTATAAATATTCATGTAAAATTGTATTATCGCTATTTGTTTACCGAAATAAGTAATTCTTCATTAGAATTTCTTTACATTTATAACGGAAAAAGAAAAGCGGAAGGCGCGAAACTGTATATTTTTGTGACATTTGTCCTGGAAAACCTAGGATACATCTTGGAGAGTGCTTCCTAAAATATCACACCAAGGAAAATTATAAAGCTTAATGTTCAAATATTATGTTTTAAGTATGTAAATATACATGACACATCGAAATAAAATATTTATATTTAAAATTCTTATGTTTGATTTTTACAATTTTTTATTAAAACTATTGTCGGTTGCTAATTACCCATACTAAAAAAAAAGTTCGAGTGCAAAGGGTTTAAGTAATACAGTTTGTAAAGTCAAATTTTTAAAATTATAGCGAAATATCTATATTTTCACGCAGCAACAATTTATATACGCAACACTTCCTGCAAAAACTGGGGAAACGACTTAGATGCCATGTATGTGCCAGCAACAAACGGCGAAAAGCTACTTTCTACGCTTGTGAAGTTTGCAAAACCAACAATAGACCAATTGGACTATGCGTTGACAAATGTTTTAAAATTTACCATACCAAATAATATCGATAATATACAAATGTATTTCACTTAGAAAAATTGTATTTATTTAGTTTTTGTATCCAATCCTATTCTTTTCCTTCCAATTTAATGTGTCACATATATGTGACACACGGGCTACAACATATATTTTCTATTTATAGCCTAGCGTCACAGATGTGCGCCAGTTTAAAGTAAAAGAACGTTTATTTTACTATTTTAGAATATTCTGAATACTATATAACTACTTAAAGTCTATTCCAATTAGTGTCACATAAACCCGACCAAAAATTCTGGGCTGTAATGGACGGTGTTCCACATGAAATCCTGGTAGCGAACGAGTTAGTACTAAATGTGTCGTGCGATATGTAGTTTTATTAGTGAATGATTGTGTTCTTAAATTAGAAATTAAAGTTTTAGTGGTTTCATGAAATTCCCTTAAGAGATGCAGCAATTTTGTTTTTAAAAGAGTGAAAAGGTAATTTTTTTATTAAAAGTATATAACAATGGTTTTTTGTAAAATATTTTTTAAATTTTAAGATACTATTTCCGAAGATGACTACACAGAAAGGAAATATATTTATGATATAAAAGCAGCGTTTAAGGTCTTCAAAAACCGCTATCACAAAAAGATATGCTTTTAAAAAAAGAAATTCTAAGAGCCAATCACTTCCAAATCAACAAATTAGCAACATTATTACACTAATTCTGTGAACTAGATTTGATTTAGTTCATATTTTTGGTTTAACAGAATAAATTTTTATTTTAAAAGAAAATTAATTCTCTTTTATTGGTTCTATAATGGCGAAAAGTAACTATTGCTATTATATATAAATTGGCGCAATAAATGTTGTATTACCAAAGAAACTTCAAAAGCGTTTCATCTATGTCATAAACATTTTGATCCAGGCTGTATTGGCAAGCAATTTTTAAAAAAGAATGCAATGTCAACTCTTTCGTTGGGTTCTAATAGAACCGAATAGGTTTTAATAAACCCATTTACTAAAAAAAATACGTTATATTAGTTGATAAACTGAGCAGTTTCTTGACTCATTCAACTTATTTGTAAAATATGCAACTATTGAAAATGCTTCAAATGTTCAAATTGATAGTAAAACCAAAGTTATTAATAAAAAGAAGATGTGGAAAGTTCATAAATGTTTTTTTAACATAAGTAATTTACATTAGGTCTTATGCAAAGAGCTTAGAGCTTCTAAAAGTTCTTTCCATAAAATCTAATGTAGTTTACTCATGTGTTTAGAATTTTACATACATATCTTTACTCATTTGTGTATATTTTTGGTATAACTTCTTGCTGATACATTTGTAGCAAAATAAACCTATAAATGATCTCATTTTTATTAAATTTTATAAATAAAAATGTATAATTAATATTTTTCTTTAACTCCTTGTCATCGAATGATATCTCTGGCATGTCATGTGTTTCTTATGTGAAAATATATAATGACGTGTCAGAGACGTCATGAGATTAAAAGTATAACCTAATAAATTTTAGCTTGCACAAACTTGTTCTGCTTATAGCGTTCGCGAGCATACACCAACTAGATTGCAGGCTAAAAATTGGGGACACTTTCCAGAACATATTCCACCAACAGCAAATAAACAACATCCTAGTAAAAGATGTCGTGTGTGTAGCAAACAACATATTCGAAGTGAAACTACGTGGCAATGCAAACAATGTCAAATACCATTGCATTTGCATCAATGTTTTGAGAAATATCATACACTTGAAAATTATTAGTATATTTATATTATATAATACGTAAATTTCAATTCTTTAATTGAAAGAATTTGAATCATTGTATAGTATTGACAAACTATTCATTTATTTAAAAATGTATTCAGGCCGATTCTGAGTGTCGAATGAAATGATTCTCGGAATAGACTTGAATAATTTTAATGAGGAATATGCTATCCTTTTCTTAGAAAAAATGCATTTTCAGTTGAAATAACATATATAAAATATTTTTATAATAAATTTATACGGCAAAAATTTCATTGTTTCATCGTCAACGGCATTTTTACAAATAGAAACTCGTAGGAAAGTTTTAGATTTCCGAGGCAACATTACCTATATTTTGACCACGAAGTAAAATAATAAATTTCTTTCAAAGTAATTATGAATTTTATTAGGGCAATTCGGATATTACGTTCATTTATGTTAGTTCGAAGTCTCCTTTACCTATCCTAGGAATAGGATAGGTAAATAGGCGAATATTACGTTATAATTAAATGTGTAAAAGAAATATAAGCGGAGCATATACAGAAGTTGCTTTGTTATCTATTCGGTCGGGTCGATAAATGATGCATTTTAAAAATCTTGCGAAAATCCGTTATACATAGTTTTTTTTATTTTGTGTACTTTGTTATTATTTCTTTATCGTTGAGAAAAAGCGACAAATTGGTCGCATATTTGCAAAAAGTATAATTATTTTTCTTACGAACATGCTCAGGTAGTAGTGATTTTCGCATCGTGTAGTTTTCTATATAATTCTTCAAAATTAATCCAGGCATTGAATATTTACTATGATTATTGATTCTGCCGACGCGAAAATGGATGGGGCTTCAAAATTATTGGTTTTTTTTTTTTTTTAAAGTGGCAGTTTGAAAATAATGAACTTTTCATACATCCCATCCGGGTGGGAAATTAATAATATTGGCCCAAATCTGATGCTGATGCTTTAAGAAAAAATTGTAAAAGTGAGCACGAAGACAATTGGCTGCAGTATAAGTGTTTTGTGAAAAAAAAAAAAATTAGATTGAAAGTTTAGAAGAGGCGGAATTGTGGTGAAGATGAATATGTAAATTCTAAAGATACAGAGCATTATTATGTATAAATATGTCACTTTATACTTTTTATAAAATAAATTTTTAACTTTTCCTCAACAGATTAACAATTAAGTCATCACTATATGAAACGGTAGAAGAAGACGCTACCAATTGTTATGTCAAACTTTTTAAATTAAGTAGCGATCAGGAACGAATAAATGAAAATTGTACAGATGAACAGGTGTATATCGGTACTAACCAGCCGTCAAATGAAATCCAGGCGCTAAAGAATGAAGTTCGAGCCTTCGCTGAAGAAATGAACACAAGTAAGTAAAATTTACTTAGTTTTATTTATTATGTATTTATTTATTTAAAACTATTTTAATATATAATATTTTGAATTTAGTTAAACAAGAAATCGCTGTTTTAAAAGCAGAAAATGCTATTATACGAGCGAACCAAAGAACTAATCAAAGTAAAAAGCTAACGTTTGACAAAATTTATGAAATATTGAGGAATCCTCAAGATTCACCAAATGTAATTGCCACCAATATTGTTACCGATTCGATGAAAAATGATGAGTTCGAAAAAATATTTAATTTCCCATTGACAAAATCAGATTCTATTCAGAGATTTGACAAAAAAATACAACATGACTCATTTTATATGGAGTATTTGGTATGCTCAAAACTTTATGATTAATTAATTCTTAAATTCTGCTTCATAGGTTGAACGGTTCACAAAAGTCGGTGGTATCAATGGAATGAAAAATGGTTTTATTGTTGGAAAGAGAATAATTAATTTGCTTTTTACAACAAAAGTCCTGACGGAGTTTTCATGGACGGGGGTTTCTCGAACCCCTTCTCAAAAGAAGAAACTTCCCTTTCAATCATTTACGGGAATTACACAAATTTTCGACAGAGTTTTGAAAACTGCTGATTCTAGATGGAGTAGTATACAGACTGTAAAACTATTCAAAGATAAGACATTAAAACATTCTCGGCAAACCAATCAGGCTTACGAAAGAAAAATAAAACCAAAACTGCATGATATCCAAAGTACTGAGAAATTACAATCTCCAGATGAAGTTGTGGCCCCGATATTAGCTGAAGTCAAATGAAAATAATGACCAATCGATTATTAAAGACTAAAATAATAAACTGTTAATTTTATATTATTCTTGAAATTGAAATTTGTGTTTTTTAAGTTTAGAAAGAAAGTAATTTATGTTTTTTTTATACTAATCTAACATTTTAAGAGGATATTTAATAAAGAAACTTAATATTTAGAAGAAGTGTTGAAACAATATAAGTTTGTTATGTAATTACATTATAAGTGTTAATTAAAGGAATAAAAACGTATTGAAAAATATTTCGGATTTGATTTTATTTAAAGTATATGACTTTTGAATATTTTGAAGTTGACCACTCTGGATATTACTCTTTAAATGTTGTGGAAAAAATTCTTTGATGCGTTTTCACAAATTTGTGCAAGTGAACGATTTCCTGAACGAAGAAAGCACTATAAGTAGCCGAGATAATTTTCAAATGGAAATGAGATTATTTCAGATAAAGGTCCAAACTTTTTAACATCATTTACAAGTTGTCATAAGCTTTGAATGTTACTACTGATAGAACCAATTCCATATATATCAATAAAACATTCAATGTAATCTTTACGATCTCAGCTGTATTGATATACATATGTATGTATTTCAGATATCCCTTGGTTATTAGAATTGTTACTGCATAACATAGTTTCACAAGAAGTATTCGTAGATGACTACCGGTAAACAACAGATCCAATATATAATAGTAAAGTACGAAAATCAGAGCCTTTCGAATATTTTAAATGTTTTACACCTCTCGATCGATGAATTTCAGTAGGTTTTGTATTGTTGCATTCTTTTAAACGCTTTAACAACTTATCTATGTTACTTCCTGAAAATTTGAATAGATAATTGTGACTTTCGTAACACCAACTAAATGAAAATTTTATACTTTTCAACCCTTGCCACTGTATCCATTGGTTTTTATATGCGTAAATTTTAAGATACGGTTGTATGTATTAGAATAAATTTTTCTTTTAAGTTTTATTTATTTATTTTTTACAGTTTTAGTCCTAAGTTTTTTATATAAGTAAAAAGTTTCTGTTTAAAATTTAATATGTTACAATGGACATAGATTCCGTGGTCCTTAAAATTTTATAATAATAATAATAACTATAGAGAAATATAAATTTTCCAATATTTATCTGGAATTAAAATCAATGAGAAGTTTTCTTTTGCAAGTTGCGGCTCTTATTTTAAAGTCTACACAGAAAAGTTATATAATTACAAATTTTAGTTTTCATCTTTCGCTATCCAACTAATTTAATATATTCGTAGTGAACGTATTATATAGTTTATATAGTTTTATTAGATATAAAGTTTTGTTTTTTGCAGTAACAGACATGTATGGACTGTTGACGAGACTCGAGCACTTTTAGTTTGTTATTTTAATCGTAAAGATGAATTTCAACGTATCCGAAAAAAGAAGAGAGCCTATGAAAATATTGTGAAGGATTTAAATTCTATGAGCGTGTTGGTAAATAGTTTTTGAATGAATTTAATTTTTATTTTTAATTAAAAAAACAATTTTCATTTCTAGACTTCTCCTGTAACCTTTACCAATGTGGAAAATAAAATCAAATATCTTTTCCATGCATATAAAACAAATCTTGAAAGAAAGAATACTGTACATTCCATTTCCATTGAACCATATGCAGACTTGATGGAGGATATTTTTGATCAAACACTAGATCATAATAATGTTTCTAATTCATGTATAAATGTGAAATCAACTAAACAGTCTGTTGCAATGGTAAATAGCAAAACGGCAACCTCTGGAAATTCGTATAGAAATAGTAAAACCAATAAAAAAGTGCAAATTCATCAATTCAAAGTTACCTGGGCAAGAAAAAAGTACCAAGAAGCAAGAAAATTTGAAAAGTAATTTTCAAAAAATGTAAAAAACTAAAATTTTTAATAATTATTAAATTTTTTTTAAATGGATATTGAATTTATTCTTTAGGAATAAATTAAAATATTTGAAAAAGAAAAGAAGAGAACTCGGTATTGTTTGGTATTATTCCACTACCCAATGATTCAAATTATACGTGCTGCTCACAAGTTTTAGAAACCAATTTAGGCGTGGACTACACTTTTTTCCAGTTAATTCAGAAAGCGTTAAGTAAATTTCAGAAAACGTAAATTGTAATTCAGAAATCAATTGGCAGATTTGGTGCTTGTTTCAGACAGCGGGTTCTGTTATGGAACAAAGACTTGTCTATTTAGAAAATATAGATGATGCCAAAGTCACAGTAAATGGGGGAGATTGTGCTTGCACTATACAGCACTCTACAATTCCCCATGCAACAGCCTTGGCAATGAATGACATCCCAGTCTGTTGCTAAATTATTAAAAATGGAGCATAAATAAATAAGTCATTTACTAACATATTTTTCCTTTTTTGTGATTTATCAATTTAGCGTCCACAAAATGTTTCCTGAAATATAATTGACGTTTTCTGGATATGAATTGACTAATCTGAATTACAATGTACACTTTCTGAATTTACGTGATCTGAATTAAAACTGGAAAAGCTGTAGTTTGGTGATCGAAATATGAATTCAATCAAGAAACAAGCAATTACAAAAATAATTGATTTTCCATTTTAAAAAATTTATCCAAACAAAAGTGCTATTAGAAAGATACAATTTAACCGGTGACTTCAGGGAAACCCCCTAATTGTGAATTTCTATTTTCAATATAAATGGTCTAATGTTTCTATTGTGAATATACAGTTTGTTTCAAACGAAAGTATCAGCGATTTATAATAAGAAAAACTTGGGACTTATTTCAAAAATAATATAAATTTTATAATTTTTTAGTAATAATTTTATTGGTTTTTCTTTTATTTGAATTCGTGAATTTTCGTCAAGTTTTATTTATTTATTTAAATAATTTTCAAACCATACATTTTAGAAGGTGTTCCTTTTTTTGTGTTTTAATTTCTTTCTTTTCTTTTAATTAATATAAAAAAATACAGTAATTATTAGTAATGATCAACATTAACTACTGTTTAGGCATTCTCATTATTTAAATTTAAATAATTTTTATATATATAGTTTTTTTATACATTCAAAAAATTTATATTTCTTTAATGTTTAGGGACATACCCGAAATACAGGTTTGAATTTGGAAATTGAAACTGTCTTCGGTTTTTCCAAACTTCAAAATATGACCCTAAAAACTTTTGGATTACAAGTTTTCTGTTTTTATTTAGTTTTATTTCGTTTTTTTTTATAATATCTTTTTATTTGCAACAAAAATATAAATAAACTTTTGTATTAGCTAAAAAAAAATATGGCGTGTATTTAATGAAACCCCAATTCAACAACATTTCGTCCTTATTCCAAGTCACTTTACAAATCGAATCGAAGTGATGTGACTGTGAGAAAAACGATGATTTACCTGCGTAACACATTCTGGCATGTACTTTTTTTTCCGTTAACAACAATTTGGAAAATTTCTACACTTTTCAATTTATATATATGTATATATTTTTTTTTCTTAAACAATTTTCAATTTTACATACAAGAAAATTGAAGTTGTTTTTCAAAATTCGACAAGTTTTAAGAATTTTTTTTTGAAAGGAAGAGAAATAAAGCGGCATAATTTAACTGAATATTTTTGTACAGATTCTAAACTTAAAAACGCTGTACGCCTCAAAGAGGATTTGTTTTTTTTTGTAAGTGCGCTTCTTTTTATTTAAATAAAATAAAAAAAAACAAAAGCCTAGTGCTCTAGACAGATCTCCGATTTTAATTACAATAATTATTTTTTAATGATACTTCTGGATGACCCATGACCACATCTTTTTTTCACAATGATCTATATTCTTGTTTAAAAAATTACTATTTTTATAATTTTCAAAATAAATGTTTATTCATGTTGATTCAATAAAATTAATATATTTTAAGAATTCTATTTTAGTCAATTTTGAGGAATTTTTAGAATAATAACCATTTTTCCTCCTTTTAAGTTTATGTGAAAGAAGAAAACATGTCAAATGTTCAAATGTAGATGGCCCTGTAAAAAGTGTGAGGCAGAAATTTAGTACCTCTTCACAATTTCATTTGATAATTAAAAAAATAATGATGCTTGAAATAGATACTTAAAATTGATCAGTTTTAATGACCGATTTGGCAATAATGATCATTAAAATCGGAGATCTGTCTAGGATATAAAAGTTTTATTAAATAAAATAAAAACAAAAAAACGATAAAATTATTTTTAATTAATTTTTATATTTTATTGCGACTAAAAAAAAAAGGAAAATGAATAAAAAAAATTTATAATTAATAATAATAATGATAATAATAATAATAATAAAAATAACAAATACATACGAAAAAAAAAGAATTTTAAAAATTATTCTTAACAAAAAGTGTAATAATTTTTTAACTGAATTTTTTTTTTTAATTAATTTTTATTTTTTTAATATAATTAAAATTTGAAATCACAATATTTTTTTCTTTTAATTAAAAATTGTTTTTGTTTGTGTAATTTTTAAAATAATTTTTTTTCTTCTTAATTTTGAAATTTATAAATAAAATTTAAACAACGAAATTTTATAAAAATTAAAACAAAAAATAAAAAAACAAAAACGAAATGAAGTATTATTAATATGTAAACAAAAAAAAAAAAATTTTTGAATCAAATTAATTAGCACCAATAAATTTGGACATAAAAATATTGTTGGATTTTGTGTGATAATAATTTTATTTTTAATAATATAATTTTTTTTTTCTTCTTTTAATTACATTTTTATTTTTATACAAATATAATTCTGTTCAATTTTCATCATTCTTTTTTTTTTTTTTTTTACTTAATTCAAGGCAATAATGGTCAAATATAAGGATCAAAATATCCTTGCAAATTGAGAGAGAGAGATCGTAAAATTTGGTAGATTTTTAAATTCGAAATAATCCAAAAAAGATCGAATCAATTTAATTGCAAACATTTTGGGAGAAAAAATGCAATCAAATTGAGAAGTTCTTAATAATACAAATTGCTATTTCTTTTTTGGGTCACAAAAAAAAAGAAGCAATTTACTAAAATACATCGAGAAAAAAAAGTGCCGATAAAGTTAATCTGGAGAGATTTATCAACTTTAAAGTCAGTTTTTTTTTTTTATTACTTATCAATACCAAAAAAATCAATCGATTAGTTCTTGTAATCGACACTTGCAAAGGATATTTGAACATGAATAAAATATAACAAAGAAAAAAAAAAGAGGAGTATCATTGTTAGATGACAATAATATCGTAAGTTCATAGAATTTACACTAGCCTTACGATATTAGGCTGAGATGTTTGATTTTTTTTCAATAAATATGCTTCAAAATCGTGTTTTTTTAAAAAAATTGTTTTTGTTAAGAAAAACAAAAATAAAAAATATTGGTGGTTTTTTGTGCGTTTTTAAAAAAATGATTGAAGCGCGATATTTTATTTTTTTTTTATTTGATAAGAAAAAAAAAAGAAAAAAGCTGATCTTAAATATTTCTTTTTTTTGTTTTGTTTGTTTTTGTAAAAGATTTTAAGCAATGGAATTAATTAATTAATTATTATTCTCAAAACTTAACAGCAAAAAAAATCGTGCTTAATTTTAGATTAGATTTTGTTTTAATATTATATTTTTGTTATGAATTATTATAGTATAAAATATATTTTTGGGACAGAGAAGGAAGTAAAAATGCAATTTCTGTATAGACGGCAAGCACACACCCACGCACCCACACATGCACACACAACACAAGTTTTCTCCAAAAGAATATATTATCATTGATCTTCTTAATCATTTGATTATCTTAAAAATATTTTTTCTTTTTGCTTTTTTTTTTTAGCTTTTTTTTAGCATTCCCGAATTTTATACTGCGCGCGTTTTTTTTTTCTTGTTTTAATCTTAAATTAATAACAATTCTGTACAAATTGAAAACGTTTTTAATGTTTTTTTGTATTTTTTTTTTTTAAAGTGATTCAACCTTAAGAACTACATATATAAAAAAAAAAAAAAAATGGACGCAAAAAAAAAAATAAAACAAACAAATTATTAATTTTAAAACAAAAAATGGAAGAATGAAAAAAAAAAATTGGTCAATTTAAAATATTCATGGAAGATTAATAATATAGTTGAAATTTTTTATATCGGAGGTGGTCCATTTGGATAGGTTAACATCGGTTCTAGACTTCTTGCGAAATTATTCGTAAATATACATGAATAATCTTCACCGTGGGGGACCAATGTGGCAACACCCAAAAGTAGCAGCATGAGAGCTTGAATAGGCAGCGATGCACGTACTACTCGACCCAAAAATCGATAGCCCCGTGCAAGTACTGTGGTATTGATTTCCTCGTCTCGTATTTCGTCGCCACTAAAAAACAAAAAAAATTTATAAATATTTTTCATTTTAGTTTTTTTAAAGAATATAATTTTAATTTTAAGCAAAATATAATTAAAATATATAAAAATTAAGCATAAACAGAATTTAAAAAGCCTTTTTATACTAATTTTAAATCAAATTAAAATAAATATATAATCGAATTCGATATCGGATCCCTTTATATAGGGTGCGGCAACTTTAAGTTCGTTTTAAAAAAAAAAGTTTTCAATATTTCCCAACGTTGATCAAGTGTATATCGACTCATTTCATTCACCGGGAATATAATAGTGAATTTCTGTCACTTGACAGATGACATTAGAGCTGTGAACGGCGAAATAACCGCTAGTTCAAAAACGAACCAAAAGATGCCGAACGGACCATAAAATGCTGCACCGTTTAGTTGAAATTTCGATAAGTCAAAATTAATCGAATGAAAGGAAAATCAAGTACATAGTTACTCAATACAAAGTATTGGATACATGCAAACCATTACGGGTACTCTATCAATACTTTACAGAAGTAGTCAATACTTTCTATAGTCAATACAACTTTTGTAACTGTTATTTTTTATTCAACCAGTGATGTGCCAAATCCAAGTACATACTCAATACGAAGTAATGAATATTACACAAAGTATTCAATACTTTTTTTGGGTGTAGTATTGAATACTAAATTGCTAAAGTAATGAGTACTCATGATTACTTAAAAGTACACCGGATTGCCCGATTTACACGGTTCGCTTTTTTTATACTAATTTATTTTCACACGGTTTACAAAAGAGTAGATTTTGCCAAAATAAAAACCAAAAAATGTATGCTGCAAACATATTTCTAGTCATTTTTTTAAAATCGTTCGTTTTTTAAAACTGTAATTAAGTCTCAAAAAAGGGAATTCCTCATTTTATGTATACAAAAGCATATTATTTACCATCAAAAATATCGTTGCCTTTTTTTTCGATTTACACGATTTCTCATACAAAAAAACCCATGATTCGATTTACATGTTATTCTGAGGAACCATGTAGAAATCGGGGGATAGATGTATGTATTGACAGCACATCACTAATCACAGTACTTTCAAAAAGCATACAATTTGGAGTGGAAGCATGTAATATGATTTGAACCAAATCGTATCTAAAAGAAAACATAGGAATCCCAATGCATTTTCCGATTCAATTTAATCGATCGGATTATTATACAATTCCATTCCTGATCGTATGATGCTTTTGGTTTTATTTCAGACTAGTTTTAAGTTCAAATTTGTAAGATTCCATTACGAATAAATTGGCAGGAATTTTAAATTAACCAATTTAACACTTTATCTACACTCGGTAATATCTTCTTTTCCAAGTTATCTGAAATGTACTATGTTTTGACTTATCGCATAGAAATTATTTCCAAACCAAAAAAAATACATGCTTTCAATTTTTACTTAAATTTCCTAATCTACAAAACAAACTTTAATCTAAAATATTTTTAACACCAATACCAAAAATAAAACTTAAAAAAAAATTAAAACTAAAATTATTTTATCTAATATTTACTTTGCATTTTCAGTGGAATGTGTCGATGCCTGAACAGAAGGCTGGGTCCTGGATTCAGATTGCTCCAGAAGCTGCATTAATTAAAAAAAATAAAAATAATAATAAAAAAAAAACAATAAATAATAAAACAAAAACTTTTTTAATTAAAAAAAAAATATTGTGCATTTTTTCTTAATTTCTTAAAATTAAAATAAAACTTGAGTAAAAAAACCGTGTTCTTGAAAGAAAAATTACTTTGATTTACAAACTACAAGTATTTCTGTTTTAAAATCCGAAAAGAAAAAAATTTTTTTTCGAGAAAAAATAATTAAACTTACCTCGCTGGAAAGCATATGAAGAGATACTCCTAAATTATCATTATCATAGCCAAGGACAGCTCCTAGTTTTACAATGTAAATTCCAGATAGTCTTCTTAAAGATTGTAAACGTAATCTTAAATCGGTCAATCTGGAAAGTGTTCTTGGAATTAATTCACCAAAGTAAAATAGAACTTTATTATAAAAAAAAGCTTGATGGGGTTAAAATGGGCGGCCGGAATAATATATGAAAGAAAAGGGATTAGAGAGATATCATAGTTTACAGGCACAGTTTAATGAAAATTCATTCAATTCACGATTTAAGAAGGATACAACAAAATCTATAATTTACAGGAACAAAAAGCATTTATATAACAAAAATAAAAAAATACTAAAAGCATATTTTTTTCAAATTATAAAATGGGAAAGTATTTAAAAGTTTTATGAAAATATTAATTTAAAATCGAAAATGATTAAACCAAAGAACCCAATTTGTTTGATGAAAGACTAAAACCAAACAAAACAAATTCGAATAGGAATAAAGCGTTTTCATGAAAATTCGACAGGGCAAAAGCTTATTACACAAGACCAAAGCCACTGTTGCCATTCATATTGTACCTACATGTACATATATCATATCGATCCGCCCGTCGGATCTGCAAATTTATAACTCACCTTGTATAAGTACCAGCAGATTCATCTGAATCATCAACAGATCTTAAGAGTTGATCAGCTGCTTCTTGTAAACTAACAACTCGTGGTTCACATCTTTCTAGTTCGGAACGTAATTCTTTAAATTTATTGAATTTAGCTTCTAAAACTGTTCGTTCTTCGGTCAAATCAACTGGTTCAGATGATTTTATAATTTGTTCGGTTTCTTGTAGCCATGAACATAGTTCATCAATTATTTGATGGAATTCTTTGTTACCCATTAATGCAGTTTGTAAAAGAGCTTGCCATTTTGTTGCATTAAGGCAAACTTTTTTCCATCTTTCATTATCATATTGTAAACGATCACGTAACTGTTTTGCTTGATCAGTATCCAATGTATGAGTAGCTAAATGATCACCAACTACATTTAATGAGGCAATAATACTTTTGTGACTTTCTAAATCTAATAGGAATTCTCGATGATCTTGGACAACATCCTCTAATTGTTCAATATTACTTGGTGGTGAACTTTGTAATTTTTGTGTACCTTCAGCAACTTGTAACCATTGTTCTAATCTCCAAAGATCATTATCAATTTGTTGCCAATTTCTTTGAGTGCATAGTGGACATGTCAAACGACCAGTCTCACTGGAATTTGGAAATTAAAATTTAATTAGTATTTATCAAAATATTGTATAATAGTAAATCATCATTATCAAAATATTATTGTGATAAATCAATAAATAAATAAGAAGTTTTTGTATATAAAATAGTTAGTTAGTTTGTTTTTTGTTAACAGGACATGCGTCTTCTTTAGCTCAAATTGTTATGTTAAGTTTGTTAGAAAATGCGTTTTTATTTTTCTTCTATAGTGAAGAATTCTTTGCAAATTTATCTAAACATTTCGGAAAATGAACAGAATAGAGTGCAAATTTTGATGAAACAAAGAACGCATTATGTTAAAGTAGATTCATAGAATTCAGTTAGCTGACGCAGCTAATATTATAAAATTTTTACAAATCAATTTAAAATCTTGATTAGTTAGAATAATAGAAATGTAGCTGCGCAGGCAATTTAATAACTGAATTAATTTTAATTAGAGTTAGTAATTGTGCAAATTATTTATTTAATTTACTCACTGTGGACAGACGAAATTGTAAGCAGCTGAAACGCAAGACCTGTGTGCAAATTTTAGGCAAGGAAGAAACCAAAAACCACTCAATTAGAAAAAAAGCATTTTAAGTTTTGTTTAAGAAAAAAAAAAGAATATTAGAATTTTTTATTTCTAATGTAGGAAATTGATTTGATCAGAAAAAGAAAATCACACCAAATATAAAAAAAAACATAATTAATAATAATAAAATCATAAATTACCTTGAATTTAGTTCTTGTTGTTGTCTAGATTTCCATTGAGTTTGTAAAGTATCAAATCGAAGACATAAATCTGTTACCATTTCAACTTCGGCTTCTTCATTTGTACATGAACATTCGGTTACTAAAAGTGTACTTAAATGTTTCATCAATTCAACAGATGATTGGCAACTGGCCATTAATTTGGAGATTTTTTGTGGTCCTGGTCTTTTCTCTTTATCACTAATTGTGCTTTGTAATTCATTAAGATTTGTTCGACATTCATTAATAGCTGTACCCAATTCCATTAGGTAAGCATCTTTAGCTGTAATCGATGTCATTCTAGTAAGTTTTCGTAATGTATTAACTTGAACTGAAGAATCTTGTTCGAATTTTAATGTTTCAACTTGAACACTTTCATCAACTTCTTTTGGACGTACTAATCTTGATATAATTTCTTTTTTAATTATTAAAATTCGTCGCTGTATATCTGTCCAGATTGTTGTATATTCTTCAATTAAAGTTTGAATATTTTTAATATCTTCTTTTTTTACTTTTTGTTTAACTTCAGCTCCCAATTCATTTGCTCTTGATAGAACCTTTTCAACTTGTTTTAATTCATTCTCAAGACGTTCAATTTTATTTAATTGTTCTTTCGGTTTTTGCTGTTCATCAGGAGTTGTTAAATGTTGAATTTGTGTTAATTCAGCATCGATTTGTGTTAAAGATACAATTGCTTTTCCATGATTATTAACAAATTCACGATACGTTTTCATGTCTTTATTTAGTGTATCAATTATATTATAACAACGTGGTATTAAATTTCCCCAACGTGCTAACAATGCTTTTGATGACATTGTTAAATTTTGAATATTCTCCGGATTTAAACCATGTGTCATTGTTAATTTGGCATAAGATTGTTCGAGAATTTTAAAGGAAGATTCTTGAGATTCGATTTCTTGAATTTTATTTTGCGTTTTATGAATTCTATCTTGAATTTCATCTTTTGATAATTTATCTAAATCTTTTTCTAAAAATTCTATTTCATTTTCCTGCTTAGTAACCCAATCTTCTTGTTCGATTGTTAATTTAAGTACTTCTTGTAGTAGTGACCATATCGAAAGGATATTCCTTTTTCTTTCAACTGATATACTACAAAGATTTTTCCAACGTTTTTCAAGATTTTGTGTAGCCATTGTTAAACTAGCTGTATCGAAATGTGCCTTCCAAGTATCAGCATCATTTAATAACATTTCACATAGATTTAATACTTCACCAATATTACTGCTTTCTTTCTCAATTGATCTTTGAATTTGTTCGTGCTCCTTTAGTTTCGCTTCAATAATATCAGCTGTAAACGATTCGAAATTAAGTGGTTTAGAAATTTCAACTTCCATTCCAAATAGCCATTCACGAATTTGTGCAATTCTTTCTTCTAATCTTAATAATGTCATTTTCAAATCGTGTATTTTATTTGAACGTTGTTTACATAAATATTTTAAACGTTCCCAACGATCAATTAGATTGTCAATTCTTGATTGTATATCATATTTAAGTGTTTCCGAATTTTGTGTATTATCATTATAGGAAGACAAAAGATCACGTCCAGCAGATAGAAGCCATTCACGTTCTCTTTCTCTTAATATCATTTCTGATTGAATTTCTTGTTCAAGACGTTTAAATACTTCTTCAGGATCACGAATAACAACTGAATTCGCTTCACGATTAATACGATTCTCGATATCATCCATCCAATGGATAAGTCTATCATGACGTGATATAAACATTGCATGCATAGAAAGTCTTTCTTCAATTATATTAATTAAATTTGATAATTGTAGATCAATATCAGCATGTTGTTGCCATAATATCCATACCATTTGCCTGATTGATTTCATATCGTATGAGCTAATGCATTCTTTCAATTCTTCTTGTATAACACTGATATTTTCGAGTTCTTGTGTTAATCCGGCAATACGAATTCGTTGATTTCGTAATAAACCTAGACGTTCTTGAATTTCATTTGAATTTGTTGGAATACTTTTTGCGGTTTCATCAATTACTTGTTGAACATTCTGGAATTGTGTTTGCATTAGATTAATTATTGTTTCGTATGTTTGTGTTAATGTGGTAATTTTTAATAAGAAATCACACCATGTCTCTAATGCAGCACGAAGATTACTAATACGCTGAACGACCGAAACATATTCCATACGAATTGAAGTTGCTAATGCTTCATCGCAGAAATTCAATAATAATTTTTGTTGTTCTTGAATTTCTTTTGCCATTTCTTCACCAACTGGAATATTACTTAAAAGTGTTTCAATACGTTGTAATAATTTCGGTACACGTTTAATATGAATATATCTAAGTTGTAATCTTGATCTTTCTTTTTCACGTTCTTTAAGCCAATCTAAAAGTCCTGTTAAATCAGATTTATAAGCATTCCATGCGGTTAGTCTTTTTTCAATTACACTATTTCGATCCATAATTCGTGATAATGTTTCATTATGTAAATTTGTTAATACTTGAAATCGTTCAAGAATTTTTGGATCAATTTCTTGATTTGGTTGTCGAGGTTCAACATGCATTGATAAAACAGATTGTTGACTAGTTAACAGATTTTGATGAATTTCACATAAATGACGATGCTCTTTAAGACTAGAATAACCATCAGGAATAGCACTTGATAAAAATGATTGTACATATTGTAAATATTGTTGCCATAATTTCATTACTTCGGTACTATCTTTACTTTGTATAAGACGTGTTGATAATCGATGGTATTCTTGGAATGTTTCTTTGAATATTCTTTGCCACAATTCAAGAACCTCAATAATTGATGTATCACTTGTTTCGGATTCGATACTTTTGTCTTGTAAATTTTTCAATTGTTCTTCAGTCTTTGTTAATGTTAATAGATGAGATCGTAAGGCAATTAATTGATTTTCACTTTCAGCTTGTGTAGATGGTTCACGTGAAACATCCTAAGAAAGAAAATATATATTTAAAAAAATGAAAATAAATTCAAAACTGCATAATTATTTTAAGTTCATATTTGACTGCCTTCAAATTAAAATCGATTAAAAACCATAATTGATTAGATAAAAATGTACAAAAAGAAAAGTTTAATATTGATTTTTAAAGTAAATTATTTAATTGCCAGCTGTAATTGCTCTTCGATAAGTCCTTGCTTTACCCAAATATTTTTTTGTTTTGTTTTCTAGAAATTAGGTTACGAGTTCAAATTGCGTTTGCGCCCCATTGAAGAAGGGAGCAGCCTTCCTCAGTAAGGTCATTACCAGTGAATAAAAATTATGACTGTAGAAATTTTTATGTTGAATTTCTTCAGGAAATACAATCATAATAACAAAACGTCACGCTATTTGTGCATTTTATATGGTATTCAGACTTCTTTTAGACATAATAAACCCATTCCTGTTCCTCTTGTTATTTTTTTTATACTTTTTTACAAAGAGCAAATTCACTTTCAAGACTGTTTGATAGTCGATATTAATAGAAAATTAAGTCGGAAGTGGATGCAATTTTTTTTTTCTTATATAAATAAATTATTTTAATAAAATATTATTATTCTTACCTGTTGAACATCATTAAGATATGCACGAGCTTGTACAATATTTTCATTACATTCTTGTTGTTCTTTAGCTCGTGTATCAGCAACATTCGCTAATGTTGTTATAGTTTCACGGACATCTTGTAGACGTCTACCTAATGTATCAATTTCACCTTGTAATAAATGAGAACCATCTAAGCCGACATCAGATGCAATTCGTGTTACGATTTCTCGTAATTCTGCCAAGCATTTATTTTGTGCTGTAAGTGAATCTTCACATACCTGGAAATTATTAAAGGATAGATATATAATTATCATTTTATTTAAGATATATACGATTTTATGATTTTATTGGCATGACTCATTTTACACGAAGTCAATAACATTGTAAAAATGTGAATCATTCTCTTGAAAAGAAGGATCATTAACACTTAAAGATTGGCAATTGATAAGAATTCGATTTTCGGAATTTCATTTCAAATTCTATTTTTGGAGATTTGTAGTTTATTTATAGAAAATTCTTTTTTATGATGCCAAATTTCTTCGATCATGAAACACACTCTAGGAGACCTTTCATATCTGAGAAAATCGTTTTCACATTTTTTTTTTTTGGAATTAATCGATTCTATTAATAAAGAAAGTAGTCATTAGAATGAGTAAAAAAAAAAAAAATTCGAAAATAGCAACAGAATTAGGACCCTTCTGTGTATTTGAAATACAAAAAAGGAGGTAAAAGGTTGTAAAAGGTTTTTGATTAAAGATTTTTTCTCTTTTAGAAATTATTTTCCTACGCTACTGATAAACAAGTATGCTCTTATCTTAAAGAAAGTATGCTATTCCAAAGTACAAACATTTTAGCATAGAATAAATTGTTGTGAATCATTATTTACTAAATTCATTTGTATATCCAAAAATTTGTATGTTTCTTGCAAAATTTATTTAACATACTTAAAAATTTTGTTTTCAAGTTAAATGATTTTCTCAACATTTATGTAAACATAATAATAATAAAAATAATTGCTTAATAAAACATAGATTATGAACCGCGAGATATTTTCTGTACTGGAAACATCTTATCAGCAAAACAAAAAACTGTTTTTACTTCCCAAAATTTAAGTAAAAACATTTTTAAGTTGAAAAATTAAAAATTATTTATTTACTTTTGTATTCTATTTTTGAAAAAAAATTATTCCATTTTAATGAAAATTAATGAAAGATTTATCGGAAAAACAAAAATTCATTCTAATAACACGGAATTTTTAAGTTGCACTTAAAATGATTTTTTTAAAAACACATTTTTTTATAGAACTAAAATATTCTTCATATAAAAACGAAAAAAAAAATAAATAAATTACTTACTTGTACATGACTTAAAGAATCTAATGGTTGCTTAAGAGAATCTAAAGTTTCCATTTGTTGATCAGCCCACTCTTTAACAGCTGCAGATGCTTCACGATATTGTTCCCACAATTGTACGGCACGTTGATATTTATTACAAAGATCATGTAAATTTTCACAAGTATCGTTCCATGCAATTACAGCTTCTTGAACGGCAGCTTCAATTTGTTCAGCGACTGGTCCATCACAAGTATCAATTAAAGGTTTTGCAGAAGTTCGTAATTCTTCTAGTAATGATTCACGATTTTCCAAATCACCAGATAAATTCTATACAAATGATAACGAATATGAAAAAGACCAAAGTGTTAACACTTAACAGTTGCAATAAAATTGTGATAAGATGTATTATTAAATTTTTTTTTTTTTATTGTTTTTAAATCAGTCTCTTATCACTTGTACAAAAATTTTGAATGGAAAAATAAATGAAATCGTTTCCATTACATTCGGCACCAACAACTGAACTGAGAACTCTTCGAAAGCTAATTTTAAACTGAAGAAGGCCCACAATTCTTTTCAAATGAAAATTCCTATCTATCTTTATATATATATATATATATATATGTATTTTTTGTACATAGAGTAATGTTAGTCGTAAAAATTGAGAAATTTTTCGCGCCATGTACTAATTAGAAATTTTCTCATTTTAATTTTATGTCTATCTCTTTTTTCCCACCCTTAAAATAAACAAAAATTTACTAATAGTGAAGAGTTTTATAATTTCGATACAAGAGCCCCACCCACCCTTATATATATTATATCGGAATTACCACAAAAATCAATGCTTTTATACTTAACAATAGATACAAAAAAAAAAAAAAAAATTCTAACAATTAAACGTGAAACGGCGAAAATTTATTCCGGAAACGATTTCATTTTGTTGTTAATATTTTAACGAAATTTAGTATTAAAACTTACCTCAAGTCGTTCGGTGGCTTTCCTTAAACGTTCGTAATCAACTTGTCCATGGACTTTAAGAAGTTCCATTGTGAAATCGGTCTCTTGAACAGATTGTTGTACAAGTTCTAATTGACGTTCGAAACGTTTCCATAAAGTTAATCGATTTCTTAAAAGACTCATAATATTTCCACATCGTGATTCCAGTACGGCATGATCATCTTGTAACTGAGAGATATCACGTTCTAATTTAACTGGTGATACAGACATTCGTAAACGCATTGGAAGTGTATGAAGTAGTTGACGTAATCTCATTATTTCTTGCCATTGAGCAATTAAATCATCACTAACATCTTGACAATCAAGAATAGCTTTCTCGACAGCATCACTTCCAAGACGTTCTGTAGATTCGCACTCATCTAAAATAATAGATACATCACTTTGATTTTGTCGTAGAGTACTTATTCCTTGTTGGATGGCAATAAGACGATCTTTCAAAAGAGTTGCACCTTCCAATTCTTCTGCTATATATGTTGTTATTCGATGTGATACAGCGAAAAGTTCACCAATTTTTTCTGGTTCTGTAGATGGTTGTAAACCGATTCGTCCGAGTTCATTACCGATAATACCAACACGACTATTAAGCACTTGTATTCTTTCGATATATAAATTTAATTCTTCTTCGTTTTTAATTACACCTTTAACACTGGTTATTGTTAATTCAATTTCTCCCAATTCACGTTCCAAGAGCTGTAATTTTTCATCGACTGGAAGATCTTGTGATGAAATGCTATTCACTATAGCATCTTGAATATTATCAATTTTTCTAGCAACATTAGTCCATCTATCTTCTAATTGAGCATGGAATTGACGTTGTAGCAATTCATCAGCAACTGGAATAATTTGTAATGCTTTTTCGAAACAATTTCCAGCATCAGTACGAATATTATTATGCATTTCATATTGAGCCTTGATTTCCCAAAATTGTCGCATATGTTCAATTGGTTGCTCTCTCAAATCACGTGGAACCTTAATTTGATCCAATTCACGTTCTGTATCTTTTACCCATGATTCTAATTTATCGGTCATGTATTCATAATGAATCCAGGTTTCACGGAATACTAAAATTCGACGAAGATATAGAGCAACTTCTTCACGTAGTTTTAATAAAACAATTAAAGAATCATTACTTTCTTCAACCAAATTCGGAGCATTAACCAAATCTTGTAATTTATTTGCAATTCCAGATAACTGAATCATTTTGGCATGATGATGGGATATATCTGAACTTACTGATTGATAAAGTGTTGTATATTGATCATAATCAGCCGAAGTAACGGCTGATAAATCTGGTACACGTTGCTGTGCTACTTGCAACCATTGACGTTCATCTTTCATTCCTTTCTCAAGAACTGTCCATCTTGATGCTGCCAGTGCCAATTTTTGTGCACGATCAGCAGCTTTTTCGATGATAACTGTTGCACGATTATACAAATCTTTATGAAGTTCAGCATGTTTCTCTTTTGTTTCAGGATCGATATTATCTTCGAGTGATTCTAAAATTGCACGACAATGACTTAAGTTTACAAAGAATTTACGGTGTTTTTGCATTTCATCATGTAGCTGTTCCAAGGAATTCGAATTAATTGGGCTTTCAACTAGTTTATCTGCCAATAAGGTGATGTTAGCGAATTCTTTTAATGTTTGTTCATATTCTTCCGCTAACGATTGTAATTGTAAAAGTCGATCTCTTTCTAAAATGATATTATTTTCGAGATTTTTACACGTATCGTATGCATGATAAATATCATCGGGAACTTTCTTTCCGGGGAAATCTCGTATAAAACCTCTTACAATACTTAATAAGCGTGAGAGTTTCGCCATTTCTTCACGATTTTGAATTTCTAAATCATCAAGATTTGTTAATTTATTATCAATTGTTGTATCTTGTGAAACTATAACATCAAATCTTTCTTGTAAATCATTTAGGAAAATTGTTGTCGTTTGAACGAGAACCAAATATTCATTCCATCTTTCCATATCAATGATATCTTGTGATTCACTCTCTTTAGTAACATCTTCGATCGCTTTCAATTGTTCTTTTAATGTTTCAATGCATTTTTCCATTTGTTTTCTTGATCGATCTTCGGTTACTTCTTTGGCTTGTTCCAAATTATCCTCTAGTTTGATAATATTTTGTTTTATTGTATTTATCTCACTATTGAGCTTATTATATTCAGTTATTTTTTCTTCACTTGGTCCATCGCTAGACTGTTGACGAATAAGATAGACTCGATATTCAATTGTTTCAAGCCATGTTGATACTTTATCAATTATTGTTACAACAGTTGTTTCTATAATGACAGTGTCTCTTTGTTCGATGGCTTCATGAAGAGATTCTAAACCATTATTTACAAACCGAACTCGATCTTCAACTGGTTCTTCAGTAATATGTTCACTCAACGTTGCTAAATATAATACATTACTTAAATGTGTCGGTTTTTGTGCATCTTTCAAATGACGTATACGACCACCAATTACATCACTAGTTTGTGACCATATAGTTTCAACTTGTCCAGGATAATGAACCATAGAATCATCACATATAAGATTCTGTGGAGGTTCTGTTCTTAACATATTTGTTGCGGTTGTCCATAAATTCTCTGGTGTATATACTAGTTCTATTTCTGGGCCAGGTGTTAATGGTGTATCGATAATTTCGGTTGGAGAAAGAACTTCTTCGATCATTACAGATGATGTTGGTCGTGATCGTGTTTGTTTCACTCCAACTGTTGATTTTTCAACTTCTCGTTCTTGTGGAATAATTTCAGATGGAATTGATTGTTGGCTATAACTATCCGTAACTGTAGTTTTTGTTATCGATAATTGAACCAATTTTGGTTCTTGTGGTTCTTCTTTCTTTGCAATAGGCTTAGTTTTATCATATCGTTCTCCTTCAAGGAAATTTTTAGTTTCAGTGATTTTGTCTAAACCTGGAACTAAACCATTATCAATTTCAACACTTACATTGACTTCAGGTTTTTGGCTCTTTTTCTTTTTCTTTTTCTTTTTAGATTTTTTATCTTCTTCAATCGTTAATGTATCATCTTCAGTTGATACTGGTAATTGAACAGTTTTTGAATATTCAAATATAACAGGTTCACCCTCATAATCTGATGTCTGCGGTAGAGTAATATTCGCTTGAATTTCGATATCGTAAGGACCACTTGAAGAAGAAATGGAAGATTCTTCAATTTCTGATTTTTCTCGAGGTGATGTTTGCATTGTGGATTCAACTGTAGTCGCTACATCTGTTATTGTTTGTTGATCAACAGTCTCTATCGGTTTCATTGGAACTTCAGTAATTACATCGATTGGTTGAACTTCCTGCTTTTTAAGCGGTGAATCTTTTGGAGATGTTTGTAATTCTTGTTCCTTTGTTGATATAACTATAGTTTGACTTGAGCTTTCTCCTGTTTCTGGCTTGATCTGTTCAATATCAGAAAATTGCACCTCATCAGTTTGCATTCCTTCTGATGCAACTTCTGGTAATACTTTTTCAATTTTTGGTGATTCCTCTCTTGGTGTTGTTTGAACTTCAATTTCTGCTGATTCGATTATAGCAGTTTGTACTTCTTCTTCATGTAATTCTGGTTGGATTTCAATACTAGTTTGTTGTGATATATTAGCAATTGGCTGTCGATGTTCCGGAGAGGTTTGAACTGATCGTGGTTCCATTTGCGGTGCTATAACTTCTGATTTTATTTCTGGACGTGGTGTGGTTTGTTGTTCAGCATCATCTACATGTAAAACTTCTAAAACCTCTTTAGGAATCACAACTTCAGCTGGTGTTGGTCTTGGTGAATCCGATTCAGGGGATATTATAGCTTCTTCAATAACTTTTACAGCCGAGTCTTCTGCAATGCTAGAGTAAGTACTTTCTTGGCTAATTTCATCAACCTTTTCTTCGTGTACTTTTCCCTCAGATTCTAAACTTAGATCTGGAGATTCTTGATCTTTCGGTTCTTCAGATGATACTGGAACATGAGATTCATCATCGTCTTTTGTTTTTATTTTTTGCTTCTTCTTTTTCTTTCGTTTATTCTTGTGTTTACCTTTATCATCTTCCGTTTCATCTACAGTTGTTTTGTCCTCTGGTTCGTAGCCCGTATCTTTTGCAGATTCTTGATCGGAAATGGGTAAAATTTCTATTGGTGCTTTGTCGGTTTCATCAATTTGTACTTTTTCTTGATCCTGTGGTTTTAATTCAACTTTCTCTGGAACAGCAGGCTGGTCCTCAATAGGTTCAGGAGTATCTTTTTCTTTTCTTTTCTTCCGTTTTCGATTTCGCTTGGAATCACTTTCCATGTCACTACGTGATGTATCTTCATCTGGAATTTCTGTTATACCGGAAGTCTCAATAATGTTAACATTCACTTTCGTTTTCTGTTCGGGTTCAAGATTCATGCTAACTTTTATAACACTTTCTCCAATATTATCTTTCGTTGGAGTTTTGACGGTGATTGATTTTCTTGGAACATTTTGTTCATGTTCTAAGAACATTTGAGTTGCTGAACGAAGACTGGTTTTATGTATATCTTGTATTTCAGGTGATATTTCTGCAATTATTGGACCCGCAACCTCCGTAACTGTTACAGCTTTTTCAAGTTTGATTGTTGCAAATGTCGGTTTCGTTGTCGATTCCTTTATTGTTTCTGGAGTTGCTTCCAGTTGTTGATCCGTTTTAGTTGCTTCGCTTACTTTTTCAACATTAGAAACCGATTCTTTTATTTCAATCGGGGCTAATTTTTGTTCTAGAGGAATTGATTTTATGGATTCGTTTTCAATTAGTAATTGAGTTGTTAAATTAATATCTTTTGGAGAAATTGGTTGTGCAGTTTCTACTGTTGTTGGTTTTTGTTCAAACTCATATACATTCAAATCGACAGTATATCCAGTTTCAGGATTTAGAGGCCAAACATCTTTAGTTTCTTCAATATCAGCATATGCAGCTTGTTGTTCTTGTTGTAACAAAGGTGGTGTTTCTGGAAGAGATCCTTCAGATGTAGAATGATGGTCTGAAAACTCAATTTTCAATGGCTCCAAATTATGCTCAATTGGCCAAATCTCCTCAATGTTTTTAATATTTCCAGGTAAGATGTCAAATGTTTTCTTAATGATTGTCACTTGTGCGGTCGGGCTTTCTATTATTGGGTCTGTAACAGGTTGGGGAGTTTCGGTTACATCATCTACTGGTGCTTTATCAAATGTCAACTCTACTGGTGCTTTTTCATATTCAAATACCTGCGGAATTACTTCTACAATAACTTCTTTCGATTTTACAGCAACTACTTCTTCCTTTGATTTCGGGTCTACTTCTACAATAACTTCTTGTACAAATGTGCCGCCAGATTTTGATTCGGATTTCTTTGATTTGGAACTTAAAGAACTAGGTGGACTAGGTGATTTCTTCGACTTTTGATCCGGTGATTTTGAACTTTCGCTGGTGTGAACTTCTTGCGGTGGGCTTTTTAAAGGCACCACTTCTTCAATAACAACTTGGCTTTCTGGATGAGCTTGTTGCATCCAACGAAGATATTCTTCTTCTGATACAACTTGTCCATTTATTGTTCTCACTATATTCACATTTACTCTTGGTGGGAATTCTTCCTCAGTTATTTCGACTTCTTCAGGTTCTTCGACAACTTCTTCAGTAACATGTTCTTTACCGTCGATAATTGTAACACGCTTAATAATTTTTCGTGTTTTTCTTATAATCCGTTTGGAAACTTGTTGCACAACAGCTCGAATACTTGATTCTTGAATACCAGGTTGTGCAATAACTTGACCCATTGTTGGAATCATTTTAAAAGCCGTAGAAATTGGACTTGGTTTTTGATCTGGAGCTATACCAGTGGTATATTCTTGAATTTCTGGTTCTGTTTTAAATTCATGAACGACCATATTATCTGGTGCAGAACCAGTAGCAAAACTTCCTTTAGATTGTGTAGACACTGTAGTTCTTGTACCACCATCACCACTTTGGACAGTTGAAGTCTGTTGATTTTCGACATTAATTTGTTGAACAGACTGTGTTACAGGAATTTTATCGGATCCCGTTAGAGTTTGAATTGAACTGACTTGTTGTTGTTGAGTTCTATGAACAATTTGATGATGTGTTCGTGTAATTTTCTTTACGATTATTCGTTTTGTTCCATCAGGATCTACCACAACTTCTGTTATCGTATCATCGGGTTCAACAAATGTTGTTTCAAAAGATTGTGGAACATTCTTTAAAACTAATTCTGTTGATCGTGTTCCATCAGCAGAAGGCATCTTTTGATAGGTCGCTTCAACAAGAACATCGTGTGGTACATCTGGTATTTCTTTATTTAATCCTGTATCTATTTGAATTGTCTCATGACCACCTTCAATTTTTTGAACAACAGAAATATTTTCAGTTGGCTTCCTTTCTTTTGATGTTTGAACAGAAGTATCAAAAGTCTGAACTTCTAGTGGAAAACTTGTTTGAGCTTCCGTTTCAGCTGAATCTGGTTTAGAAAGAATTTCTTTTGGAAGTTTTAAACTTTCACTTGTTTGTGTTTCAACTGCCATAGTTCTTGGTTCAATTACTGTTGGTCTTATATCAATTTCTGGCATCGAACTAGAATCAATTGTATTTTCTGATAATGAAGTCGATTCTTGTTCACGAATTTGACGACATTCAATTATTCGAGTTTCAATAATTTTAATTTTATGTATTAAAACAATAACTTGTTCTCTAAGTAATGTTATTATTTGAGTCAATTGTTCTGATAAATTTGTAGCTAGATTTTTAACATCTTCATATTGTTCAAGATTTTTAGTTTTCTCCAATAATTCAATAACAGGTTGTTCTTTCTCTTTGATTTTCTTTACTAAATCTTGACATTTTCGAAGTTGTATATTGAGTTGATCTTCATCTTTTTGAATTTCCTCAAGATTTTCTAGTTCTTTAGACGTAGCAGTTGTTAACCAAGTTTCAACATCAATTAAATGTGTTTGATATGTTTCGATTTCTTTTTGTCGTTTCTTTTGATTTTCCATTGCATCCTATAAAATAATTAAAAATTAATAAATTTTTTGAAATTATAAAATTTAAAACAAAAAAACCTCAATCATTGAAAGTCCTTGTTGTGCTCGTAAAATTAAAAATTGAATACGTTCTTCGATATTTCGTAATAACCTATCAAATTGTGGATCTGATGGTATATCTTTACTGATAAGTTCTAAACGTTCTGCCTCCTTCCTATGTACCTCAAGATTATTTAGGATTAACTGAAATACGAATTAAAATTGTTAATCAAAATGAAATAATTTTAATTTTAATTTATTGAAAAAATTAAAAAATAAAAAAAAAAATAAGAGTACTAATAAATATTTAATTTTTTTTTTTGGAAAAGGTCGAATAGAACATTTTGAAATGATTTGTAAACAAAGATAACCAAGAACTTGACCGAAGAATTTGAACCAAAAATGATAATTTTTTAAATGTGTACAACTCAAAAATTAAAAATAAAATAAATAAATAAATAAAATAATAAAAATCAATGATGTCTTATGATTTTGTTAATCACAAGCATTCACAAAGTTTTATTAATTCTTCTTTTTATTACTTACCTTGAGACCTTGTAGCATACTATCAAGACTGCTATTTGGTAGGTTACCGATTCCTTCTTCAGCTAATGTAAGAGATTGAAGCAACTCATCTATTTCTTGTGATAATAACTCCTATAGAACAAAAATTGTTTTTGTTTTTTGTTTGAACAAAATATTAGAATTTTTAATAAAAAATTTTCATTTCTATTAAAATTATTAAAAATGGAGAAAACATAAAAAAATTCAAAAATAAAAATTTTTTAAATTAGAGAATTTTGGGACACCAAAAATATTATGCGAACAAATATAATGATTAAAAATTGGAACTTTTTTTTTTGTCAGGCGACATTGAATTGGAAATTTCTTTTATTGAAATTTTAAAATAACATAAAAGAAATTTTATCATGCGAAGATTTTTGAACGAAGCGAAAAGAATAAAATAAATGATAAGAAAAAAAAAAAAAAAACAGTAAAGTAATAGCAGTTAAATTAAAAAAAATTTTAAAAATGATTTTTCATAAAAAAAAAAAATTTTTTTCAAAAAATTAAAAACTTTCTAAGAAAATTGGCAGCAATTATTTTAACTTATTTTAGTTTAATTTAATACTAAAACAGAAAATTTTCAAAATTATTCACCCCCACTGACATTGTAACCAAAAAGAAAAACAATTTAACACATTTTATTAAATTAATAAATTTGAAAATTAAAAAAAAAAATAGTTCAACACGATCACAATTCTAATTTAACCCGGCGAATTTCGTAAAAATAAAATATTTAAGTATTTTTCGAACTACACTGTTTCACATTCAAAATAATTCTGAAGTAATTCTGTTTCGGGGAAAATGTGGTAACCACCACAAAGTTTAGTATGACACTATCAATATATCGACATCATTATAGCCTTCTAGAATAAAACAAATGATCATGAGATCATTTTTTTATTTACTTGTTATTTATTTAAATTAATTAATAATGACGTAACCGGTAACTGTATTGATATTGCCCAAACAAATACCAAAAAATTATTCCGGTTGCGAAATTTTTATTAAATAACTTTATGGAAATTATTCACACGAGCAGAAAAGAAAGAAAAACAAAGCTTTTGAAATGTGAACATATATTGACCATTACGATATTTTTAGTCAAAATAAGTAATTAATTACAGAATCACTTAGAACCTTGCCAGTCACAGTAAAATCCGATGAATTTAACACCATTTTTATTATTTGAATTTTTAAATTGGATTTCAACGAAAATAAATATGGTTGGTTCTTTCATTGAACTTGATAGAAATTAGATTTCATATATTCCAATTAAATTTTATATGAAAAAAATATTTTCAATTAATATAAAATCTAAAAAATATTCGAATTCAATATTAATTAGATAAATTGAAGAGAATATACACTCGTCTTTCAATTTATGCGAAAAATCAGTTCCATACGGTTTTCTTTACGTGCGAAAACACAGTCCACCAGGAAATACAGAAATGAATCACGAATTCGTATAATTCAAGAATATTTTATAATGGAACATTAGGAGTGGAATATCCTGTAACTCGATATGAAACAAATCGTATCGAAAAACCATAAGGAGCCTACACATGTTCAATGTTACTTGAATGACTTATGTTTCAAGTAACATTGATCGTTTGGATGCTCTTCATTGTTACGTGTGTAGAAGCAATTTCCATCATTACTTGACGAAAATTTTCATCAATAATACTTGTCAAGTAACATTGAACGTGTGTAGGCTCCTATAGGATCAGCAATACTTTTTCGATACGATTTATTCTTAACCGAATTACACGATACCACTCCAGATTATAATAATTCTTAAAGCCAAACTTTAAACTACTAAAAGAGCATAAATTTATTTAGACCGCGAGTTAAAAGTACCACGCGTAAACCGAGGCAAAAATTTATCGATTTATAATCGTATACGGTTTTGTTATCGACTCTTTTCGTATTTTTTGATTAAAACTCGGGTAATTTACAAAAGATCTGACTGTATTTTGAAAAATAATCGGAATATTTTCAGTTATTTCTGGACTCAGATCATGTTGCAAATGATAATGGGCTTCAGTTAATTACGTTTTTTTTCCTTTTAATTTTGCGATAAGATTCACTTTTTTCCACCAAAAAATTAATACATACTAAATTGTTGGCACTGATTCAGAATTCTGACTAAAAATTCGATTTAAAGAAAAAATTGATTTGAAAAAAAAAAGTAGGGAAAATGAAATTTTCGAAAAAATATTTTCTATTTCTAGTTTTCATCTATTTTTGGATGTATATAATATTTTCCTCTACCCTTGGTATACCCCGTTGCGTTACCGTAATGCAGAGACAAGTTAAAATAATGCTGCACATTTTCAAAAATAAAGAAAACTTCTTATTTTAAAATGCTGAAAATCTGTAAAAGAAAAAAAAAACCATGCACACACACACAAAGCTGTTTGAAATTGGTATTTTAAAATTAAAAAATGTTCATGCAATACAAAAAAAAAAAATGTCCGCTGAAAAACTAACAAAAAACTAATTCTATTAGAATATTATACTAATAAAGTGTTATCAAAATTATTAATAAAAAAAAAAAACCACACCAAAATTACAAATATTAGGGCTTTATCACCTTCTGCTCACTGTAGGCATCGGTGGCCATTACTGCTGTGGGCACTGTTGATATGGCCGCTGCTTTATGTGCAACATTTGTGCTACTAATTGTCGGTGATCCTGTGAATGAAGCTACGGATGCTGTTGTTGTTGTTGTCGTGGATGATATTATTTGGGATATTGGACTAGGAATTGGATATTGGGAACTATTATCATCATGCTGGGAAATTTCATTTGCTTGTATTGGTTGAATCACTTTATTATTAGTAATTTGTGTTGTTAGTACTTCGTTATTATTATTAATTGGTTCAATATTTTCTAATGAAAGATATGTACTCTGATCCTTCCAATGGCCTAAACCACCAGGTAGATCAGTTGACATATATTCTGTAGCGCAAGACATATTTGTTTTATATGATTGATCCGGTTGTGGTGTTGGTGATGTTTTACCACTTGAACCTCCACTACCAGGATCTTTATCATTTTGATCATCGCGGAATAATTTCGGTTCATCTTCAGTTTTTGTTTGTTCATCTTTTATGGTTGCTAATGAAATTAAATATAATTGATATTTAACTTCGGCAAGCATGTAATCATGTTGATCTGTCCAAAATGGACCATCATTTGCTAAATTATATCGTAAAATTTCAATTGGTTCTTGTACTTGTATTTGTGGGGTGGTTTCTTCAATCAAATCAATTTCTTCTGTAAATTCAATATTTTCTATAGTTTCTGGTTTTTGAGTTTCTAACATTTTCGATGATTCCCACAACTGTTCTGCTTCAATATACTGTGCTTTATCTGCCCAAAAGTGATTATCTTTGAATAAGTTATTCAAAAATTCTTCTTTCTTAAGTTCTATAATATCATGTGGCTCAACTATAATGAAATCATCTTCTAAAGTATTATCATCTATTTCTTTCTCTGGAACTACAAGAGGTATTGAAGTAATTGTTTCTGTTTTTGGAGTTTCGTCAATTTTAATTTCATTTAGATTAGCTTTTGTAATTTCTGTTGTTATATCTATAATATCTTCTTTTTCCGTTATTTCGGGAATTTCAACAATTTGTATTTTAGTAGTTTGAGATTTATGTTTTTCTTCTGTTTTTGGTATTAAAGATTCTGTAGTTGCTTTAATCGCAGTCAATATTTTTTCAAATGTATCCATTACTACATTTTCTGATGTTTCTTTGTTGGTCTTAACTTCTTCTGTTACAATTAATTCGCTTTCATTTGGTGTAATATCTTCTACTGCCTTTAATTCGCTTTCATTTGGTGTAACATCTTCTACTGCCTTTGGTTCACTTTCAATTGTTTCGTCTGAAATAGTTCTTATTTTTTTCTTATGTTTTCTCTTCTTCTTTTTCGTTTTGTCCTCTTCTTGCGAATTTTCCAATAGTTGTTGGTCTTCTTCAACTTCACTTATTGGCTGCTCCGAACGTGAGCGAGACCTACGACGATTTCGTTTCTCCTTTTTAGAAATACACTCTAAGAAACCTTCATCATCAATTTGAGTAACTGGAATTAATTCTTCAACTTCATCCACTTTAATAATTGTTCTGTGAGTTGGTCGCGCCTGACGTTCAGGTTGTATTTCTTCAGGACTTATATCTTCTGATGCCGGAATAAAACTTCCCACCACAGAAGCCCAAGATGGGCCTGTAGAAGTAACTTCATCTATTGGTAATGCAATTTTTTCAATTGGTTGGCCAGTTTCACTTTCTACAATTTCAGACCATGCAAATGATTCAGTTCCTAAAACAATTTGTTCATCGACTCTAATAGGTTCTTGACTTTCTATTTCCAAAGTTTTAGTATCTACCGTCATAATAGGTTCATTAGTTCTTTCAATTTTATTTATTACTACAATGTTAGTTTCTGCTTTTTCTATACCAACTTTTTCAGTATCATCTTTAGGCTCAATTGCTTCAAGTGGATGTTTAACATCTATATTTTCTTTGACGGGTTTAATTAAATCGAGATCACTGGGTTCGTCCTTAGAAGCCTGTTCAGATTTTTTCGGTGCTTTTTTCTTTTTTGGTTGCTTCTTTTTCACTTCTGGGACTAAATTTTCTTCAGGTTCGGGTGCTTTCTCTGATTCTACATCACTTTCAGGTTGTTGGGATCGTGATCGTGATCTTTTACGAATTTGTTTTCCACGTTTAGAAACACATTCTAAGAAACCATCAGCATCCGTATGAACAACTGGTTCTACATCTTCAGTTTCCTCGACCGTTATAATTGGTCTTCGCGATGGTCTTGATTGTCTTGTAGGTTCCTTTTCATGTGGAATCTGTGATTCATCGTGTGGAACAAAAGTTCCTACAACGGATGCCCAGGATGGTCCAGAAAATTCTATTGGTGCAGATGGCTCAGTGGATGATGTTTCAATTGGCGTTAATGGTACAATTGTAATCGCCTCAACTGGTGCGACTGGTTCTTTTGAAATTGATGTTTTAATTGCCTCAAATGATTCAACTGGTGTAGTAGATTCCAAATTTGGTTCTTTTTCATGTTCAGCTATTTGAGACCATGATAACTCCACATACTGCTGAATTGGTTCTAATATTTCCTCAGGTTTATTAGGAACTTGTTCTGGCTTTAATTCTGTATATTGTTTCTGTTCTGGCTCTTTTTGTTCCTTTACATTTACAACATGTGTTTTTATTGTTTCAATTTTTTCAGTTCTTATTTCGACTTTTTCAGTATCATCTTTAAGCTCAATTTCTTCAACTGGATCTTTAACATCTATATTTTCTTTGACGGGTTTAATTAAATCGAGTTCACTGGGTTCGTCCTTAGAAACCATCTCAGATTTTTTCGATGCTTTTTTCTTTTTTTGTTGCTTCTTTTTCACTTCTGGAACTAATTTTTCTTCAGGTTCGGGTGCTTTCTCTGATTCTACATCACTTTCAGGTTGTTGGGATCGTGATCGTGATCTTTTACGAATTTGTTTTCCACGTTTAGAAACACATTCTAAGAAACCATCAGCATCCGTATGAACAATAGGTTCTACATCTTCAGTTTGCTCGACCATTATAATTGGTCTTCGCGATGGTCTTGATTGTCTTGTAGGTTCCTTTTCATGTGGAATCTGTGATTCATCGTGTGGAACAAAACTTCCTACAACTGAAGCCCAGGATGGTCCAGAAAATTCTATTGGTGCAGATGGCTCAGTGGATGATGTTTCAATTGGCGTTAATGGTACAATTGTAATCGCCTCAACTGGTGCGACTGGTTCTTTTGAAATTGATGTTTTGATCGGCTCAAATGATTCAACTGGTGGAGTAGATTCGAAATTTGGCTCTTTTTCATGTTCAGCTATTTGAGACCATGATAACTCCACATACTGCTGAATTGGTTCTAATATTTCCTCAGGTTTATTGGGAACTTGTTCTGGCTTTAATTCTGTATATTGTTTCTGTTCTGGCTCTTTTTGTTCCTTTACATTTACAACATGTGTTTTTATTGTTTCAATTTCTTCAGTTCTTATTTCGACCTTTTCAGCATCATCTTTAAGCTCAATTTCTTCAACTGGATCTTTAACATCTATATTTTCTTTGACGGGTTTAATTAAATCGAGATCACTAGGTTCGTCCCTAGAAACTATTTCAGATTTCTTCGATGCTTTTTTCTTTTTTTGTTGCTTCTTTTTCACTTCTGGAACTAATTTTTCTTCAGGTTCGGGTGCTTTCTCTGATTCTACATCACTTTCAGGTTGTTGAGATCGTGATCGTGATCTTTTACGAATTTGTTTTCCACGTTTAGAAACACATTCTAAGAAGCCATCGGCATCCGTGTGAACAATAGGTTCTACATCTTCAGTTTCCTCGACCTTAATGATTGGTCTTCGTGATGGTCTTGATTGTTCCATAGGTTCTTTTTCATGTGGAATCTGTGATTCATCGTGTGGAACAAAACTTCCTACAACTGAAGCCCAGGACGGACCAGAAAATTCAATTAGAGCAGGTGGTTCAACTGGATCAACTAAAAGGGTAGGTTGAATTGATGTAGATTGTTCAACTAGCATATTTGTCAATTGTTCAGCTGGCTCAGATGGTTCCAGTGGCACAGAAGATAAAGTTGGTTCGGAAAATTGTTCTATTTCCTTTTCTGCTATTTGAGACCATGACAGTTCTTCATAATGTTGAATTGGTTCCAATATTTCCTCAGATTTTTCTGTGCTTGTTTCTGATTTTACAGTAATTTCAGGTGTTATTTTCGAATTTTGATCAAATTTATCTTGTTCCTTATCTACAACTGTACTCCATGAAATTTCTGCGGATTTAATATTTGGTTGTTTTTCCGAAACTAAGGTATGATCAAGTTGTGGAGTTGATTCAATCGTTTCTATTTTTATTGTAGTTACTTTATCAAGTTCATCTGGTGAATCATTAGTTTCTACTTTCATTGGTAAAATATGCGATGGTGCAGTTACAATTCTGGCATCTTCTTTCTTAGATTGCTCCGTTAAAATAATAGGTTGCCCAATAATTTTTGTTTTCTTCTTTTTAGGTTTATCCTTCTTAATCTGTTTCTCCTCTGTTTCAGTTTGTTCAATTTCCTTTTGTGGTACCAATTCCTCGTCATCACTATGATCTTCTTTTGCTGATTCATTTTCGGTGATATTTATCCTCTCCTTATGTTTCCTAGACTTCCTTTTCTTTTTCTTGTCAAGTGGAATTTCTTCTTTCGGTATTTGTTCTGTTTTAGAATCTTCCAATTTTTCTTCATCTAATGGTTGTTGTGATCTTGAACGTGATCTTCGTCGCATATGCTTCTCTTTCTTTGAAATACATTCAAAGAAACCTTCGTCATCAACTTTTATAACGGCGTCTGGAGATTTGACAACTTTCACCGTTATTATGGGTCTGTTCGGCGTTCTGGATCTTCTACTGATATCTGTTTCGATTTCATGAGTTGAAGTTATTTCAGAAGGAGTGTATGAACCTACAATGGATGCCCATGAAGGTCCTACTGATTTTTCGTCTGAATGTATTTCACCAAGTTCACTTTCAACAATTTCTGTCCACGGTTGTTCCACAATTGGAATTGTTTTATTGGTTTCTAATTTAATAATTTCTGGTTCTGAAATTTCCTCTACATTGGAACCTTCTTCTGGTTTCTTACTTTCTGCTTCATTTGACTTCCTACTTTCATCAATTTCGAAGGCATGTGATACAACACCATATTTTGGCAGTTCAGTCTCAGTTTTTGTTTTCAGTTTCTTTGACTTTTTACTCGATTTTTTAACATTTTCAGGATCTTTTTCAATATTTTCAGGTATTATTATTTCACTTTTTTCATCATCTGATGGTTCCGGAGATCTAGATCGTGATCTACGACGAATATCTTTCTCCTTTTTCGTAATGTATTCCAAGAAACCTTTTTCATCCATTTTGGCAACAGGTTGCATTATTTTTATTTCCTCAAAAATTATGTCAGGTTTTTCCTCAGTAGTAGTGGTTTGTGACGAAACTATTGACGCCCACGTTGATCCGGCCTGCACTTCAATTGGTTCCTGCATACTTAAATCAGCTCCAATTATTTCTTGATTCTTGATTTCTTGATTCTGTTCTAATAATTTTTCCTCGATTCGTTGTTGACTTAGAATATTGGCAATTGGTTCCTCTTCTTTTGCAGTTGAAATTACAGTAGAAACATCAGTTTGTATTTCCTTAGCAGTGCTAGGTAAATGCTTATCCAAATCACCACTAACTTCAATAGGTCTTTTTTCCCTATGTTTTTTCGATTTCTTTTTCTTTTTGTTCTCATTTTCTTCGGTTGTGGGAACCAACTCGGGAAGAGAAATTTCTGATCTTTCATCATCAGACGGTTGTTGTGACCGTGATCGTGATCTGCGTCGTACTCTTTTTTCTTTCTTCGAAATACATTCAAGATAGCCTTCTTCATCTACCTTAGCTAATGGTTCCATATGCTCTACTTCTTCCACTGTAATAATAGTTCTATGAGGAGTTCTAGATTTTCGAGAACTATCATCAATTACAGTGTTTATTGGAATTATGTCATCAGCAGTTTGTATACTAACAATTGATGCCCATGATGGGTTTGTTTCTACGTTTGATAGAGAAATATTCTCCTTAATGTCACCAGTATCGACTAAAAGTGCTTCATTTTCTTTAGGTTTTGAGTCAGTTGGACTTTCATCTGGAATATTTTGTGTATTTGCTGCAATCGGTGTTATTTCCTCGACATTTAAAATTTCAATGACTCCTTGCTGAGCTGGTTTATGTGAAGTCTTATGAATTGTAGGTTTTTGTTCCATGTGTACTGCCGATACATATGAAATATCTTGTTTAGGTAAATGTCCTGTCTTTCGAACTATTTCTGCATACGTCTCGGAACTCCATGTTGATAGTTCGATGGAATGTTCATCGAAATCAATTTTCTCAATTTCTCCTGTCTCAGTATCCTCCTCTTCAGGAATGTGCGCCTTTTTCAGTTTAAGTCGTTTTTGTTTTTTCATTTCTTGATATGCTTTCTTTCTCAATTCATCATCCTCGTCTTGATGTTTCTTTTCCAATTCTTCCTTCAATTTATCATTATGAATATCTTCCAATTTTTCAAAATCGCTTTCTATTACATATTCCGAAATTGATTCCTCGTCTAAATCTGTTATTTGTTTAGACTTTTCCATTTCATCTGGGGATCCAATTATTTGAGTTACAGTAGTAATAATATTAAACGAATCATTAATACTATCTGGAAGAGGTATTTCGATTACCTTTTCTTCACTTTGATTTTCGTCTGCAACTTGACATTCAGAAACATTTAAAGCATCTTCAATCGCTTCTTCAGCCACTTCAAATGAAACCTCTGGTTCAAGAGCTGGCCTTGGAACTTCTTTAATTTGTGTTGCGGGTACTGGTTCGATATTTCCTTCTTCTTCATCAACTAATGTCGACCATGATTTTGTGCTTATTTCTGGAGATTTCTCTTTTGACTCAAATTCCATTAAATTTGACCAGCTTATTTCTTCTAACGAATTGTCTTCAATTTCATCTTTATGATGCATTGCAGATTTTTGTGGTTTCCTGTCTTCGTGAAGTGGGGTGCTTGTAGAACTTACTGGACTTACTTTGTCAATTTTATCAATAATTGGTTCCCTTGTTTTATTCACATCAAATACTCTTTGTGGTTTTGCTCTATTTACAGTTTCCATAACAATTTTCTGTGGTTTACTTATTGTTCTTTCACCCTCAATGAATTGACTAGTATGACTTACTATTGATGCCCATGATTTTCCAGCATCTAATGGAACAGATATATCTTGAACGTCAAGTAGTATACTTTCTGGTACTATATTTTCGGAAATTATTTGCTCTCTAAAGTTTTCTGGTATTTCAGTTTCATGATCATCAAATGTTACAACTTTTTTGATCTTCTTCGCTTTTTCTGATTTTGTTTTTAGCACTTTTTTAGGTTTCTCTTTGTTTTTGGTGGAATCCACAGATTTTTGTTCAGGTTCATTCTTTGGCTGTAATTCTGTCCAAGTATCAATTTGACTAGCAATTTTTGCCCATGTAATCTCCGCACTCTCTGTTGTCTTGGTTTCTTCAGTAGCAGGAATAATTGTAGTTTCAACTATAGGTTCAGGATCAACTACAGGGATACTTTCAAGTTCTGGTATTTCTATCGTTTTTTCTTGTTTGGTTTCAATATCAGAAGTTACGTTCTGAAGAATTTCTTCAATATTTTGAACTTGTTTAGGACTCTTTTCTTTCTTTGGCTTTTTCCTTCGATCTTTGTTGTTGGGAGAACTTTCAGGGGTCGATTTGCTCGGCGACTTCTTTTCTTTAGCTTTTGGTAATTCCACTTGTTTCTTTTGTTTTGATTCAGTTTTAATCTCTGGTTTTGGCTTTCGTGAAACGATATCATCAATCCATTCCCCTGGTTTTCGAACCAATGCTGCCCATGAAAAACCGCCCGATTTCTCCTGTTCATTTTCCAATTCTTTGTCTGATATAATGGAAATTGGCTCTGGGTTCAATACTTCCGGCTTTCTTGTTTCAAGTACCTTCTCTTCAATTTTTATATCATATTTTGGTTGTTCTTCTTTTATAATTTCTACAAGCTCCCTATCTTGTTCTACAGGGAAAACTGGTTCGTCAATACGCTTTTTGTGTTTTTTATTCTTTCTAGAAGGTTTTGGTTTCTCTTTCTGGGATTCAAGATCTACGGGTTCTATTATTGTAGCAACTTCTTTTTTCCTTGCAATTACTGTAGACCATTCCGAGGTTTCATGCTCTACATCTTCTATAGGTTTCCCTTCCTCAGCAAGTGATAGTTGGGTTTCATCGAACTCTATAGGGGTTTCTTTATTTTTAGATTTTTTATGTTTCTTATCTTTCGGTCTTTTCTGCGAATCCGTAATTTTTGTTGTTGCAATTGGATCTTCGATGGAAAGCGAAGATTCTAATGTTTTTGGTTCATCAACTGACAACGTTTTCTCAGGGATAAGTTCACTTTCAGATATTGTAGAAAATACAACTTCCGCATACGTTTTGCCATCAGCTCTTGGTATTTGCCAAACATTTTGAGATACAGGTGTTTCTTGTGTTTGCCTTTCTGCAGTTTGATCAACGATTGTATTATCTTCTTCTCCGTTTTTCTTCTGCTTTTTCTGCTTCTTCCATGCTTTATCTTGACTAGCTTTTTCATTAGATTTAGAATCATCAT